>CM065594.1:141800270-142400270 GCA_033119425.1 Bufotes viridis | reverse complement strand
GTTTTGGGCTCTCTTATTTGGGTATTTTTCCTCTGGTATCAGCACTCCTCCCCATTTGGCCCAGGTGATTTTAATTAGCAGGAGACTGCATAAGGGTATATAACTTCCTACCACCTCTCAGTTGGAGTTCCTGAGAGTATGTGATAAGGTGAGCTTTGACAACTGTTCACATGGTGTGGTGTTGCGCGACGGCCATTGTTGCTTTGGTGCTGTGCTGGTGGGGCCCAGTGCCAAGGTGGAATTGCTGTTTGGCTGCTGGGTCCTGCCGCCCGTTGGTGTGGTTCCGCGGCATCGGTGGTCGCCTCGCAGCGATGTGCCAAATTTAGAGTAGGTTTCCACTCAAGGAGGCAACCTTGTCGCTGTGAATGGGCCTATGCTTTTTGATCAAATTGTATACCAATGCCTCATGTGTAGCATGCAGCATAGCGGTAGGTATACGATAAATTGTGCTGAGAAGCCATGGTACACACGCTGAAAAGCAGTTACTAGATAAAAGCATAGTATTGAGGATGTGCAATCCAGTTTCACTCTCTCATATGTTACATGTATTGTAGAATCTTTCCCTTTTTTTTCCCCCTGGTATCAGCACTCCTCCCCATTCAGCCCAGGTGATTTTAATTAGCAGGAGACTGCATAAGGGTATATAAATTCCTTCCACCTCTCAGTTGGAGTTCCTGACAGTATGTGATAAGGTGAGCTTTGACAACAGTTCACATGGTGCGGTGCTGCACAGCGGCCATTGTTGCTTTGGTGCTGTGCTGGTGGGTTAGTGGGGCCCAGTGCCAAGGTGGCATTGCCAGACAGCGGGGGTGCTGTTTGGCTGCTGGGTCCCGCCGCCCGTTGGTGCGGTTCCGCGGCGGCGATGGTCGCTGCGCAGCGCTGCGACACATTTAGAGTAGGTTCCCCTTCAAGGAGGCAACCTTGACGCGGTGAGTGGGCCTATGCTTTTTAATCAAATTGTATAACAATGCCTCATGTATAGTATGCAGCATTGGGGTAGGTATACGATAAATTGCACTGAGAAGCCATGGTAAAAACGCTGAGAAGCAGTTACTAGATTAAAGCATAGTATTGAGGATGTGCGATCCAGTTTCACACTCTCATATGTTACATCTCTTATTCGGGTATATTCTGTGTATTTTGGTTTTCTTAGAACGATAAAGTATTTATGGGACCATTTTTAATACAATAGAAATAGTATATATAATTATTTTTGCAGTTAATATTTCATATTTAGGACATTTTTGAAACTGGACTAGATAAATAAATAAATGAATATATATATATATATATATATATATATATATAATTAAATATATAAATACATAATAAATAATAGTAGATAAGAAGGTAGTAAGAACAATTGACTCTAATATTATTATTTTGTCTCCAAAAATAACTACATAATATGATGACCCCAGGATAAAAACAGATGATTAAAATATCCATTAAAATATCCATTAAAAGATAGTTTAATTTATCTCATTCACCCCTTGTAGCGTAAGGAATATACCCAGGGCTATATATATTCCCACCGTTATATTTTAAAGGAAACAGCTGAAATGTCCACCAAGGGGGCTGGGAGTTCTCAATTTAAAAATCCATCAAGATTCTCGCTGGAGAATCTTTTTGTCCCAGTCACCCCCTGTTCAATGCCTATGAAACTGGACACACCTCAAATCCCCACAATGCTTTTAAACCGCATGTCTGGCCACCGAGGTGTGCTTTTTGTTGCGAATGTCACATATGTGTTCCCCAATAAGCCGGCGGAACACTCTGCGTGTCTTGCCGACATTTTGGAGGCTGCACTGACACATGATTAGTTAAGTCACTCCTTTTTTGTGGCAGTTGATAAAGGATCTTAAAATTGGTATCAATCACACCACCTATGAATGTTTTAGTAGTCTGCACATAATCACAAAAACTACAGTTGCCGCAACGGAAACAGCTCACCACGGGTAATAGCTGGTTGAGGACCAGTAGCTGGGTCCATCAGGAGGATATCCCTGTGTCAGGAGATGACATCCCTTACCCTACCAAATGAGGGGTCATACGTCCTAATAAGCCTAAACAGATTTTGTGATTCCACTCGTGTGTTAGATGGGTGTAAGAGTGCACTACTGTTTTCATTCCAAGCTCTTTGATAAGCCGTACGTAGTACCTTGTTAGGGTAACCTCGCTCCTGGAAACATGTTCTGAGGAGATCGGCCTAATGGACAAATTCTTGTTCATCAGAACAGTTCCATCGGAGCCTGAGGTACTGTCCCTTGGCAATACCACGTTTCAATTGTACAGGGTGACTACTCTCCCATCTGAGTAAAGAGTTTGTCGCTATAGGTTTACGGTAGATGGTGGTCTCAAGATTTCCTGAGTCTGTCTTTTTGATATAAATATCCAAAAAGGATAACTGTTCTTTTGCAATCTCCGATGTAAATCTCACTAAATACGGCCTTTGTACAGCTCCAGATGACAAATACGTCATCAATGAAACAGGCCCAAAAAACAAGACCACCAACCCAGGAGCTGATTCCCATAAGATGGCGCACAAGAACTACCCATCACAGTGCCCCTGAGCTGGTGGTAAAACTGACCATCAAACACAGTGCCCCTGAGCTGGTGGTAAAACTGACCATCAAATTAAAAAAAAAATCCTACTCAGGACAAACTAGTAATTCCAATACTAATGTATTATGGGCTTTCAGGTTTTGGCCTCTAGCTTTCAAAACATTATCAGTGGTCCTTATTCCTATATCATGGGGAATGGATGAATAAAGCGCTTCTACATCAATTGAGGCTAACCACCATTCCTTCTCAACCGTTATGCCTTCCAATCTCAGTAGAAGGTCGCCCCTGTCACGTATATAAGATGGAAGGCTCTGTACAAAGGGTCTTAAGATCTTGTCAACATATATTCCACAATTTTGTGATAGACTACCAACCCCAGAGACAATAGGGCGACCCTTTAAGGGAGATGTACCTTTGTGGACTTTTGGAGACAGTAAAACATTGCTATGGTTGGATGAGAAGAGTACAGATAATCAAATTCATCCCCACTGATCAGTTTGTTTGCTCTTGCTTTACTTAGTATCTCCTTAAGTTCTCGTTGGTATTGGAGGGTAGGGTCAGAAAGTAAAACTTAGTATCCATCTCTTTCCCTGAGGATCATTTTACACATTTCCACATATTCTGATGTGTTCATTACCACATTTCCCCCTTTATCTGAGAGTTTTATGGTAATGTTGGGATCTTTTTCAAGGCTAGAGATAGCTTTGCGTTCTTCTAGACTGCAGTTATGATGTACTGTGGTCAGAGTCATTGCAGTAAGGTCCCTTACCGTGTTTTTAAGAAACACATCTATGCAGGAGAGGCAGCATCTTGCAACTCTTGTTCCTCAAATCCGTGAATGAACCTTCCCCCCTCAAATTAGGTGGTTCTCTGTCCTGGCCAAAGAGTAATTTCAGATCCTTAAGGATCTCAACTGGGATACCAAGGTCATGACTCTCTTTGATTCTGTATTTGAAAGTACTTGTGCCAATGTAACTTTCTAGCAAACAAATTGAGATCCTTGACCAAGTTAAAAAGATTGAAATTAACATTTCGTGATGGGTAAATATACGTGAGGAGAGATTAATAACCTGCATCACTAGGTGTGCTGACCCTGTGTAACCTCAAAAGTAACCATCTACAAGAACATTTCTTTTTTTTCTCATTTGAACAGAAAGACAGCTGTGTTTTTTTCCCCAAACTTGAATTTTCTATACAAGCTTATTGCCAGCACAGCATTCCAATAGGATTTTGCTGCAGAGCAATTATTTTTTCAGTGCATTATATCCAGCCGTGTTGAATGCGTTGCATTATAGCAAAAGCATTTTACAGCAATAACACCATCTGCTGCTGCTGACAATTATTATTTTTTTCAGTGCATTATACCTGTGTTGTTAAATGCATTGCATTGTATCAAAATCAATAACTCAATTTTTCTACCAGCAAAGTTAAACGCAAATTACACTATGCACTTCCCAGCACAGTTCAAGTGTTGATGTCTGAGTGTGTGTGGGGGCTGGGTCAGTACGATTACAACGATACCACAAATGGGTAGGTTTTATATTTTTAAATAGTGTAAAAATAAGTGCAGACTTTGAAAAAAAAAAATGTTTACATCACCTTATTCTGACCCCAATAACTTTTTTATAGTTATATCTACTGAACTGTGAGGGGGAGGCTAATATTTTGACACTTTAGATGCCTTGATCTCACTTGATCACGGTATCTAAAGGCTTTAATTACCACGATCGGCATTATTTCCGGTTGTGGTTATTTGCCGCAGGTCTCTGCTGTTTAAAACAGCAGAGACCTGCCGGCCATGACGCCCGCAGCATGCACCAACGGGAGCCATGTTTGACTTTCGGTAGTGAAATGGTTAAAAAATAATGGGTTTTGTAGGCTCAAATACGAGCTTCAAAACCGTTAAAAAAGGAAAAAAAACTGTATATTAAAAAATTAAAAATATAAAGTTTAAATCACCCCCTTTCTGTAGAGTAAAAACATAAATACATAAATAACAAAAAATATACACATCATGGGTAGCAACGCATCTGACAACGCCCATACTACTAAAATATTAAAATATTTTTCCAATACACCGAAAGGCGTAAAACAGAAAAAAAACAGTCAAAATGGCCAATTTGCAATTTTTTCTTTGTTACTCTTACCCCCAAAAAAGTAATAAAATGTGATTAAAAAGTCACACACACTCCAACATGGTATCAATAAAAACTACAGATTGTCTCGCAAAAAATGAGTCCACACACAGCTCAGTAGATTTAATTATAAAAAAGTTATGGGGGTCAGAATATGGTGGTGTAAAAAAACATTATTTTTTTAAGTTTAAATTTATTTTTACACTATATAGACATAAAAAAGAAAAATACATATGTGGTATCTTTGTAATCGTAATGACCCAGAGAATAAAGGGCGCATGTCAGTTTTGCTGCAAAAAAAGAAAAAAGAAAAATCCCAGCAACGGTTGCTTCTGAACGGTGTATATTTATTCCATCAAAGGGTATAGTGAATTATATGTAGGACGCGTTTCAGCTCGTCCAGTCTTTGTCAACCAGAAAGTATCAATTGAAAGTATCAATTGAGTGTAATAGTATTACAGGCTACACCTACTAGAGAGGGGTCGTTGATCCAGGGAGTTATTCTGATTGCCTGATTGGAGTCGGGAAGGAATTTTTTTCCCCTTAAGTGGGGAAAATTGGCTTCTGCCTCACAGGGGTTTTTTGCCTTCCTCTGGATCAACTTGTAGGAAACAGGCCGAACTGGATGGACAAATGTCTTTTTTAGGTCTTATATACTATGTTACTAATATATAGGTACCAACTTCACACACCTGATAGTGACATCATCAATTAGTCAAATAAGCAAACAGGAAGTGACACCACATGAAAAACTAAAAAATTGGTTCTACCAGATCCATGACGTTTTTCATCCTTGATATGGGGGTTAATATGATATAGTAGTCTGTAAGGAAGAGATAATACATAAAAAAAAAAATAAATTTAAACTCATAATTTCATAATCTCATAATCCCGGTTGAGACCTCTGGGTTGTAAAGTGTCTAGAGTGTGGATCCAGAAGGCCTCCCTCCTTATTAATATCTTTTTAATTTCACCACCTCTCCTGGGTTGGTGTACCTGTTCCAGAACCTGGTATTTCAGCTGTGAGATAGAATGGCGATAATTGTGGAAATGGAATGGTATAGGAAGTAGAAGGTTCTTTTTACATATTGTGGATTTATGCTTACTGATACGATCTTTGACAGATTGAATAGTTTCTCCTATATAAAGGAGGCCACAAAGACATTTGATGAGGTAAACCACGTTCGAACTATCGCAGGTGTAGAAACCATTGATCTTGTACACTTTGCCCGTGTGTGGATGGTAAAAGAATTGTCCCTTTATGACATTGCAGCACTGCATGCAGTGCAAACATGGGTATGTACCTGATCTCTGCTGGGTTAAACTTCTCTGTATAGGTTGTTTTTTCAGGCTGCCAATATCCGCATGTACCAGCCGATCTCTCAGACTGGGGCTGCTTTTATTACAGATCAATGGGGGGTTGTTAAACTCTTCCACTGTGGGGTATGCCTTTTGCAGTATGTGCCAGTGTTTACGTACAGTGTTGTCAAAGTAGTGGTTATGGAGGTGAGAATTTGTGCACAAAAGCTAACCGGTTTTTATGCTTGCTATTTTGTTTTGCAATAGTATCCCCTGACTGTAATGTACTATCACTCCTGGCTAGTGATGTTGCGAACATAAAATTTTCCGTTCGCGAACAGCGAACGCGAACTTCCGCAAATGTTCGCGAACGGGCGAACCGGGCGAACCGCCATAGACTTCAATTGGCAGGCGAATTTTAAAACCCACAAGGACTCTTTCTGGCCACAATAGTGATGGGAACGTTGTTTCAAGGGGTCTAACACCTGGACTGTGGCATGCCGGAGGGGGATCTATGGCAAAACTCCCATGGAAAATTACGTAGTGGACGCAGAGTCGGGTTTTAATCCATAAAGGGCATAAATCAACTAACATTCCTAAATTGTTTGGAATAACATGCTTTAAAACATCCAGTGTGTGTATACGATCAGGTAGTGTAAGGGTTACGCCCACTTTACAGACATTGACAGACCAAACTCCCCTTTTAATGCACCGCAAACAACCGCAAACAGTTCATTTGCACAACCGCAAACTCCACATTTGCACAAGGTTGGATACCAAGCTAGCCACGTCCCGGTGATGTCATTGAAGGTTTCTTCCTCCACCCAGCCACGTACAACACCAAGGGTCCCCGAAAGGTGAATTGAATTGATTTTTCCAACGGGAGATGGTTAAAAACGCTGGCTCCCTCCCTTTGTTTTTATCCACGGTCACTGGCTGCGCTGCAATTTACTGTCACACCCGATATGAGTGGTATTTTCTGTAGTACTATTCTCATCAGTTTAATCCTCTAACGTCCCCAATCTGGGGCCATTTATTGAATAGATTTTTCGAACGGGGAGATGGTTAAAAAACGCTGGCTCCCTCCACTCTGTTTTAATCCACGGTGACTGCGCCTGCGCCGTGCAATTTACTGTCACACCCGATATGAGTGGTATTTTCTGTAGTACTATTCTCATCAGTTTAATCCCTCTAACGTCCCCAATCTGGGGGCCATTTATTGAATAGATATTTCGAACGGGGAGATGGTTAAAAAAACGCTGGCTCCCTCCACTCTGTTTTAATCCACGGTCACTGCGTCTGCGCCGTGCAATTTACTGTCACACCCGATATGAGTGGTATTTTCTGTAGTACTATTCTCATCAGTTTAATCCCTGTTACATCCCATATCAGGGATTGCTTTTTACGAAAAAAAATGTATGCTGGGTACCTTCGACTGCCTTCACAGTGACAGACCAAACTCTCATACACCAAACTGAATTGATTTCAGGAACCGGGAGATGGAAAAAGCAGCTTGGTCGGTCCTCTTACTCCCAAATTGGGGCACTGCGCGTGCACAGAGCAATGTGCTGTGACACCCTATATGAGTGGTGTCTTAACTAGTACTATTCCTATCAGCGGCAGGCGGGTGCATGGTAACTTGAGAGCAGGTGACCGAAGCTGAGCTGGAGGAGGATGGTGCGTCAAGGTTCTTAGCGGAAGCTGTTGAAGATTGGGTGTCCTGTCTAAGCCAGTCAACTATGTCCTCAGAATTTTTCGGGTTCAGGGTATGTGGCCTCTGAACACTAGGCATTATTACAGGGACAGTGGAAATCACAGCACCAAGACCACGACGGCCCCTGCGGGGTGGCCTGCCTCTGCCTGTCATTTTTTTTTAGATAAGTGGTACTACGCGTGCTAGGTACTGTGCCACCCGGTATCAGTGGTGGGCACTGGCAGTGGGCACACTACAGTCTGTGGAAGTGGGCCTGACACACACTGGCAGCAGGCAAGCAACTGAAATTAGACTAATGTGTAAAAATGAAATGCCTTATTTATCGGCAAGCTAATGTGCCACCCGGTATCAGTGGTTGGCACTGGCAATGGGCACACTACAGTCAGTGGAAGTGGGCCTGACACACACTGGCAGCAGGCAAGCAACTGAATTTAGACTACTGTCTAAAAATGAAATGCCTTATTTATCGGCAAGCTACTGTGCCACCAGGTATCAGTGGTTGGCACTGGCAGTGGGCACACTACAGTCAGTGGAAGTCGGCCTGACACACAATAGCAGCAGGCAAGCAACTGAAATTACACTAAAGTGTAAAAATTAAATGCCTTTTTTTGATGCAAAGTCCTGTGCCACACGGGATGACAGGGGTGGGCACTGGCAGTGGGCACACTAAAGTCAGTGGAAGTCAGCCTGACACACACTAGCAGCAGGCAAGCAGCTGAAATTACACTAAAGTGTAAAAATTAAATGCCTTTTTTTATGCAAAGTCCTGTGCCAGCCGGTATGAGTGGTGGGCACTGGCAGTGGGCACACTACAGTCAGTGGAAGTCAGCCTGACACACACTGGCAGGCAACTAACCTTAGATTAAAGTGTAAAAATGAAATGCCTTTTTTTGATGCAAAGTCCTGTGCCACATGGGATGACAGGGGTGGGCACTGGCAGTGGGCACACTACAGTCTGTGGGCCTGCAGCTCCTCACACACAGGCAGGCCAGGCAACTGCAATATGTATATGGAGAAAAAAAAAACAGACTAATGTTGCAGCCCTAAAAAGGGATTTTTGGGGTGCTATCAGGACGCTGTCCTTACAGCAGAGATCAGATGAGTCTTTCAGGACTGGAGTGGACACTGAATTCACTAGCCTAGCTATCGATTTCCCTATTAAATCAGCAGCAACTACACTCTCCATCCTCTCACTAAGACTGCAAATTCTGAATGAATCTAAAATGGATGCTGTTCAGGAGATGGGAGGGTCTGGGAGGGAGGGTATGCTGCTGATTGGCTGGAATGTGTCTGCTGACTGAGAGGTACAGGGTCAAAGTTTGCTCAATGATGATGTATAGGGGGTGGACCGAACATCGCATGTGTTCGCCCGCTGCGGCGAACGCGAACAAGCTATGTTCGCCGGGAACTGTTCGCCGGCGGATAGTTCAGGCCATCTCTGCTCCTGGCCACTGCTAATACCTCCGCAGGGTAGCCTCTCTGTATGAATCTAGATGTAATTTCATCTAGCCTGGTGGTTTGCTGCACTGGATCCGTGACTATCCTCTTGACCCGTAAGAATTGGGACTTAGGGATGGCCATGTTTTAGGGAGGGGGGATGGACACTCTGATAGTGTAGAATGCTATTTCTCTCCATCTCTTTTCTGTATAGATCTGAATATAGACGTCCATCTTTTTTAATAATCATGGTGTCAAGATAATTGACGGACTTCTGATCATATACCATGGTAAACTGAATATGCAAAATAAATGTGGTGCCCCAGTTATGGGTCTACAACACAATGAAAGCCAGATATCCCTCAAAGGAAGGAAAACCAAGCGAAGGGGTGTCTCCATTACAGAGATCACCAAATCCACCATATTAAGTGGCCCCTATGTCAAGATCCCGCTTTTTTACAAGCTTTAAGGATGTGACAGGGAAAACCTAAGCTAGGTATCCATCCACAGACAGCTGTTTCGGGGTGTTGCCCCTCATCAGTGTGGAGTAGGATTCTGGCTAACCGGGAGCAATGCCTCGGAGACCACTCAAACACAACAATAGCTGATCTCAGGGAGACCAGCTACAAAAAACACAGCGGAGCCTCACTTAAGAGTCTCAACACAGCAATCCGAAGTGCAAAGTTCCCTGGGAAACAGGAATATGCTAAATAAATGTGGAGCCCCAGTTATGGGTCTACAACACAACGAAAGCCAGATATCCCTCAAAGGAAGGAAAACCAAGCGAAGGGGTGTCTCCATTACAGAGATCACCAAATCCACCATATTAAGTGGCCCCTATGTCAAGATCCCGCTTTTTTACAAGCTTTACGGATGTGACAGGGAAAACCTAAGCTAGGTATCCATCCACAGACAGCTGTTTCGGGGTGTTGCCCTCATCAGTGTGGAGTAGGATTCTGGCTAACCGGGAGCAATGCCTCGGAGACCACTCAAACACAACAATAGCTGATCTCAGGGAGACCAGCTACAAAAAACACCGCGGAGCCTCACTTAAGAGTCTCAACACAGCAATCCGAAGTGCAAAGTTCCCTGGGAAACAGGAATATGCAAAATAAATGTGGAGCCCCAGTTATGGGTCTACAACACAATGAAAGCCAGATATCCCTCAAAGGAAGGAAAACCAAGCGAAGGGTGTCTCCATTACAGAGATCACCAAATCCACCATATTAAGTGGCCCCTATGTCAAGATCCCGCTTTTTTACAAGCTTTACGGATGTGACAGGGAAAACCTAAGCTAGGTATCCATCCACAGACAGCTGTTTCGGGGTGTTGCCCCTCATCAGTGTGGAGTAGGATTCTGGCTAACCGGGAGCAATGCCTCGGAGACCACTCAAACACAACAATAGCTGATCTCAGGGAGACCAGCTACAAAAAACACCGCGGAGCCTCACTTAAGAGTCTCAACACAGCAATCCGAAGTGCAAAGTTCCCTGGGAAACAGGAATATGCAAAATAAATGTGGAGCCCCAGTTATGGGTCTACAACACAATGAAAGCCAGATATCCCTCAAAGGAAGGAAAACCAAGCGAAGGGGTGTCTCCATTACAGAGATCACCAAATCCACCATATTAAGTGGCCCCTATGTCAAGATCCCGCTTTTTTTACAAGCTTTAGACCTTTAGACCTTAGGTTTTCCCTCTCACATCCTTAAAGCTTGTAAAAAAGCGGGATCTTGACATAGGGGCCACTTAATATGGTGGATTTGGTGATCTCTGTAATGGAGACACCCCTTCGCTTGGTTTTCCTTCCTTTGAGGGATATCTGGCTTTCATTGTGTTGTAGACCCATAACTGGGGCTCCACATTTATTTTGCATATTCCTGTTTCCCAGGGAACTTTGCACTTCGGATTGCTGTGTTGTAACAAATCCATAAAAAAGATTGCTGTTCCTGAGAGTAATTGCTGGATCGTAACAGTTCCTCAGTGGCCTCCATACCCTTTCTATGTTCAATAAAGATATACTGTACAGGCTGACCACATCAATGGTGGCCAGCCAGCAATCCTCCGGTAAGTCCTGAATTTCACGTATTATTTGTAAAAAATGTGAAGTGTCCAATAAGTATGATTGGTTTGGGGGTTTGGTGACGGTGGTGTCAGTGTAACTTTACACTTTGGTTAGTATCTTTGTATTACATTTTGAATTACTGGAAACCTTCAGTTTATTGTGTGCAATATTGAGATGTGGTGTTTGCTCTCATAGTGTTGGCGCAGAATTAGCCTTACTTGTATGCACTTGCACTTTATTTTTGATGTACTTTGTATAGGAGCGTCCCATTGTGAGAGCAATTAACTACAATATACATTATAGCATGAGTATGCACATATATATATAATAGCTGTTTGGTGTGAAATCAATGTATGAGTACAAGTTTACAATATTGGATGTAATAATCTGTAAAGATACTGGTGTAAATACTTGTACTCTTACTGTAAATGTAATATGTTTGACACCATCTACCATAATTTTTAAACATTTTAACTTTTTGTGTGATGCCAAGTGATTAATGAATTGAATAAAGCTTAATTGTTTAATTACAACTGTAGCTTATTTCTTGTTATGTTTAAATTTACAATTTGGATCTAGATATTAGTGTATTGGTAAAATAAATGAATGGAGTATCGGATCTAATACTTTATGGGGGACATTGGTTTGGTTATCTAAAATTACTTTTAATCCAGTGCTTAATGTCAGTGCTCAATCCGGACCTCCAGTGTTTTCTGTCCGCCCGATGTTTCCTCGTGGAGGACGCCGTCCGAGGCCCCTCCTGGAAAAAGGATGCTGATTCTGTAAGGCTCCCGAGGAGCTGCCTGTGCTGGACTTGTGGTATCTTCCGGTTCTTTGTCCTCCCCTGTAACCAGCACGGAATCTTTGCGTAGTATCTTGCCATCTGTATACTCTATTCAGGAAGTAATCCTCGCTGTCACAAAGAAATTTAGACCTTTTTTATGATATATGGGGGTAGCCCCTTCCCGTGCAACACACTCAAGAATCGTGGGCTGTAATTTTTGGATTATTACTATACGTGAAAGACGTGCACCGATTCTGAAGATAATGAATATGGATACCACCCTCAGCTTTAATGATAATAACGCTACAAGAATCCTTTCTCAAGTGACATCCTCAAGTGAATTTAAGAAGAGACACTGGGAGAGAGAGTCCAGAAGGTTAACCTCCTACACGCTACCACCCTCGTTGAATATTATAAACTACAGCGCTTCCCGCGCGGTATGTGGGTACATTTGCTTCCGACCTTTTTTCCAGAAGATTAAAATTATTGTGCTGACTTCATCAAGATTATCAATAAGTGTTCATTGGATCTCATTCTACTGACCATTGATAGACTACAGAAGGACATTGTTGAACTGAGAGACAATATAACAGCCACGGAACAACATCTGCACGATGCTTTGAATCCGGAGGAATTCAAGAAACTAAAAGAATAAGTGGAGAAATGCATTGCCACCTACCGTAAAGAGACTGAAGAGATAAAGCGGTCTAAATTTCTTCGTGACAGCGAGGATTACTCCCTGAATAGAGTATACAGATGGCAGGATACTACGCAAAGATTCTGTGCTGGTTACAAGGGAGGACCCAGAACCGGAAGATACCACACATCCAGCTCAGGCAGCGACTAGGTAGCCTCACAGGATCAGCGTCCTTTTTCCAGGAGGGGCCTCGGATGGCGTCCTCCATGAGGAGACATCGGGCAGGCAGAAAACACCGGAGATCCGGATCGAGGGCTGACAACGAACATGCAGACGAGGTCTCAGGTAGGCATCCTTCACTGAGCATTAATTTATCCTCCAAACTTCTAGATAGCAATACTATACAATTGCTGGAGAAAGGACTATCATTTAGTCCGATTAGCCGCTTTGACACTTTCCAGATGGACATTGATTTGCAGTGTTTGTTCCGTAAGGTACGTCTCAAAGCACACTTTGCAACAAACACACTGGCTGATTCACATGGAGAATCTCTAAGTGATAATGGAGATGGTTTACTGAAGTTAATTGACCAGGATTTGAGGATTAAAAGTAATTTTACTCCTCCAAAATCGCATCACCCGGTGGAGACTTTTGTACAACTTGTCACTAAAGAGACACAAATTTGTATGGCAAAAGCATAAAGGGGTGATTTGCACATTTCTCAGAATATGAATCCTTGTGAGAGAAAGGCCTTACAAGATCTCATGGATGATGACTCACTTATAATTAAACCGGCCGACAAGGGCGGCTCAATTGTCATCCTGAACAAAGAGGACTATTTGTCAGAGATAAGGCACCAGCTCTCTGATAGGGATACTTACCGGCTGTTGGATCACAATCCAGTATATGAAATCAAGAATAAGATTTTGAAATTGGTAATTACCCATAGTAACTGTGGTGTTATTGACAAAACATTATATGACTTTCTCATTACCTATTCTCCCACAACCCCGGTTCTATATGTACTCCCAAAAGTACATAAGACCCTTATGAATCTCCCGGGCTGGCCAATTGTCTCTTCAATGGACTCAGTTATGTCTCTATTGGCTATTGTATTGGAGAAAATTTTGACACCTTTGGTCAGACAGACGGAATCATACTTATTGGACACTTCAAATATTTTAAAAATAATAAGTGAAATTCAGGACTTACCGGAGGATTGCTGGCTGGCTACCATTGATGTGGTCAGCCTGTAGATCTCTATTGAACATAGAAAGGGTATGGAGGCCACTGAGGAACTGTTACGATCCAGCAATTACTCTCAGGAACAACAATCTTTTTTTATGGATTTGCTACATCTTGTGTTGCACGAAAACCATTTTTTATTTGGGGACCAGTTCTATTTACAGTGCCGTGTGGCCCCCTATGCAAATGCATATATGTCATCATTTGAAATGAAATTTTCATATACCCAGGAAGATTTTCGCAACTATTTACGCGTTTGGAAGAGATTTATTGATGATGTCTTTTGCGTATGGGCGGGGCCACTCGAGTCCCTTTTGCGGTTCTGTGAGCACTTGAATAGCATTTGGCAGGAGCTTCAGTTTACCATGGTATATGATCAGAAGTCCGTCAATTATCTTGACACCATGATTATTAAAAAAGATGGACGTCTATATTCAGATCTATACAGAAAAGAGACGGACAGAAATAGCATTCTACACTATCAGAGTGCCCACCCCTCCTCCCTAAAACATGGCCATCCCTAAGTCCCAATTCTTACGGGTCAAGAGGATAGTCACGGATCCAGTGCAGCAAACCACCAGGCTAGATGAAATTACATCTAGATTCATACAGAGAGGCAACCCGCGGAGGTATTATCAGTGGCCAGGAGTGATAGTACATTACAATCAGCGGATACTATTGCAAAACAAAATAGCAAGCATAAAAACCGGTTAGCTTTTGTGCACAAATTTCACCCCCATAACCACTACTTTGACAACATTGTACGTAAACACTGGCACATACTGCAAAAGGCATACCCCACAGTGGAAGAGTTTAAAAAACCCCCATTGATCTGTAATAAACGCAGCCCCAGTCTGAGAGATTGACTGGTACATGTGGATATTGGCAGCCTGAAAAAACAACCTATATAGTGAACTTTAACCCAGCAGAGATCAGGTGGGTATATACTCATGTTTGCACTGCATGCAGTGCTGCAATGTTATAAAGGGACAATTCTTTTACCATCCACACACGAGCAAAGCGTACAAGATCAATGGTTTCTACACCTACGATAGTTCGAACGTGGTTTACCTCATCAAGTGTCCTTTATATAGGAGAAACTATTCAATCTGTCAAAGATCGTATCAGTAAGCATAAATCCACAATATGTAAAAAGAACCTTCTACTTCCTATACCATTCCATTTCCACAGTCATCACCATTCTATCTGACAACTGAAATACCAGGTTCTGGAACAGGTACATTAACCCAGGAGAGGTGGTGACATTAAAAAGATATTATTAAGGAGGGAGGCCTTCTGGATCCACACTCTAGACACTTTACAACCCAGAGGTCTCAACCGGGATTATGAGATTATGAAATTATGAGTTAAAAAAAAAAAATGTTTTGTATTATCTCTTCCTTACAGACTAGTATATCATATTGACCCCCATATCCAGGATGAAAAACGTCATGGATCTGGTAGAACCAATTCTTTCATGTGATGTCACTTCCTGTTTGCTTAATTGACTAATTGATGATGTCACTATCAGGTGTGTGAAGTTTGTACCTAAATATTGTGTTTGGTTATTTGATACTTTGTGGTTGAGAAAAGGCTGGACGAGCCAAAACACGTCCTACAAATATTTCACTATACCCTTTGATGGAATAAATATACACCGTTCAGAAGCAACCGTTGCTGGGATTTTTCCTTTTTCTGATATATGGGGGTGGCCCCTTTCCGTACAACACACTCAAGAATCGTGGGCTGTCATTTTTGGAGTTTTGCTGCAAAGGGAAAGCAGTGGGAACAAAATCCATAAACCGGTGGAGCAATTGCATTTTTTTTCAATTCCAGCCTATTTGGAATTTTTTTTCCGATTCCCAATGCATTGTATGCCACATTAAAGGTTGCATTAGAAAGTACAACTTGTTGCGCAACAAATAAGCCCCATACAGCTATGTGAACCGAAAAATAAAAAAGTTATGGCTGAAGAAACATAGGGAAAAATGAAAACACAAATGAAAAAACCTCCGGTATCCTAAGGGTTACAATCTCTGTGCGAAGACACATCAAACAATAGGCCCAACTCTTTTACGGGCATCTCCTGACAGTTCAAGTGTTGGTGTGTGTGTGTGAATAATTGCAATACAAGTGTCTAATGAATGTTTTATAATCAACAGTTCATGTGTTGGTCTAGGGGAGGGGGAATAACTGCAATACAAGTATTTTACAGTCCAGAGAGTACTGTTTTAAATCTCTGTGTGAACACACATCAAACAGTACACCCAACTCTTTTACAGGCCAACTCCAGACAGTTTGAGTGTTAGACCTCATGCACACGACCGTATGTGTTTTGCGGTCCGTAAACAGCGGATCCCCAAAAGACGATAGCTTCTCTGCGTTCCGTTCCACAATTTGCAGAACGGAACGTGGCCCATTGTAGAAATGCCTATTCTTGTCCGCAAAACAGACAAGAATAGGACATGCTCAATTTTTTTTGCGGGGCCACGGAACAGAGCAACGGATGCGGACAGCACACGGAGTGCTGTCCACATCTTTTGCAGCCCCATTGAAGTGAATGGGTCCGCACCCAAGCCACAAAATATGCGTCTCGGACGCGGACCAAAACAGCGCCGAATGCATGAGGCCTAAGTGTTTGTGTGGGAATAATCTGATAGTAGATTGACAACTTGTGTTTTACACTAGAGTAAGCTTTTTTTCTGAATCTGTGTATTTGAACGCATAAGACATTAGTTCCAAATCTGTTACTAGCACCAATACTGCATTATTCCCAAACTAAATAGCAATGTCTTCAGTGTGTTTGTAGAAAGGAAAGGTCATTTATTGGTGCCTCTCTATCTTTAAGTTCCAGAAAACACACCTGGAAATAATTTTTGACTGTGTACATTAGGCCAAATGTTTGGAATACGGAATCTGCACCAGCTCCCCAGCCAGAAGTAGTAGTAGTATAAGTAAGTAGTAGTATAAGCAGTAGTATAAGTTGTAGTGGTAGTAGTAGTACTGGTGGTAGTACTACTGGTAGTAATAGTGGTAGTAATAGTAGCAGTAGTAGTGGCAGTAGAATTAGGTGACCACACTTTTCCTGGCTTCGGAAAGGCACTACATCAGTGATGGCTAACCTCCGGCGCTCCAGCTGTCGTGAAACTATAACTCCCAGGATGCTCTATTAATTTCCATGGAGTTCATGTTGGAAGTTGTAGTTATACCACAGCTGGGTTACCGGAGGTTAGCCGTCACAGCAATACATCTTCATTGAGGAGAAAGAGGATGAGATTGTGGATTGGATGGCTCACAGTTACACAGTGGGATCCCTTTCAGTTACAGCAGGATGAAGTGGAGGTCACTTCTGAGTCTGACACCGTGCCTTGGAGCCAGGGGTCACAGCATTCCTCCTGGTCCGCCTCTTGGCAGCCGCAGAGAAGCCTGTCAGTGGCATCCTCTCTGTCTTCACTGCCCCCTCCTAGTGGGATGCCTTCCTTTTTCCTAAGATGAGGCAACAAAACCCCACCATGCAATCTGGCAGATAGTCAAGAAAGTCTCCCTGTTTATGATTTATGTGAGAGCAGTCAGCAATTGGACTGCCCTGAGAAGTGGGTTAAGGGGGAGGCAGGGAACCCTTTCATAGCAGTGTTGGTGGCTATAGTAGTAGTACCCGTAGACACAGTAGTGGCAGTAGGGGCAGTGGTAGCGACAATGACAGGGAGGGCAGAGCAGGGAATCAAGAGGGGTGCCAAGGAGCTCACCATGAGATATCACAGCCTGATATGTGTCGGGAGGGTAAAGACTCCAATGATGATTATGTGTTGGACAGGACCAAAGAGGAGGAGCCACCATCTGAGGAGAAGGGTGGCAATAAAGAACTAAGGTAATGTACAGCTATAAATTCCAAAAGAACTGCCAGGTCCATATCTACTAATATTGTGGTCAGCTCGGGAACTGGTGATGCCACTAATACTGTGATTGCAGACTCAAAACATGCCAGAGCTACACCATGTTCTGCTTCTGCTAGCTCTGAGCGAACAACTCCCATATGACGCTTTTCTTCTGCAAAATCTGCAGGTTAACTATAAGCCGTGGGCGTTCAAACACAAACATAGTTACAAGAGCTCTTGTGCAGCACATGAGGCATCATCACCGGATAGTTTGGGAAAATACAACTGCCAGCATTCCCAATTACAAGTCTGTCCTTCTTCTTCCGGTCTTCTTTGTGCAGCCTGCCCACCTTCACAATACAATGTCCTTGCAATTATCATCAGATTCTTCTTCTGCTCTGACTCCTCCTCCTTGGCCTATGCTTCATCATGAGACATCCATAATGGAATGTGTGGCCATGAAAAACCTATTCACAACCAAAAATGAGATTGTCTACAAGCTGAACCCCCACATGGCCAAGTTGTTGGCGGGACAGTTGCTGCCGTACCATGTGTTGTTTCAAAGTCAGGCAGTGGTGGCTCATCAGATAGGCCTGTCGCGTGCGGAAGCTCTTTGAAAAGGCGACAAAATTTGTAAGTAGGAACAATTGCCTGAACGTTCTCATCCTCCTGATATTTATCTTACAACTGTCACGGATGAGGTGTGGGTGGGAAACTCCACCCCAAGCACAGGAGGATAGGGGACAGGAACTAGGCCTGGAAACTAGGGTAAGGGAGAAGATCACGTCCTAGAATAACCCTAATCCAAGTCCTGACTAACTATCAGTATGAACTGATCCTCGATGGTAGGAAGGTTCATGCACAGGAACCTAGAGCCCTAACACACCCTGTTATAGTGACAGGACTTGAGACAACCTATTGCACCACCAGAAGGATGAACAGGAGTCTTCTCAGGGCTAGATACAAAAGACAGGGAAATACAACAAACAAAATACAAATAGGAAAGATGACACCTAACCTCACGTGGAGCAAAGGGAGCGCCAAGAACTCAACCAAGATCCAACAACCAGCTAGCCCAGAGTTCAGAAACTGAAGCTATAAACCGCACCAGCAGAAGGGGTAAGTAGCAATAAATAGGGGAAGATAAATGATCAAACCAACAACACCTGCAATAGGTGTGGTCATTACCAAAACAACACAGACACAAATAATCCACAAGGAACCAGTCAGATTAACCTACGTGTTGCCAGTCTCTCTGATCTCCTGGCACCTGTCACGGGAGTGTCCATGACAGATGCTCACACTCATGCAGCAAGTGACAAAAGGGAGAGCTAACACATCTTGCTGTCTACCCTGTAGCTATTGGGGACCCACAAGGAGAAACTCCCATGGATGAGGAGTTTTCACTTGAGGATAAGGAGGTGGAGCAGCAGGAGGATGATTATGACAATTATACTGGCCACAACACCCAATCATCTCAGTGTGGGGTGGAGCTGGAAAAAAATGTCTCCTTTGGCATGCTGCCTAGAATGGTGAGCTGTGTGCTTGCTTGTCTGCACAGTGACAGGCATATCATTCACCTAAAGAGGTCTGATGATTATTGGATAGTCATGCTTTTAGTCCCTCACTATCAAAGCAAAATGGGGGAATGTTTTCTTCTCTCTGAAAGGGAGGCCAAATTAATTTATTACCAGGAAACACTATGTACGCAGTTTGCCGAAGCTTTCAGTGAGCAGATGCCTGCTGCCAGTATGTCTGAAAAGGAGGCCTCTCTATGCCCCCTCCCCTGTGACACATAAATACAATAGTTAATCCGTCTGTTATTTGTGTCGGGGACATATAGCTATTTTTTTGGGTGCAAAACACTTCAATTGCCCATATGAGACGGAAATACATAGTAATATAGTTTATAAGGCTGAAAAGACATCTGTCCATCTAGTTCAGGCTGTTGTCTGTTCTGCAAGCGGGTGTGGACCCACTGCGCCACTGAAGCGCTATACTCTGGAGGGGCGTGACTAAGTGACTACCTGGTCTTCACTAGAGCCTCTGATGGTAAGGATAGGCTTAGGCCGTTAGGATAGTTGCAGGTGCCACTCCCGAGCAGTCCTAGAGTCAGAGGCAGCTGACCAGGGGGGTCAAAGATACCGGTGCAAGCACTGAGGGGAAGTACGTGGTCAGGAAGTCCGAAGTCAGGGCAGGCAGCGATCAAGCAAAGTCCATAAATGAAGTCTAAGGTCAAAGGCAGGCGTCAAACAAGCAGGGTCCGGAACACAGAAAAGCAGAACTACTTCAAACTAGGAACTAGACAAGCTAGTGACCATGAGTTGCACAGGCATCTTCCTGAGGCAGGAAGCGCCTTTAACCCCTTAAGGACGCAGCCTTATTTCACCTTAAGGACCTGGCCATTTTTTGCAAATCTGACCAGTGTCACTTTATGTGGTGATAACTTTAAAACGGTTTTACTTATCCGGGCCATTCTGAGATTATTTTTTCATCACATATTGTACTTCATGACACTGGTAAAACGAAGTCAAAACAATTCATTTTTATTTATAAAAAAAGTACAAAATTTACATAAATGTAGGAAAAATTTGCAAATGTCCAACTTTCAATTTCACTACTTCTATAATACATATAATACCTCCAAAATTTGTTATTAATTTACATGCCCCATATGTCTACTTCATTTTGGGAATGCCATTTTATTTTTGAGGGACGTTACAAGGCTTAGAAGTTTAGAAGCAAATCTTGGAAATTTTCAGAAATTTTCAAAATCCCATTTTTTTATGTACCAGTTCAGGTTTGAAGTCACTTTGTGTGGCTTACATAATAGAAACCACCCATTCTAGAAACTAGACCCCTTAAGGTATTCAAAACTGATTTTACAAATGTCGTTAACCCTTTAGGTGTTCCACAAGAGTTGGGGCTAAATGGGGCTAAAATTTCAGATTTTTTATTTTTTCGCAAATTTTCCATTTTAATCAATTTTTTCTAGTAACTAAGCAAGGGTTAACAGCTAAGCAAAACTCAATATTTATTGCCCTAAATCTGTTGTTTTCAGAAACACCCAATACATGGTCGTAAACTGCTGTATGGCCAAACGGCAGGGCGTAGAAGGATGGGAAAGCCATATGGTTTTTGGAAGGCAGATTTTGCTGGACTGATTTTTAGACACCATGTCCCCTTTTAAGCCCCTCTGATGCACCCCTACAGTAGAAACTCCAAAAAAGTGACCTCATTTTGGAAAATACAGGATAAGGTGGGAGTTTTGTTGGTATTATTTTAGGGTAAATATGATTTTTGGTTGCTCTATATTACACTTTTTTGAGGCAAGGTAACAAAAAATAGAAATTCTGAAATTTAATCTCCATTTGCCAATAACTCTTGTGAAACAACTAAAGGGTTTACAAAGTTTGTAAAATCTGTTTTGAATACCTTTAGGGGTGTAGTTTCTTAGATTTTCACTTTTTTGGAGTTTCTGCTCTATGGGTGCATCAGGGGGGCTTCGAATGAGACAGGGTGTCAAAAAACCAGTCCAGCAAAATCTGCCTTCCAAAAACCATATGGCCTTCCTTTCTTTCTGCGCCCTGCCGTTTGGCCATCCAGCAGTTTACAACCACACCATGACCCGCTGATGAAGGCTTAGTGCCGCAACGCATCTGGGTAATACTTCCGACTGTGAAGATAATAAAGAATAAAGAAGCAAGTTCAACATACACGTTGCTGGGAGATTCCATTTATTTGCACTTGGAGGTTGCTCCTTCCCGCGCAACGTGGATCGAAGGTGGAAGTGCCGACTGGTCTTTTCTCAGTTGTGTTGTGAGTTCGTGCACCCACCGAGCTTACTGATGACTACTACATCGAGTATTCTGAGCTTCAATGACGCAGACGCTACAAGAATATTATCGCAAGTGACTACATCAACGGAGTTTTTAAATATCCCGACCAGCGATTACAAAAGAAGAGACTGGGAAAGGGAATTGAGGAGACTGACCTCCTATGAGTTACACGTAACCACCTTAGCAGAGTATCACAAATTGAATCGGATCCCTAGAGGATTAAGGGTACATCTACGTCCAACCTTTTTTTCAGGAGATGCCGAATATTGCAAAAATTTTGAGAAGATTATTAACAAATGCTCTCTGGACTTGATGCTATTAACAATTGACCGGATACAAAAGGCTATTGTGGACCTAAAGGAACAAACGATCAATATTGAACAACAGCTCCGGGACTCTCTTACTTCAGAGGAGTTTCTGAAACTGAAAGAAACATTGGAGATACAAATTGCCACATATAAGAAAGAGATTGAGACAAAGAAGCGCTCCAAGTTCCTACGTGACAACGAAGATTATTTACAGAATCGGGTATATAAATGGCAGGATACCTCCTCACGTGGATTTACCGGCTACAGAAGGACCCCAAGATCTGGACAATATTCTTCAAGCTCTGGAAACGAATCCTCTGGATCGCAAATGTATACAGCTTATTCTTTTCGGCGGGGCGGCCGGCGTCCACGAGGAGGAGGCGCAGGGCGGGCCGCAAGCACCGGCGGCGCTCTGGAGACAGGATCGCATCCGACCATACTAACCCGATCGCAGGTAGGAGCACTTCGTTAGTCATAAACTTATCTTATAAGTCATTGAGCCCTGATCAATACAATGTACTACAGAAAGGACTTACCTTTAGTCCAACTACCTCCTTTAACAGTTTCCAATTTGATATAGATTTGCAGCAATTTTTTCACAGGTTACGTTTAAAGGCACACTTCTCTACTCAGAGAGATACGATTGGTAGAACAGAGAGAAATAGTGGTGAAGAGACTCCTCCACAATTATTAACATTGGAGAAGTTGGGCCTCAAAACAAAAAGTAACTTTTTGCCACCTAAGGTATACCACCCTGTGGAGACTTATGTACATTTAGTACAAAAAGAGGTACGAGACCGTATGGACTTGATCAAGAGGGGAGAACTCTTAATGACACATAACACAACAGAGAGTGAAAGGCGTGCCATCAGATCACTAGCAGAGGACAAAACCTTGGTGGTAAAACCCGCTGATAAAGGGGGCTCAATTGTCATAATGGACAAAAAGAACTATGTGAAGGAAGTCATGCGACAGTTATCGGATTCTGAAACCTATAAAGTACTACAGGGCAATCCTGTATCTTCGATCAGAGGGAAAATTACAGATGTGGTGCGCCGTTTTGCTTGCTTGGGGGTTATTGATGAGAAATTGCAAAGGTTTTTGATCAATTATGAACCTATTACTCCTGTGTTTTATATACTCCCGAAAGTGCATAAAACACTTGTGGATCCACCAGGCCGCCCGATCGTAGCCTCGGTGGATTCAATTCTTTCACCATTATCTATTGTATTAGAGAAAATATTGACGCCGCTAGTAAAGAACACCAGGTCATTCTTATTAGATACGTCTGAATTCCTTGGCGTGATCAAGGAGATGGATAGAGTCCCTATTGAGAGCTGGTTGGTAACCATAGATGTGACGAGCTTGTACACATCCATTGATCACGCTAAGGGTATATCAGCAGTCAATGATCTGTTACAAACTAGTAACTACACCATGCAGCAAAAGGAATTTTTATTGGAGTTGCTAAAACTAGTGCTTTATGAGAACTATTTCTTGTTCGAGGACACCTATTATGGGCAGCAACGAGGTACCGCGATGGGAAGTAATGTGGCCCCGCCCTACGCAAATGCGTTTATGTCGTCCTTTGAAAATACCTTTGTTTATAATACCGAAAACTACTCAAACATTTTGGTTTGGAAAAGATTCATCGACGACATTTTTTGCATATGGGCGGGGCCACATGAAACCCTGATGGGCTTCTTTCATGATTTAAACTGTGCATGTGATGGTCTAAAATTCACTATTTCCTGTAGCAAGGACAGTGTGAATTTTTTAGACACGGTGGTAATAAAAAATGAGGAAGGTTTTTTGACTACGGATCTATACCGCAAGGAGACTGATAGGAACAGTACTTTGTTCTTTACAAGTGCTCATCCTACATCTTTAAAAAAAGCTATACCTAAGTCTCAATTTCAAAGGGTACAGCGGATCGTTACTGACAGAACGAGATTGGCATTCAGAATGGAGGAAATGACAACTAGATTTGAGGAAAGGGGGTATCCGGAGACAATATTAAATGATATAAAGTCAGATCTAATTAATCCCTCACGAGCCATACAGCCTAGACAGAAAGATATCCAGAGGGTAGCATTTATTCATAAATTCCATCCTTATAACACAGGTTTTGACAATATAATTCAGTAAACACTGGCATCTTCTAAAAAAGGCATACCCCTCCATTGAGGAATTTAAACATCCACCCCTCATTTGCAATAAAAAGAACTCCAATTATAGAGATCAATTGGTACATGCTGATCTGGGCAGTAAAAAAACACTGCTCAGACAGACACGATTGGCTAGTCAGAGAATGGGCACATTTCCGTGCCTGCATTGCTTGCAGTGCTCCCATATCATTAAGGGCTCACAGGTATTTCATCCACATACAGGCAAGGCCTTTAATATAACTGGCTTTTTTACCTGTGAGTCCTCAAATGTAATATACATGATAAAATGCCCATGTGGCCTATTATACATTGGTGAGACTGTACAAGCAATCAGGGACAGAGTGTGTAAACACAAATCAACCATTAGAACCAAAAATTTACTGCTGCCACTTCCGTATCATTTTGAAAAATTCAAACACAGTATTGCACAGCTTAGATTTCAAGTCTTAGAGCAGGTAAAATTACCTAGGAGGGGTGGAGACATCAAAAGGCTTCTACTACGGAGAGAAGCCTTTTGGATACATACCCTGGATACATTGGAACCACGCGGTCTAAACCGCGAATATGAAATAGCACGTTTATAAAATGTTCATTTGTGATACTTTGTTCTAATTATTGATTTATGATTGTTTTATTTTTATGTTTATTTTTTAGACATCTGCTATACACTGAGAGATCACCGTGGTAACGTGCAATGTTTACATGTGTGTGTATTGGCTGTTTGTATTTGCTGACGCGGGATAGCGTCTGACGTCATGTTAATTAGTTTGTCTATTTAAACTGTGTATGTCTTGATATCCCATGACCCGCTGATGAAGGCTTAGTGCCGCAACGCGTCTGGGTAATACTTCCGACTGTGAAGATAATAAAGAATAAAGAAGCAAGTTCAACATACACGTTGCTGGGAGATTCCATTTATTAGTGTCTCCATAGTCTGAGAGCCATATTTTTTATTTTTTTTGGCAATTGTGCTAATTAGGGGCTCATGTTTTGCGGAATGAGATGGCAGTTTGATTGGTACTATTTTGGGAGGCATACGCCTTTTTGATCTCTTGGTATTACACTTTTTGTGATGTAAGGTGACAAAAAATTGCTTTTTTACACAATGTTTTAGTTTTTTATGGTGTTTACCTGAGGGGTTAGGTCATGGGATATTTTTATAGAGCAGATCATTATGGATGCGGCGATACATAATATGTGTAGTGTATTTTATTTTTTAAATTTTTATTCAGTGATAAATGTGTTTTTTTTTTTTTCTTTTTATCACAATTTAAATTTTTTTTTTGAACCAGACCCACTTGGTTCTTGAAGATCCAGTGGGTCTGATGTCTGTATAATTCAGTACAGTACACTACATAGTGTACTGTACTGTATTTTTTACTTTACAAAGTCTGATAAGACTTCTGCCTTTAGCAGAAGTCAGATCAGACTTGCCATTGCCATGGCAAGCAGAACGCCTCTGAAAGTGTCCTGCTGCCATGGTAACCATCACCGGCTGCCAGAACAGAGCAGCGGGTGATGGGGAGGGAGGGGGGCCCCCTACCTCTGTGATCCCATCCTGTCGGGGGCTGCAAAGGCACAGCAGTTCCCGATGGGAGAGGGAGGGAGCTCCCTCCCTGTTAACCCCTTCCATACAGTGGTCTGTACAGACCGCAGCATAGAAGGGGTTAAACTGCTGACATCTGCAGCAGCACAGATGTGAGCAGTTTTTAGTATAGTGTCAGCAATGTGCTGGCACTCTGCTATAACCACTCGGCCACCAGGGAATAATACAGAGGCACCGCCCGCCGCACATCAGCGCCTCTTTATGCCCCTTTTGATGCAACTCATTATCTTATTGGCTTTGGCAGCAGCTGCCTGACACTGGTTTCTGTAGCTTAGTTTGCTGTTCAAAAAAATTCCTAGGTCCTTTTCCATGTCAGTGTTACCCAATGTTTTACCATTTAGTATGTACTGGTGACTTGCATTATCCCTTCCCATAACTGCATAACCGTACATTTGTCAGTGTTAAACCTTATCTGCCACTTATCTGCCCAAGCCTCTAATCAATCCAGATCCCTCTGTAGCAGTATACTGTCCTCTTCCGTGTTAATTACTTTATACAGTTTAGTGTCATCTGCAAGAATAGGGCCCAATACTTACCCCTGTAGTACCCCACTAGTGACAGTGACCCAATCTGAGTGTGTAACATTAATAACTACCTTCTGTTTCTCTCGCTCAGCCAGTTACTTACCCACATACAGACATTTTCCCCCAGTCCAAGCATTCTCATTTTATATACTAACCTTTTATGTGGTACAGTATCAAATGCTTTGGAAAAGTCAAGATATATGACATCCATTGATTCACCGCGGTCAAGTGTAGAACTTACCTCCTCATAGAAACTAATTAAACTAGTTTGACATAACCCATCCCTCATGAAGCCATGCTGATATGGCTTTATTTGCTTATTTTCATTGAGGTACTCCAAGATAGAATCTCTTAGAAACCTTCAAACAGTTTACCCATGACAGATGTTAGTTTCCGGGCTCTGTTTTTGCTATGCGCCAATCCTGTGGAACACTACCTATCAGTATAGAGTCCTTAAATATCAGAAATAGGGGTCTGGCTATGACATTACTTTATACAGGGTTGTATGCCATCTGGTGCCGGCAATTTGTCTATTTTAATATTTTTAAGATACCGCTGTACTTCTTTCTGGATCAGACAGGGCACTTTTAATGGGTAATTTACTTTAATATTCTGCATTTAATCTGACAGTTTATTTTCCTCAGTGAATACAGTGGAGAAAAAAGTATTTAATAGCTTTGCTTTATTCTCTTCACCTTTATACTTTTTACCATTTATATAATTGAAGAACATGTTAGGGTTAGTTTTACTTTCTTTGGCCATTAATCTCTCAGTCTCTAGTTTGGCTGCTTTTATTTGTCTTTTACATATTCTATTTTTTTCTTTACAGTTTCAATGCTTCCTCACTACCCTCCTGATTTAGTGATTTAAATGCTTTCTGTTTGTCATTTAGTGTTTTCTTTACATTTCTATTTATCGACATTGTTTTTTTTCTTGTTACTTAACCTTGTATTCCCATAAGGTATGCACCTCTCACAATTAGATTTTAAGATGCTTTCAAAAATATCCTATTTTGTGGTTGTATTTTTATTTTTGACGACTTTGTCCGAGTTAGTTAGAGTTATGAGTTATGGCTAAATGTAGCTTTTTTGAAGTTTGGCATTTTTGTTCCTCCCTGAAGAAACACTCTTTTGAATGACAATTGGAAGGTTATTACGTTATTGTCACTATTTCCTGGGTGTCCCCCAACCTGCACATCTGCTTTTCTGTCAGTTCTATTGTTTAATACTAAGTCCAGTGTGGTAGTCCCTCTGGTCCAGTCCTGAACCAGTTTGGAAAGGTAATTGTCTTTGGTTATTGCCAAGAACCTGTTTCCTTAATGAGATTTACAAGTTTCAGATTCCCAGTCTATATCTGGGTATTATGGGGGCAGTCCCCCATAATAACGACCTCATTATGATTTTCCACCTAGTCTTTTTAGTTTAGAAGTAGATTTTCTGTGGACTCTGCTATATTAGTTAGCTTATTATAAACTCCTATTAGTATATTATTATTGTTTTTTTCTCCATGTATTTCTACCCACAGTGACTCCACATGTCCTTCACTTATATCTTCCCTGAGTGTAGGCTTTAGACAGGAATTTATATGATGGCAAACCACTCCCCCTCTCCGGTTTTAATGATCCTTTCTAAACAGACTGTAAGCCTATACATTGACTGCACAGTCATAGCTATCATCCAGCCATGTCTCGGTTATTCCACTATGTCATAGTTCTCCTCACACATAAATAATTCCAGTTCACCAGTTTTATTAGTCAGCTTTCTGGCATTAGTGGACATACAATGAAGAGGTTTCTGTATATATTTTACCCTACACCTTTCCTTCTGAACTGTTCTAGTCCCTCTTCCTATTCCTCCCCCAGTTCCATTACCTTGCCCCAGTTCTCTATCTGCACTATCCTCCCCTCCTATAATGTAATTTCCCTTCCCCTAGTCCTTAGTTTAAACAGTCCTCCAACCTTCTAGCCATATTCTCATCCAAAACAGCTGCCCCTTCCCCATTGAGGTGCAGCCCATCCCTACGATACAGCCTGTAGCCGACAGAGAAGTCGACCCAGTTCTCCAGGAACCCATAAAATTATTAATCCGTCTGTCAATTGTGTCTGTGACATATAGCTATTGTTTTGGTTGCAAAACACGTAAATTGTCCCTGTGACATGGAAATACAATAGTTTATCAGTCTGGTAATTGTGTCAGTCACATATAGCTATTTTTTGGGGTTCAAAACCCCCTCAATTGACCCTGTGACATGGAAATACAACAGTTAATCAGCCTGTTAATTGTGTTGGTGACATATAGCTATTTTTGGGGTGCAAAACCCTTCAATTGACCCTGTGACATGGAAATATAATAGTTACTCTGTCTGTTAATTGTGTTGGTCATATATAGCTATATATTTTTTTTTGTTCAAAACACTTCAACTGCCCCTGGGACATGCAAATACAATATGTAATTTGTCTGTTAATTGTGTCAGTGACATATAGTAATTTTTTCGGGGGAAAATACTTCAATTGCCCCTGTGACACAGAAATATAATAGTTAATCAGTCTTGTTAATTAGTAACATAGTAACATAGTACATAAGGCCGAAAAGACATCTGTCCATCCAGTTCGGCCTGTCATCCTGCTAGTTGATCCAGAGGAAGGCAAAAAAAAAAAAGTGAGGTAGAAGCCAATTTTCCCCACTTAAGGGGAAAAAAATTCCTTCCCGACTCCAATTACACAATCAGAATAACTCCCTGGTTCAACGACCCATCTCTAGTAGCTATAACTAGTAGTTATAACCTGTAATATTATTACACTCCAGAAATACATCCAGGCCCCTCTTGAACTCTTTTAGTGAACTCATCATCATCACCTCCTTAGGCAGAGAGTTCCATAGTCTCACTGCTCTTACCGTAAAGAATCCTCTTCTATGTTTGTGTACAGAACTTCTTTCCTCCAGACGCAGAGGATGTCCCCTCATCACAGTGACAGACCTGGGGATAAATAGATGATGGGAGAGATCTCTGTACTCACCCCTGATATATTAATACATAGTTATTACTTATTAGATCTCGCCTCAGTCGTCATTTTTCTAAAGTAAATACCCTAATTTTGATAACATTTCAGGGTACTGTAGTTGCCCCATTCCAGTTATTACTTTAGTTGCACTCCTCTGAACCCTCTCCAGCTCTGCTAAGTCCGCCTTGTTCACAGGAGCCCAGAACTGTACACAGTACTCCATGTGTGGTCTGACTAACGATTTGTAAAGTGGTAGGACTATGTTCTCATCATGGACGTATACCCCTTTTGATTCAACCCATTATCTTATTGGCCTTGGCGGCAGCTGACTGACACTGGTTTTTGCAGCTTAGTTTGCTGGTTATTGAAATTCCTAGATTCTTTTCCATGTCAGTGTTACCGAGTGTTTTAACATTTAGTATGTACAGGTGACTTTATTCCTTATCATGCGCATAACTTTACATTTGTCACTGTTAAACCTCATCTGCCACTTATCTGCCCAAGCCTCCAATCTATCCAGATCCCTCTGTAGCAGTATATTGCCTCTTCACTGTTAAATACTTAATTGGGTCGGTGACACAAATCAAATTTTTGCGGTTCATCACACTGCATTCATATCCGTCTATCTGTAATCGGAAATTAGTCTGTTAAATGTGTCAGTGAAACAAAGCAAATTTTTTGGCGTTTATCACACTGCATTTTTATCTGTCTAACTGTTATTGGAGGTCTAATCAGTTTGTTAATTGTGTAGGTGACAGAAAGAATTTAAAAAATATATATATTAACACTACATTTTCATCCGTCTAACTGTAATCAGAGAGTAAATTAGTCTGTTCATTGTGTCAATGACACAAAGCTATTTTTTGTGTTGCAAAAACTTTAATTGCCCCTGTGACATGGTAATATAACAGTTAATCCATCTGTTAATTTTTTCGGTGACGTGTGTTGAGCGAACAGTTCGAGCATAGTTCGGGTTCGTACTGAATTTTGGGGTGTTCGGGACACGGACCCGGACTCGAACATTTTCAAAAAAGTTCGGGTTCGGGTCCGTTGTTCGGTGATTTCTTCTCGCTTTCTGAAGGGCTGCACACTACTAATGGCATGGCTGTGATTGGCCAAGTGCAGTATGTGACCCAGCCTATATTTAAGCTGGAGTCACGTAGCGCCGCACGTTACACTGCTCTGATTAGTATAGGAAGAGGACGCAGCTTCTGTAAGAGAGAGATTAGGCAGGGAAAAGTCAGCAAAAACAACTAATGAAGTGATCGATATACAGCTGTGAATCATTCAACTTCTGCTAGTTAATTGCTCACTGGTTTTTAGGCTGCACAGAGCGTTTTTCAGTCACTTTTTGATCGGCGGGCATTTTGTGACTTGTGGTGCACTAGCACAAGCTGCCACCAAGTCCATCAATTCATCAATACTAGGTTTTTGTTTTTTTTTGCTATATCCTACTTCAGGGGCTTGGCTGTGCTTATTGTCACCCCTAGAAACTCAGGATAGAAATTCAATTCAATTGCCAAAATAGGAATCCCCTAAATCTGGTGTCCCAGCTGTGGCTAGCCAAGTGTAATACTGTCTGAAGTCTGGCAAAGGATAGATAATATTCTGTGGTGAAATTCAATTGCCAAAATAGCAATCCTCTATATCTGGTGTCCCAGCAGTGGCTGGCCAAGTTTAATAGTGTCCTGCAAAGGATATATTTTGTTCTGGGGTGAAATTCAATTCCCAAAATAGCAATACCATAAATCAGTAGTTTCAGCTGTGGCTGGCCAAGTTTAATAGTGTCCGGCAAAGGATATATTTTGTTCTGGGGTGAAATTCAATTCCCAAAATAGCAATATCATAAATCAGTGGTTTCAGCTGTGGCTGGCCAAGTTTAATACTGTCGGGTAAAGGATATCTTTTGTTCTGGGGTGAAATTTAATTGCCAAAATAGCAATACCGTAAATCTGGTGTCCCAGCAGTGGCTGGCCAAGTTTAATAGTGTCCGGCAAAGGATATATTTTTTTCTGGGGTGAAATTCAATTGCCAAAATAGCAATACCATAAATCAGTCTTATGGTATCAAAACTTCTGGCCAGAAGCATATGAGAAGCAACGAGCTCATGAACATATGAGAAGCATATGAGACCTACACTAGAGGAAGGACTTTAAGACCCGGCGGCCACCACCTCCTGTCCCCGGAAACGAACTAACCCCGACCAAGTCACGTGGGACGGGGTTAGTTCGATATGCCGTACATCTGGTGTCCCAGCAGTTGCTGGCCAAGTTTAATAGTGTCCGTCAAAGGATAGATTTTGTTCTGGGGTGAAATTCAATTGCCAAAATTGCAATATCGTAAATCTGGTGTCCCAGCAGTGACTGGCCAAGTTTAATAGTGTCCGGCATAGGATATATTTTGGTCTGGGCTGAAATTCAATTGCCAAAAAAGCAATAACATAAATCAGTGGTTTCAGCTGTGGCTGACCAAGTTTAACCCCTTAAGGACCGGGCTCATTTTCACCTTTAGGACCAGGCCATTTTTTGCAAATCTGACCGGTGTCACTTTATGTGGTGATAACTTTAAAACCCTTTTTCTTATCCAGGCCATTCTGAGATAGTTTTTTCGTCACATATTGTACTTCATGACACTGGTAAAATTAAGTCGAAAAATTTCATTTTTATTTATAAAAAAAATATCAAATTTACCAAAAATTTGGAAAAACTTTGCAATTTTCCAAGTTTCAATTTCTCTACTTCTATAATACATAGTAATACCGCCTAAAAAAGTTATTGATTTACATTCCCCATATGTCTACATGTATCGATCATTTTGGGAATGCCATTTTATTTTTTGGGGACATTACAAGGCTTAGAAGTTTAGAAGCAAATCTTAAAATTTTTCAAAATTTTCAAAAACCCACTTTTTAGGGACCAGTTCAGGTCTGAAGTCACTTTGTGAGGCTTACATAATAGAAACCATCCAAAAATGACCCCATTCTAGAAACTACACCCCTCAAGGTATTCAAAACTGATTTTACAAACGTCATTAACCCTTTAGGTTTTCCACAAGAGTTAATGGCAAATGGAGATAAAATTTCAGAATTTCGATTTTTTTGAAAATTTTCCGTTTGAATCCATTTTTTCCAGTAACAAAGCAAGGGTTAACAGCCAAACAAAACTCAATTTTTATTGCCCCGATTCTTTAGTTTTCAGAAACACCCCATATGTGGGCGTAAACTGCTGTATGGCCAAACGGCAGGGCACAGAAGGAAGGGAACGCCATATGGTTTTTGGAAGGCGGATTTTGCTGGACTGGATTTTTGACACCATGTCCCATTCGAAGCCCCGATGCACCCCTAGAGTAGAATCTCCAAAAAAGTGACTCCATCTAAGAAACTACACCCCTGAAGGTATTCAAAACTGATTTTACAAACTTTGTTAACCCTTTAGGTGTTCCACAAGAGTTATTGGCAAATGGGGATGAAATTTCGGAATTTCTATTTTTTGTTACCTTGCCTCAAAAAAAGTGTAATATAGAGCAACCAAAAATCATATTTACCTTAAAATAATAAAACAAAACTGACACCTTATCCCGTAGTTTCCAAAATGGGGTCACTTTTTTTGGAGTTTCTACTGTAGGGGAGCATCAGGGGGGCTTCAAATGGGACATGTTGTCAAATAACCAGTCCAGCAAAATCTGCCTTCCAAAAACAATATGGCGTTCCCTTCCTTCTACGCCCTGCCGTTTGGCCATACAGCAGTTTACGACCACATATGGGGTGTTTCTGCAAACTAGAGAATCGGGGCAATATATATTGAGTTTTGTTTGGCTGTTAACCCTTGCTTTGTTACTGGAAAAATTGATTAAAATGGAAAATTTGCAAAAAAATAGCTATTTACGGACCGTTTTTATTTTTTGTTATTTACATCGTTGTACTGACAGGTTAGATTGTGCACTATTTCTATAGAGCAGGTTGCTACGGACGCGGCAATACCAAATATGGCTACTTTTTGGGGGGTTTTGTTTCAGTTTTACATATTACAGCATTTTTGATTTTTTAGTGTCTTCACAAAAAAGCAATATATATTTTTTTATTTTTTGGGCGACTGTCTTATGTAGGGGCTCATTTTTTGCGGGATGAGATGTCGGTTTGATTGGAACTATCTTGGGGTGCATATGACATTTTGGTCGCTTGCTATTACACTTTTTGTGATGTAAGGTGACAAAAATGGCTTTTGACACCGTATTTTTTTTTGGTGTGTGGTCACCTGAGGGGTTTGGTCATGTGTTATTTTTATAGAGCAGGTTGCGACGGACGCACCGATACCAAATATGTATACTTTTTATTTATTTATTTTACTTTAACACAATAATAGCATTTTAGAAAAAAAAAATTATGTTTTAGTGTCTCCATAGTCTAAGAGCCATATTTTTTTATTTTTTTGGGCGATTGTCTTATATAAGGACTCATTTTTTGCGGGATGAGATGGCGGTTTCATTGGTACTATTTTGGGAGGCATACGCCTTTTTGATCACTTGGTATTACACTTTTTGTGATGCAAGGTGACAAAAAATGGCTTTTTTACACCATTTTTTTGTGTTTTTTTTTACGCCTCCCGCGCCGCCCACCTGCAGCACCGCCCGCAATCCTCCGCCCTGCACAGACCGCGGGGATCAGAGACTACAGATAGCGCAGCAAACCGCAGGTCTGAATTGACCTGCGGTTTGATGCGATCGCTGACATGGGGCCCCTGGGCATTGTGGCAAGGTGCCTGCTGATTGATTTCAGCAGGCATCTTGTTCCGATCACCGCCACGTGAGCAGCGGTGATCGGAAATTCACAGGGTGTACATGTACGCCCTTGGTCCTTAAGTACCAGGACGCAAGGGGGTACATGTACGCCCTTCGTCCTTAAGGGATAATAGTGTCCGGCAAAGGATATATTATTTTCTGCGGTGAAATTCAGTTGCAAAAATAGAAATACAGTAAAACTGTTGTTACAGTTGTTGCAGGCTTCATTTAAATCAGTCCGTAAAAGGGTATATTATTTTCTGGGGTGAAAGTCAGTAAAAAAAATTGAAATACAGTAAATCTGCTGTCCCAGCAGTGGCTGGCCAAGTTTAATAGTGTACGGCAAAGGATAGATTTTGTTCTAAAGTGAACTTTAATTCCCAAAATAGCAATACCCTGAATCTGGTGTTCCAGCTGTTGTAGGCCTAGTAGGATAGATAATATTCTGTGGTGAAATTCAATTGCCAAAATAGCAATCCTCTATATCTGGTGTCCCAGCAGTGGCTGGCCAAGTTTAATAGTGTCCTGCAAAGGATATATTTTGTTCTGGGGTGAAATTCAATTGCCAAAATAGCAATACCATAAATCAGTCTTATGGTATCAAAACTTCTGGCCAGAAGCATATGAGAAGCAACGAGCTCATGAACATATGAGAAGCATATGAGACCTACACTAGAGGAAGGACTTTAAGACCCGGCGGCCACCACCTCCCGTCCCCAGAAACGAACTAACCCCGACCAAGTCACGTGGGACGCCACGGCAGACGAACACCACGCGGGACGCCGATGGTGTCAGGGGATCAGCGCATCAAGAAGCAGGAACGGGACACTCGGGAAGGTAGGTGGAACGGCAATTTGAATTGCAGCTGGTACCTCCATCGGATTGCCTAACTACACTCATTCCGGTTAAGGCACACTCCGGACGCCTATTTTTAGGTACGCACATTACGTTATCCACAACTACTCCAGTGGATTGTTTTACAAGTTTGTTTACAGGCTTCACTTTGGATGGACGTTTTGATCATATTTGGGCCCATCAGTGATTTCTTATTGGGACTCTACAGCGACACGCACTATTACCAAGCAGTGGGCCTCTATAGGTCGCTACCCACCTTATCCCGTGCTAACTACTGCCATTTGATTGTTTTTAATTTCTGATTGTTTTTAATTTTTGATTGTTTTGTATCTAGGGTGTACAAGTGGTTCATTTTTAGGTTTAAATTTCTATGTTCGACTGTATCTATTAGTAAAATTGCTCTGAATTATATTAATTAAGTGTATTGACTGCTCCTCCAGATAGTGGGTGTGCCCCCTAATTTAGTTATTTTTTGGCTTTTTGTACTCAATCTTGGGTGAAGATTTTTAGGGTGAGCACCCCGTTCCATCAACCACCAAGCAGGGTGCAGCCGCTAGCTCTGTCGTTATTAGTATTTCTTCTTGCTTACCATAAATCAGTGGTTTCAGCTGTGGCTGGCGAAGTTTAATAGTGTACGGCAAAGGATATATTTTTTTTTGTCTGGGGTGAAATTCAATTGCCAAAATAGCAATACCGTAAATCTGGTGTCCCAGCAGTGACTGGCCAAGTTTAATAGTGTCCGGCAAAGGATATATTTTGTTCTGGGGTGAAATTTTATTGCCAAAATAGCAATACCCTGAATCTGGTGTTCCAGCTGTTGCCGGCCTAGTTTAAATCTGTCCGTAAAAGGGTATATTTTGTTCTGGGGTGAAATTCAGTTGCCAAAATATAAATACAGTAAATCTGTTGTTCCAGCTGTGACTGGACAAGTTTAATAGTATCTGTCAAAGGATAGATTTTGTTCTGGGGTGAAATTCACTTGCAATATAGCAATACCCTGAATCTGGTGTTCCAGCTGTTGCAGGCCAAGTGTTAATCTGTCCGTAAAAGGGTATATTACACTGAAGGTGTATATACAAGTGCTGAGAGGGTCATCCTCAATAAATACACACGCTACCGTGCATCTCCCATTGTATTTCTGTCCGTTAAAGGGTATATTACACAAAGTGTTAAAATGCAATTGCTGAAGGCATAATCCTCCATATTTATTTTCACACTCTGCTGTGCATCTCCAAGTGTAAATCTGTCCATAAAAGGATACCTTTCATCCAGGGCCTAAATACTAGGCCTACAATAGATATTCCCCTAAATCAGTGGCTACTGCTGTGCCTGGATTAGTGTAATACGGTACATAAATAAATAGGCAGATAGTGTTAGGTGCCTGTAAAAAAAGGCCTGAATTTGAAATCAATACATTGGGCCAAATATTTTATTTCTTATTGTGGTGCTTGGTGAACGGTAACAATGAGGAAAACATCTAGTAAGGGACGCGGACACGGTCGTAGTGGTGTTAGTGGACCCTCTGGTGCTGGGAGAGGACGTGGCCATTCTGCCACAGCCACACGTCCTAGTGAACCAACTACCTCAGATTCCAGTACCCGCCAGAATTTACAGCGATATTTGGTGGGACCCAATGCCGTTCTAAGGATGGTAAGGCCTGAGCAGGTACAGGCGCTAGTCAATTGGGTGGCCGACAGTCAATCCAGCACGTTCACAACATTATCTCCCACCCAGTCTTCTGCAGAAAGCGCACAGATGGTGCATGAAAACCAAGCCCATCAGTCTGTCACATCACCCCCATGCATATCAGGGAAACTGTCTGAGCCTCAAGTTATGCAGCAGTCTCTTATGCTGTTTAAAGACTCTGCTGGCAGGGTTTCCCAAGGGAATCCACCTAGCCCTTCCCCAGTGGTGGAAGACATAGAATGCACTGATGCACAACTACTTATGTTTCCTGATGATGAGGACATGGGAATACCACCTCATCGGAGTCCGCACGTCTCTGATGATGACGAAACACAGGTGCCAACTGCTGCATCTTTTTGCAGTGTGCAGACCGAATAGGAGGTCAGGGAGGAAGACTGCGTGGAAGACGATGCAGGGGACGATGAGGTCCTAGACCCCACATGGAATGAAGGTCGTGCCACTGACTTTCATAGTTCAGAGGAAGAGGCAGTGGTGAGACCGAGCCAACAGCGTAGCAAAAGAGAGAGCAGGGGGAAAGAGCAGAACTGCTGCCGCAAAGAGAGTTCATCTGCTACTGGCCACCGCCACCAGGGACCGAGCACCCCAAAGGCAGCTTCAAGGAGTTCCCTGGCATGGCACCTCTTTAAACAATGTGCTGACGACAAGACCCGAGTGGTTTGTACGCTGTGCCATCAGAGCCTGAAGCGAGGCATTAACATTCTGAACCTTAGCACAACCTGCATGACCAGGCATCTACATGCAAAGCATGAACTGCAGTGGAGTAAACACCTTAAAAAAAAGGAACTCACTCAGACTCCCCCTGCTCCCTCTTCTGCTGCTACCTCGGCCTCTTCCTCCGCCTCGGGAGGAATATTGGCACCTGCTGCCCACCAAACAGAGGATGTGCACCGACACCACCACCTGCGTCACCAAGCATCTCCACCATGTCACACGGCAGCGTTCAGCTCTCCATCTCACAAACCTTGGAGAGAAAGCAGAAATTCCCACCTAGCCACCCTCGAGCCCTCGGCCTGAATGCCAGCATTTCTAAACTACTGGCCTTTGAAATGCTGTCATTCAGATTGGTGGACACAGACAGCTTCAAACAGCTGATGGCCATGGCTGTCCCACAGTATGTTGTTCCCAGCCGCTACTACTTCTCCAAGACAGCCGTGCCTTCCCTGCACAACCAAGTATCCGATAAAATCAAGTGTGCACTGCACAACGCCATCTGTGGCAAGGTCCACCTAACCACAGATACGTGGACCAGTAAGCACGGCCAGGGATGCTATATCTCCCTAACTGCACACTGGGTAAATGTAGTGGCGGCTGGGCCCCAGGCGGAGAGTTCCTTGGCGCATGTCCTTCCGCCGCCAAGGATCGCAGGGCATCATTCTTTGCCTCCTGTAGCCTCCTCCTCCTACTCGGCTTCCTCCTCCTCTGCTTCCACCAGCTCATTCAGTCAGCCACACACCACCAACTTCAGCACAGCCCGGGGTAAACGTCAGCAGGCCATTCTGAAACTCATATGTTTGGGGGACAGGCTCCACACCGCGCAGGAGATGTGGCGGGGTATTGAACAACAGACCGACGAGTAGTTTCTGCCGGTGGGCCTCAAGCCCTGCCGGGTGGTGTGCGATAATGGGCGAAATCTCGTCGCAGCTCTGGGACTAGCCGGTTTGACGCACATCCGTTGCCTGGCGCATGTGCTGAATTTGGTGGTGCAGAAGTTCATTCATAACTACCCCGACATGTCAGAGCTGCTGCATAAAGTGTGGGCCGTCTGCGCGCTTCCGGCGTTCACATCCTGCCGCTGCTCGCCTATCTGCGCTACAGCGTAACTTCGGCCTTCCCGCTCACTGCCTCATATGCGACGTGCCCACCAGGTGGAATTCCACCTTTGCACATGTTGGAGAGACTGTGCGAGCAGCAGCAGGCCATAGTGGAGTTTCAGCTGCAGCACGCACGCGTCAGTCGCACTGCGGAACAGCACCACTTCACCACCAATGATTGGGCCTCCATGTGAGACCTGTGTGCCCTGTTGCGCTGTTTCGAGTACTCCACCAACATGGCCAGTGGCGATCACACCGTTATCAGCGTTACAATACCACTTCTATGTCTCCTTGAGAAAACTCTTAGGGCGGTGATGGAAGAGAGGAGGAGGAGGAGGGGTCATTTTTAGCACTTTCAGGCCAGTCTGTTAGAAGTGGCTCAGAGGGAGGTTTTTTGCAACAGCAGAAGCCAGACACAAATGTAGCCAGCCAGGGTCCACTACTGGAGGACGAGGAGGATGAGGAGGAGGTGGAGGAGGATGAGGATGAAGCAGGTTCACAGCGGGGTGGCACCCGACACAGCTCAGGCCCATCACTGGTGCGTGGCTGGGGGGATACAGACGACGATGGCAATGCGCGTCCCACAGAGGACAGCTTGTCCTTACCTCTGGGGAGCCTGGCACACATGAGCGACTACATGCTGCAGTGCCTGCGCAACAACAGCAGAGTTGCCCACATTTTAATGTGTGCGGACTACTGGGTTGCAACCCTGCTGGATTCCCGGTACAAAGACAATGTGCCCACCTTACTTCCTGCATTGGAGCGTGATAGGAAGATGCGCGAGTACAAGCGCACGCTGTTAGACGCGCTCCTGAGAGCATTCCCAAATGTCACAGGGGAACAAGTGGAAGGTGAAGGCAGAGGAGGAGCAAGAGGTCGCCAACGCAGCTGTGTCACAGCCAGCTCCTCTGAGGGCAGGGTTAGCATGGCAGAAATGTGGAAAAGTTTTGTCTCCACGCCACAGCTAACTGCACCACCACCTGATACGGAACGTGTTAGCAGGAGGCAGCATTTCACCAAGATGGTTGAACAGTACGTCTGCATACCCCTCCACGTACTGACTGATGGTTCGGCCCCATTCAACTTCTGGGTCTCCAAATTGTCCATGTGGCCAGAGTTAGCATTTTATGCCTTGGAGGTGCTGGCCTGCTCGACGGCCAGCGTTTTGTCTGAACGTGTATTTATTAAAATGAACCAAGCATGGATCCCACAGGACCTGTCCCTCTCTTGTGCAGAATAGACATTTATAACTGCCTCCCCCTCAACCATGTATTCTTGTACTCCGGGGCACTTCTTTATTGAATCTTCATTTTTTTAACTTTACCATGATCTTGCGGTGCAACCCAACGTTAAATGAACCTCTCTTCAATCTGGGCGCCGGGGCCTAAATAACTGAAAGTGGCCTGTTACAATGGTGGGTGACATGAAGCCTGAACCTCTGCCATGCGACCGCTCTCCTCTGTCTGGGTGCCGTGGCCTAAATATCTGGAAGTGGCCTTCTCCAATGGTGGGTGATATGACGCCTGATTCTCTGCTGTGGGATCTCTCTCATCTGTCTGGTGCTGGGGCCTAAATAACTGAAAGTGGCCTTCTCCAGTGGTGGGTGATACGACGCCTTATTCTTTGCTGTGGGACCTCTCTCCGCTTTCTCAGTGCTGGGGCCTAAATAACTTAAAGTGGCCTTCTCCAGTAGTGGGTGATATGACGCCTGATTCTCTACTGTGGGACCTCTCTCCTCTGTCTGGGTGCTGGGGCCTAAATAACTCAAAGTGGCCTTCTCCAGTGGTGGGTGATATGACGCCTTATTCCTTGCTGTGGGACCTCTCTCCTCTGTCTGGGTGCTGGGGCCTAAATAACTGAAAGTGGCCTTCTCCAGTGGTGGGTGATATGATGCCTGATTCTCTGCTGTGGGACCTCTCTCCTCTGTCTGGGTGCTGGGGCCTAAATAACTCAAAGTGGCCTTCTCCAGTGGTGGGTGATACGACGCCTTATTCTTTGCTGTGGGACCTCTCTCCTCTTTCTCGGTGCTGGGGCCTAAATAACTGAAAGTGGCCTTCTCCAGTAGTGGGTGATATGATGCCTGATTCTCTACTGTGGGACCTCTCTCCTCTGTCTGGGTGCTGGGGCCTAAATAACTCAAAGTGGCCTTCTCCAGTGGTGGGTGATATGATGCCGGATTCTCTGCTGTGGGACCTCTCTCCTCTGTCTGGGTGCTGGGGCCTAAATAACTCAAAGTGGCCTTCTCCAGTGGTGGGTGATATGACGCCTTATTCCTTGCTGTGGGATCTCTCTCCTCTGTCTGGGTGCTGGGGCCTAAATAACTGAAAGTGGCCTTCTCCAGTGGTGGGTGATATGACGCCTGATTCTCTGCTATGGGACCTCTCTCCAATTGATATTGCTTAATTTTTATTTATTTTATTTTAATTCATTTCCCATTTCCCTATCCACATTTGTTTGCAGGGCATTTACCTACATTTTGCTGCCTTATGCCGCCATCTAGCCCTATCCTGGACTATTTTACAGTCTTTTTAGTGCCCAAAAGTTCGGGTCCCCATTTTCGGGAATTTCGGCCGAACTTCTCGAACCCAAACATCCAGGTGTTCGCTCAACTCTATTGCAGACCCTTACTCTCTGGACTTATTTACCATTTGGGTGCACCACGCCTTACCATCTTTTCCAGAGAGCAGCAACACATGAGGACAACTTGACGGTGTCCGGGAAACACAACGTAGCATTGAGGCCACCCTAAACCCGGCCACAGTACATCAGCCAGTGGCCCTCACCCCTTCTCCAGCACTCAAGGCTCCACCACCCCAGCAGAAGGGAGCTGTATTTCCTTCCCATCATCTACTGCCCCTGATGCTCCTGCTCTTCCTTCTCCTACTCCTGGTCACTCGTTTTGTCAGCAATCGATCACCGAGGCGATTGCAAAAAGACAACAGTGTGCATGCACTCATCTAACGGTGTAGAAACTGAACTTGCTCCTGGCCAAGTTGCTGGTACTACAGTCCTTCTATTTCTATGTGATTGATTCTGCACCTTTCAGAGAACTAATGGCTTGTGCCAAGCCAAGGTGGATGGTCCCAAGCCATTGTTCTCCAAAAATGCAATACCAGCCCTGCACACGTATGTTGAACAGAAGGTGGGCCTTGAGCCTGTGGAGCTGTAACTAAGTTTAAGGACAATATATGTCCTTTACAGCCCATTGGATAAATTTGGTTCCTGCCCAGCCACACCAGAAACTTGCCCAGGTGACAGTACTGCCACCTCCACGTTCTCAAGCTGTGAGGCCTGCGCCAATATCCTCCTCTGTCTCTTCATCCTCCACCTTGTCCTCGGCCTCCACTGCAGGCACAATTCGGAGTGCTACTCCAGCATACCACCTGTGCAGACCACAGCGGTGTCACAATGTTCTGTACCTACTTTGCCTGTGTGCGAACAGAGTCACATCAGGGAGAAGCTGCTACGCATCCTTCAAGAAGAAAATTAAATCCTGGCTTACTGCGCGCCAACTTAAAATTGGAACCATGTTCCCTGACAATGGGAAGAACATTGTGTCGGCAAGGAGTGTTGACCCATGTGCCCTGCATGGCGCATGTTTTTAATCTGGTTGTAAAGCAGTTCCTGAAGTCTTCCACCCAACTGCAAGACATCCTGAAGGAAATGGCTAGGAAACTGTGCATGCACTTCAGACACTCTTACACTTCAAAGCACGCACTGCTTGAGCTGCAAAGGCAGAACAGCATTCCCCAACATCGCCTGATATGCGACGTTTCCAGCCGTTGGAACTCCTTCCTCCACATGGGCAGCCAAACTTGATTTGTGGCTTTAACTGGCCAAGTTTGCCCTGGAAAAGCTTTCCTGCCCGGCCAGCAGTGTGGCACCAGACTGGGTGTTTTGTGAGGCGGGAGGCATAGTTAACCCAAGGAGAACTCACCTTTCCACGCAAAATGTGGAGAGACTGACCTTTATGAAGATGAATCAGGAGTGGATCAGCCAGGACTTCCACACGCCAGTGCCTGATGCATCAAACTATATCATTCTGGGTGCCACACCCAAACTTTGTGAAAAGAGATCCGTTTCTTCTGGCCACCTGCTTCAGCCACTATTCTTAATCTGCAACTCACCTGATGCCACTCACCTGCTGATTTTACTGCCATATTCTCCTACTGTCACCTGCCATCATGTGTTGTTACTGCCACGACCGTTGCCCCCCACCATCCCCACTCTGTGACTTGGCCGCGATTTTGACTCTTCATGTGGTAGCCACTCTCACCACTCTGTGACTGGGCCACCATGTAGACTCCTTAAGAATTTGCCACCATTCCACTCTGTGACTGGACCACTGTTGACTCCTCATGCATTTGCCACTCTCACCACTCTGTGACTGGGCCACCGTGTTGACTCCTCAAACGTTTGCCACCCTTCCACTCTGTGACTGGACCACTGTTGACTCCTTAATGCATTTTCCACCTTCACCACTCTGTGACTGGGCCACTGTTTCGACTCTTCATTCAGTTGCCATCCTCCCCATAATGTAACTGGGCCACTGTGTTAACTCCTCATGCAGTTGCCCCCTCACCACTCTGTAACTGGGCCACTGTGTTTACTCCTCATGCGGTTGCCCCTCACCACTCTGTGACTGGGCCACTGTGTGGCCTCTTTATGCGTTTTCCACCCTCCCCATAATGTAACTGGGCCACTGTGTTGACTCCTCATGTGGTTGCCCCCTCACCACTCTGTACCTCGGCCACTATGTTGACACTGCATGCTTTTGCTCCCCTCACCTTGCAGGATAACAGGCTGAACTGAATGGACAAAATGTCTTTTTTCGGCCTTATATACTATGTTACTATATTACTTACCACTCTGTGACTGACCACTATGTTGACTTCGCATGCGTTTGCCACCCTCACCGCTCATCATTTGGAAGCCAAAAGCAGGAGTGGGTACAAAACACAGAAGACATGCAAACTTTCCAATCACATGTCATCTCTGTTTTGGATCCAATCCTGTTTTTTTTTTGGTCTTCGCATTACTGATGGATTACTGACCAAATGCTGACCATGTGAAGGCGGATTTTCAAAAGACAGGTTCCGTTTTTTGTTGTTCTTATGACGGATCAGAAGAAGGGCAAAATAAACAGTGAAGTCAACACAATCTTACTGCTGACACCCTCTCCACTCTTTCATGGGGGCACTACTTGTATCAGCGTGTAACAGAACAGGTTCTGTCGAAATCTATGTGGAAGCAGCTGACAACGGTGTAAAAAGAGTGCGCTGTTTTACTCTACAGTACAATCTTGGGCCACTTCACGGTTCTTTATATGTTAACATTGACCTATAAGGATAAGTTCACACTTCAATTATTTTGTCTATTTTGGCCCTGTAACTGACTAAATAAGTGAGGTGTGAAGTGATTCTAGTGACGCTTGTAAACTGCCTGTCATACATACGCAACGTAACTGTTTCACTACCACAGCGGACTACCTATGCATGTTTCTGAGCAGTGTTTTACACCAATATACAGGCTGATTTTTAAAGCGATTTGTCATGAATAAATTGGGATGGAATCAAATCTTTTTGGAAAATTCGGTGAGCCATCCAAATCGAATTTTTTAAAAATTTGCTCATCTCTAGTTTATTATATTTTTATACTACATTGTAATGAAATAGGACTTGAAAAAGTCATTGTTACTGGGGAACTGATTAACACAGTGGTGTCTAGTAAATAAAATGTGTAATATAATAATAGGTCTTTGTACTATAGTTATCGTAGGTTGGCACCAGAACTGAAATCACTATCCCTTTAGGAGGGGTTGTCAAATTTTAAACAAACCTTGTAAAATTGCCAAAAATGTCTGGAACTTGTTAAAAATGTTTAGCGCTATTCCTGGTCATATAACATTTAATATCCATTTATAACATCAAGTATTACATTCCCTGCTGACAGATATGCAAACTTGCTCATTTATTAAACAAAAGGGATGGAAACGTTCCCCTCTTGCAATAAGAGAAATGATGTGAGCTCCATAAAGATTTCCCCTTCTTGACTTCATTGCCATCAGACAGTAGACTGTGGGCAGCCTTTCAAGAAATCCTTTCCTCCTTTTTGCTGCTTATTGGATGACAGACAAGGGGTATGCAGAACTTCCAGTTACAACAGTCTACCTGTAATCCAGCAGTATAATTAGCTGCTCTCTAAGATGATATATGAGTTGTTCTGCCTCTTGGGACCAGAGACTAAATGAGGACACAGCTAATTGCCGTGCAAAGCAGTCTGGCACAGAGAAGAAAAATGCAACCCTCTATCTCCTGCCAGAAATGGCTCATACACATATACACACAGACTTTAGTTTCTATTCTGCAGTCATTGCTATTTTTTTTATAAAGCCGTAGGAGTTCACTGTATGTCTATAAATCATGGTCTGCTTATAGCTGAATCTGCATCAACTCTTCCATGTGTTTTAAGCTGAGTGAGAGATTCCAGTATGACACCATTAGGTTGAACTTTTCTATGTGCCTCCCTCTCAGAGGACTTACAAGAATTTATTAAGAAGCCAGCTGCTGGGCTGCATATTTTATTTCTTAAATTATAGCAGGTCTACTATTACACCATGTGTCCACAAAATGTTACAAAGTCTTCATGCTAATTACGCAATAAATACTGCATCCAAATTAATGTAGTAGTGGATCTAGAAATAGAAAAGGAAGGCATCAAGAAAGAAGTTGGAATCTGAGAACCTTTCATGAATGCTAAAAGACAGACATGACAAGATATGTCAACTATCTGGAATTCAGTGTACAGATATGTATGCGATGTGGGAAAAAACAATGACTGATAAAAAAAAAATGCAAAACCTACACAAAGTGACTTTTCAGACCTGACATATGAATTCAGCCCAGATATCCCTTTTTTAAAAAGGATCATGCTAATAGATTATCATAAACTTACCTGGCCGAGCTCCAGAGCTGCAGTCTCTGGCTTTGGTGTGACCATGTCGGGTGAGACGTGCTGGCAGGCTGCACCCCCGGTGACGTGGTTGCATCCCCAGCAACAGTGCACAATGCTCTGTTTCTCCCTGCAGCATGTGTGGGCTGGGGGAGATTGGTGGCGGGCTGAGTGACAGTCCAGCTGCCCAGTTACTGTATGGAGCGCCGAGTCCATGGACATATCAAGTTCTGATCCAGGGACTCGATGCTCTATTTAAATACCTTCATTACAATACACCTTTGCCAGTGATAGTCTGTGCTCACTAGCTGTGTTCCTGTTTGAGTATTTTAGATTACTTGTGTTTTGACCTTGGTTTGTCCTTTTAACTACTCTCTGTCTAATATATTAGTACTGAGCTTCTCGTCTTGTTCTGATCTCGGCTTGGCACTACTCTCTCTCTCGATTTGGTAGTTGTTGTCCTCCTGGTTCTGACCTATTTCTTTACAACTCTGTCCGTAAGTCTTGTTTTTGTCCCTTGGTGTTGTTTGTTTCGCACCCTAGCAGTGTAGGGAACATCGACCAGTTGCAGACTTGCTACTTAGAGATTGCACTGCAAGCAGGCAGGGAAAGCTGGCAGGGTTCCAGTTAGGGCTCGCTGTCCGTCCCTATCTACTGACATTACACAGATGTTGCAATAAGTTTCAGACTACTGTTACCTTCCAGTGGTGGTATGCCACAGTGCCTTACCACTGTAATCAAAAGAATTGACTGGTGACATCTATCACCAACACCTGCCCTATTCGCTGTGAAACAGTGGACCAAGAAAAGATTTGCTGTGAAAGGGAGACTAGATGGGACTTTTTATCCTCTGCCACATTAGGTCAGTATTTGGGGACAAATCTCTAGACATTAAGGGGGTCATTTATCAAACTTGTGTAAAGTAGAACTGGCCTAGTTGCCCATAGCAACCAACCAGATTCCTCCTTTAATTTTGGACAGCTCCTTTGGAAAATGAAAGGAGAAATCTGATAGGTTGCTATGTGCAATTAAGCCAGCTCTACTTTACACCATTTTGATAAATGACGTCCTACGTACATTTGAGAAGCTGGTTGTTAGGTAATGGACACTCTAATCCAATCTATTGGAAGGAAAAAATAAAATCAAAAGATTTATATAAACTAAACGCATTATTTTAGGTGACATCTTATATCTGTTGTTTTGTCATCCAGTCTATGTGAAAATGCATCACAATGACTCAGCACTTGATTGAAAACACCCCTACAATGAGTAGTCTTGTCGGTAGCTATCATGTTCATGTATCCTCTTCCCATTTTAAAAATGAATGGTTCCTTAGAACTGTTTTTTGCCATTCATCTGTTATCCTTTTGAGAAATAAATGAATTAATTGACAATTTGGTGTTACTAGTGTTGGGTGTGCAGACAGTACCAGCCTGTAACAAGGAAGCACCCATTTTGACATGTGAATGGTACCAACTAGAATAAACATGCATATAATGGTATATTACTTAAAAATTAACAATGTTAAACTGGCGATCATATGCAATAAAGATAGAATAGATAGCAGAGGAATAGCTACAAGGGGTGCAGAAGAAGCATTTGCCCCTGAGCCATGGTCCCTGAGGGCCCCCAATGGTCTTTCTGCCACATAAGGCACCAGATTTATGTTGGAAACTATGAGCTTCTAATTACAAACTGTACTTGGCTTTCTCTGGGATTCCCATTGAGATGAACGGAATGGTAGTGTGTGTACACAAACTACTGCTCCGTTCATTCCAGAGTTACACCTGCAGAGTACACTGTCCCCAATTACATGATCAGTGGGGACTACAGCGGAAATATCCCCACCAATCTAATAGTTATCACCTTATACTGTGGATAAGGGATATCTTCCTACAACTGGAACACTGCATTATTTTTCATTATAGGTATGATTTAAATTAAAATGATATTGGTGAACAGTCATAGTCAACATAATTAAAAAATAAAAATAAAGGGAAAGCAATATGTACTAACTAGATTAACTGTCTGTCACATTAGGTGTTGACTGCTGAATACTTCATGTGGTATTTAGGCGTCAGCAGGTTTAAGAAACACCTCACAGGCTGGCTGGCAATAAACCTAAAGTGTCTTACCCAGCAAGAAGCTTTTTACACAAAATGAGCATGGAACTTATTGCCCATTGCCTGGACAATAGGCAATAGAGAGCCCTGGCACCTGCTTAGTTAGAGTCTTGGCATAAGTACATTTTAGATTTCTGTATGTTCTATTTTTCTTTGAGGTTTTCTTTATCTGCTGAGTAGAAAAATTGTATTCTGAAATGCTAATATGGAACCAAATAAAGATGCTAATGAAACCTAGTTATAAAAAGCTTCACATACTGAATACTAAATGCTGGCACGCCATATTAGCAGGGCCCCAGTCTGCCAAACCCCCACTTCGCTGCTCCCACCTTATTGCAGATTCCTCAACAGGTAAGGCTTGGCATTGTTTTTTTTTTTGTAAACTTTAACCCCTTTAGGACCTCCGCCGTAAGTCCGGTTTTTAAACTTGGCGCCTGTTTGCAAGTGCAGCATGCGCCATAGCCATCGGGTTTCTTTCTTTTCAAAATAGGAGAGACCCACGGCACATGATGTGATTAGCCATAAGGCTGATCGCATACATTTTCCTCTTCAGATGCAGTGTTCAAATGTGACCACGGCATCAAAGCAGTCTGGAAGTGGAAGCCAAGCGTGTCTGCTCTGGTAACAGCGTTCCCCGGCTGAGATCGGGGAACATGTTACATTGCTCTAATAGACCGAAGCCTCAAGCAGGCTTCGGAGTCTATTAGAGGAATATACCAATACAGTCCAGGTGGCAGCACTGTATTGTTATAATGAAAATTAAGCGTTCAATTATGGCTATATAGCTATTATTGAACATAATAGGCAATCTAATAATTGACAGTCATAATCACCCAGGGTGACTTAAAAAAATTACCTGGAGAATGAACATTATAAGTCATTTTTACCGCATAGTGTACGGGGTAAAAAGAAAATAAATAAATAAAAACCTTTGTCAGAATTGCGTTTTTTCCTAATTCTACCCCATTTGGGAATTTTTTTCTGCTTCCCACTACATGGTATGCAACTGTAAATGGAGCCATTAGAAAGTACAACTGTCCCATAAAAAATAAGCCCTCATAAGGCTATGTGAACGGAAAAATAAAAAAGTTAGGACTATGGGAATGCGTGTGAAGAACAAAAATGCAAAAATGGAAACTAGCAGGGTCCTCTAAGGGTTAACTAGTGAGTTAAGAAGCCCTGTCCACTTTTTAAGACACATTCAGCTACTGTATGTTGGGAAAGTGACACAGGGGATGTTAGGTATAAATGCCTAATGTGAATAAATGGCAAAATTTGCCTCAATGTATATTTTTGAAGATTTTCTAATGACAATTCCTTAAACTACCTCTTAAAGGGTATCTAATCTCTGAAAAAACATAAATCACACAATTACATTTAATCCTTAGTGCACACATAGCTGTGTTTACAAGGTACTCCCCAAACACAGGTCTGCAAAAAAATTTTTCTCAAGGGCTGTTTTGGTTATTCCACGTAATCTTTGTTTTTTGGTGCGCTGAATCCGAAAATGACCTCCATTTTGTCATAGGACTCCACGTTTCCTGACAATTTAGGTAGCTATGTTAAATAAGTCAATGCCTTAAAATAAATAGAAATAGACTTATAAAATTAAAGTTCTAATACAATTTTTTTCATGAAAATCCTTTTTTGAACTGAAATGAGCTCACCTACACACCATTAAACTTGATTCTTCTTTCCTGTGAGGCTCCTCTGGGTGCATTTACGCTTGTGAGTAGCATCTGGAATGTCTCTCTGAAGCATCCAACAGTAGTCTGCCATCATTGTAATGTTTCATTTTTCCTGGTATCTCCTTTCCATCTCTTTAATGTCTTGGTGGAATCGTTCACCTTGTTCCTCACTCACAGCTCCCAAATTTTCAGGAAAGTAGTCAAGGTTGGACTGGAGGAAATGCACTTTTAAACTCATCAGGCAACCTAAAGCTTGAAATGCTTTCAGCATTCGCCTGACGATCTTTTTGTAGTGAGGATCTTTGTTATTGCCTAAAGATTTCTGTACGACCTCTTTAAAGGGAGTCTTTCACCTAATCTGAGTCTTTTAGACCACTCAGATCAGGTTATAGACACCTGTGCCCTAATTCCAATGTTACCTTTATTTGTGCAGTCCCTCGGCGAGATCTTCCAAATAAGACTTTTAAAATGTATGCTAATTAGTTTCGGAAGGTGCCCAGGGGTGGCGTTACTGCCAATGTGCCCAGAAATCCACACCTCTTTCCCCCCTCTGGCCCGCCCTCCATTCCTATTATTACCTCCTCCTCTCCCTCACAAATCTCGCACCGGCTGGAGGAAAGACAATGCTGCACTGACCCACCTCTTCTTTGGCTTCACTGCAGTGCTCTGCGCATGCGCTGGTCCGTTGTTTGAAATCCAGCGGCGCGGGCAGAAGTAACCGGCGCATGAGCAGAGGACTGCAGTGAAGCCAAAGAAGGGGCGGGTCAGCGCAGAATCGTCTTTCCTCCAGCAGGCGCGAGATTTGTGAAAGAGAAGAGGAGGTAATAATAGGAATGGAGGGCGGGCAAGAGGGGTAAAAGAGGTGTGGATTTCTGGGCACATTGGCAGTAACGCCGCCCCTGGGCACCTTCCGAAACTAATTTGCATAAATTTTAGAAGTCTTTTTTAAAAGATCTCTCCGAGGGACTGCACAAATAAAGGTACCATTGGAATTAGGGCACAGGAGTCTATAACCTGATCTGATCAGTCTAAAAGGCTCAGATTAGGCGAAAGACTCCCTTTAAATGCAATCCACCCTTCTTTTTGAGGATCTGTCATGGTATTGACAAACTCTTGTTCAACTATAAGCCTACTAATTTCTGGTCCGATAAACACACTTTCCTTCAATTTTGCCTCCGACAGGCCTGGAAACTTGGTGACCAAGTATTTGAAGCATTCTCCATCTCTTGGAAGTGATTTTATAAATTGTTTCATCAATCCCAATTTTGTGTGGAGAGGTGGTAGAAGAACTTTATGGGAAGGTACCAAAGTTTCTCGGAGGACATTTTTTTCACCAACTGTTAGAACCGTCGACTTCCAACTCTTTTTGGTCCAGTGGTTTTGTCGGTCTCGACTGTCCCATAGACACAGAAAACAAGGGTATTTGGTATACCCAGCTTGTTGCCTGAGCAACATGCACAAGACCTTCAGGTCCTCACACACTTGCCAACCATGGTCTTCATATTTAAGTTTATGAAGAACCAATTCCAAGTTTTCCTAGGTTTCCTTCAAGTGTAAGGAATGACCTACAGGTATGGAAGTGTAAAGAACACCGTTGTTTCAGTAAAACAGCTTTGAGACTTCTTTTTGAAGAATCTTTAATAAGACACCATTGCTCTGAATCATATTTGATTTTAAATTGACCCATCAGACCTTCGACATCGATGCAATAAACCAACTTGTCTTCCTGGGCGAAGTAAGGAACAAACTCCTTTTCACAATGTATGAACCATGAAGATGACACTCCTGCTTTTCAGCCTTGATCCGAGTAACTCAGCGGCATCTTTAGGAAGATTCAAGTCTCTAACCAAATCATTCATCTCCTCGGGAGAAAACAATTTTGGTCTTGTATCATCTTCAAAGCCAGAACTTGATTTGTCATCTGGTTCAGGTATGACTTCACCTTCATCGGAGCTAGGTATCTCTTCCAAGGTAGCAGGGGGCTTGGGTACTGGTATATTTGTGCCATGGGGGATGGGACAAATTGCTGAGGGAAGATTGGGGTATGAAATGGAATGCTTCCATTTGGAATTAAACCCTTTCACATCGTATGAACAAAAGAAAAAATCGTCACTATATTTTTTTTGCTCTCGCCATACCATAGGAATCCCATAATGGAAAGATTTTTTCTTACCCTTGAACCAGTTTTGGAGGTCCTCAACACACCGTTTGCACACTTTATGACGCGCCCAAACTATATCTTGATCTCCAATTTTTAGTCCAAAGTATGCGAAGTATACTTTTTTCACAAAGTATGTAATAGTCTGCTGTTGCTCCAACACTGTATATTCACCACAGATGAAACAGAAATTGTCTGGCTAATTAATACACTTTCACGGACCCATAACATAACGGTTGAAGAATGACGAGCTAACACGAACTGCGATGGAAAGGTGTCAACAGCCTAGTACCAAGAACCTGATGATGATTCGTGCACAAGTGTGGACTGCAGGAGAGAGCAGCTCTGTGTCTGTACACGAAATGTCACAGTGTTGGCCACGCCCCCCTGCACTGACCGGAGCTGCTGCTAGGGCTGAGGCTTACACATACAGCATGCAGCATGAGTATCCCAGTAGTCAGACATGTCACTCAGAGCAGCACTTGTATTCACCCCCTTTGCAGGGTGTGTGTGTGTGTGGGGGGGGGGGGCAGAGATTGTTTACCTGCCAATAACAACAAAGGGCCAGAAGAGAACTAGAGAAATGAGGAAATATAATTTTTTTACATAACTTGGACAACCCCTTTAACCCCTTAAGGACGCAGCCTTATTTCACCTTAAGGACCTGGCCATTTTTTGCAAATCTGACCAGTGTCACTTTATGTGGTGATAACTATAAAACGCTTTTACTTATCCTGGCCATTCTGAGACTTTTTTCGTCACATGTTGTACTTCATGACACTGGTAAATGGAGTAAAAAAAAATTATTTTTATTTATAAAAAATACCAAATTTACCAAATATTTTGAAAGATTTTAAATTTTCCAAGTTTCAATTTCTCTATTTCTATAATAGATAGTAATACCACCAAAAAAAGTTATTAATTTACATTCCCCATATGTCTACTTCATGTATGGATCATTTTGGGAATGCCATTTTATTTTTTGGGGACGTTACAAGGCTTAGAAGTTTAGAAGCAAATCTTAAAAATTTTCAGACATTTTCAAAAATCCACTTTTTAAGGACTAGTTCAGGTTTGAAGTCACTTTGTGAGGATTACATATTAGGAACACCCAAAAATGACCAAATTCTAGAAACTACACCTGTCACGGTATTCAAAATTGATTTTACAAACATCGTTAACCCTTTAGGTGTTCCACAAAAGTTAATGACAAATAGAGATAAAATTTCAGAATTTCGATTTTTTGGAAAATTTTCCATTTGAATCCATTTTTTCAAGTCACCATGCAAGGGTTAACAGCCAAACAAAACTAAATATTTATTGCCCTGATTCTGCAGTTTGCAGAAACACCCCATATGTGGTCGTAAACTACTGTACGGGCACAAGGCAGGGCGTAGAGGGAAAGGAGCGCCATGTGGTTTTTGGAAGGCAGATTTTGCCAGACTGGTTTTTAGATACAATGTCCCATTTGAAGGCTCCCTAATGTACCCCTAGAGTAGAAACTCCAAAAAACTGACTCCATCTAAGAAAGTACACTCCTCAAGGTATTTAAAACTGATTTTACAAACTTTGTTAACCCTTTAGGTGTTCCACAAGCGTTAATGGCAAATGGAGATGAATTTTCAGATTTTCAATTTTTTGGCAAATTTTCCATTTTAATCCATTTTTTCCAGTAACAAGGCAAGGGTTAACAGCCAAACAAAACTCAATATTTATTGCCCTGATTCTGTAGTTTGCAGAAACCCCATATGTGGTTGTAAACTACTGTATGGCCAAACGGCAGGGCTCAGAAGGAAAGGAACATCATATGGTTTTTGGAAGGCAGATTTTACTGGACTAGTTCTTAGACACCATGTCCCATTTGAAGCCCCCCTGATGCACCACTACAGTAGAAACTCCAAAAAAGTGACCCAATTTTGGAAACTATGGGATAAGGTGGAAGTTTTGTTGGTACTATTTTAGGGTCAATATGATTTTTGGTTGCTGAAATTCCATCTCCATTTGCCAATAACTGTTGTGAAACACCCAAAGGGTTAACAAAGTTTGTAAAGTCAGTTTTGAATACCTTGAGAGGTGTAGTTTCTTAGATGGAGTCACTTTTTTGGAGTTTATACTCTAGGGGTACATCAGGGGGGGTTCAAATGGTACATAGTGTCAAAAAAACAGTCCAGCAAAATCCACCTTCCAAAACCCATATGGCATTTCTTTCCTTCTGCGCCCTGCCGTTTGGCCATACAGCAGTTTACAACGACATATGGGGTGTTTCTGCAAACTACAGAATCAGGGCAATAAATATTGAGTTTTGTTTAGCTGTTAACCCTTGCTTTGTTACTGGAAAAATTTATCAAAATGGAAAATTTAAAAAGAAAATAGCTTTTTTGGGACCGTTATTATTTTTTGTTATTTACATTGTTGATCTGACAGGTTAGATCGTGTGCTATTTCTATAGAGCAGGTTGTTACGGATGCGACAATACCAAATATGACAACTTTTTGTGAATTTTTGTTTCAGTTTTTCATTGTTTCAGTGTTTCATTTTTTGGGCTACAGTCTTATGTAGCGGCTCATTTTTTGCGGGATGAGATGGCGGTTTGATTGGTACTATATTGGGGTGCATATGACATTTTAGTCGCTTGCTTTTACACTTTTTGTGATGTAAGGTGACAAAAATGGCTTTTGACACCGTATTTATATATTTTATATATTATATATAGTATATATTTTTTTTATATATATATATTTTTTTGCTGTATTCACCTGAGGGGTCAGTTCATGTGTTATTTTTATAGAGCAGGCTGTTACAGACGTGGCAATACATAATATGTATACTTTTTATTTATTTATTTAAGTTTTACACAATAATATAATTTTTGAAACAAAAAAAATCATGATTTAATGTCTCCATAGTCTGAGAGCCATATTTTTATTTATTTTTTGGGCTATTGTCCTATGTAGGGTATCATTTTTTGAGGGATGAGAGGACAGTTTGATTAACACTATTATGGGGTGCATATCAATTTTTAATCGCTTGCTATTACACTTTTTTGTTATGTGAGGTGACAAAAACGTTTTTTTAAGGCCTCATGCACACGACCGTTTTTTTATGCTGTCCGCAAAAAGGGGTTCCGTTGTTCAGTGATCCGTGTCCGTTTTTGCCTTCCGTTGTGTTTCCGTGTGTCTTCCGTTTTTTTTTGCGGACATGACCCAAAAGATTTTACCAAAAGACAGGCTGACAATTTTTCCCAAGTGCCTGCCAAGGGATCCGCAAAAAAAACGGACACAGAACGCGGATGACACACGGATGGCCATCCGCATTTTTTCACGGACCCATTGACTTGAATGGGTCCGTGAACCGTTTTTCACGGACAAGAATAGGACAGGTTATATTTTTTTGACGGACTGGAATCACGGACCACGGACGCGGAGGACAAACGGTGTATTTGCCGAGGTTTCCACGGACCCATTGAAAACCAATGGGTCCGCAGAAAATCACGAAAAACGGAGCAACGGACACGGAATCAAACAACGGTCGTGTGCATGAGGCCTAACATTGTTTTTATTTTAAAGATTTTATGGCATTTACCTGAAGGGTTAGATCATGAGATATTTTTATAGAGCAGGTTTCTACGGATGTGATGATACCTAATATGTATACTTTTTCTTTATTTATTTTATTTTAACACAATAACAGCATTTTAGAAAAAAAAAACATATTTTAGTGTCGCCATAGTCTGAGAGCCATATTTTTTTATTTTTGGTGCGATTATGCTATGTAGGGGCTCATTTTTTGCGGGATGAGATGGTGGTTTGATTTGTACTATTTTGGGAGGCATACGCCTATTTGATCGCTTGGTATTACACTTTTTGTAATTTAAGGTGACCAAAAATTGCTTTTTTACACCATTTTTTGGAGTTTTATTTTTACGGTGTTCACCTGAGGGGTTAGGTCATGTGATATTTTTTTAGAGCAGGTTTTTAAAGATGAGGCGATACCTAATATGTGTAGTGTATTTTTTTATTTTATTTTTTATTCAGTGATGTGTTTTTTTTTTATTTTTTTACTTTTTTTTGGACCCAGACCCACTTGGTTCTTGAAGATCCAGTGGGTCTGATGTCAGTGTAATACAGTACAGTACACTATATAGTGTACTGTACTGTATTTTTCACTTTAGACTTAGTCTGATCAGACTTCTGCCTTTAGCAGAAGTCAGATCAGACTTGCCATTACCATGGCTGCCATGGTAACCATCACCCGCTGCAAGAACTGAGCAGCGGATGATGGGGAAGGAGGAGTGCTCCCTCCCTGTTGACCCCTTCCATACAGCGGTCCGTAACGGACCGCGGTATGGATGGGGTTAAACGGCTGGCATCTGTACAAGCACAGATGCCAGCCGTTTTTAGCAGAGTGTCAGCAATGTGCTGACACTCTGCTAAACCACTAGACCACCATGGAATAGATTAGAGGAGGCGGGCGGGATATCGCGATTCCGCCCGCCCACCCGCAATGCGCGCCACCGCACCGCCTCCCGCACCTCCGTACCAGGACTCCAGGGCGTACCTGTACGCCCTGTGTCCTTAAGGGATTAAGTTTTTTTTTGCATTTTATATCTTAAATGCACTTATGGTAATTAATTAATAGTAATTTGGACTTTACATTTGATTAAAAACCCATTATATAAAAAATTTACCAAAATTTTAAAAAAAATTATAAATTTGAAGACAATTTAGCATTTTGTGGCAAATCATGACGTCTAGAAGATTTTTCAATATTTTATTTGTTTTGAGCACACCAAAATACATGGAAATTAGATGAAAATAATCAAACAGATTTTTAGTTGCAGACCTGTGTAATCAGTAAAGGAGAGATCTTGCAGGCAAAGATTTATCAATTTTTAGAGCTGAAGATGAAAGTGGTGAAAATTGAGACCAAATTTATTAAATGTCGTTGAGAATATAGTAAATAAGACACAGTGAAGATTTACAACATTTTGATGGAAATTCTGACATTTTCCAACATTTTTATGTCACAATTTTAATGACTGTGTGTCACATCACCCATATTTGCGCCTTCTCTCTGATAACACATTCATAAGTGTTAGGCCTCTTGCACACGATTGTATGGCTTTTTCAGTATTTTGCTGTCCTCAAAAAATGGATCCGCAAAAAAATAGGGAATACGTCCGTGTGCATTATGTTTTTTGTGGAACGGAATAGCTGGCCTATGATAGAACAGTACTATCCTTGTCCGTTATGTGGACAATAATAATCTATCTTTGAACGGAACGGAAAAATGAAAATACAGAAACGGAAGGCATATGGACTACCTTCCCTTTTTTTTGCAGATCCATTGAAATGAATGGTTCCGTATACGGAACGCAAAAAAAAGGAACGGAAACGGAAAAAAAGATGTTCGTGTGCAAGAGGCCTTATGGTCCTAATGCCACTGTATTAACCACGCCCACTTTTTTCAGCAGAATTCTATTTTGGTGTGAATCCTTCTTTATGGAGTGAATACTGTTGGCATGTGATGAATTTGGCACAAACTGAATGGCTTTTAATTTTAGTGCATTTTCCACTACTTTTTTTTTTGTCTCAGATTGATTGATAAATCTCCTCCTTTGTCTTTCCCCTAGTCCTACCTGATCTTTGGTTACAGAATGGCTGGGTGAACGAGCCTGACCACATAGACACTGAACAGGAAGCCAGGAAGCTTAGGAGACAGATGAGGCTTAACCACACTGAAATGCTGGCATAGTCGATCTGCATGAGCTGCTATAGGAATCCCTACCCTTGGTCCCCACAGCCACTTTCTCTCCCACTCACGTGAGATCTATCATCTGCCTCCCTGTCATACTCATTCCACTCCAGCCAATTTCATTTCCCATTTACCCATTAAGACATAGCTCAGCAGTGCAGAGAAGTAGTGAAGGATCTATAAGGAACTGTGTGATGTCACCAAGTGGAGAGAGCTCCTTTGCTGTGTGTGATGTTAGTGTTTCCCTCTATAAATTGTCAAATATTAGGAGTTGTAGATCTTTGATTATACTCACACTCTGTAATGTCCTCTGATAGCCAATAATATCCTAGAAATGACGGGAGTTGTGGTTCTCATCCGAGAATGTCTACTGATAACCTATAATAGCAGTTTGAATATGATGGGAGTTGTAGTTCTGTTCTCATATCCCTCTCCATGTAATGACCACTGAAGACCCATAATAAGTCTGGACATGCTGGGAGCTGTAGTTTGTTCCTCTTATATCCCTCTCCATGCAATGGCCACCGATGCTCCATAATAAGTCTCCACAAAAACAACAAAAAAAAAAACACTTATCCAGACCTAGCATCTTCATCTGATGCCAATGTAGGACACCTGTCTGAAGCAGCTGGTTAAAGTATACTACTTGAGTATACATTAACCCTGGGTTCAGACCTAAGCGTTCTTGAAACGCTCGTTTTAGTCGCGCGTATTTCAGCGCATTTTTGCAAATAGGAAACGCGCGTTCGTACGCGCGTTCTTGTGATTGACTACTATGGTGTCAAGCACAAAACGCGCGACAAACGCACCAAAAAAAGCTCAAGTACTTGTTTATGTGTCGGGCGTTTTACAGCGCGTTCAAACGCGCTGTAAAATGCTCAAGTGAGAACCAGGGCCATAGGAAAGCATTGGTTTTCATGTGTTAAGCGTTTTACAGCGCGTTTAAACGCGCTGTAAAACGCTCAGGTGTGAACTTAGGGTAAATGTAAGACAAAAATGTGATGTGAACACAGCCTCACACACTTGAGTAATAACAACTTTCACTAGAGAGGAAGATCTGATAGATTTCTGACAGATGGAGAAGGTTTCAATCAGAACAGGCATTCTCTCTCACTGACTAGTGATGAGCGGCAGGTGCCATATTCGATTTCGACGAAATTCGCGAATATTCGAAAGAATATTCGTTTCAAATTCGTCGAAATCGAATATTCGTCATTAATCTAGTTATCACGATTAATATGCGATTTAAATAATCGCGTATTGCGATTTTAACTTAAGGCTACTTTCCTATTGGTTTCATATCTAGAATTATAGCGAAGATGACGGATATGACTAATGTATTCGTCATATTCCTCAAAACGAAGATAACGAAGTATTCTACATCTTCGTTTTAGCAACCTATTCGTCAACTTCGCTAATTCTAGCAATCAAATAGGAAGGTTGACTATAGAGACAACTGTATTTAATTCGCTATGCGATTATATATATATTTTTTTAATAAATAGAATAATTATAATAATTATATCAAGTAATATAATTATTCAATTAAAAAAAAAAAATCGCATAGCGAATTTAACACAGCTGTCTCTATAGTCAACCTTCCTATTTGATTGCTAGAATTAGCGAGTTGACTGAATAGGTTGCTAAAACGAAGATGTAGAATACTTCGTTATCTTCGTTTTGAGGAATATGACGAATATATTCGTCATATTCGCTATTCGCTAATTCTACCAAGCCAACCATAAACTTCCTTGCTCATGGAGCGTCCCCATCACCATGGGAACGTCTCCATATACTAAAATGTACTGTCGGATTTGAGGAATTACGTTGAAATCGCAATGCGATTAATTCAAGTTATATTAATCGCATTGCGATTTCAACCTAGAGCTGGGTTTATAATGGGTCAACTTGCTAGAATGAACGAAGTTAACGAATATGGAATATAGCAATTGTTGAATTCGCAATGCGATTAATTTAACTTGAAGTAATCGCATTGCGATTTCAACTTAGCACTGCTAGTGCTATATTCCATATTCCTTAATTCTAGCCTATGTAAGATAGCGGTGCTAAGTTGTAATCGCAATGCGATTAATATAACTTGAATTAATCGCATTGCGATTTTAACGTAATTCCTCAAATCCGACAGTACATTTTAGTATATGGAGACGTTCCCATGCTGATGGGGACGCTCCATGAGCACGGAAGTCGGCAGAAGCGGCAACGGGCACTGACTAGAGCAGCCAGGAAGCCTGGAATCCTCAGGACAGGTAAGAACTACTTTTGGGAAGTGGGAAAGAAAAAAATATAACTAAAAAAAAAAAAAAAAAAAAAAAACGAATATTCGAAATAGCGAATTTATAGCGCTATATTCAAAATATTCGCGAATTAGCGAAGTGCCGATATTCGCTAAAAAAATTCGCTATTCGAATATTCGCGCTCAACACTATCACTGACTGTCCCTATTAATCGTTGTCTGGGTTATATTTGTATATATTGGAACTCCACATGGTTGTAACCAAATCTATTTTGTACTATTACTAACTAGAGAGATAACATGGCCATGCTTGCTGTGTAGACAAAAACTATTCACACTAAACCCAGTCTCTTCCTCCAATACTTCGTGGCTTATGTGCACTAGCATGAGGAGGGGTAAAAGACATGAGCAAATAACAAAGGCACATAATTAGATTGTGTTTTGTTTTGTTTGTTGTTTTTTTGTGTTCGGATCCCGGCCTTCTAAAATAAGAGGAGGCTGTCACTTATGGCAAAACTGATAACAGCATGGCTGCACATTTCACATGCAAACAATAGAACTGAGAAATGGGCATCATTCTAAATTAAAGTGGTATTATACCTACTATAAATGAAAAAATAGAAGCTCTTTGCGCACATTTTTGATCAAACGTGTGTTGGGCCCATCTACCAGGCGTCAAGGTGGCTTCCACAGATAGATTCCTAACACTAACAGAACTACCTCTCTTGGACTTTCCTAAGCCTACAATATTCAGGGCGGTGTAGGAACCAGCTACATTTATACTCTGCTCAGAAGCCCCAGGCAGATGGGCGTTGCTTAGTCTAAAAGAGGCCGCTACCCTCAATATCTACTACAAGAAAATTTAGACTAGAACATTCATGGTCACAGGTGCATATCCATAAAGCAAGCATACAGAGAACTGATAAGAGCATGGCTGCACAACATTTCACATGCAAACAATAGAACTGAGAAATGGGGATCATTCTAAATTAAAGTGGTTTTATACCTACTATAACTGAAAAAAAGAAGCTCTTTGCGCACGTTTTTGACCAAACGTGTGTCGGCCCCATCTACCAGCCGTCAAGGTGGCTTCCGCAGATGGGTTCCTATTACACTAACAGGAATACCTCCCTCTCAAAAATGGTCCCGACACACGTTTGATCAAAAATGTGCGCAAAGAGCTTCTATTTTTTCATTTATAGTAGGTATAATATCACTTTAATTTAGAATGATCTCCATTTCTCTGTTCTATTGTTTGCATGTGAATTGTGGTCGTGGCCAACAGAGTGAGAAGAGCGGGGCCCAATGCCCTAACACCAGCGGTCTGAGTTGTGCCGTAACTGCGCCGTAGTCGGGGCGCCTGAAAGAGGGCACCCTCCACTTGAATGATAGAAGAAAAGGGGTGGGTGGGCGGGTGCAAAAGCTGGTCGCCGTACCACGAGGGGGGGGGGCGCAGCCGTGCTTAAAAGGGGCGGCGGCGCCACGCCCACAAACCCAGGCCAATAAATCGGCCTTACACTTGTGGTCGTGGCTAACAGAGTGAGAAGTGCGGGACCCAATGCCCTAACACCAGCGGTCTGAGTTGTGCCGTAACCGCGTAGTCGGGGCACCTGAAAGAGGGCAAAGACACAAACTGGTAAGGCAGGGGTTATTTATTACACAGTCAATCACAAACCAATGATTCAAAAGCCAATGACATCTCGAATCTGGGATGCGGAATATTGTAACATGAAGAACGCCAACGACCCAACTTCTGGATAACGTGGGCGGGGACCTGATTCTTGGACGCGGCGGACGCAGCCCCTATGCGAAAGGAGTGCCCTGTGATGGAGGAAGGATCCGCGCCCAGGCATGCGACTAAGGATCGGACATGTGAGATGAATTGGCGTGTAGTGAGGGGGGACTCGCCAAAAGGAAGCAGCAGACTATCCGGCCTGCGCCCTACCAAAGCCGCCTGTAGCTATCGAAGGACCAGGAACGGACACCACCGGTGGGACGTGGGGAAATAGGAAATAGCGACCGGGGGGCCTGTCTGAGAGGTCTTGGATGTACTAAGGAGCAGCGTGAAACCCTCGGGGCCCTGGACCAGCTGGCTGATGGGCAAAAAACTGGGGTTACTGGAGGAGCGTGTGAACTCACCGGGTCGTAAGAAACCATAGAAGGCAAGATAAATCGCTGCTTTGAGTACCAGACTGGGCATTGCCCCGAAAGGAACTCTGTCTAGGGAATCGGATAAGTCACGGAAAAGCCGGCCCGTGACGGCTTGCCTGCCACCCCAGTTACTAGGCCCGACCTTACTGAGACCTCTCAGTGCGGCTTTGACCGCGTGGGCGGAGAACAGCGAGTCCCGTGCTGGCTGCCTGGACGAGAGGACGTGCTGCACCCCGGACAGGTAGGTTCTGACGGTACTGTGAGACGGAGCCGGAGTTCCAAGTGGCAGTACCCGATAAAGGCTAAGACATACTTTGTGAAACTAGACTGCCCCTGAGGGCACAGATCCTGAAACTTGCAGAACGTACTCCATCTGGTACGATAGGCACGTGCCGTATTAGGGGAGAGAGACTTCTCTAACAAGGTATGGGCCGCATCCAGGTAGGTATCTAAACCATGACGAGAGACTCGTGTGGAGGGACAATGGCGCCCACGGCGTCTTCCTCTGGCATCACCTGAAAGAAAAGGGAGAAGTTAGCTCTTGACAGGGCGTCAGCTGCCACATTCTGAGGACCAGGCACGTGGGAACTAAGAAAACGGAAGGCTCATGACCTGCGGTGACTTGGACTGACCACCCGTGATGATGTCGACCACGGCGAAGTTGTCTGTCACGAACAAAACGGTGTGGTTACCCCACTGGCTACCCCAAACACTAGCTGCTACGACGATGGGATACAGCTCAAAGAGGGCAGAGGTCTGAAGGAATCCTGGTATGAGCGAGATTTCAGCGGGCCAATCGCCTGCTACCCAGTGAGGGCCAAAAATGGCGGCGAAGCCGGAGCTAGCCGCTGCATCGGAGAAGACTACCGGGGATGAGCTGGACAATTCAGGTATGAAAAAAGACACCCCATTCCAGTGGCTGAGGAAATGATCCCACATGAGGAGGTCAGCACGTGCCTGACTATCCAGACGGACCGGGCTGTCTTGGCTAGGAGCGGAAGCGAGAAGGGACAACAACCGGGAAATGAATGACCTACCCTGTGGGATAATCCGCATGGCGAAGTTGAGCATGCCCAACAACGACTGCAACTCGAGCTTGGTAACTACGGACGTGGCGGAGAATCTGTGGACTACTTCCTGGATCCTAGAAAACTTATCGGCGGGCAGCCTGGCTAACATAAGGTGGGTGTCTAACTCAATGCCTAGGAAAGTAATGGACGAAGACGGGCCCTCGACCTTTTTGGGGGAGACGGGAACCCCTAACCGAGAAAAACAGGCTAGCAGTTTCCCTAAACCTAAGGGGGGTAACCCTGGCCTTTCGATGAGCAGGAAATCATCCAGGTAATGGATGACGAACTCGCAATGGACCTTGTTTTCCAAGATCCAGTGGAGGGTCTGGGCCAACTGATCGAAAAGCCACGGGCTACTCTTAGAACCAAACGTTAGCTTGGTAGAGAAATAATACTGACCCCTCCACTTGATGCCGTGCCACTGCCAAAGCGCAGGCATGATGGGCAGCAACTTGAAAGCGTCCGAAATGTCTGCTTTGGACAATGAAGCATCGGGACCGAGATGGGTGAGAATTGCAATTGCTTGGTCTATGGAGGAGTACCTCATACTAACCTCCTCGGAGGGGATGAGGGAGTTGAGACTGGGAATTGGAGAACCATGAGGCCCTGAGAGGTCTATGATGAGACGTTCCTTCTTGCTAAACTTGCCCGTGACTATCCCTATGGGACTGACTCTCCACCGTTGAAAGGGGGGTTCTGAAAATGTACCGATCACGAAACCTTTGTCGAGCTCGATCTTGATGAGTCTATCTACAGCGCTGGGATTTTTATCAGCGGACTGCAAGTTTCTGCACTCGTAAGTGCTTTCTGGCGTTGTGATCAACCCTGTGTGAAACCCTTCCTGAAAACCTGAAACCAAAAACTCCACAAAACCTGGATTGCAGTGACTTACTAAACACTTGCTCAGGGAAGCAGAATTCACGACACTCATATAAGCTTTCAGTGATTTTAATGAGCACGCAGTTTTGGGGTGGGCCCTGAAGCAATTGACACAGACATGCAAAAGACGGCACTGACTGAAATTACAGGAAGCGTAATTGTAGTTATTGCAAAGCTGAGCCTTGCCCAACTGCACAATGGGCCTACCTATTTTGTCTACGGAGCTGGAAGGCTTAAAGACATCTAGGGGGCCGGCTGACGATCCGGAGGGAATGGTAGACGTACTGGAGACAGATTTGTGGCACCACTCCGCAGTGTGGAAGATAGAATGGCACAGCGAGCAAGCTGGCGCCTTCAACCCTGCAAAGTGCCTGCAGAACAACTCTGTATCCAGGTTGGACCAGTTAGTGACAAATTGAAATTGAGTCAAGGCCGAGGCGGCCTTGGCAGAAAAGGAGCAGTGGTAGTCATAAAATGAGCTGCCACCGTATTTGTACCCCAGCTCAGTTACACGGAAGAGGTAGAGGTCAAGTTCCTCCCTCCGCTCCGGTCTAACCGAGCAAATTACATCTCTAAAAAGGCTGAACGCCAAAACGAACTCAGGAATAGACAGTTTGCGGTAGAGCCTCTGGTCACGGCCCTTCAATACCACCGAGACCTCACCGCAAGCGATCACTTTACTCTCAGACAGGTCCCTGGACGCGATCAGCAGGGATGCTAAGTTTACGTCCCTACCCTCTAAGATGTCCTTCCTGACGTTGGCAGGGATGAAGTGAGAAGGGGCGACGGTGGGAACAGGAGGGGTAGCCTGAGCGCTGCCGGCGGACGGGGGCCGGGGTGACTGAGCTACGAGCTTCGAAGGACTCCATTCTCGCCTGAAGGCCGTTGACGGATGAGGTGAGACTGTTCAGCATGACGTGGAGTTGCGCCAATGATGTCTGCACAGTGGTACGGGGGACGTCATCCTGACGCGGGGCCACTGATTCTTTCAGGAGCCGATACAGCTCCGCCTTCCTGGCGGAGGCCGGGAAAGGGACACCCCTCTTATTTAACTCGGAGATGAGCCTAGAGATGGTCCAGGACCGAAGTGATTGGACGCTGCCCCCGTCTGACAAAGCCGGCATGTTCTCGTCCACAGAGGCCTCCACGATGTCAGAGGCGTGGGACATACTTGCTGAAAGACAGAATGCGAACGGTCAGCAGAAACACGGTCCGGGAACGTGGGAACAGATGCGGGCCACGTGAGGAAACAACCGTAACCACACCTGTGTACCGAACGCGCGGAAAAGTGGGCGAGGGGGAACTGTGGAGAAGGGGAGTGAACCGACACCAAGGAAAAAAACACCGAGAAACCACGACCTTACCAGACACAAGATGCTAATAGAAGACAGTGGAAATATCGGGAAGCTGATCAGTAATCAAGGAGAGACCTGAACGGAGGAACGTGGTTGAGATGAAAAAACTCGCCACTGCACACTACCCCCCCCAACGAGACTTTCCCCCACTACCTGGCTTTGAACCAAACTCTGGACCGACTCGGGAAGCGGAGTTCACACCTGGAAGATAACAATTATATGTTCAAGAACCGTGGACTAAGGCTGGCACGACCTTCGAGAGGCTGAAGCGTACTGCGAAAAGGGGTAAACGTAATGGACAATTTATTTTGAAACGTTTTTTTTTTTTTTTTCTTTTAGTGAGACCTGAACCTGCTGAGCCTGCAGCTGAAAACACAGGATGGAAGGGACTAGGTCATTAGGGGTGTTTAAGCTGAGGGGGCTAAAAGGGGGGGGGAGGGCACCAATGTGAAAGTGCCTTATCCAAAACTCACGAAACTGACCCTCATACTAGAAAAAAGGCCTCATGACTGAATAACCGACCTGAAGTGGGTAGACACCGAGGCCGCCCGCGTGCTTAAGTAACCGCACCGCGGCACCTTGATAAATTTTAGAATTCCTTTTTTTTTTTTTAAATAATTTTTTTTTTTTTTTTTTTAATTTATTTATTATTATTATTATTTTTATTTTTTTTTCTAACTGCGGAATCAAAACACTGGAACGGGAAGGACATAGATGCCGGAATTGAACCCTTACTCTGATTTGAGCAACCCCTGACTTAGGAAACCCCCCCCTTTTTTTTTTTTTTTATTTAAAACACATGATGCCCATAGCAAACACACTAAAACTATTTCTATTCCTAGCACTACGGGACCTGCCCCCGCGACACCCCTAGACCTTTAAAAGTTGACCTACACTGGTGTGCATTCTAAAACCCTACCTAGCTAGAGGCACGGCGGCCCGTGCCAGACATTAAGGTTGTTGAGCCCAAACGTGCGCCACGTGGGAAGCAGACTCGGCTCCCAGCACGGACGCCAGTGCAGGGCGCTCCCCCTCCCAGCAGCAGGGGAGCCGTAACCTGCCGGCTGGACAGCAGTGCACCGAGGGGAGACCGAGCTGCTTCCTGGCTGCCCGAACCGGTGCGGGGGTGTCCCCCCTTACCTAAGGGAACCGACCCCCGCCGACCGGACATGAGGAGGGCTGCTAACGTGGCAGCAAACATACCTCGTATGAACAAAGACCGGGTGAAGGCAGGGTTTTCGATGTTGGGGATCGAATGAAGCTTGCTTTGACAGGACACCGCTCGCTCCAAGGTACGGGCAAAAGCTGGTCGCCGTACCACGAGGGGGGGGGGCGCAGCCATGCTTAAAAGGGGCGGCGGCGCCACGCCCACAAACCCAGGCCAATAAATCGGCCTTACACATGTTGTGCAGCCATGCTTTTATCAGTTCTCTGTATGCTTGCTTTATGGATATGCACCTGTGAGCTAGTCTAAATTTTATTGTACTTATGGCAAAACCTCAGGCAAAAATGTAGTAACTAGTGATGAGCGAGCATGCTCGGACGAGTACCGGTTTGGCTCGAGCATCGCTATGTTCGAGTCTCCGCCCCGCACGTTTCGCGGGTTTTAAGCAGCCAATAGAGGTGCAGGTAAGTACCTCACTGTAATGCCAGTAGCCATGTTAGCTGCTGGCATTACAGTGATTGGCTGGCCGGAAAGCGTCATCAGAGGTTATATAGCACCCGATGACGCATGTTCAGCTCACACAGTCAGGGACAGCATCGGGTAGGAAGGCAAAGACAGAGCAGGGAGCGAAATTTAGCGATTTTAGTTAGAGAAAGCTTCTCAAAGGCCCAAAAGTCCTTTTAAGGACTACTGTGTGTGTGTGTTTTAGATCAACAAATATTTAACAGCAGTGTCAGGGACATCCGTGCTAAGGAAGGGACAGATAGTGCAGGGAGAGAAATATGCTGCATTTAATACCAAAAGCTTTTCAAAGACCCCACAATGCCTTTTAATGACTACTGGGTGTGTTTCACAGCAGCAAGATATTTTAATTTTGTACCTATTAGTGACATTGTAAGAAACAGTCATGTAATGTCCCCAAGTTTCATTACTCTGTTTAAACTGGGTTAAAATTGAATGTATATATTCTGACAGTATACTGAACCATTCACTACAATGGGACCATAAAAAATACTGAAGTGTCTCCGTATCCCTGCTGTTTCCGTTTTTCCTTTTTTCTGTTCCGTTTAAATATAGACCATGTCCTATTCTTGTCCGCAAATCACGTTCAGTGGCTCCATTCAAGTCAATGGGTCCGCAAAAAAACGGAAAGCATACGGATAGGCATCCGTATGTCTTCCGTATCCGTTCCGTTTTTGCTGAACAATCTATTAAAAATGTTAAGCCCAGCCCAATTTTTATTATGGAATTACTGTATACTGTATATGCCATACGGAAAAACGGAACGGAAAAACGGAACCGAAAGGAAACACAACGGAAGCAAAAAACTGAACCACGGATCCGTTATAAACGGACCGCAAAACACTGGAAAAAAAATAAGTTTGTGTGCAAGAGGCCTTAGGCCAGTGTTTTGCTGTCCGTTTATTACGGATCCGTTTTTCCGTTTTTTGCTTCTGTTTTGTTTCCGTTTCGGTTCCGTTGTTCCGTTCCGTTTGGCATATACAGTATACAGTAATAACATAGAGAAAATTGGGCTGGTCTTAAACTTTTCAATAGATGGTTCCGCAAAAAACGGAACGGATACGGAAGACATACGGATGCACTTCAGTATGCTTTCCGTTTTTTTTTCAGACCCATTGACTTGACTGGAGCCACTGAACGTGATTTGCGGACAAGAATAGGACATGGTCTATATTTAAACGGAACAGAAAAAACTGAGAAACGGAAACGGAAGGCATACGGAGATACTTCAGTATTTTTTGCAGACCCATTGAAGTGAATGGTTCAGTATACTGTCAGTATACTGAACTGAAAAAACTGCCAGTATACGGTCCGCAAAATACTGTCGTGTGCAAGGGGCCTTACTGTGATACTGGTCCTTTAAGGCAGCAGCTAAGTGTTGAATTGACACGCCCCCTATGATGTCAGCCTGCCTCAGATGCAGACAGTGTGAGCATAGAGAGGGAGGAAGTGGAGACTTGTGCAGAAGCTGCAGCCATGTTGGCAAAATACAGAACAGTTTTGTGTTGTGTTAAAAGTGTGTGGAGATACTAAAGGACTTCCCTGTGCAGCCAGGCTGTGTGAATTGCCACCAACAGTAAGAGACTCACAGTGCTGTCGAGGTACCGGACAGTAACTGTAAAATCCCGGATTACATCACACCCCAGTATATACTTTCTGCAGGAGGATCAGAGGGCCAAGGGGACATCTGCTTTTGAACTCCATTATATCCAACTGGTTTCCAGCCTGCTGAGGAGGACTCCATTGTTCCGGATCTTGAGTTTACTGAAGGAAAAGGACGACACCAGGCCCCACCGTGCACTTCTACGAACTGTAAGAGGTCCACTTGGAACACTGGGATAAGGGGGGTACGCACCCAATTGTGAAGTTAGAGTCAGTTAGGGACAGTTTGTGGGACTATTGCTTAGCTCTGCTTTAGCTCTGTTATCTCATCATTAACCTGCCTTTATTATTCTATAGTAAACGCAATTTTCTTAAACTTGACCACTTCGTGTGCACTCTTTTCTGGTCGTGGAGCCAAACCACCTGCCTTGCTCTCGGTTCACAACATATCGTGTACATTATCCGCTTTAATAATCTGACTCACATCTAGTGACCATATGGTGTAGCTTTGTGTAAAAAATACAGTACTACATCAGCAAACAGTGTCAGCAGCGCAAATGCCATTAATCTGGGTCTTATAGTGTCCATATTCTGTGGATTTATGTGACATACTGTCCGGCCTGCCCAAACAGTTTTTGTTTTTTAAATAACATTAATCTGGGCATAATATACTGTCCATATTCTGGGGGTTTATGTGACAGATAGTGTCCGGCGTCCGAAAACAGATTCTGTATTTAAAATTACATTAATCTGGGCACAATATAGTGTCTATTCTGTGGGTTTATGTGACATATACCATTAGGCATACGAAAAAAGTGTCTGTATTTCAAATTGCAACAATCTGGGTCTAATATAGTGTCCATATTCTGTGGTTTTATGGGACAAATACTGTCCATCATCCAAAAAGAGTGTCTGATGCGCAAATCTAAACAATCTGGGCCTAATCTAGGGAGGCCGGACTGGGGTGGGCACCCCACCCCCCTTTAAGGGAGGCCGACATGATAGGGTTTTGGCCTCAGCAAGGGGGTTCTGGTACGGTTAGGGTTAATCAGGCAAGGTGGCAGGGTGTGGGGGGGAGCGGGGGTGGAGTCTTGGTAGTGGCGGGAAGGGAGTTTATATAAGGCAGGGTCAGCAAGAGGGGCCATCTTTGGGAGAACCTTAACCAACTGACCTGTTGCGGCCAGCTATCCGATCGCAAAAAATGGAGGCAGTGGACCAACTTATTGCCCAACTCAGGGCTGCTGCGGAGGTGAGAGGTCCGCAGTGGCTGCAAGCCCAAGTGACCACTGCTTTACAGGGGGCGGTGGTGAGCAATGCCGGCTCACCACCACCTGCTAGACGGCCGAGGAGGACCCGTCCTCCTGCGCGCCTTAGCCCCGATATTGCCCCCAGGTCCCGGCGCAGAAGAAGGAGCCCCTCCGGGGACCCTCCGCACCGGGGGGAGCCTGATGTGCCAGCTCCCAGCTCCTCCCGGCGCGGGAGGAATCCTACCACCAGGCGCGGACCTACCTCGGGTGAGCGGCTCCACCCGCCACCCTCTTCAAATTCGGATGCGGGACCAGGAGCGGCGGTTACCCCGGACGTGGGGGAGGCTGCCCGGCGCAGGGAGGAACGTTCCGGTGCGGCTGTGCACGTGGGGCTCGCGGAGGTGCACAGGCCGCAGCAACAGGAAGAAGACGAGCTCTTACCACGGGGATCCAGGACACCACCGCACGCATCAGGCGGCTCTCCTGCCGGGATGCAGCCAGCGGAACAGGGATCCGACCGTCCGACAACGCAGACCACGCCACGCCTGGACACAGGACATCCAGCTGCGGGGTTCACAGCCCCCCGGCAGCTTGGTAATGTACCCATGATCACTAATGATTTTTTCAGGGCGGCCGCAGTGGGAATGGGGGCCGCAGGGTGACATAGGAAGGGGACTTGGGCATCTGTTTGGCGGTCTGGCGGCATGGTTGGCAGGTTTGGGGGTCAATAGTGCGTCTCCACTTACGGCTTGGGGGTCAGTTCGGGGAGCCGGGGCGTCAGGTACCGGTGGGGCACCGGCGGCGGTGGGTTTTGGTGTTCCTGCGGTGAGTGGGGCTGCTGACGGTAACGTCGGGGCAAGGGGGGCCAGTGGGGTGCTTCAGAGTGAGGTGTCAAGTGCGGGGCCGGTGTGTGAGGGTGGTGGTGTGTCTGGGGGTGCAGAGACATCAGTCAGGGTGAGTGGGAGCGAGGGTGTGAGGCCTGTGACTGGTGTGTCGGTGCATACTCAGGTAGGAGGGGATGACGAGCGGTCTAAGTTAGATGATACTGCCAAGGGCGAAGTTTATGTCTGTTTCGAAGGGCCTCTGGGGGCCCATTTGAAACAGGAGGTACGTGATCGTATTTGGAAGGGAGAATATGTGGAAATATTCTCCCTTCTTCCATTGGAGAGGTTTAATTTAGAGAGGGCTAAGAAAGACGAGGCAAAGAAGGAGGAGGATGATAAGCGTCGCTATCGTCTCATACCGCGTAGTTTTTCAAACTGGCTACAGGCCTTTGCAATATTGGCTAGTGTGATTGGGGAGAAAAAACCGGAATGCTGTTCTGGTTTATTTTGCTACATGGACACGATTGGCGAGGCATACCGGGTGTATGGCGGGACGGGATGGCTCCGCTATGATGAACAATTTAGACAGAGGATGGCGGTGCGCAGTAATATCCGATGGGACCATAAGGACATCGGGTTATGGATGCGGGTGATGGCCCCAGTTAGATCAGGTCAGCCCTTTCGGGGGGAGGCGGGCGGCGCTGGTCAGTCGTCCTTTGCCACGGCGTCCGCCAAAGGTTTATGTTTCCTCTTTAATGAAGGAAACTGCAAATTCGGGTCCAAATGCAGGTTCAAGCATGAATGCTCGTCTTGCGGGGGAATGCACGGTCTCAACCGTTGTTTCAGAAACAACAGGCAGAGGACTGGTGAGTCGGGTGGAAAAGGGGCGGACGCCGTTTCTGGTGGAAAGGATGGCTCCCTTTCTAAGTAGGTATCATGATCGGAAGGCGGCGGAGTTTTTGAGACAGGGGTTTATGGAGGGTTTTGTTATACCATCGGTGCCGTTGCCCGGGGTTTCCGTTAAAACAAATTTACGTTCTGCGTTAGAGCATCCAGAAGTAGTCTCGAAAAAGCTGGGGCGGGAAGTAGCCCTGGGCCGCATGGACGGCCCGTTTTCGGATCCGCCCCTGCTAGGTTTAAGAGTGTCTCCGTTGGGGCTGGTGCCCAAAAAGGAGCCGAATTCATTTCGGCTCATCCATCACTTGTCGTTCCCAAGAGGGGCGTCGGTCAACGATGGTATAGACCCGGATTTATGTTCAGTGGTATACACATCGTTTGATGCGGCAGTGGCATGGGTGCAGAGGATGGGAAGGGGGGCTTTGCTCGCAAAAACGGACATAGAGGCGGCCTTTCGCCTCTTGCTCGTACACCCAGATAGCTTACATTTGCTTGGATGTGTGTGGGAGGGGAGTTACTTTGTTGACAGATGTTTGCCAATGGGGTGCGCGGTGTCCTGCGCATACTTTGAGGCGTTCAGTTCTTTTTTAGAATGGGTGGTGGTGGACGTTTCTGGTTGTTCCTCCATTATCCATTACCTTGATGATTTCTTATGTATAGGTCCTGCGGGGTCTTCAGTTTGTTCATTATTGTTGAATACGTTAAAGTCTGTTTTTAGCTCCTTTGGGGTCCCTTTGGCAGAAGACAAAACGGTGGGCCCGACTACTGAATTGAGTTTTCTGGGTATCGTAATTGACACGGTACGCTTGGAATGTCGGTTACCAGAGGACAAGTTGGTGGACTTAAAGGCGGCGGTAGTTAGGACCATGGGGTCACAGAAGGTGCGACTGCGGGAATTGCAATCACTACTGGGCAAGCTCAATTTCGCATGCCGGATCATGCCCATGGGGAGGATTTTTTGTAGACGCCTGGCGGGGGCGACTGCGGGGGTCTCAGCACCTCACCATTTTATTCGCTTGCGCAAGGAATTGAGAAGGGACCTGTCGGTTTGGGCAGAATTTCTAGAGCAGTACAATGGGAGGTCCCTGATGATGACGGAGGCTGGGGATAATTTTGATTTTGAGCTTTTCTCAGACGCAGCGGGGGGTACCGGGTTTGGGTACTCATGGGAGTTGGAGCGCAGGGGTGTGGCCAGTGTCATGGGTCGAGCGTGGCTGGACACGGAACTTAGTGTTGTTGGAATTGTTTCCGATAGTGTTGGCATTAGTTTTGTGGGGCGATCGGTTTCGGGATAAAAAATTGCGGGTGCATTGCGAGGGTGGGTGTGGCGGGGGGCCAGGTCCGTGGAATGCCTGAATAAAGCACGTATTAAGGTCAATCGAGCGGTCGGCAAATTCATGGCTCGCAACGGTGCAGTGGTGGTGCGGCATGTGGAATTGGAAAAAGGCGTGGGGGCCTTTTGGAGGGCTGACGGCGTGCATCTAAATGCTGTCGGTATCGACTTGTGGTCGCTAGGTTTGCAGGAGGGAGTTGAGCGTGCTTTAGGTCTGTGGAGGGACGCACAATCCTGAGGGGGTCAGGTTGTGCGTCGGTGGCGGGGGGCGAGGTCCTCGAAGTTGGTGACACGGAGGCTTATGGAGGATGGGAGGGCCTCACGGTTGGGGCTGGACTCCCATGGGGGCGGTATAGTTTTGATGGTGGACAAGGCGTCCGTCAAGTGTCTCCGAGCTGATGGTCACGGCTGGAGGCAGGACGCATGGGACCGTTGCCAAGTTAATGGCGGTTGTTACTAAGTTGGGGCTTCGAGGACCTCCCTCCAGCTGGGAGGGAACATAAGGTGGTTGTTATATAATATGTATAATGTTATTATGTATATGTTATTTAAGGTTATTCTTATGATTCATACGTGATTGGTTAATAAACGGCTGCTGTGGCCATTATATCCGATGTCGGTCTCAGTGTGTTTTTTTGGGGTAAAGGTAAGGAAGGTATAAGATTTATTGGTCAATTAGATGGATAAGCGGGGGTGAGTTGGGGCAGTTAATCCCCACCCCCTTGTTGGATAGACAATAACCTGATCAAGGGAGGCCGGACTGGGGTGGGCACCCCACCCCCCTTTAAGGGAGGCCGACATGATAGGGTTTTGGCCTCAGCAAGGGGGTTCTGGTACGGTTAGGGTTAATCAGGCAAGGTGGCAGGGTGTGGGGGGGAGCGGGGGTGGAGTCTTGGTAGTGGCGGGAAGGGAGTTTATATAAGGCAGGGTCAGCAAGAGGGGCCATCTTTGGGAGAACCTTAACCAACTCCCGCCCACCCTCCCTGGTAGACGTAGGCTTTGGCGAGGTCAAGCATCTATATATATATATATATATATATATAAAAAAAAAGAGCGGTGGCCTAGGATTGGTCGTATGTTCTTGTCGCGGCAGTCGGTGGCGGGGGGCGAGGTCCTCGAAGTTGGTGACACGGAGGCTTATGGAGGATGGGAGGGCCTCACGGTTGGGGCTGGACTCCCATGGGGGCGGTATAGTTTTGATGGTGGACAAGGCGTCCGTCAAGTGTCTCCGAGCTGGTGGTCACGGCTGGAGGCAGGACGCATGGGACCGTTGCCAAGTTAATGGCGGTTGTTACTAAGTTGGGGCTTCGAGGACCTCCCTCCAGCTGGGAGGGAACATAAGGTGGTTGTTATATAATATGTATAATGTTATTATGTATATGTTATTTAAGGTTATTCTTATGATTCATACGTGATTGGTTAATAAACGGCTGCTGTGGCCATTATATCCGATGTCGGTCTCAGTGTGGTTTTTGGGGTAAAGGTAAGGAAGGTATAAGATTTATTGGTCAATTAGATGGATAAGCGGGGGGTGAGTTGGGGCAGTTAATCCCCACCCCCTTGTTGGATAGACAATAACCTGATCAAGTGTCCACAGCATGTGCCTCTCTGTGTCAAATACTGTACCACAGATGAAACCAGTGTATTTTGGGGAAATTTACATTATTTGTGCAACATCTACTGTCCACAGCATGTGCCTCTCTGTCAAATACTGTTCCACAGGTGAAACCAGTGTATTTTGGGGAAATTTTCTTTATTTGTGCAACATTTAGTGTCCACAGGATGTGCCTCTCTGTGTCAAATACTCTACAACAGGTGAAGCCAGTGTATTTTGGGGAAATTTACATTATTTGTGCAAAATCTAGTGTGTTTGCATTTCATACATATCACTGACATATACTGTACTTTATCTGAAGACGGTGAATGCTACTGTGTGACATTATCAGGGCTACATATCCTGTGTAAAGTTGTGCATTCCAAATACCTATTTTAATTTATTGGCTATACACTTACAAATCCTACGCTACTGTATGTGTGACATAATATTAAATGCTACATATGCTTAAAAGTAAGAATGAGGCCAGTAAGGGACATGCAAGTGGGCTTGATGCTGATGGTGCATGCAGAGGCCATGGCCCTGGGCGCAATGAAAGTGAGTAAAATAATTTAGCTGAGGGCCTGCAGGTGCACTAACCGTCTAAAACAGTCATGTCGATGGCAAACCTTTTAGAGACTGAGTGCCGAAACTGCAACCCCAAACACACTTATTTATCTCAAAGTGCCCACATGGTCATTTAAGCTGAATAATACAGTTCAATATAGTATATCTTCCATGTTCCGTAGCATTCAGCTATAGCTGTAGAGTGCCAGTTCGTGCCACGTGTTCTATTTGGACACCCAGTAGTTGTAAGGCAGAGAGGGATCACTGAGGATGCTGACACGGTCTGCTATGTACTCCTTCACCAACTTCAACAATTTTTCGTGCCTTGTGACACTAGGCCGCACATCAGGGTGAGGGTGCTGGCAGGGTGTCATGAAACCGTCCCAGGCCTTGGAGAGTGTAGTCCTGCCTCTGTTGGAACTGCTGTGTGTTCCCCTCATCTTCCCTCCTGGTTGCCCAAAGAACTACGTACTCTGCCGCCAGCGTTTTCAGATGGAAATTTTTCCGCAATTACATTCGGTTCTGTTATTGCCGCTTCCCCACTGCCGTGCTACACTGCTTCCAGCTACTGACAGTTGGTCAGTGATGTCATTGTCCCCCATATCCTCTTCCACTTCCTCACTCTTGTCATCCTCCTGACTTGTGTTGACCTAACAAGACCCTCACACATTGACAACTGTGTCTCATCCACATCATCTACCAAGTGAAACACTAATTGCCATTCCCTCCGTCATCTTCTTCTGACTGTGGATGCTGAAGAGTTTGGGGATCAGTACATAAGATATCCTCATGTCCCTCTTCAGGGAGGGTCAGCTCACCTGCAGGACCTCACCTACAATTTTTTGGGGGTCAGCTCACATGGTATATTGTTTTCTATGTTTCAGACTTGGAAAGAAACATAATTTGCTTTCCTTTGGTGGTGAATCTTTAACGCATGTGTTTTTTTACAGGATTCAGTTTTTTATAAAGTGGCACAGGGGTAAATATTTCACTTTTTTTTTTTTATATGTCAGGCTTGACTCCATTTTCTCCTCTCTCCTTTGAAGATGCCTTTTCAGGAGATATTAGACCCTTTCGCAATTCAGGCCTTGAGGAATTACTATTATCAGCAGACACTTGAAAGCATGTCCGTTTCCAGGGGGGAAAGACCATTCAGGAATTCTCTTTTATCCTGGATTTGTCTTTTTAAGGATTGGCCATGTTTCTTTCTATTTGTGGAGAAAATTACTGGTAATACAGTCAAATGTTGATATCCCTGGTTTGAAAACTAAAGCTTTTACAGTATAAAATCTACTGTATTCCTTTTTTTTAATTGTATGTGCCACTTTCCCTATATCTTTCTTTGGGGTAGACAATAAAATTCCAAGATAGTCAGATAGCAGCTTATAATTTTGGTATAGTTCCGGCAATGAGTTTCCATCATGTAAAGAGGCAACAAATGCTGACCGCCATTCCCTGCGCTAACTCTGCAGTGTAACATTACCACACAAAAATTTTTTTTCAAAATTCTATAAAATTGTATTGTACCTGTTGCTGACCGCTATTCCCTGCGCTAACTCTGCTATGTGACATTATCTGGAACCAAAACGAAAAACATTTTCGGAGCCTGTGCTGACCGCCATTCCCTGCACTAACTCTACTATGTGACATTATCTGGAACCAAAACAAAAATTTTGATTAGAAATTGGTCTTTCTTTTTTCGTAGCCAGTGCTGATCACCATTCCCTGCGCTAACTCTACTATGTGACGTTATCTTGAAGCAAAAAAATAAATTAGATTTCAATTGTTTCTGTTTTCCTTGCCTGTGCTGACCGCCATTTCCCGACGCTAAGTCTGCTATGTGACGTTATCTATAACCCCCAAAAAATAAAAAAATAATTTGAAATTGGTAATTTCTTCTTGGTAGCCTGTGCTAACCGGGTTACTTAACTTCTTAGGTGGTCAGATCAGCAAGCCTTTGCTCCTAATGTTTTTGAGGGTCACCAGCAGGCTATCAATCATAATTTTTCAAGGGTGTGTATGATGCCCTCCTTTATGTGTAATGAAGAGTCTATTGCAGTGCCAGTTCCTTGTAATTTTTGGCAGCCCTTTTACTTAGTGCATAGGCTTTATGAGTGTAGCCGTGTACCTGAATAATTGTAGCACCATGTGAATGAGGCCCTCCTTTATGTGATATACAGGCTGTATCTGAGTGCTTCTTTCTTGTAATTTTTGGCAGCACTTCCACTGTATATACAATTGAATATACAGGAAAGAATGTTTCCTAACAATTTTTCCTCTAAAAATGTATTATTTTTTTTGAGGGGGCGGGGTTTTAGGCTTATTTTTGGCAGTCTGTAAAAGTGGCGTACAACTGGGACATCATGGTTCCAAGATGCATCCAGACATGGTCCCCTGCTGTTTCCGATCCATTTCGGTGGTGTTTCAGTCACTTTCTGACCTTTCCCTATGAACCGGGCACCCTTCCCTCATCCGAGCAGGGGGTACCTGGTTGTCTCCTATTGACCTCCATTATACTCGGGTGCTCGGCCGAGCACACGAATATCGCGGTGTGTTCGGACCGAACATCCGAACACTTTAGTGCTCGCTTATCACTAGTAGTAACTTGAAGTGCCTTAAAAACTCACCAGGTCTTTATGTTTGTATCTCATGGTTGTCTAAGTGACAAACTGGCCTATACTATTCTGTCCTTTTTTGCTCTTGATGGGCTCCCCTTGTTTGCCCTACTACTGTTATGTCTAAGTTTTTGCAATACAGCAATAAAAAACTTGCAGTTTAAAAAACCTGCTGATTGTCATGTTATGGACGTGGCAACTTGCAGGTTTCTCTCATTAGGTGCAATATGGTAGTACTATTTGAGTTCTTATGTTGCGTGACTATAAATTGACATGTGGCCCTAGCCTTAACCCCTTGGCGACCCTAGGTTTAACCCCTTGGTGACCTCCACATACATGTAACATGTAACCACCATACATTTAACCCCTCTGATGCTGTGGTCAAATGTGACCACAGCATCTGAACGCTGCAGATGCGGGAGCCGCTTGCTCCCGCACCCTTAACAGCACTCCCGGCTGAAGTAAAATAAAAAATTGTAAAAAAATAAAAAAAGTTCAAATCACCCCCTTTCCCCAAAATCAAAATAAATAAACAATAAAAAATTGTAGATATCACGAAGTCTGTACTGTTAACCCTTTCACTACTGGAGTTTTTTTTCATTTTTGCGTTTAGATTTTTCTTCCCTATCTTCCTTGAGCCATAACTTTTTTATATTTCAGCTCACATAACTGTATGAGAGCTTATTTTTTGTGGGACAAGTTGTACTCTCTAATGCCATCACTAATTATGGCATACAATGTAGTGAGAAGTGGTAAAAGAATTCCAAATGGGGTGGATTTGGAAAAAAACGCAATTCCTCCACCATTTTATGGGTTTTGTTCCCACGGTATTTTGTTTGTGGCAAAACTGACCCATGCCCTTCATTCTCTGGGTCAGTACGATTACAACGATACACCATATATTTAGGTTTTTATATCTAAATAGTGTAAAAATAAATTTTAACTTTGAAAAAAAGTTACATCACCATATTCTGACCCCCATAACATTTTTATAGTTATATCTACTGAGCTCATTTTTTGCAGGACAATCTGTAGTTTTTATTGATAACATTTTGGAGTGTGTGTGACTTTTTGATCATGTTTTATTATATTTTTTGGGGGTAAGATGAGCAATGAAAAAATGGCAGATTGGCCATGTTGACCCTTTTTCTGTTACGCCATTCGCCGTGTTGGACAAATATTTTTATATTTTAATAGTACAGGCGTTTTCAGTGGCAGTAATACCCATGATGTTTATATTTTTTTTATCTAAGTATTTATTTTTTTATTATACGGAAAGGGGGGTGATTTAAACTTTTTTTATTTTTTGTAATATTTTTAAAGCTCATATATTAGCCTATAAAATCAGTTTTTTTTTATTTTGAGCAATCATGTATTTTTAAAATGAGTTTATTAATGTCTATTGCTCATTACTTATTTTGGCCTGCCATCTGGTCGCCAAAATAAGAGTTGCAGCATGAATGCTGTGCGTCTCGTCAGCGAGACTTAGAGCATTCAAAGCAACTATCGACATGCCAATTGGCCACATCGGATGTCCCGGAAACGCGAGCTTCCGGGTTTTTGACACATTTGATGCTGTGATCTCACTTGATCACGGCATCTAAAGCCTTTATTTACTGTGATCGACATTATTGCCGCAAGTCTGCCGGACATGACACTTGCTGCATGTATGGCACTAATAGCAAAAGGGTTAAAATATAGCAACATTTATCCTATATAGCGAATGGTGTAAAAAAAAATTCAAAATGGCAAATTCGCCATTTTCTTCTCACTTCACCTCCTCAAATTTTTTTAATAAAAAGTGATTAAAAAGTCACATACACTGCAAAATGGTATCACTGAAAATTACAGATCTCCTCACAAAAAATTGAGCCCTCATACAGCTCCATACACATAAGTACAAAATAGTTATAGGAGTCAGAATATGGCAATGAAAACAAAAAATAAATTTTCTTTTCAAGGTATTTTTTCAATATTAAAATGCAAGGAAAACTATACAAATGTGGTATCATTGTAATTGTCAAGAAAAGGACAAATATACAATAGACCCGAGCGCTAACCAGAGCTACGCTTGGCCCGCTACACCACTTAGCTTACAAATTCCAAAATTCAAACGAATGGCCAGCTAATACAACAATGGAATACAATTTAATAAACACATATGCGATCACAATAAAAACATACAAGTGGTACCACCATATATGTAAAGAGTCACTTACAGTCCGCCTCTTTTTACATATGCAGAGCTCTCGCATTATTAGGCTACATGCACACGACAGTTGTTTTTCTCGGCTTCCGTTTCAGTTTTTTTTGCGGATAGGACAGGAACCCATTAATTTCAATGGGTCAGCACAAAAATGCTGACAGTTCATCCATTAGTGTTCCACGTCCGTTGTCCATGTTTCCCTTCAGCATAAAAAGTAGTGCATGTCCTACTTTTTTCTCATTTGCGGACGAGGATAGGCATTTATTACAAGGGATCTGTGAAAACCAAGGAATCCTCCAAAAAAAACTGATGGACCATCAGTTTCTTTTGCGGATCCCTATTTGTGGACAGCAAAAAACAACTGTCGTGTGCATGTAGCCTTAGTAAGACAATTGTCCTGTAGCAATTTGATCTCAAAAGTCAATGCCATGTATGGGGTATAAGCAGGTTAATATTCCATCGAGCTGGTTTGTATTACTCTTGATTCGTTTATATTGCCACTTTTTCAGATATATTCCCTACTTGTAGCCACGTACTTCTCGTATATAAGTCTTGGTGTCCTCAAGCACCAGGGCTATTATTCACAAGAGTATTAGATAGCTTCTTACCAATCTGGTGTTTCAGGTCCGGTATGTGGAGATATACTTACACATACCATCCGTCCAAGCCGGTGTTTTATAGCTGCTGGAGTCTGTGTTTGTATTCGTACCTTCCACCAGAGTTTGCACTACGGTATCTTGCGCATTCGGACCAATGTTCACCAGATGCTAAGTGTGTTCCGAGGATATCGACCAAGAATAGTTAACAAATGCTCGATCTGTGGCTGTGACAATATCCAACTAGTATCCAGAGTGGCTTTTTCTCATTTAGCTCATATCACTTTGCATCAAAATTGCTATCTTGACAGGATATCACCAAACACGTTTCGAAACAAACTGTTTCTTCCTCAGTGGCATGTATTCAGAATAAGGGACTGGATCAGTCATTTTATTCTCCTTATTCTCCCGAAAATATGGACTGGATCTACCGACTCTGTAGCTTAATTCTGGTACTGGACTCTCTTGATTACTTATGGCTGTTCAGACTATGCGTTTTTCACATATACATTAAAAACAATTAGTACTCATCCATTAAGTCCAATGTGTTTAAACCTATCATGGGTAATAATGTATATACAATATATGACACTATAAAAACCATAAAAAATTATAATAAATACAAAAACCACAAAAAAATGAATTAAATAATAATAATAATAATCAGGTATGACCAATCGAAGACTGCACAAGATCTTCCACATATGATGCATGTAGTAACAGGGGCCAGTGAGAGAACCCAGAAGATATAGGTGTCTCCCCAATATGGAACACCGCTATGTTGTGGGTTTCTATCACCAGTCCATTATAAGAAGCAAAACATTTCCATTTCACAATTTAGTCCCCTAGCTGACATTGACCCAAATTGATAGATCATTTCAGATTCATTCCTCAACATTTTGGCTATAAAGTCTCCTTCTCTCCAATCTTTTTTTACAGTCTTTAGTGCCATAAATTTCAAACCAATTGGGTTGCAGGTGTGGTATATTTTAAAATGATTTGAGACTGAGTGCTTCTCATAGCCTTTTTTAATATTATTGCTGTGCTCCGAAATTCGAGTTTTTTAAAGTCCTACTAGTGCGTCCGATGTACTGTTTGGAGCACGGACATTCTAATGAATAAATTACCGCCTCCGTAATGCAAGACATAATTTCTTTTATTTCCCATTTGAACTCATTCGCTATTACCATTTTACCATAAGCGTTTTTCCATCAAATTTAGTAGACTTGCAATTGGTGCACAGTCCGCACCTGTAAAAACATTTAAGGCCCTGCCAAGGGGTTGTCATAGAGTCAGATTTCTCCCTTTTTATACTTGGAGCAACGTTTAGACCCAAATTATGAGCCCTGGTAAAAATTATAGGTAGTTTTTTTGGAAGAGAAGGTGCCAATATTCTGTTCTCAGATAATAGATGCCAAAATTTGTTAATCATTTTTAAATTTCTTTTGAACTCTACATTAAATGGTAAAATTCGTTTTGAGGAATCTTCTTCATCCATTTTTACTTTCTCATGGAAGAATGTCTGTCTGTCCAAATTTGTGTTTTCAAAAGTTCAGCCTCATCTTTAACCAGTCCCGGACCGCCGTACGCAGGATTGGCGCGTCCTCTCGCGAGACCCGTGAGTTCCTGTGAACGCGCGCGCAGGCGCGCGCGCGTTTACAGGGGCGCGCGTCTGGAGAGTTAAACTACAGCCTGCCAGCGATGATCAATCGCTGGCAGGCTGTAGATGCGATATAAATCGCATCAAACATGTATACCAGACGCTGGTGGTCCTCTGGTGGTCCCATTTGCTGGGATCGACCACCAGAGGACCAGGTAACACAGTAAAGTTGCACCAAACACTACACTAACCCCCCCCACCACCCCCCTCACCTATTAACCCCTTGATCACCCCATCTAGACCCCCTGATCACCCCCCGGTCATTGATCACACCCCTTGTAAGGCTCCATTCAGACGTCCATATGTGTTTTGCGGATCCGTGATTCACGGATCTGTGGATTCACGGATCCGTGGATCCGATCCGCGATCCGATCCGCGGATCCGATCCGCAGATCCTCAAAACACGGACACCGGCAATGTGCTTTCCGCATTTTGCAGATCCGCACATTGCCAGAACTATATAGAAAATGCTTTTCTTGTCCGCAATTGCGGACAAGAATAGGACATGTTCTATATTTTTGCGGAACGGAAGTGCAGACTCGGAAGCGCGGATCCGTAATTCCGGATCCGAGCGGGACAAAGTCTGTCCCCATAGAAATGAATGGGTCCGCAATTCCGCTCCGCAAACAGAATTGCAGACGTGTGAATGGGGCATAAGGGTCCCTTATCACCGCCAGTTAGTTAGCTACTTGTTAGGTAGCTAGCGCCCAGCCCACCGCACCGCAGTCACTGATTTGGCAGAGATTTTTTCATCCACATTGACCGATGCGAATGAAAAATCTGTGCCGCTTCATTTTTTTTTTTTCAGCGCAGAGGCTGAACGGAAAAATCTCATTACCCGTATGCTCAATATACGGAGAATCGCAGAAACTCCTAATGCTGGCCATACGTGTAATGATTATGGAGACCCTCAAATGCCAGGGCAGTACAAAACCCCACATGTGACCCCATTTTAGAAAGAAGACACCCCAAGGTATTCCGTGAGGGGTATGGTGAGTTCATGCAAAATTTTATTTTTTGTCACAAGTTAGTGGAATATGAGACTGTAAAAAAAAAAAATCAATTTCCGCTAACTTGTGCCAAATTTTTTTTTCTGTGAACTCGCCATGCCCCTCACAGAATACCTTGGGGTGTCTTCTTTCCACAATGGGGTCACATGTGGGGTATTTATACTGCCCTGGCATTTTAGGGGTCCTAAAGCGTGAGAATCCAAATGCGTAAAAATGGCCTGTGAAATCCTAAAGGTACTCATTGGTTTTAGGGCCCTTTGCATCTTGGCTGCAAAAAGTGTCACTCATGTGGTATCGCCGTACTCAGGAGAAGTAGGGCAATGTGTTTGGGGTGTATTTTACATATACCATGTTGGTGTGAGAAATATCGCTGTAAACGACAACTTTTTAAATTTGTTTATTCAAAGTTGTCAATTTACAGAGATATTTCTCTCACCCAGCATGGGTATATGTAAAAATACACCCCAAAACACATTGCCCTACTTCTCCTGAGTACGGCGATGCCACATGTGTGACACTTTTTGCAGCCAAGATGCGCAAAGGGCCCAAATTCCAACGAGTACCTTTTAGGAGGGCATTTTTACGCATTTTTCTTCTCACGCTTTAGGCCCCTAAAATGCCAGGGCAGTATAAATACCCCACATGTGACCCCATTTTGGAAAGAAGACACCCCAAGGTATTCGCTGAGGGGCATAATGAGTCCATGAAAATTAAACTTTTTGTCAAAAGTTAGCGGAAAGGGAGACTTTGTGAGAAAAACAATAAAAAATCAATTTCCACTAACTTGTGCCAAAAAAAATCTTCTATGAACTCGCCATGCCCTCATGGAATACCTTGGGTGTCTTCTTTCAAAATGGGGTCACATGTGGGTATTTCTACTGCCCTGGCATTTTAGGGGCCCTAAAGCGTGAGAAGAAAAATGCGTAAAAATGCCCTCCTAAAGGTACTCATTGAATTTAGGCCTCTTTGCGATCTTGGCTGCAAAAGTGTCACTCATGTGGTATCGCCGTACTCAGGAGAAGTAGGGCAATGTGTTTGGGTGTATTTTTACATATACCCATGCTAGGTGAGAGAAATATCTCTGTAAATTGACAACTTTGAATAAAAATGTAAAAAGTTGTCGCTTACAGCGATATTTCTACACGCAGCATGGGTATATGTAAAAATACACCCTAAAACACATTGCCCTACTTCTCCTGAGTACGGCGATACCACATGAGTGACACTTTTTGCAGCCTGAGTGCGCAAAGGGGCCCTAAAACCAATGAGTACCTTTAGGATTTCACAGGCCATTTTTATGCATTTGGATTCTCACACTTTAGGGGCCCCTAAAATGCCAGGTGAGTATAAATACCCCACATGTGACCCCATTTTGGAAAGAAGACACCCCAAGGTATTCCGTGAGGGGCATGGTGAGTCCACAGAATTTTTATTTTTGGCACAAGTCAGCGGAAATTGTTTTTTTTTTTTTTTAATTTTGTTTTTTACAAAGTCTCATATTCCACTAACTTGTGACAAAAATAAAATTTTACATGAACTCACCATACCCCTCACAGAATACCTTGGGGTGTCTTCTTTCCAAAATGTGGTCACATGTGGGGTATTTATACTGTCCTGGCATTTTAGGGGCCCCTAAAGCGTGAGAAGAAGTCTGGAATCCAAATGCGTAAAATGCCCTGTGAAATCCTAAAGGTACTCATTGATTTAGGGCCCTTGTACAGGCTGCAAAAGTGGCACACATGTGAATCGCCGACTCAGGAGAAGTGAAGTGCTTGGGGTGTATTTTTATATATACCCATACTTTGTGTGAAAAATATCTCTGTAAACGACAACTTTTAAAAATTTTTATACAAAGTTGACAATTTACAGAGATATTTCTCTCACCCAACATGGGTATATGTAAAAATACACCCCAAAACACATTGCCCTACTTCTCCTGAGTACGGCGATACCACATGAGTGACACTTTTTGCAGCCTGGGTGCACAAAGGGGCCCAAATTCCAACGAGTACCTTTAGGTTTTACATGGCGGCTCACACTTAGCCCCGCCTAAAATGCCAGAACAGTAAACACACCCCACAAATGACCCCATTTCGGAAAGTAGACACCCCAAGGTATTCACTGAGGGGCATAGTGAGTCCGTCTGAGATTTTTTTTTTTTTGCCAGAAGTTATCAGAAATTGAAACTTTTTTTTTTTTTCTCAGAAAGTGTCATTTTCCGCTAACTTGTGAAAAAATGAAATGATACATGAACTCACCATGCCCCTCCGCGAATACTTTGGGGTGTCTTCTTTCTAAAATGGTGTGATTTGGGGGTATTTATACTATCCTGGCATTCTAGCACCTGAAGAAACATGACAGGTGCTCAGAAAGTCAGAGCTGCTTCAAAATGCCGAAATTCACTTTTTTGCACCATAGTTTGTAAACGCTATAACTTTTACCCAAACCAATAAATATACACTTATTGGACTTTTTTTTATCAAAGACATGTAGAACAATAAATTTAGAGAAAAATTTATATAGAAATGTAGTTTTTTAAAAAAAAATTTACAACAGAAAGTGAAAAATGTCATTTTTGTGCAAAAATTTCGGTAATTTTTGATTAATAGCAAAAAAAGTAAAAATGTCAGCAGCAATGAAATACCACCAAATGAAAGCTCTATTAGTGAGAAGAAAAGGAGGTAAAATTCATTTGGGTGGTAAGTTGTATGACGGAGCAATAAACGGTTAAAGTAGTGTAGTGCAGAATTGTAAAAAGTGGCCTGGTCATTTACACTGGGTTCAGACCTGAGCGCTTTTGAAGCCTAGCGTTTTGGTGCGTTCAAGACTGGCGTGTAGGCTGCTTTTTCAAGCGTTTTGGTAAATAGTGTAGGCGCGTTTGACGCTGCTTCTGTGATTGACTGCATAGTTGGCCAATGACCAAACAGCCCTCCCTATATAGTTTGGCCAATCTGAGGTGTGAATTGTGAAAACGCTGCGTCCATAGGCGCGTTTTACGCTGCACAAACGCCCGAACAACACGCCTATCGCGTTTCCCATTGAAGTCTATTAGCACCAAACGCTCGAAAAAAGCCTGAATTAACGCGAACATACTTGCTTATGCGTCGGACGTTTATAGGCGCCTATGAACGCGCATAAAAACGCGCAAGTGTGAACCACCCTCATTGGAATGCATGGTTCCTTTACTGTTGTGCGTTTTTATGTGCGTTCAAAAGCGGCGTTTTACGCGAAAGTGTGAACTGAGGGTTAGGGTGTTTAAGCTAGGGGGGATGAAGCGGTTAAATTGGACATTTTAGGTGCAATTTCTCTTTAATCTACGAAACTGACTAAAAGGCACATTGAGGAGCCATTGGGGTAGGTGGCAGCTAGTACTTAATATATAGCTAATCCTTGCCACCTCTTTGTGATACGTGCTGCAGACTAATTTAGAATTATTGACCTCAATGCATAGGTCTTGGAATTTAATTTTTTGTTCACTTATATTGGATGTAAATTTCAAGTTTACGTTCTTTTTATTTAACTTCTCTATGAATCTCACTAGTTGTTCCTGTGTATCTCTCCATATCAAAACGATTTCGGCAATATAGCGCTGCCAGTTTTACATCCACATGATGATATGTGGATGTCCCTGGGTGGTTCTGTACTATAGGATTTTTCTAAAAATATTTTTTGCAGTATAATTTTTTTATGTACTTTTCGATACCAATGTACACCTTAAATTTTTTCAAAGGTGCACTTCGTTTTGATATGGAGAGATACACAGGAACAACTAGCGAGATTAGCTATATATTAAGTACTAGCTGCCACCTACTCCAGTGGCTCCTCAATGTGCCTTTTAGTCAGTTTCGTAGATTCAAGAGAAATTGCACCTATAATGTCCAATTTGAAGATGAGGCTGAACTTTGAAAACAAAATTTATGGAGAAAAAATACTCATTTGATCTAATTGAGAAATCATTAAATCAGGTAAAAAATTTGGACAGACACATTCTTCCATGAGAAAGTAAAAACGGATGAAGAAAATTCATCAAAACTAATTTTACCATTTAATGTGGGGTACAAAAAAAGTTCTCAAATTATTAACAAATATTGGCATTTATTATCTGAGGACAGAATATTGACACCTCTTCCAAAAAACAAAAAAACCTTTAATTTTTACCAGGGCCCCTAATTTGGGTCTAAAAGTAGCTCCAAGTATAAAAAGGGAGAAATCTGACTCTTTGACAACCCCATGGCAGGGCCTTAAAGGTTTTTACAGGTGCGGACTGTGCACCAATTGCAAGTCTACCAAATTTGATAGAAAAACGCTTATGGTAAAATTGAAAGTGAATGAGTTCAAGTGGGAAATAAAAGAAATTATGTCTTGCAATACGGAGGTGGTAATCTATTTGTTAGAACGTCCGTGCTCCAAACAGTACATCAAAGGCACTAGTAGGACTTTAAAAAACTCGAATTTCGGAGCACAGCAATAATATTAAAAAAGGCTATGAGAAGCACTCAGTCTCAGATCATTTCAAAATATACCACACCTGCAACCCAATTGGTTTGAAATTTATGGCACTAAAGACTGTAAAAAAAGATTGGAGAGAAGGAGACTTTATAGCCAAAATGTTGAGGAATGAATCTGAAATGATCTATCAATTTGGGTCAATGTCAGCTAGGGGACTAAATTGTGAAATGGAAATGTTTGGCTTCTTATAATGGACTGGTGATAGAAACCCACAACATAGCGGTGTTCCATATTGGGGAGACACTTATATCTTCTGGGTTCTCTCACTGGCCCCTTTTACTACATTCATCATATGTGGAAGATCTGATGCAGTCTTTGATTGGTCATGCCTGATTATTATTATTATTATTTAATTCATTGTTTGTGGTTTTTCATTTATTATAATTTTTTATGGTTTTTATAGTGTCATATATTGTATATACATTATTACCCATCATAGGTTTAAACACATTGGACTTAATGGATAAGTAATAATTGTTTTTAATGTATATGTGAAAAACGCATAGTCTGAACAGCCATAAGTAATCAAGAGAGTTCAGTCTCAGAATTAAGCTACAGAGTCGGTAGATGCAGTCCATATTTTCAGGGGGATCAGGAGAATAAAATGACTGATCCAGTCCCTCATTCTGAATACATGCCACTGAGGAAGATACAGTTTGTTTCGAAACGCGTTTGGTGATATCCTGTCATGATAGCAATTTTGATGCAAAGTGATACGAGCTAAATGAGAAAAAGCCACTCTGGATACTAGTACGATATTGTATAGGGCCACAAATCGAGCATTTGTTGACTATTCTTGGTCGATATTCTCGGAACACACTTGCCATCTGGTGAACATTGGTCCGCATGTGCAAGATACCGTAGTGCCGGCACTGGCGGGAGGTACGAATACAAACACAGACTCCAACAGCTATAAAACTCCGACTTGGACGGATGGTATGTGTAAGTATAGCTCCACATACCGGACCTGAAACACCAGATTGGTAAGAAGCTATCTAATACTTCTTGTGAATAATAGCCCTGGCGCTTGAGGACACCGGGACATATATACGAGAAGTACGTTGCTACAAGTGGGAAATATATCTGAAAGAGTGGCAATATAAACTAATCTAGAGTAATACAAACCAGCTCATGGAATATTAACCAGCTTATACCCCATACAGGGGAGTGACTTTTGAGATCAAATTGCTACAGGACGATTGTCTTACTAATAGTGCGAGAGCTCCGCATATGTAAAAAGAGTGGGACTGTGACTCTTTACATATATGGTGGTACCACATGTTTTTATTCCAATCGCATATGTGTTTATTAAATTGTATTCTATTGTTGTATTAGCTGATTATTGTAATTGTACTGATCTGCAGAATGAAGGTAACAGGTCAACTTGTCCCACAAAAAATTAGCCCTCATAAGGCTATGTGAATAAAAAAATAAAAAACTTTTGGCTCTGGGAAGGCGAGGATTGAAGAATGAGTAAAAACAGTAAAAATAAACGGGCACACTTGAAGGTAACTGGGCACACAATTTATTATTTGTAAAAATGAACCAATGTCCAGAATTTGAGTAGAAAATAAATACAGAAAATATCAGAAATATAATCAAAAAGCCGTATGTCTAAATTAATAACTGATCTTAATGAGATATTGCTTTAATCTCACAATATTCAATTTATGACAATTCATCCAGTCCTAATACATATAGCAACAATTCATGTATACCTTAATGATAGTAACTAATTGTAATTGATCCGGTTCCTATAGCAACAATTCCTATATACTGTAATGATTAGTGTTGAGCGAACAGTTCGAGAATCGTTCGGGTCCGTACCGAATTTTGGGGTGTCCGTGACACGGACCCGAACCCGGACATTTTCAAAAAAGTTCGGGTTCGGGTCCGGTGTTCGTCGATTACTTCCCGCTTTCTGAAGGGCTGCACAGCAGCCAATCAGCTAGCGTTTTACTTCTTGCCCTAAGAGCCCATCACAGCCATGCCTACTAATGGCATGGCTGTGATTGGCCAAGTGCAGCATGTGACCCAGCCTCTATTTAAGCTGGAGTCACGTAGCGCCGCACGTCACACTGCTCTGACTAGTGTAGGGAGAGGATGCAGCTTCTGTGAGGGCGAGATAGGCAGGGATAAAGAAGTGATCTACCTTTCTACACCTGTGCATCAGAACAACTCAGCTGAGCTGTTCACTGAAAGTCACTATTTTGTTGAGACTGGCCAGAGCGATTTTTACTGGCACATGTAACTGGGCTGACCGGCGGTGGCCATTTTGGGACTTGTGGTGCGCCAGCACTTGCTGCCACAGAGTGTAAACCAAAGCTCCAAAGAAGTTAAAAATCTACACCTGTGAATCAGAACAACAGCGATTCAGCTGCTCAGTCAAAGTCAATTTTTTTCTGGCTGGGCAGACTGTTTTCTGGCACATGTTACTTGGCTGATAGGCGGCGGCCATTTTGGGACTTGTGGTGCTACAGCAAAAGCTGCCACAACGTCCATTAATCTAATGTAATAGTCGATTTTTTCATAGATATAATACATCAGGGGTTTGGCTGTGCTTGTGTCACCCATACTAACTGCAAAGATATTTAATATATCAGTGGTGAAACTGAAAGTAACCCACTTGGATAGCAAATCCCATGAATGTGCTGTTCCAGCTAGGCTAGCCAGTGCCACTACTTTGTCCAATACTGTCAGCCAGAAATATTTTTTTTTATGTGCCAGAAATATAAATTAGAAAAAGCTTTCACCGTAATAATAAAATTATTCTGGTGTTAGACCAGAAGAAGCACTCCTGTTGTAATTAATACTGTAAAAAGGCTTAGGCAATATTTCTCCCAGTGTGGGAAATTTATCTAGCAAAACTAGCATTTTAACAATTCCGGTGTTCTGAAATACCAGCAGTCCTCTTGTAATTAATACCGCCAAAAGGCATTATATCGTCCAGTGTTGTAATTTTGGTGAAAAAAAGGCCAATTTAATCAATCTGGTGTTTGTTAGACCAGGAAAACTAGGCCTCACGTTTTCACTCCTCTAAAAGGAATTATATTTACCCGTGTGGGGATCTATGTACCAAAACTAGCATTATAAAAAATCTGGTGTCCAATTAGCAGCAGTGTTCTTGTAATTAATACCGCCAGAAGGCATTATTGTCCAGTGTTGTAATTTTGCTGAAAAAAGGCCAATTTAATCAATCTGGTGTTTGTTAGACCAGAAAAACTCGGCCTCACGTTTTCACTCCTCTAAAAGGAATTATATTTCCCGTGTGGGGATCTATGTACCAAAACTAGCATTATAAAAATCTGGTGTCCAATTAGCAGCAGTGTTCTTGTAATTAATACCGCTAAAAGGCATTATTGTCCAGTGTTGTAATTTTGCTGAAAAAAGGCCAATTTAATCAATCTGGTGTTTGTTAGACCAGAAAAACTAGGCCTCACGTTTTCACTCCTCTAAAAGCAATTATATTTCCCCGTGTGGGGATCTATGTACCAAAACTAGCATTATAAAAATCTGGTGTCCAATTAGCAGCAGTGTTCTTGTAATTAATACCGCCAAAAGGCATTATTGTCCAGTGTTGTAATTTTGCTGAAAAAAAGGCCAATTTAATCAATCTGGTGTTTGTTAGACCAGAAAACTCGGCCTCACGTTTTCACTCCTCTAAAAAGGAATTATATTTCCCGTGTGGGGATCTATGTACCAAAACTAGCATTATAAAAAATCTGGTGTCCAATTAGCAGCAGTGTTCTTGTAATTAATACCGCCAAAAGGCATTATTGTCCAGTGTTGTAATTTTGGTGAAAAAAAGGCCAATTTAATCAATCTGGTGTTTGTTAGACCAGAAAACTAGGCCTCACGTTTTCACTCCTCTAAAAGGAATTATATTTCCCGTGTGGGGATCTATGTACCAAAACTAGCATTATAAAAATCTGGTGTCCAATTAGCAGCAGTGTTCTTGTAATTAATACCGCCAAAAGGCATTATTGTCCAGTGTTGTAATTTTGGTGAAAAAAAGGCCAATTTAATCAATCTGGTGTTTGTTAGACCAGAAAAACTAGGCCTCACGTTTTCACTCCTCTAAAAAGCAATTATATTTCCCGTGTGGGGATCTATGTACCAAAACTAGCATTATAAAAATCTGGTGTCCAATTAGCAGCAGTGTTCTTGTAATTAATACCGCCAAAAGGCATTATTGTCCAGTGTTGTAATTTTGCTGAAAAAAGGCCAATTTAATCAATCTGGTGTTTGTTAGACCAGAAAAACTCGGCCTCACGTTTTCACTCCTCTAAAAGGAATTATATTTCCCGTGTGGGGATCTATGTACCAAAACTAGCATTATAAAAATCTGGTGTCCAATTAGCAGCAGTGTTCTTGTAATTAATACCGCCTAAAAGGCATTATTGTCCAGTGTTGTAATTTTGGTGAAAAAAGGCCAATTTAATCAATCTGGTGTTTGTTAGACCAGAAAAACTAGGCCTCACGTTTTCACTCCTCTAAAAGGAATTATATTTCCCGTGTGGGGATCTATGTACCAAAACTAGCATTATAAAAATCTGGTGTCCAATTAGCAGCAGTGTTCTTGTAATTAATACCGCCAAAAGGCATTATTGTCCAGTGTTGTAATTTTGGTGAAAAAAGGCCAATTTAATCAATCTGGTGTTTGTTAGACCAGAAAAACTAGGCCTCACGCTTTCACTCCTCTAAAAGGAATTATATTTCCCGTGTGGGGATCTATGTACCAAAACTAGCATTATAAAAAATCTGGTGTCCAATTAGCAGCAGTGTTCTTGTAATTAATACCGAAAAGGAATTATATCTTCCAGTGTGGGAATTTTGGGGCTAAAAAATAATATATTTTATTGTGGTGCGAGTTGAATCGCAACAATGAGGAAACATTCTATTAAGGGACGAGGACGCGGTCGTGGTGGTGTCCGTGGAGCCTCTGTTGCTGGCAGAGGACGTGGCCGCTCGGCCTCAGGCGCACAAAGTAGTGAAACAACTCCCTCAAGTAGCCGGCAGAATTTACAGCAGATATTTGGTGGGGCCCAATGCCGTTATGAGGATGGTAAGGCCTGAGCAGGTACAGGCATTAGTCGATTGGGTGGCCGACAGTGCTTCCAGCACGTTCACCACATTGTCTTCCGCCCAGTCTTCTGCGGAAAGCGCACAGGTGGCACCTGAAAACCAAGCCCATCAGTCTGTCACATCACCCCCATGCATATCAGGGAAACTGGCTGAGCCTCAAGTTATGCAGCAGTCTCTTCTTCTGTTTGAAGACTCTGCTCCCACGGTTTTCCAGGGGCGTCCACCTATCCCTTCCCCAGCGGTGGAAGACATTCCATGCACTGACGCACAACCACTTATGTATCCAGATGATGAGGACATGGGAATACCACCACAGCAGAGTGACCGAGTGTCTGAAATCTATCTGACCTGTCTCCTCTGTGTCGGTGCTAAGGCCTAAGTCACTGAAAGCGGCCTTCTCCTGTTCTGGCTCATATAAATGCCTGATTCTCTGCTGTGGGACCTCTCTCCTCCGTGTGGCTGCAGGGGTCAAAGTCTCTGAAAGTGCCATTCTCCTGTGGTGGTTGATGTGAAACTGATGCTTGTGCTATCTGACCTGTCTCCTCTGTGTCGGTGCTAAGGCCTAAGTCACTGAAAGCGGCCTTCTCCTGTTCTGGCTGATATAAATGCCTGATTCTCTGCTGTGGGACCTCTCCTCTGTGTGGCTGCAGGGGGTCAAAGTCTCTGAAAGTGCCATTCTCCTGTGGTGGTTGATGTGAAACTGATGCTTGTGCTATCTGACCTGTCTCCTCTGTGTCGGTGCTAAGGCCTAAGTCACTGAAAGCGGCCTTCTCCTGTGCTGGCTGATATAAATGCCTGATTCTCTGCTGTGGGACCTCTCTCCTCTTTCTGGGTGCAGGGGTCAAAGTCTCTAAAAGTGCCTTCTCCTGTGGTGGTTGATGTGAAACTGATGCTTGTGCTATCTGACCTGTCTCCTGTGTGTCGGTGCTAGGCCTAAGTCACTGAAGCGGCCTTCTCCTGTGCTGGCTGATAAATGCCTGATCTCGCTGTGGGACCTTTCTCCTCTTTCTGGGTGCAGGGTCAAAGTCTCTAAAAGTGCCCTTCTCCTGTGGTGGTTGATGTGAAACTGATGCTTGTGCTATCTGACCTGTCTCCTCTGTGTCGGTGCTAAGGCCTAAGTCACTGAAAGCGGCCTTCTCCTGTTCTGGCTGATATAAATGCCTGATTCTCTGCTGTGGGACCTCTCTCCTCCGTGTGGCTGCAGGGGTCAAAGTCTCTGAAAGTGCCATTCTCCTGTGGTGGTTGATGTGAAACTGATGCTTGTGCTATCTGACCTGTCTCCTCTGTGTCGGTGCTAAGGCCTAAGTCACTGAAAGCGGCCTTCTCCTGTTCTGGCTGATATAAATGCCTGAATCTCTGCTGTGGGACCTCTCTCCTCCGTCTGGGTGCAGGGGTAAAAGTCTCTCAAAGTGGCCTTCTCTTGTGCTGGGTGATGTGAAGCTGATGTTTGTGCCATCTGACATGGTTGCCGGGGTCCCATTAAATGGTGGCCTACTCCTGTGGTGGGTGATCTAAATGCATGATTCTCTGCTGTGAAAACCTCTCTCCTCTGTCTGGGTGCTGGTCCAAAATACATGAGAGTGGCCTTCTCCGGTGGTGGTTGATATGACGCATGATTCCTTGCTGTGGGACCTGTATCCTCTGTCTGGGTGCTGGTCCAAAATAAATGAGAGTGGCCTTCTCCGGTGGGGGTTGATATGACGCATGATTCCTTGATGTGGGACCTCTCTTCTCTGTCTGGGTGCTGGTCCAAAATACATGAGAGTGGCCTTCTCCGGTGGTGGTTGATATGACGCCTTATTCCTTGCTGTGGGACCTGTATCCTCTGTCTGGGTGCTGGTCCAAAATACATGAGAGTGGCCATCTCCGGTGGTGGCTGATATGAAGCATGATTCCTTGCTGTGGGACCTGTATCCTTTGTCTGGGTGCTGGTCCCAAATAAATGAGAGTGGCCTTTTCCAGTGGTGGATGATATGACGCATGATTCCTTGCTGTGGGACCTCTCTCCAATTGATATTGGTTAATTTTTTTTATTTTATTTTATTTTAATTCATTTCCCTATCTACATTTGTTTGCAGGGGATTTACCTACATTTTGCTGCCTTTTGCAGCCCTCTAGCCCTTTCCGGGAGTCTTTTACAGGCTTTTTAGTGCCCAAAAGTTCGGGTCCCCATTGACTTCTATAGGGTTCGGGTTCGGGATGAAGTTCGGGTTGAGTTCGGATCACGAACCTGGACATTTTCCGGAAGTTCGGCCGAACCTCTCGAACCCGAACATCCAGGTGTTCGCTCATCTCTAGTAATGATTATGACTAACTGAAATTCATTCGGTCCTAATCCATATAGCAACCATTTATATAAACCATAATGATTGTAACTATAGCGGCAGTGAAAATCTACAGTAGTCCCGATTCCAGTAAATAGCAGCAGGGGATAGTAGTGTTCAATCCCAACGTAGCAACAAAGTAAAATTAATAAGTAGCAGCAATATTAGTCTTTAAAGACAACGATCCTAATGTATAGCAGCAATAAAAATCTCTAATAGCAGCGATCTTATTAATAGCAGCACCGATAGTCTCTAATAGTATTAGTAACAGTCCTGTTTGTAGTGGCGGGAAATAATGTTTCTTTATACTAGCCACAAGAATGCTATGGTAAGTAATAGGGATCCAGAATATCAGTCCGATGATCCTATTTCGCTGATGATATTAATACCTGTGAGCAAGTGTCCTTACGGATCCAGTAGATATAACACTGTGGCTTAGACCATGTATAGCGGCGTCCCGCTACTAGCCACTCTCAGCGGCGTCCCGCTGGACTTTAATACTTAACCAGTCACTGTAAAGCTGGCATAAAAAATAAATGGGCTTACCAGAGTTCTGAACGATAGCTCCACACAGTTCTGGACTTCGATATATTTTTTTATCGTTGTCCTTCAGACTGTTTCTTCTTGAACGCGCTAGTGGGTCATCACACGTGCGCCTCCTTGTTCTGAAGCGGGTTCCGTGCTGTATCCACTTGTCACGCGGACCCCCGATTATTCTTGGTAGCTGTTGGATCACGGTCACTTCAATAGTCTGGTATACAGTTAATGTGGGGGGGTCTGACCAGACGCGTTTTGGGTTACATACATCCCCTTCTTCAGTGGTCAGTACTGTACTGTTGAGGATTGAAAAATCAAAATGCAAAATGGAAAATCGCAAGTTCCTCTAAGGGTTAATCATGTAGTTACCAAATGGGGGAGACGAAACAGCCATGGAAGTAGATTGACAGAAAAAATGCACAACCATTAAATAGCTCCTGTGGCAAGCAATGATAAACTAAATCTGCTTCTATTGCATTCATCAAAAATCCAAGGAGCTCACCTAAGTTTCCCATAACTTCCAAACAGCTGTAAACGTATTCTGGGTATTGTTAAGAGAAGCAAGGTACAACTCTATACATGCTGATCCACATTAGTAGATGAAAATATCTTTATCCAAAATAATGTAAGTACACATTTAGCAACAGTGGGCATGTGTAGGAGTAGCCCGGTGACATTTTGTCTCATTGGGGGACAGTTTATATGAAAGTAATGATGCTGGCACACAACCAACAGCACACTGCCCCTGTTTCTCGCTTCTCTGTGCCTCCCTTCTCCCGCTTACATCAGAAGGAAGGTGGAGATGTTTGTACTTGACAGATTAGAATGCGAAGAGAGAAGGATGACGTTTTCAGGAAAGGAAGATCACAAAGGCTATTTTCTATCTGAGTACAGAAATAGAAGAAAGCACACTCAAGGCATTCTTCAGGTTGAAGAGGCAAATCACACAGGCGGTGTAATTGTTTAGAGATAGAGAAGAGAACCCCATGGCAGATAAGTAGATTGTTAGGGTCTCTATACCAAACAAAAGCTGTCCTACAAGTTCATATCTTCAATGCAACCTAGCAAACCCAGCTGACCCCACAAGTGTGCCACCATTTAACCCCCAAATTATACTAGTCCTAAAAATTATGTTTGTAGCTGTGTACAGTCGTGGCCAAAAGTTTTGAGAATTACATAAATATTGGAAATTGGAAAAGTTCCTGCTTAAGTTTTTGAAATAAACTTGCAGAGCTTTCTCAACAGAAACACAAGGGGGGGTCAGTCAGCACGTCCCTGTATGCAGGTGCACGTAGCTATGGCAATTATACATACAAACAAAAAAATGCAACAGCACTCTGCAACCAGAACTCTGCCCAAGATAGAAGCTATAAGAGGACATTAGTGTACGTTTTGATCAAAAGGTAATAAGCCACTCGCCACACCAAGGCTGACCCGTGAGTGGTCCTAACGCTAAATCTGACCTGTTATGGCCATGACAGCCACATAAAATCCTCCTATCGCTGAATCTAACCTGTTATGGGCCATGACAGCCACATAAAATCCAGGGAGTGTGGGCCCAGCATGCATGCTGGGATAAATCATACTTATTAACCCTTTCTGGTGCTGTAACAGCCTCCATTAGATCCAGGGATGCAGGTACCAACAAGCATGCTGAGCCCACTGTGCACTCCTCCTGGAGCCAGATGGCTACTAGCAGGTACTGTGAATGCACATTCAGCTTTATACTCACTCTGATTAAAACCAGCCTCTAGGGCAGACAAACTAGTCAGGTGTGCACGACTGAAAAGGAGGTTGCCACACCACCAACACATACTAAACAGAAACACAAGGGGGGGTCAGTCAGCACGTCCCTGTATGCAGGTGCACGTAGCTATGGCAATTATACATACAAACAAAAAAATGCAACAGCACTCTGCAACCAGAACTCTGCCCAAGATAGAAGCTATAAGAGGATATTAGTGTACGTTTTGATCAAAGGTAATAAGCCACTCGCCACGCCAAGGCTGTCCCGTGAGTGGTCCTAACGCTAAATCTGACCTGTTATGGGCCATGACAGCCACATAAAATCCTCCTAACGCTGAATCTTACCTGTTATGGGCCATGACAGCCACATAAAATCCAGGGAGTGTGGGCCCAGCATGCATGCTGGGATAAACCATACTTATTAACCCTTTCTGGTGCTGTAACAGCCTCCATTAGATCCAGGGATGCAGGTACCAACATGCATGCTGAGCCCACTGTGCACTCCTCCTGGAGCCAGAAGGCTACTAGCAGGTACTGTGAATGCACATTCAGCTTTATACTCACTCTGATTAAAACCAGCCTCTAGGGCAGACAAATTAGTCAGGTGTGCACGACTGAAGAGGAGGTTGCCACACCTCCAACACATACTAAACAGAAACACAAGGGGGGGTCAGTCAGACATGTTAAAAGGAGGGTGATGCTTGAAATCATTGTTCTTCCATTGTTAACCATGGTGACCTGCAAAGAAACGCGTGCAGCCATCATTGCGTTGCATAAAAATGGCTTCACAGGCAAGGATATTGTAGCTACTAAGATTGCACCTCAATCAACAACTTATAGAATCATCAAGAACTTCAAGGACGGAGGTTCAATTCTTGTTAAGAAGGCTTCAGTGCGTCCAAGAAAGTCCAGCAAGCCCCAGGATCGTATCCTAAAGAGGATTCAGCTGCGAGATCGGAGTGCCACCAGTGAAGAGCTTGCTCAGGAATGGCAGCAGGCAGGTATGAGCGCATCTGCACGCACAGTGAGGCGAAGACTTTTGGAAGATGGCCTGGTGTCAAGAAGGGCAGCAAAAAAGCCACTTCTCTCAAAAAAAGGTCCATGGCCTGGAAACTCCGCAGATCTTAATCCCATTGAGAACTTGTGGTCAATCCTCAAGAGGCGGGTGGACAAACAAAAACCCACTAATTCTGACAAACTCCAAGAAGTGATTATGAAAGAATGGGTTGCTATCAGTCAGGAATTGGCCAAGAAGTTGATTGAAAGCATGCCCAGTCTAATTGCAGAGGTCCTGAAACAGAAGGGTCAACACTGCAAATACTGACTCTTTGCATAAATGTCATGTAATTGTCGATAAAAGCCTTTGAAACGTATGAAGTTCGTGTAATTATATTTCACTACATCACAGAAACAACTGAAACAAAGATTTAAAAGCAGTTTAGCAGCAAACTTTGTGAAAACTAATATTTGTGTCATTCTCAAAACTTTTGGCCAAGACTGTACAGTCTAAAACCACATTTACATGGCCCACGGGTTAGGCCAATTATCTGAAACTAATGTTCTTGCAAACACTCGTTAACGATAATTGGCCCATGTAAAGGTGTCGCATATCACCAGATGAAGGAGCAAATGCATGTGCGGACACCTCAATCATCATTCCCAGGCAGCAGATGGTGCTGTCGCTACACTTCAAAAAAGATGCTCTTCAGCATCTGCAGTATGCATTAAACAGTTCTGTACCACAGCTTCTAAAGAACATCATAATGCATGCCTCAGATGAAGACCTTTCTTTTTGAAAAGGATGCATGAGTCCTATCAACCTTTAAAGGGGTTGTCCGGGTTCAGAGCTGGACCCGGACATATCCCCTTCTCCAGCCAGGCAGCCCCTCTGAGATATCAAAGCAGCGTAAAAATGTAAACTAAAAAGCTTTTGCCCTGCGCCACACAGCTCTGATGTTCCACTCAGAGGGGCTGCCTGGGTAAAGAAGGGGATATATCTGGGTTCAGCTCTGAGCCTGGACAACAACCCGGACAACACCTTTAATGGAGAAGAAGCTCTCTTAATACTTTAAAAAGAGCTTCTGAAGCAGTAGAGATTTGTATTATAAGGAATAATTGTATCACAAATCCTTAAAAATATTAACCAATATCTATGATGACATAACAGCGGTAAAAAAGGATCCCATATCACAGCTGGACGGGTATGATACACCTCCCTATGGTCAATTAATATATAATAGGTAGCAAAAGTCCACTAGTTTGTGGACTGACATTGAAAAGATTATATGACACCTCAATATGAATGCATAAAAAAGCAGTGCACCTGTGAACTGCTCACCGCAACATGAATTGTGTAAAAACTAAGCCAATGTAAATTGCCAAAGTGACAGTGACAACAGGCTTACACAAATACTTAATGAAAACACTGGGGACTGCCTGCAATTTAGCAGGGAGCTGCCGGATACATAATACAAACAAAATAGCGGCAAGGGTACTAACAACAGGCATATGCAGACATATGCACAATAAAGCAACCGGGAACTGCCCGCACTTGAGCAGGTAGCCGCCGGACACACAAGAAAAGTGGTGGAATAAAGAGCTACATGAAAGTACTAGATAACATGTATAATACCGACAAGAGGTGAGTGTGACTTTCCACTTCTCCCCTATTATTTTTAACCCCTTAAGGACGCATGACGTACCGGTACGTCATGATTACCTAATCCTTAAGGACCTATGACAAACCCGTACGTCATATCTTTAAGTACATTGAGGTGCTGCAGGGGTTAATCGGAACAGGATGCCTGCTGAAATCATTCAGCAGGCATCCTGTCACAATGCCGAGGTGGGTCATGTGACCCCCTCCCCGTAACGGCGATCGCAACAAACTGCAGGTCAATTCAGACCTGCGGTTTGCAGCGCTTTCGGATCAGAGACTTAAAATGTGCACAAAGTGTTAAATTATAACCCCCCCCCCCCCCATATCGCGATCCCCTGCCCGCCTCCTCTAATGTTTCCCTGTTGGTCTAGTGGGTATATAGCAGAGTGTCAGCATATTGCTGACACTTTGCTATAAACGGCTGACATCTGTGCTGTGATGTCAGCCGTTTAACCCCTTCCATGCTGCGGTCCATACGGACCCATCGGGGCTGCTGTGCCCTTGCAGCCCCCGATTCTTGATGGGATCGCAGAGGGAGGGAGCTCCCCTCCCTTCCGATCACCCGCTGCTCTGTTCTGGCACCGGGTGATGGTTACCATGGCAGCAGGACGCTTTCAGAGGCGTCCTGCTTGCCATGGTAATGGCAAGTCTGATCTGACTTCTGCTAAAGGCCGAAGTCTGATCAGACAATGTAAAGTAAAAAAATATGCAGAACAGTACACTATATAGTGTACTGTACTGTATTATACTGACATCAGACCCACTTGATCTTCAAGAACCAAGTGGGTCTGAGTAAAAAAAAAAAACATATCACTGAAAAAAATTAAAAAAATAAAATACTCTACACATATTATGTATCGCCGCGTCCGTAAAAACCTGCTCTATAAAAGTATTACATGACCTAACCCCTCAAGTAAATACCGTAAAAACAAAACAAAAAAATAGTGTACAAAAGGCAATTTTTTGTCACCTTACATCACAAAAAGTGTAATACCAAGCGATCAAAAAGGTGTACGCCTCCCAAAATAGTACCACTTAAACCGCCATCTCATCCCGCAAAAAATGAGCCCCTACATAGAACAATCATCCCAAAATATAAAAAAATATGGCTCTCAGACTATGGAGAACTAAAACATTATATTTTTTTTCTAAAATGCTGTTTATGTGTTAAAGTAAAATAAATAAAAAACCACATCTGTAAAAACCTGTTCCATATAAATATCGCATGATCTAACCCTTCAGGTAAATACCGTAATTTTTTTTATATAAAAGCAATGTAAAAAAAAAACATTTTTTTGTCACCTCACATTACAAAAACTGTAATAGCAAGCGATCAAAAAGTTATATGCACTTAATAATAGTGCCAATCAAACCGCCATCTCATCCTGCAAAAAATGATACCCAACATAGGACAATCTCCTCAAAAAATAAAAAAAATATGGCTCTCAGACTATGGAGACATTAAAACATGAATTTTTTTTGTTTCAAAAATGATATTATTGTGTAAAACTTAAATAAATAAATGAAAAGTATACATATTAGGTATTGCTGCGTTCATAACAACTTGCTCTATAAAATTAACACATGATCTAACTCCTCAGGTGAACACAGCAAAAAAAAAAAAAATACCATATCAAAAGCCATTTTTGTCACCTTACGTCACAAAAAGTGTAATAGCAAGCGACCAAAATGTCATATGCACCCCAAGATAGTGCCAATCAAATCGTCATCTCATCCCACAAAAAATGAGCCCCTACATAAGACAGTCGCCCAAAAAATAAAAAAAAATGTGGCTTTCAGAATGTGGAGACACTAAAAAAATAATTTTTCAAAAATGCTTTGTTATGAAAAACTGAAGCAAAAAAACCCAAAAAGTTGTCATATTTGGTATTGTCGCGTCCATAACATCCTGCTCTATAGAAATAGCACGCGATCTAACCTCGTCAGATCAACTATGCAATTAAAATAAATAAAAACAGTCCCAAAACAGCTATTTTTTTGCAAATTTTCCATTTGAATCCATTTTTCCAGTAACAAAGCAAGGGTTACCAGCCAAACAAAACTCAATATTTATTGCCCTGATTCTGTAGTTTGCAGAAACACCCCATATATGGTCGTAAACTGCTGTACGGCCAAACGGCAGGGCATAGAAGGAAGGGAACGCCATATGGTTTTTGGAAGGCAGATTTTGCTGGACTGTTTTTTTGACACTATGTCCCATTTGAAGCCCCTCTGATGCACCCCTACAGTAGAAACTCAAAAAAGTGACCCCATTTTGGGCGAACCGACATAGACTTCAATAGGCAGGCGAATTTTAAAACCCACAGGGACTCTTTCTGGCCACAATAGTGATAGAAAAGTTGTTTCAAGGGGACTAACACCTGGATTGTGGCATGCCGGAGGAGGATCCATGGCAAAACTCCCATGAAAAATTGCGTCGTTGACGCAGAGTCGGGTTTTAATCCATAAAGGGCATAAATCATCTAACATTCCTAAATTGTTTGGAATAATGTGCTTTAAAACATCTAGTGTGTGTATACGATCAGGTATGATGTTGTATCGATCAGGTAGTGTAAGGGTTACGCCCGCTTCACAATGACAGACCAAACTCTGACAGACCAAACTCCCCATTTAACGCACCGCAAACAACCACAAACAGTCCATTTGCACAACCACAAATTCCCCATTCGCACAAGGTTGGATACCAAGCTAGCCATGTCCCGTTCCTTGTCCTCACTGACGTCATTGAAGGTCTCTTCCTCCACCCAGCCACGTATAACACCAAGGGTCCCAGAAAGGCGACAACAAACCCCCTGGGACGCCTACTGTGGTTGGTCTTCCACCTCCTCAAAGCCACCTTCCTCCTCTGACTCCTCTTCTTCAGGCTCCTCTCTCTGCGTTGCCGCAGGTCCAGCAATCGACGACGACAAGGCTTCTGGTGGTGATGGTGACCACAACTCTTTCTCTTCATGCTCATCTACGGCCTGATCCAGCACTCTTTGTAGGGCACGCTCCAGAAAAAACGCATATGGGATGGGGTCGATGATGTTGCCTTGGGTTTGACTGACCAGGCTTGTCACCTCTGCAAAAGGACGCATGAGCCTACAGCCATTGTGTATGAGCGTTCAGTAACGCGGCCAAAAAATACCCAGCTCCGCAGAGGCTGTCCTCTTTTTTTTAAATAAAAAAAAAACTGTTCTTACCAGTTTAATCTCTGTTTTGTCTCCTATCAGGGGCCGGTGTATGGAATAGATTTTAGGAACCCGGAGATGGAAAAAGATGGTTGGTCAGTCCTCTTCCTACCAATTTGGGGCACTGCGCGTGCGCCGTGCAATGTACTGTGTCACCCTATATGAGTGGTGTGTTAAGTAGTACTATTCCTACCAGTTTAATCCCTGTTACGTCCCCTACCAGGGGACATGTATCGAATAGATTTTAGGAACCGGGAGATGGAAAAAGATGATTGGTCGGTCCTCTTACTACCAATTTAGGGCACTGCGCGTGCGCCGCGCAATGTACTGTGCCACCAATACAAATAGTGTGACCTACTATTCTTACCATTTTAATCTTTGTTAAGTCCCCTATCAGTGGACGTGTATTGAATTAAATCCTTGCATGGGGAGATAGAGAAAAAAACTTGCTCTGTCCGCTTCCTTCTAATTTTGGGCACTTGCAATGGAATTTGCCACCAATGCAACTAGTGTTAACTAAGTACTATTCATATCAGTTTAATCTTTGTTTTGACCCTTATCAGGGCTAGGGCCAGTGTAGTGAATCGATTTTTGGAACCGGGAGATGGAAAAAGACCCATGCTTGGTCCGCTGGTTTGAATTGGACAGGGAGTGGGCACAGTACAGTCTGTGGGCCTGACACACACTGGCAGGCAACTGCAATTATATTAAAGGGTAAAAAATAAATGACTTTTTTTTATCTGCAAGGTACTGTGCCACTCTATATGAGTGGTGGGCAGTGGGCACAGTACAGTCTGCGGGCCTGACACACACTGGCAGGCAACTGCAATTATATTAAAGGGTAAAAATATAATGACTTTTTTATCTGCAAGGTACTGTGCCACCCTATATGAGTGGTGTGCACATAGTACAGTGTGTGGGCCTGCGGCCTTTCACACCCAGGCAGGCAACTGCAATATATATATAGAAAAAATAAATAAAATCAGGCTTTTTGGGGTACTGTCAGGACGCTGTCCTTACAGCAGATGAGTCTTTGAGGAATGGAGTGGACACAGAACACTGGCCTAGCTAACGCTTTCCTTATTAATTCAGCAGCAGCAGCACTCTCCCTGCTCTAACTTAGGCCCCATTCAGACGTCCGTAGGGTGTTGCGGATCTGCAAATTGCGGATCTGCAACACACCATGCCGGCACTCCCCATAAAGATGCCTATTCTTGTCCGCAGGTTGCGGAAAAGAATAGGACATGCTCTATCTTTTACGGAGTTTTCCGGAAGTTCTGGGCCGCGCTCTCCGCATCACCTCCAGCCCCATTCCCAATGAATTGCGGAATATAAGCAGACAAAATTGCGGACGTGTGAATGGGGCCTTACACTGCAGCTTCAGAATGAATCTAAGATGGATGCTGTCCTTGCTTTTTGATAGGAGGTGGGAGGGTCTGGAAGGGAGGGTATGCTGATTGGCTGGAATGTGTCTGCTGGAATGTGTCTGCTGACTGTGAGGTACAGGGTCAAAGTTTGCTCAATGATGACGTGTAGGGGGTGGACCGAACATCGCATATGTTCGCCTGCTGCGGCGAAAGCGAACATGCGATGTTCGCCGGGAACTGTTCACCGGCGAATAGTTCGGAACATCTCTATTTATAATAATGGTGTATTCTATGTGGCAGAGAGGCTTTTGTTCCCCCTTCAGGCTCCAGGGCTCAGGTTCTCAGGGGAGCACCCAGAAATTTTGTCTAGGCGGGGTCCGAAAAGAAAAAAGTGTGCAGCGCCAAAAAATTGGCCCCGCCGATTTTCTAAACACATCCTACATATAATAGGCCACTACCAACAAACACTGTACAGCTGAAATGATATTGTCGAGGATGAAGGTAAGAGTCTTACCCTCATCCTACATAGACACACTGTACCCAATACTCCACCTTACAGGGCCCAACATAAAGCTCCTGTACTCACACTGCCCCCCATGTAGCTCCATGGCAGGAGCTGTTGCAGTTTCACTTCCTCCCTCCTAGTCCTGAAGGCACCAAAAGAGAAGTGGTGGAGGAGCTGCGCGATATTAAAGGTGTGTAGGTCCGGTTGGAGAAGCCCGGCTCTACACATCATACAGAACGGAGGGCCTGTCCTGTCTGCATTGCCTGCTTCACATTATACAATAAACAACAGCAGGCTACAACCAGGTAGCTCCTCCACTCTCCTCACTCCCCAGATCCTGCTCAAGGCCTGTGGTCCCCCCACCATCCGCCACCCGTCCGTGGCTTGCCGCCCCCTTGGCCGTCCTCACCTAGCTCTGAATCCTCCTTCTGCAAATAGCAGGGGGAGGAGCCGGAGCATCTCCTCTCGTACATAGCGCCACATACAGTACCTCTTACATCCAGTGATGTCACCTTTGATGTAGACGTTCTTTTTTCTCTTCTTCTCCATTCAGACCAGACCGCCATGATGATTTTTCAGCCATCTCCCATCTCTGCAGAGATTGACAAACAGACATTAGTTTCCCACTTTTCCATCATCTTCACATCTTCTGAATACCCCATCCTGCCATCCCTAATACTGTGCCCGCTGTGCTTCCCAATACTATACTGCAGAAACTGTTCCATGAAAAACATTAGTACCACACAGATAGTGCCCCCTTCAACAATTATTGGCACACAGTGCTCTAAAAACAATAACTGTGCCCAGTAAATAGTATCCCTGACACTAATAGTATAAACATATTGTCCCTAAAAATAATTGTGCTAAGCTGATACTTTGTCAGGGTGCCCACTAAAGTAATAGTGCTCCCCAAATTGCCACCAATAGAAATAATTCTCTGCCTGAGCACACTTAGTAATAATGCCCCCATAGTGCCCATACTAGTGATCATGTTCCCCATAGCCCCCAGTAGTAGTAAAGCTCACCATAATGCCCCCTAGTAATAATTCTCCTTATAATATGACAGTACAATAAATACCCCTGCTTAGTGCCCGGAGTTGAGCTAATGTCCCCATAATGTATGCCAGTATAAAATATCTCTATATAGTGTCCCAGGATATGCCCCCATAGTGCTCCTCTCCGCCTTCCCCATAGTGCCCCGATAATTTTCCAGTATAAAATACCCCATCTTATTGCCCCCAGCACATGCCTCCATGGTGCTTCTCTCCCCCTTCCCCATAGTGCCCCCCATAATATGCCAGTAAAAAAAAATGCCCCTTCGTAGTGCTCCCAGCAGATGCCCTTACAGTGCTCCACTCCCCCATAATTTGCCAGTAAAATATGCCCCTTCTTAGTATCCTTCATAATGTGTCAGTAAAAAATCCCCCTTCTTAGTGCCACCAGATGCCCCCATAATATGCCAGTAAAAAATCCCTCTTCTTAGTGCCACCAGATGCCCCCATAATTCATTCTCTTCCATAGTGTCCCCATAATGTGCCAGTTAAAAATGCCCCATCTTAGTGCCACCAGATGCCCCCATGGTGCTCCTCTCCCCCATAATGTGCCAGTAAAAAATGCCCCTTCTTAGTGCCACCAGATGCCCCGTAGTGATGCTCTGCCCTATAGTGCCTCCCATGTGCCAGTAAAAAATACAACTTAGTGCCAGATGCCATTGTGTCCCTATATTGTGCCAGTAAAAAAAATACCATAGTGACCCCAAATAATGCCCCTATAGTGCCACCAGATGGCCCATAGTGCTGCTCTCACCTATAGTGCCTCCTATAATGTGCCAGTAAAAAATGCCCCCTTAGTGCCACCAGATGCTATAGTGCCCCCCATAATATGCCAATAAAAAAGCCCCTTTAGAGCCCCCAGATGCCCCATAGTACTCCACTCCCCCATCGTGCCCACAAATAATGCCCCTATAGTGCCACCAGATGTCCCATAGTGCCCTCCCCCCCACAAAATGGGTCAGTAAAAAATTTCCACCATATTCCCCCATAGTACGCCCCCAAAATGGTCTAAAAATAAATGCCCCCAGATGCCCCCATGGTGCCATCCACCCAAAATGGGCCAGTGAGAAATGCCCCCATAGTGCCCCCCCAAAAAAAAATGCCACCAGGTGCCCCCTAAAATGTGCCATCTATAAAAAATCAAACAAAAACTAATACTTACCTTCATGAGGCTAGCAGCAGGCCTCTTCCGGCCGCTCTGTCTGCTGCCCGGCTCAGGCGGCGCGATGATAATGACATCATCGCGCCACCTGAGCCGGCCTCTGATAGGCTCAAGGCACTAGTGCCTGCAGCCTATCAGAAGAACAGGGAAGGGAGACGCCTCTCCCTTCTCTGCCCCGCCACAGCACATTGATCTGAGGACAGCGATACAGATGAATATGGAGATGAGCTCTTCCTGTGGCAATCGGCGGTGTGGCCCCGGGGGATTAAAAAAAAAGAATGGTTCTAGGGGGGGTCCAGACCCCTAAAACCCCCCCTGTCAGTGCCACACTGCCCACCGCAGCACATTGATTTGTATTGCTGTCCTGAGGACGGCGATACAGATGAATATGTAGATGAGCTCTTCCACAATGGAAGCGCTCATCTCCTACTGCCTCCCCAACCCCAACCCGTAATTAGAACCAGGGCCGCGCCACCTGTGGCGATCGGCGGTGTGGCCCTGGGGGATAAAAAATAAATAAAAATGAATGGTTCTAGGGGGAATCCAGACCCCTAAACACCCCCCCCCCCCCGCTTGTCGGTGCGCCACTGCACCACTGCAGGTGCTAATGCTACTTTTGCACTGTCCAGTAGCCATGCTCTTGAATATACCATTCAGTATATAAATCAAAGCCTCCTGGTCTGAGCCCATAAGGCCCCTTTCACACGGGCGAGTTTTCCGCGCGGGTGCAATGCGTGAGGAGGACGGATTGCACCCGCACTGAATCCGGACCCATTCATTTCTATGGGGCTGTGCACATGAGCGGTGATTTTCACGCATCACTTCTGCGTTGCGTGAAAATCACAGCATGCTCTATATTCTGCGTTTTTCACGCAACGCAGGCCTCATAGAAGTGAATGGGGCTGCGGAAAAATCGCAAGCATCCGCAAGCAAGTGCAGATGCAGTGCGATTTTCCCGCATGGTTGCTTAGCAACGGGACCAGATCTTTATTATTTTCCCTTATAACATGGTTATAAGGGAAAATAATAGCATTCTTAATAAAGAATGCTTAGTAAAACGAAGATGAAGGGGTTAAAAATAATAAAAGTTTACTTACCTTAGCCACTTGATCGCGTAGTTGCGATCTGTCCTCTCTTTCCCAGCATCAGCTAACAACTAAAGGACCTGTGATAACGTCACATCACATGGTCCAATCACATGGTCCATCTTACCATGGTGATGCTGGAAAAGAGAAGACAGATCGCAACTACGCGATCAAGTGGCTAAGGTAAGTTAACTTTTATTATTTTTAACCCCTTCCTCTTCATTTTACTAAGCATTCTTTATTAAGAATGCTATTATTTTCCCTTATAACCATGTTACAAGGGAAAATAATAAATTCTCCAGAATACTCTACCCGAAACCGGACTTCAGTGATGAAGTCGGCTTCGGGTCTGGGTACCAAACATGGCGATTTTTCACACGCGCATGCAAAACGCATTACAAACGTTTGCACCCGCGCGGAAAAATCGCGCATATTCCCGCAACGCACCCGCCTCTTATCTGGGCGTCAAACATGACGCCCGTGTAAAAGAGGCCTAATGGTGACCTTAAAACAACTGTGTCTATTCCTTTATAGTAACTTCTATAGTTACTGTGTATTCTGGATTTTTCCTGCAGCAATCGTCTACCCCTTGTTCACTAGAAGCACCATGTGGGAATTGCAAGCAAAAGCTGTATAAAAGAACAAATTGAATAAACAGCGATAAATAAACAGATTCTGGCCTGTTGGGAGATGCAATGAAGCCTTTTAACCTCACACAGAACATGCTGCCTCTCATATCAGACAAGAGTCATTTATGATTCTATGGAAAGTGGCATTTGGGAAAACGGAGTTACTTTCTCCTCTTTGCATTTGCCCTCATCAGTAATGGTTCCAACTCGTTACAAGTGCCTGGTGGAATATTCTCATTTCCATTTCATTCACTGCAGAGAAGCAGCCTTGAAAACTTTTCTTGTTTTGTGTCAGGCAGCAAATTTGTAAATTATAGCTCCAAAAAGCATTACTATGTGGCCTGCATGCACTTATTCAGTGCTACTTAATTAGATCATATAGACAAAAAATACAACATATTTAAATATGCATTAAGCATAGAGACAGGGAAGTGTGTACAGCATATATTTAAAAAAAAACAATAGACCTGAACTCATTTGTACTATATTTTCTGCTAACTGGATTCCTGCATCTAAGGACAAAGTTAATTAATTGGAATTTCAAGAGGCCATACAAAAATGCTTTCATTTAGAAGAGAAACATTCAAGCAGAAATTGTTTTACTACCCAGAAAAAAGCATATATATTTTCATCTTTTCTTAGGCACTCAGCTGGGACATTGCGGTGGAGTCACATTTCCCTTTCACGGCTTCCAAGCACAACAAGCAAGTATTGGCCTTGGTGCAGCGGTATTTTGTCCAGCTGAATGCTGGTACTCCTGCCGGAAAAGCAGCAGACCCTATTATAGTGAATCGGATCCATCAAATGTTAGTGACCTCCAGCATGTTTATGCAATTCCAGTAATCTGTTCCTATGCTGCAACAGAATATTGGAATTTAAAACAGCTATATGAACCTAGCCTAAGGCTGGGTTCACACTTGAGCGTTTTACAGCACGTTCAAACGTGCTGTAAAACGCTCAACACATGAAAACCAATGCTTCCCTATTGCCCTGGTTCTCACTTGAGCTTCTTTGGGGCGTTTTGTCACGCGTATTGTGATTGACCACACAGTAGTCAATCACACGAACGCGCGTACGACGCACGTTTCCTATTTGCAAAAAAACTCGCTGTAATACGCGCGACAGAAACGCGCATTTTACGCGAGTATCAAATACGCGCAATTCTGAACCCAGCGTAAATGTTATGTATTGGAAGTGTAATACAGCACCTGGAATTTCAGTATAATTGGTGTGGCAGTAGAGCTGCCAGAGGGCCATATGAGGGTCATTAAAATGAGCTCCTCAAACAGGGCTCCGAGTCTAGGGAAGAAGCAGCCTGTACCAAGGCCTGTGGGAGCCAGGACCTCTAACCACCTGTACCGAGTTGTGATTTGGGGAGCTGGGTGGTAGACCCAGATCCCGATAGAGAGGGGAAAATACTGTGTAGTTAGCAGTGAGAAGGCCGAGGATTTATGTTTGTTTTTAATGCCTTGAATACTATTGCTATTTTATACTTACAGTCACTGTTACTGTACAGTATGTCCTACAGATAGCTGCAAGCGCTTTCCAAGGAAACTGGCAGTGGCAAAAATGTTTCCAGAGCCGGCATAAGTAGCAACAGAAAAAGGGGGGTTGTAGCAGCAGTTGCAGTAACAGAGCTGCCAGTGTCATCCAGCGGTCGTGTTTTGACCAGCAAACCAGCTGTCCTTGAATGGTTGACTAGGTCTTCAACATCATCTCAACTGCTCCTTCAGCTCAGGAAGTATTGTATGATGTTGACTTTGCTCCGCTTTTTAGTGAGGACGAGCTTATTGAGGACAGTCAGCAGTTACTAGAGGAGAGATCCGCTGCTTAATCCTGTAGGCGGGCAAGTAGCGATGACGAGAGTCACATGGGAGAAGGTGTTGTGAGCGGTCAGCGACAAGGCCATAAGACTGGTGAGGGTGACATCAGTGACGTGCAGACAGTAGCGGATAATAATGTAGAGGATCGCACGTGCGAGCTGGGTGAAGAGGGGGCTTCATCATCATCATCAAGGGTTGAGGGTGGCAGCTTGCTTATGAGACAGCGGCAGGGTGGCAGCATGCAGCTCAGCCAGCAGGGTGTAAGCGTGGCAATGAGCCAGCAGGGTGGAAGCAATGTGACATCTGGAGCCAAACGTGCCCAGGGAAGACTGTCTGCTACTCAGGAGCTTATCTGTGTAGAAACAACTAGCAGGGCACGGCTTCATAGAGGCAGCGGCAGGCAGTCAGCACGGAGTGGTGAGAGTAAAATTCCTTATCGCCGGCGTGGCAATTTTTCAACAAGTCGCCGAAGGACATCAGCATGGCTGCATGTAGAATATGTTGGCACCATGGCCCTGCGTCAACACATGAAGTGTCACCATAAAGTAGCCTGGGAAACCATGGCACTAATGTTGTGGTAAGCCCTGAGCCATCTCTGAGCGGCCCGCGCCCCTTTTCCAACAGTCAAGGCTCCACCACCTCAGCAGAAGGGAGCTTTGTTTTTTTCCCACCATCTACTGGTCCTAATGCTTCTCCTCTTCATAATGCAACTGCTCATAATGCATTTCGCAAGCAATTGATTACCGAGGCAATCGCAAAAATAAAACAATATAAAGCTGAACGTGCTTCTGGCCAAGTTGCTGGTACTACAGTCTCTCCCTTTTCATGTGGTTGACTCTGCACCTTTCAGAGAATTGATGGCTTGTGTCAAGCGAAGGTGGAGAGTCCAAAGCCATGATTACTTCTCCAAAAAGGCTGTACCAGCCCTGCACACATATGTTGAGCAGCAGGTGGGCCAGTCCTTGAGCCTGTTGGTGCCTGGTACAGTTCATAAACTCAACTACTATTGAGACATTATATGTAGTCACTTTTTCACTGTCTATGTGCGCCATCACCCATCCTTATGAAGATCTGACCAGGGGGCCCTCTGCTCTCACGCTCCACGGACTTGACTGGTGCAGGGGAGCAGGAGCAGCAACGGCTCCATTAGCAGTAATTTGAGTCTCTAGTTTCTGATGAGCACATTTCTTCACCCGCCTACTGAAGAAACCAGCCAGTAGCAGGATTTGGAGCAGAACCTGAACCAGCAGATTGTGGCATACTTGGACTGCACCCTGTCACCCCACATCCAAGATCCCCTGGACTACTGAGCAGCCAAACTTGACTCGTGGCTGCAACTGGCAGAGTTTGCCCTTGATCAGCTTACCTGCCAGGCCAGTAGACATCAGAGCGGGTGTTTAGTGTGGCAGGCAGCATAGTTACCCCCAAAGAGAACTCGCCTTTCAACACTAAATGTTGAGAGACTAACCTATGGATCAGCCAAGATTTCCACACACCGGTGCCAGATGCATCAGACTAGATCATTTTGGCAGTAATGTTCTGACTGCAGTGTGCTGCCACACCAAAACATTGTGAAAAATGGCCCGTTACTCCTGGCCACGTGCTTCACTATTCTGATGCTGCCACCCGCCTGATGCCACACACCTGCTGCTTATGCTGCCATGTTCTCCTACTGCCACCATCTTGTGCTGTTACTTCCAGTGTTGCCCCCCCCCCCCCACACTTCACCACTCTGTGACTAGGCCACTATGATGACTCCTTGTGCTCTTGCCACCCTCACCAATCTGTGACTGGGCCGCTATGATGACTAATCATGCTGTTGCTACCCTCACCAATCTGTGACTGTGCCATCATGATGAATCCTTATGCTGTTACCAGTACCACCCTCACTACTCTGTGACTGGGCCGCTATGATGACGTCTCATGCTATTGCCATCCTCACCACTCTGTGACTGGGCCACTATTATGACTCCATTTGCTGTTTACACCCTCACCACTCTGTGACTGGGCCACAGTGTTGACACCTCTCGCTGTTGCCACCCTCACCAGTCTGTTCCCGGGACACTATTGTCCGTTTGCCCTTGCTGATATCACAGTTTATTTTGCCGTTCTCCTGATCCGTCAGAACTGAAAAATTAAACTGGATCCTGTCTTTGGATCATCTATAAGACCTCTACAGTATGCCATGGTCAACTTTTTTGCATCAGGATTTGCTAATGATTTGGAAGCCAAAAGTAGGAGTAGATCCAAAACAGAAGACATGCAAATTTTTCCTTCACATGTCATCTCTGTTTTGGACCCACTCCTGTTTTTGCTTTACCAATACTGAACCAATTGAACCAATACTGTTCAAATACTGATGCAAAAAAACAGACCAAGTACTGACTGTGCGATAGAGGCTAGAGATGAGCGGATTTTTCAAAAGTTCGATTCGGACGCCTCAACGAATTTTCCAACAAATCAGCAATATCCTGGCCTGCAGGGAGAGTGTATGTTGGTGTACATCACTGTGCATTGCAAGAACATGCATAGCTAGTCCTTTCTGGTAGTGAAACACTTACTGTGTGTCAGTATGACAGGCAGGGCACATACAGTGATAGACATGTGTCACTATTAGGCTCAGTTCAAACTTCCCTTATTTGGTCAGTTACGGGTCCAAAACACAGAACCAGTGAAGATCTTTTCATAATACCTTATCTGAGAGTAGGATTGGCACCTGATTTTGGCTCCCCATACAGTAACTGCTGGGATTAACTGACCAAATGACTGGATGCTTCAGGTATAATGTACTTAACCGCGTGGCGGCCCAAGATTCTACTATAGAGAGGTTTCATTCTATACCATCTCCTGTTTCCACATACAAAGTAGATTGCTAGAGAACTTGCTGTGTTACACACTGATTCTACTAGATTGAAAATGATCTGTCTCATTTCGCTGTTGTTGTGTTGTCCACTAGTGTTGAGCGCGAATATTCGAAAAGCGAATTTTTTTAGCGAATATCGGCACTTCGCTAATTCGCGAATATTTCGAATATAGCGCTACAAATTCGCTATTTCGAATATTCGTTTTTTTTTGGTTTTTTTTTAGTTATTTTTTTTTCTTTCCTACTTCCCAAAAGTAGTTCTTACCTGTCCTGAGGATTCCTGGCTTTCTGGCTGCTCTAGTCAGTGCCCGTTGCCGCTTCTGCCGACTTCCGTGCTCATGTGGAGCGTCCCCATCCATGGGAGAATCTCCATATACTAAAATGTACTGTCGGATTTGAGGAATTACGTTGAAATCGCAATGCGATTAATTCAAGTTATATTAATCGCATTGCGATTACAACTTAGCACTGCTATCTTACATAGGCTAGAATTAACGAATATGGGTAGCTATAGCTAATGCTATGCACTAGCAGTGCTAAGTTGAAATCGCAATGCGAATACTTTAAGTTAAATTAATCGCATTGCGATTCAACTAGCACTGCTTATCTTACATAGGCTAGAATTAACGAATATGGAGTATAGCTAATGCTATGCACTAGCAGTGCTAAGTTGAAATCGCAATGCGAATACTTTAAGTTAAATTAATCGCATTGCGATTTCAACTTAGCACTGCTGCTATATTCCATATTCGTTAACTTCGTTAATTCTAGCAAGCTGACCCATTATAAACCCAGCTCTAAGTTGAAATCGCAATGCGATTAATATAACTGAATTAATCGCATTGCGATTTCAGCGTAATTCCTCAAATCCGACAGTACATTTTAGTATATGGAGGCGTTCCCATGGTGATGAGGGACGCTCCATGAGCACAAGTTATGGTTGGCTTGGTAGAATTAGCGAATAGCGAATATGACGAATGTATTCGTCATATTCCTCAAAGCGAAGATAGCGAAGTATTCTACATCTTCGTTTTAGCTACCTATTCGTCTCGTCATCGTCAACTTCGCTATTACGCTAATTCTAGCAATCAAATAGGAAGGTTGACTTACCAGACAGCTGTGTTAAATTCAGCTATGCGATTTTTTTTTAATACAATAATTATATTACTTGATAAAATTATTATAAGTATTCTATTTATTAAAAAAAAAAAAAAATCGCATAGCGAATTTAACACAGCTGCTCTCTATAGTCAACCTTCCTATTTGATTGCTAGAATTAGCGAAGTTGACGAATAGGTAGCTAAAACGAAGATGTAGAATACTTCGTTATCTTCGTTTTGAGGAATAGACGAATACATTCGTCATATTCGTCATCCTCGCTAATTCTAGATAAGAAACCAATAGGAAAGTAGCCTTAAGTACAAATCGCAATATGCGATTATTTAAATCGCATGTTAATCGCGATAACTAGAAAAAATGACGAATATTCGATTTCGACGAATATGAAACGAATATTCATTCGAATATTCGCGAATTTCGTCGAAATCGAATATGGCACCTGCCGCTCATCACTATTGTCCACATTGATTGATAGTTAAGCTTTTGTGTTACCCACTGAAACTCCACTTTAGAGTGAAAAAGCTGTCTCATTTAACAGAGTGTCCTGTTTCCACTTACTGTAGATTGCTTGAGAAACTGGTGTGTAACACACTGGTACAAGTAGTGGCCCTTGACAGAGTGAAGACGGTTTCAGTAACAAGTGTGTGTTGACGTCACTGTTATTTTTATCTTGTTCTGATCTGTCAGAAGAACAACCCAACAGAAAACATATCCTGTCTTTTGAGCATCCACCTTCACACAGTCAGTATTTGATCAGCATCCAAATCATCAGCATATCCTGATGGAAAATACTGACCGTGGGATAGAGGCTTCATGTTCAATTTGTATGAGTTTGGGCCATGTGCATCTGACATTGGTTTTACATCAATGATAAAGAACTCCTGCATGCAGAACTTTAGCACTGAGTATTCTGTCAGTTTTTTGCATGAGTATTTGAGCAGTATTAGTAAGACAAAAAAACAGGAGTGGGGCCAAAACAGAGATGACATGTGAAGGAAATATTTGCATGCCTTCTGTGTTTTGAACCCACTCCTGCTTTTGGCTTCCAAATCATGAACAAATCCTGATGCAAAATACTGACTGTGGGATAGAGGTCTTAGATAATCACCAAAAACACTGACTGTGGGATAGAGGTCTTATAGATCACCAAAGTCATTTTTCAGTTCTTCTGACAGATCAACACTAGTGTTGAGCGAACAGTTCGAGCATAGTTCGGGTTCATACCGATTTTTGGGGTGTCCGGGATACGGACCCGAACCCGGACATTTTCAAAAAAGTTTGGGTTCGGGTTCGTTGTTCGGCGATTACTTCCCGCTTTCTGAAGGGCTGCACAGCAGACGATCAGCTAGGGTTTTACTTCTTGCCCTAAGAGCCCATCACAGCCATGCCTACTAATGGCATGGCTGTGATTGGCCAAGTGCAGCATGTGACCCAGCCTCTATTTAAGCTGGAGTCACGTAGCGCCACACATCACACTGCTCTGATTAGTGTAGGAGAGGGCGCAGCTTCTGTGAGGGCGAGATTAGGCAGGGAAAAGTCAGCAACAGCACCTAATGAACTGATCGATCTACAGCTGTGAATGATTGAACTTCTGCTAGTTACTTGCTCACTGGTTTTTAGGCTGCACAGAGCGTTTTCTGTCACTTATTTTCTGGGGTGATCGGCGGCCATTTTGTGACTTGTGGTGCACCAGAACAAGCTGCCACCAAGTCCATCAATCCATCAATACTAGTTTTCTTTTGCTATATCCTACATCAGGGGCTTGGCAGTGCTAATTGTCACCCCTAGAAACTCAGTATAGCAATTTTTATATTTTATTAAGGGGTTAAATACAATTGCCCAAATACCAATCCCCTAAATCTAGTGTTCCAGCTTTGGCTAGCCAAGTATAATACTGTCTGCTGTCTGGCAAAGGATAGATTATTTTCTGTGGTGAAATTCAATTGCCAAAATAGCAATACCATAAATCAGTGGTTTGAGCTGTGGCTGGCCAAGTTTCATAGTGTCCTGCAAAGGATATATTTTGTTCTGGGGTGAAATTCAATTGCCAAAATAGCAATACCCTGAATCTGGTGTCCCAGCTGTTGCAGGCCAAGTTTCATAGTGTCCGCAAAAACATATATTTTGTTCTGGGGTGAAATTCAATTGCCAAAATAGCAATACCATAAATCAGTGGTTTTAGCTGTGGCTGGCCAAGTTTCATAGTGTCCGCAAAAACATATATTTTGTTCTGGGGTGAAATTCAATTGCCAAAATAGCAATACCATAAATCAGTGGTTTCAGCTGTGGCTGGCCAAGATTCATAGTGTCCGCAAAAACATATATTTTGTTGTGGGGTGAAATTCAATTGCCAAAATAGCAATACCCTGAATCTGGTGTCCCAGCTGTTGCAGGCCAAGTTTCATAGTGTCCGCAAAAACATATATTTTGTTCTGGGGTGAAATTCAATTGCCAAAATAGCAATACCCTGAATCTGGTGGTCCCAGCTGTTGCTGGCCAAGTTTCATAGTGTCCGTAAAAACATATATTTTGTTCTGGGGTGAAATTCAATTGCCAAAATAGCAATACCATAAATCAGTGGTTTCAGCTGTGGCTGGCCAAGTTTCATAGTGTCCGCAAAAACATATATTTTGTTCTGGGGTGAAATTCAATTGCCAAAATAGCAATACCATAAATCAGTGGTTTCAGCTGTGGCTGGCCAAGTTTCATAGTGTCCGCAAAAACATATATTTTGTTGTGGGGTGAAATTCAATTGCCAAAATAGCAATACCCTGAATCTGGTGTCCCAGCTGTTGCAGGCCAAGTTTCATAGTGTCCGCAAAAACATATATTTTGTTCTGGGGTGAAATTCAATTGCCAAAATAGCAATACTATAAATCAGTGGTTTCAGCTGTGGCTGGCCAAGTTTCATAGTGTCCGCAAAAACATATATTTTGTTGCTGGGGTGAAATTCAATTGCCAAAATAGCAATACCATGAATCTGGTGTCCCAGCTGTTGCAGGCCAAGTTTCATAGTGTCCGCAAAAACATATATTTTGTTCTGGGGTGAAATTCAATTGCCAAAATAGCAATACCATAAATCAGTGGTTTCAGCTGTGGCTGGCCAAGATTCATAGTGTCCGCAAAAACATATATTTTGTTCTGGGGTGAAATTCAATTGCCAAAATAGCAATACCATAAATCTGGTGGTTCCAGCTGTGGCTGGCCAAGTTTCATAGTGTCCGCAAAAACATATATTTTGTTCTGGGGTGAAATTCAATTGCCAAAATAGCAATACCCTGAATCTAGTGGTCCCAGCTGTTGCAGGCCAAGTTTCATAGTGTCCGCAAAAACATATATTTTGTTCTGGGGTGAAATTCAATTGCCAAAATAGCAATACCCTAAATCTAGTGGTTTCAGCTGTGTCTGGCCAAGTTTCATAGTGTCCGCAAAAACATATATTTTGTTCTGGGGTGAAATTCAATTGCCAAAATAGCAATACTATAAATCTAGTGGTTTCAGCTGTGGCTGGCCAAGTTTCATAGTGTCCGCAAAAACATATATATTTTGTTCTGGGGTGAAATTCAATTGCCAAAATAGCAATACCATAAATCAGTGGTTTCAGCTGTGGCTGGCCAAGTTTCATAGTGTCCATAAAAACATATATTTTGTTCTGGGGTGAAATTCAATTGCCAAAATAGCAATACCCTGAATCTGGTGGTCCCAGCTGTTGCAGGCCAAGATTCATAGTGTCCGTAAAAACATATATTTTGTTGTGAGGTGAAATTCAATTGCCAAAATAGCAATACCATAAATCTAGTGGTTTCAGCTGTGGCTGGCCAAGTTTCATAGTGTCCGCAAAAACATATATTTTGTTCTGGGGTGAAATTCAATTGCCAAAATAGCAATACCATAAATCAGTGGTTTCAGCTGTGGCTGGCCAAGTTTCATAGTGTCCGCAAAAACATATATTTTGTTCTGGGGTGAAATTCAATTGCCAAAATAGCAATACCCTTAATCTGGTGTTCGAGCTGTTGCTGGCCAAGTGTAAATCTGTCCATAAAAGGATACCTTTCATCCAGGGCCTAAATACTAGCCCTAAAAGAGATATTCCCCTAAATCAGTGGTTACTGCTCTGCCTGGATTAGTGTAATACGCTACATAAATAAATAGGCAGATAGTGTTAGGTGCCTGTAAAAAGAGGCCTGAATGTGAAATCAATACATTGGGCCAAATATTTTTTTTCTTATTGTGGTGCTTGGTGAACGGTAACAATGAGGAAAACATCTAGTAAGGACGCGGACGCGGTCGTGGTGGTGTTAGTGTACCCTCTGGTGCTGGGAGAGGACGTGGCCATTCTGCCACATCCTCACTACCTAGTGAACTAACTACCTCAGGTTCCAGTACCCGCCAGAATTTACAGCAATATTTGGTGGGGCCCAATGCCGTTCTAAGGATGGTAAGGCCTGAGCAGGTACAGGCGCTAGTCAATTGGGTGGCCGACAGTGGATCCAGCACGTTCACAACATTATCTCCCACCCATTCTTCTGCAGAAAGCGCACAGTTGGCACCTGAAAACCAAGCCCATCAGTCGGTCACATCACCCCCATGCATATCAGGGAAACTGTCTGAGCCTCAAGTTATGCAGCAGTCTCTTATGCTGTTTGAAGACTCTGCTGGCAGGGTTTCTCAAGGGAATTCACCTAGCCCTTCCCCAGTGGTCGAAGACATAGAATGCACTTATGCACAACCACTGATGTTTCCTGATGATGAGGACATGGGAATACCACCTCATCGGAGTCCGCACGTCTGTGATGATGACGAAACACAGGTGCCAACTGCTGCGTCTTTCTGCAGTGTGCAGACCGAACAGGAGGTCAGGGATGAAGACTGTGTAGAAGACGATGCAGGGGACGATGAGGTCCTAGACCCCACATGGAATGAAGGTCGTGCCACTGACTTTCATAGTTCAGAGGAAGAGGCAGTGGTGAGACCGAGCCAACAGCGTAGCAAAAGAGGGAGCAGGGGGCAAAAGCAGACCAGCCGCCGCCAAGAGAGTTCACCTGCTACTGGCCACCGCCACCAGGAACCAAGCACCCCAAAGGCAGCTTCAAGGGGTTCCCTGGCATGGCACTTCTTTAAACAATGTGCTGACGACAAGATCCGAGTGGTTTGCACGCTGTGCCATCAGATCCTGAAGCGAGGCATTAACGTTCTGAACCTTAGCACAACCTGCATGACCAGGCATCTACATGCAAAGCATGAACTGCAGTGGAGTAAACACCTTAAAAGCAAGGAACTCACTCAGGCTCCCCCTGCTCCCTCTTCTGCTGCTGCCTCAGCCTCTTCCTCCGCCTCGGGAGGAACTTTGGCACCTGCCGCCCACCAAACAGAGGATGTACCATCGACACCACCACCTGCGTCACCAAGCATCTCCACCATGTCACACGGCAGCGTTCAGCTCTCCATCTCACAAACCTTGGAGAGAAAGCGTAAATTCCCACCTAGCCACCCTCGAGCCCTGGGCCTGAATGCAAGCATTTCTAGACTACTGGCCTTTGAAATGCTGTCATTCAGGCTGGTGGACACAGACAGCTTCAAACAGCTGATGTCCATGGCTGTCCCACAGTATGTTGTTCCCAGCCGCCACTACTTCTCCAAGACAGCCGTGCCTTCCCTGCACAACCAAGTATCCGATAAAATCAAGTGTGCACTGCGCAACACCATCTGTGGCAAGATCCACCTAACCACAGATACGTGGACCAGTAAGCACAACCAGGGACGCTATATCTCCCTAACTGCACACTGGGTAAATGTAGTGGCGGCTGGGCCCCAGGCGGAGAGTTCCTTGGCGCACGTCCTTCCGCCGCCAAGGATGGCAGGGCATCATTCTTTGCCTCCTGTAGCCTCCTCCTCCTACTCGGCTTCCTCCTCCTCTGCTTCCACCAGCTCATCCAGTCAGCCACCTTCACCACCAACTTCAGCACAGCCCGGGGTAAACGTCAGCAGGCCATTCTGAAACTCATATGTTTGGGGGACAGGCCCCACACCGCGCTGGAGTTGTGGCGGGGTATTGAACAACAGACCGACCAGTGGTTGCTGCCGGTGGGCCTCAAGCCCGGCCTGGTGGTGTGCGATAATGGGCGAAATCTCGTCGCAGCTCTGGGACTAGCCGGTTTGACACACATCCCTTGCCTGGCACATGTGCTGAATTTGGTGGTGCAGAAGTTCATTCACAACTACCCCGACATGTCAGAGCTGCTGCATAAAGTGAGGGCCGTCTGTGCGCGCTTCCGGCATTCACATCCTGCCGCTGCTCGCCTGTCTGCGCTACGTGCGTGACTGTTAGGCTCAAGTGACTGTTAGGCTCAAGTCCCTTATTTGGTCAATTGCGGGTCCAAAACACAGAACCAGGGCAGATCTTTGCATGATACCTGATTTGAGAGTAGAATTGGCACCTGATTTTGGCTCACCATACAGTAACTACTGGGATTAACTGACCAAATAACTGAAGTGTGAACTCAGCCTTACAGGTCAATGTTTGTGTAAGGTATAATGTACTTAACGGAAATCTCAATTTTTTTCTAATCTGTTTTTATTTTCTGATTATAGATTTTTTAAATTGTATTTCCTTAACATCATTATGGGGGCTGCCTTCTTGTCGGAACTGTTCTTAACAGCATTTACAAAGTAATAAAAAATTGTCTTATGGCAGCCCCATGGGTCATAGACACAATGGACGGTAGGGGATCCATGGGAGAGTTTTCTAGGCATGCTCTGTTCCCTGTGCAGAGGTAATTGTACAAGGAAAGAATAAGCTCTGACAATCACCTATTATGAATGGTGGATCCTGTGTTATCTATTCACAGAGGTAATATCATTACAGGCAGGATCAGAATGAGATAACTGCAGTAAAATGATCTGTACAAAGCAAGAAGTGGCGCCAATTATTAGACATAGTGGCCAGTACAAAAACTGCAAGATTTGGGGTTTTAGTTTAACCCCTTAAGGACACAGCAATATTTCACCTTAAGGACCAGGCCATTTTTTGCTAATCTGACCAATGTCACTTGTGACACTTGTGTGTGATTAACTATAAAACGCTTTTACTTATCCAGGCCATTCTGAGAATGTTTTTTCATCACATATTGTACTTTATGACAGTGGTAAAATGGAGGAAAAAAAAATCATTTTTATTTATAAAAAAATACCAAAATTACCAAACATTTGAAAAAATTAGCAAATTTCCAAGTTTCAATTTCTCTACTTCTATAATACATAGTAATACTGCAAAAAAAGTTATTCATTTACATTCCCCATATGTCTACTTCATGTATGGATCATTTTGGGAATGCCATTTTATTTTTTCGGGGACGTTACAAGGCTTAGAAGTTTAGAAGCAAATCTTGAAAATTTTCTGAAATTTTCAAAAACCCACCTTTTAGGGACAAGTTCAAGTTTGAAGTCACTTTGTTAGGATTACATAATAGAAACCACCCAAAAATGACCACATTATAGAAACTAAACCCCTCAAGGTATTCAAAACTAATTTTACAGACGTCACTAACCCTTTAGGTGTTCCACAAGAGTTAATGGCAAATGGAGATAAAATTTCAGAATTTCGATTTTTTGGAGAATTTTCCATTTTAATCCATTTTTTCAAGTCACCAGGCAAGGGTTAACAGTCAAACAAAACTCAATATTTATTGCCCTGATTACGTAGTTTGTAGAAACACCCCATATGTGGTCGTAAACTACTGCATGGCCAAACGGCAGGGCTTAGAAGGAAAGGAATGCCATATGGTTTTTGGAAGGCAGATTTTACTGGACTGCTTTTTAGACACTATGTCCCATTTGAAGCCCCCCTGATGCACCCCTACAGTAGAAACTTCAAAAAAGTGACCCAATTTTGGAAACTATGGGCTAAGGTGGCAGTTTGTTGGTACTATTTTAGGGTAAATATGATATTTGGTTGCTCTATATTACACTTTTTTTGAGGCAAGGTAACAAAAATAGAAATTCTGAAATTTCACTTCCATTTGCCAATTACTCTTGTGGAACACCCAAAGGGTTAACAAAGTTTATAAAATCAGTTTTAAATACCTTGAGAGGTTTAGTTTCTTAAATGGAGTAACTTTTATGGATTTTCTACTCTAGGGGTACATCAGGGGGGCTTCAAATGGGACATAGTGTCAAAAAACCAGTCAAGCAAAATCTGCCTCCCAAAAACCATATGGCGTTCCTTTCTTTCTGCGCCCTGCCGTTTGGCCATACAGCAGTTTACAACCACATATGGGGTGTTTCTGCAAACTACAGAATCAGGGCAATAAATATTGAGTTTTGTTTGGCTGTTAACCCTTGCTTTGTTACTGGAAAAATTTATTAAAATGGAAAATTTTTGCCTTTTTGTGACCGTTTTTATTTTTGTTATTTACATCGTTGATCTGACAAGTTATATTGTGTGCTACTTCTATAGCGCAGGTTGTTACGGACGCGACAATACCAAATATAACTACTTTTTAGGAATTTTTGTTTCAGTTATTCATAATAAAGCATTTTTCAAAATAATGATTTTTTAGTGTCTCCACATTCTGAAAGCCATACTTTTTTTTTTTTTTGGGCAACAGTCTTATGTAGGGGCTCATTTTATGTAGGATGAGATGGAGGTTTGATTGGCACTCTATTGGGGTGCATATGACATTTTGGTCACTTGCTATTACACTTTTTGTGATTTAAGGTGACAAAAATAACTTTTGACACGTATTTATATATTTTTTTTGCTGTGTTCACCTGAGGGGTTAGTTCATGTGTTATTTTTATAGAGCAGGTTGTTACGGACGTGGCGATACATAATATGTATACTTTTTATTTATTTATTTAAGTGTTACACAATAATATCATTTTTGAAACAAAAACAAATCATGTTTTAATGTCTCCTTGGTCTGAGAGCCATATTTTTTGGGGGGTTATTGTCCTATATAGGGCATCATTTTTTGTGGGATGAAATGACGGTTTGATTGGCATTATCTTGGGGTGCATATAAATTTTTGATCGCTTGCTATAACACTTTTTGTAATGTGAGGTGACAAAAATGTTTTTTTTGAACAATGTTTCTATTTAATATTCTTTTACGGTATTTACCTGAGGGGTTAGATCATGGGATATCTTTATAGAGCAGGTTTTTACGGACATGGCGATACATAATATGTATACTTTTTTTTATTTATTTTACTTTAACACAATAACAGCATTTTAGAAAAAAAAAATCATGTTTTAATGTCTCCATAGTCTGAGAGCCATATTTTTTTTATTTTTTTGGGTTAATTTTTTGTATGATGAGATGGCGGTTTGATTGGCACTATTTTGAGAGGCATTTGCCTTTTTGATCGCTTGGTATTACACTTTTTGTGATGTAACGTGACAAAAAATTGCTTTTTTTACACCTTTTTTTTATGGTGTTCACCTGAGGGGTTAGGTCATGTGATATTTGTATAGAGCAGGTTTGTACGGATGCGGCGATACAAATATGTGTAGTGTATTTAATTTTTTTTATTTTTATTCAGTGATATGTGTTTTTTTATTTTTACTTTTTTTACATTTTTTTTTACCCAGACTCACTTGGTTCTTGAAGATCCAGTGGGTCTGATGTCTATATAATAGTGTACTGTACTGTATTTTTTACTTTAGACTTAGTCTGATCAGACTTCTGCCTTTAGCATAAGTCAGATCAGACTTGCCATTACCATGGCAAGCAGGACGCCTCTGAAAGCATCCTGCTGCCATGGTAACCATCACCCACTGCCAGAACAGAGCAGCGGGTGATGGGGAGGGAGGGAGGGCGGCCCTCCTTGTTAACCCCTTCAATACAGAGGTCCATACGGACCACATCATGGAAGGGGTTAAACTGCTGACATCTGCACCAGCACAGATGTCAGCAGTTTATAAAAGAGTGTCAGCAATGTGCTGACACTCTGCTAGAACTATTGGCCACCAATAAATATTACAGAGTAGGCGGGCGGGGGATCGCGATCCCGCCTGCCGCACTGCCTGCCTCCCTCACCGCCCGCAAATCCACCCCCCTGTACCGCCCGCCGTCATAATATCGATCAGGGCTGCAAGGGGGGTTAAAAAAATACACATTTTGGCATTTATAAGTTTCTGATTCCCGCGGTCATGGACTGCGGGCATCAGAAACAGCAGAAAGTGCTGCAAATCGCAGGTCTGAATTGACCTGTGGTTTGCAGCGATCGCAGATACAGGCAGGTCACAGGACCCCTCTCGGCATTGTACCAGAGTGCCTGCCGAATGATTTCCAATCACCCCGCACTGCACAGCGGTGATCGGAACTACACAGGACGTACATGTACGTCCTGTGTCCTTAAGGACTCGGATATCAGGGCGTACCTGTACGCTCTGTGTCCTTAAGAGGTTAAATATAAAAAGCGACATGGAAAATTAAAAATAACATAAAAATTATTAAAAAATATGGTAAACATAAACAGTACGTCGTTTTCTGATGACACATTCCCTTTAACCTTGTAGTGGCCCAATATTCTACTATGTTTCCACATAGACTGCTAGAGAACCTGATGTGTTCCCCACTGATTGTACCAAACTGAGAAAGAGCAGTCTCATCTGACTGTTGTTGGGGTGTTCATATTGGTTGATAGATGAGCTATTGTGTTTCCCACTAAAACTTCACTTTAGAGAGAAAAAGCTCTCATTTAACACTGTCTCCTGTTTCCACATAGATTGCTTGAGAATCTGGTGTGTAACACACTGCCACAAGTAGTGGCCCCATGAGTGGCGAGGGTGAGCAGTAAGTTTGTGTTGACATCACTGTTTATTCTTCCCTTCCTCTGATCCATCAGAAGAACAACCCAAGAAAAAACGGATCCTGTCTTTTGAGCATCCACCTTTACATTTGGTCAGTAATTGATCAGTATTTTTAAGGCCCAAAAAAAACAGGAGTGGGTCCAAAACAGAGATGGCATGTGAAGGAAGTATTTGCATGTCTTCTGTGTTTTGGACCCACTCCTGCTTCTGGCATTCAAATCATGAGCAAATCCTGATGAAAAACACTCACCATTGGATAGAGGCCTTATGGATAGTCCAAAAACAGGATCCATTGTGGTTTAATTTTTCAGTTTCAGTCCTTCTGACGGATCAAAAGAATGGCAAAATAAACTGTGATGTCAATAAGGCCAAACAGGACACTAGTGGCCCAGTCAAAGAGTGGTGAGGGTCACAAATGCATGAGGAGTCATCATAGTGGCCCTGTCACAGAGTGGTGAGGGTGGCAACAGCATGAAGAGTCATCATAGTGTCCTAGTCACAGAGTGGTGATGTGGGGGACAACAGCATGAGAAGTCATCATAGTGGCCCAGTCACAGAGTGGTGAAGGTGGCAACAGCATGAGGAGTCATCATAGTAGACTAGTCACAGTGGTGAGAGTGGCAGCAGCATGAGGAATCATCATAGTGGCCCATGCATCAAGCACCGTCTTGTGGAAATCCTGGCTGATCCACACCTAATTCATCTTTACAAATGTTAGTCTCCCAACATTTTGTGTTAAAAGGCAAGTTCTCTTTGAGGTAACTATGCCACCTGCGGCATTACAAACCTGCTCTGATGCCACACTACTGGCAGGGCAGGAAAGCTTGAGCAGGGCAAGCTCGGACAGTTGTGGCCATGATTCAAGTTTGGCTGCCCAGTAGTCCAGGGGATCTTGGATCTGGGGTGACAGGGTGCATGCCAAGCATGCCACCACCAGCTGGTTGAGGCTCTGCTCCATGTCCTGCTACTGGCTGGTTTCTTCAGTGAAGAAACGTGCTCATCAGAGACTGGAGACTCAAGCTGCTGCTGATGGATCTGGTGCTGCTCCTGCAACCCCCTCTAGCAGTCATGGCAGTGGAGCATGAGAGCAGAGGACCCCCCTTCCCCGGTCAGACCTTTGTGAGCTTCGGACAGACTACATATGATGTCTCGATAGTAGTTGAAATTATCCTCCCCCTCAGCAGGTGCAAAAATGGCCCCCATTTTGGCCCAGTAGTGAGGGTCTAACATGGTGGAGAGCCAGTAGTCATCCCTTTGCCGAATGGTGATAATGCGACTGTCACTGTGCAAGCAACTCAGTATGCATCCGGCCATGTGCGCAAGGGACTCGGAGGGACTCCCTGCCTCCATCTCCACTGCATACTTCCACAGTGTGTTGGTGTCATCTGCCTGGTCTTCCTCATCGCCCTCCAGCTCCTCATGATCCTCCTGCTCCTCTCCTGTCACTTGTGCAAACAAACCATGTATTTCTGTTTATACTGCTTGTGCGTGAATGTCCTCCATCTTGTTCTCATCCTCCTCCTCCGCCAGTTCAGCCTCCACAGGGCTCAGTTGGGTGTGAGATGTAAGTGCCTGTCCCCTGGCCATCCAGATTTATCAGCATCTGCTCAAGGACATGAAACAGTGGAACGCCATCATTCATCCCGTAGTCCTGGTGACTGACAAATAAAGTGGCCTTCTCAAAGGGCCTGAGCAAACGGCAGTTGTCATGCATGAGCTGACACGGGCTTACGTCGAAGTTACACAGGGGAGTACTCCTGGCTGCCTGCATCATCAAGTAATCATTCACAGCCTTCCTCTGCTTATATAGTCGGTTCAACATGTAAAGGGTGAAGTACCAACATGTGATAGAACACTATTCTGCCTTTGGAGCTCAAGGAGGGTGTGTTTTGCAGGGTAAGAGTGGCTGAAGTATATGCACAGTTTCCTGGCAAGTTTCAAGATGTCTTGCAGTTGGATGGAATACTTCAGGAACTGCTTTAAAACCAGATAAAAAATGTGCACCGTGCAGGGCACATGAGTCAGCCCTCCTTGACACAGCACAGACACAATGTTCTTCCTGTTATCGGTGACCATGGTTCCGAACTTCAGTTGTTAAGGAGATAAAAAGGAATTGATTTCTTGTTGAAGGACACAGAGCAGTTCTTCCCCAGTGTGACTCCTTTTGGCGAGGCAGACCAGGTGCAGGACAGTGTGATACTACCCAGCTCTGTAGAGGTGGTGTGCCGGAGGGCCATTCAGAACTGTTCCTACCGTGGAGGCCAAATACAAGGTGGTGGATGAGGAGGCAGAGGAGGACATTGGCGCAGGAATCACAGCTTCAGAACGCGGAGGCTGCCTTGCCATCACCTGGCCAAGTTGCTGGTGTGCCTTGGCAGGAACCGCATTTACCCTGTGGGCCTTAAAGGACAGATATTGTCCTTGACCATAGTTACAGCTCCACACATTGGTGCTGCCATGAACGTTACCAGACATTGATATGCTCAAGGACTGCACACCTTCTGCTCAACATACATGTGCAGGGCTGGTACAGCCTTTTTGCAGAAGTAATATTGGTCTGGGACTCTCCACCTTGGCTCAACACAAGCTATCAGTTCTTTGAAAGGTGCAGAGTTAACCATATGGAAAGGAATGGACTGTAGAACCAGCAACTTGGCCAGAAGTACGTTCAGCTTCTGCTTCATTGGATGAGTGCATGCATACTGTTGTCTCTTTGCAATTGCCTTGGTGATCGATTACTGGTGAAATAAATGATGAAGAGTAGGAGGAGGAGCATCAGGACCACTTCCTGCTAAAGTGGTGCAGCCTTGACTGCTGGAAAATGGGTGCAGATCATTTGCAGATGCCTCAGGCTGTACCACAACATTAGCACCACAGTTTTCCCAGGCAACTTAATGGTGAGCCTCCATGTGTTGACGCAGCCCCGTGGTGCCAACATTGGCACCCTGGCCATGCTTCATCTTCTGCCCACAGATTCTACATACGGCCTCTCTGACTTCCTCCAATGACTTGATTGCCTGCCGCTGCCTCTATGAAGCCATAGCCCATTAGTTGTTTTCGGACAGGTAGGCTCCTGAGTAGCAGACTTTCTACCCCTGGCACGTTTGGCTCCAGACCTCACACTGATTCCACCCTGCTGGCTGGGCCATATGCTGCCACCCTGCCACTGTCTCATTGGCAAGACGCCACATTCAACCCCTGATGATGATGGAGCCCCCTCTTCTTCTGGCTTCCACATGCGATCAGCAACATTATCATCCGCTACTGTCTGCACGTCACTGATGTCACCCTCACCAGTCTCATGGCCACGTCCCCGACTGCTCACAATACCTGCTCCCACTCGACTCTTGTTGTCGTTAGTTGCCCACCTACAGGAGGAAGCAGTTGATCTCTCTTCCAAATCTGGGCTGGGCAGTTGCTGCTGACTGTCCTCAATAAGCTCATCCTCGCTGAAAAGTGGAGCAGAGCCAGCAGCATAAAACACTTCTCTAGCAGAAGGAGCAGAAAAATAAAGAGGCAGGTGTGGCGAAACCAAACTCGCCACTGAGTTTTGGAGGGGACAGATTGCCAGCCTCTTGCCCCAGGATTATGGCCCCTCTCATCAGCCCACGCTAAACTTAAACCCCATGGCGATTTGACTGTGTTTGTGGCATCTGAGCGCTGTTTGGATATATTGAGCGCTCAGATCCAAGCCATCTGGGGATATGTTAAATGTCTGTGTCCTGTAAAGGGTGGGACATTGTATATTGAATAATGATGTCTATTGTCCCCACGTGTGTATTGGCGATTTCCCTTTGTCCTGAGAGATAATTGAATGAGTCCTCAATTGTCTCCAGGACAGAAGACATTGTGTATTCTCCTGCCTGTGATGATTACATTAACCTGTGTAGGGTAATTGTATCACAGGCAGAGGGAAGGGATATGCTGGGGTGTCTGTATTGTCCCATTGTGTGTGATTGGCTGCTGTATCCCCTGTGTCGCAGTCTTCCTTCTGGTCCCCTAGGGAGTGTCCACCAGGTGGAAGACCTGCATAAATACCGGGCAGGTAGCCCTCAATAAAGAGAGAATTCCTGTTTAACCATTAATACGGAGCCTCGTCTCGTACTTGGGGGAATTGCTACGTCAGAACGTTCTCTTGCCTGTTCCAGGAAAGGAGGACTTCGTATGGTTCCAGTTCGGTGGATTCCAGCGGTTGTGGGTTGCTGTGCTCTTCTCCAGGGGAATCGCCCGAACGGTATTAACCCTCACTATACCGGGTTATACCGTAACAACTGGTGGCAAGCAGCGGGATCGTTCCTACAGCCAGAAGGACAGCAACAGAAGGCACCGTGGATTTTACAATTTGAGGGCAAAGCGTGTCCCAGTACAGCACCGGTATGGAACCACTGAGTGGAGTATGATGAGGGTGTCATGGATGACCGAGATGCAGTCCGCAAAGGCATCTGGTACCAGGCACTGGGTATTGTGAGTATCTGCGGGACGAGAGGCTCCCCAAGGACGAGCAGCGACAGCAGAAGCGAGTAGCCCTGCGGATGCCCTTCCTAGGAGAGCAGCCCCTGGAAGAGTGGGTAGAAGACCTGAAGCACCTGGTAAGGCGGGAGATGTGGCTGGAAGATGCCTACCAGGCACTCTGGTGGTATGAAGCTCGGTACCTACCCCGGACAGCCGAGCATGACATGCCAGAGGGAGAGGAGTTTGATGGTCCTGGCTTGTTATGGGAGACTTTTTCAGAGCTGGAGTTTGGGAGCCCTACACAAGCCCGGTTCAGGGACCTCTTTGAGTGGCGGGAGAGCAGGTATGACTGGGACGACACTCACAAAATTGAGCAAGACCTGGTCCACCTGGTGACCCGGGAGATGGAGCTGGAACAGGACTACCAGCAGCTGTTCCACTCCAGTGAGAGGGCTCAGCGAGAGAGCAGAGTGTCAGACCCAGGTCCAGAGCCCTTCAGCTGGGAGGATATTGTGGAGGTCTACTGGGAAGAACCCCAGGTGGCCGGTGGAGATGGGACCGAGGTCTCTCCACCGGTCCTGCAGGGAATTGGGAGCCCAGTCTCCATTCCCCAGCGGCAGGCTGAGTTACAGGGGCAGAGACAGTCGGTCCTGTCCCCAGCGGCAGAGTCAAGTGCAGGAATTGGGAGCCCAGGCTCCATTTCCCATCGGCAGAGTGTCCAGCAGGGAATAGAGAGCCCAGTCTCCTTTCCCCAGCAGCAGGACACTGTATTGGGAGCGGAGACAGGCGGTCTCCCTCCCAGAGGCTGGAAGTATGTATGGGAGAGGAGCTTGTTACCCCCTCTCCCAAGCGGCAGGCTAAGTTACAGGGGGCAGAGACAGTCGGTCCTGGCCCCCAGCAGCAGAGTGACTTACTGGGAGAGGAGAGCCTTGTCCTCCCTCCCCATCGGCAGAGAGTCCGGCAGGGAATAGAGAGCCCAGTCTCCTTTCCCCAGCAGCAGGACACTGTGTTGGGAGCGGAGACAGTCGGTCTCCCTCCCCAGCGGCTGGAAGTATGTCTGGGAGAGAAGCTTGTTACCTGCTCTCCCCAGCGGCAGCCGGATTTTAAGGGAGTAGGGACAGTCGGTCCTGCTCCCCAGCTGGCAGTATGTTTTGCAGGGAGAGAAGAGCATTGTCTCCATTCCCCATCGGCCGTGTGATTTACAGGGAATTGGGAGCCCAGTCTCCATCCCCCAGCGGCAGTTTAACGCACCAGGGGAGACAGTAAGCCCCACAACAGTGCAGATGGGACCGTGGTCTCTGCACTCACAGCACAGGGGGTAGGGACAGTCGGTCCTGTCCCCAGCAACAGGGCCATTTAGCCAAAGGGAGACAGTCGGTCTCCCCCACAGCAGCATGGTGGTTCATCTAAAGGGGAGACAGTCAGTCTCTCCCTACAACAACAGAGCTGTGTATCTAAAGGGGAGACAGTCGGTCTCCCCTACAACAACCAGGCTCCAACCAGGCTACTTCCGTGGTAGCGCTGGCACCAGGGCAGAGTACCGCTGGTCTCTGCCCACTCAGCAACCCACTCAGGCAGTCTACCAGTCCCCCACACAGCCGTAGGTGAGGCACATGGACATGGACAGGTTTATCCCTTGCTCAGGTGTAGTAACCATTTATTGTGGGTGGGCTGTACTGCTGTTTCTGTTTTGTGGGTGGGCTGCTGGACTAACAAGGGCACTGACCGGCAGAAGGTCAGATACCCTGTTAGTCTGTTTGGAAAAGGGGAGATGTGTGGCGAAACCAAACTCGCCACTGAGTTTTGGAGGGGACAGATTGCCAGCCTCTTGCCCCAGGATTATGGCCCCTCTCATCAGCCGACGCTAAACTTAAACCCCATGGCGATTTGACTGTGTTTGTGGCATCTGAGCGCTGTTTGGATATATTGAGCGCTCAGATCCAAGCCATCTGGGGATATGTTAAATGTCTGTGTCCTGTAAAGGGTGGGACATTAGAAACATAGAAACATAGAATGTGTCGGCAGATAAGAACCATTTGGCCCATCTAGTCTGCCCAATATGCTGAATACTATGAATAGCCCCAGGCCCTATCTTATATGAAGGATGGCCTTATGCCTATCCCATGCATGCTTAAACTCCTTCACTGTATTTGCAGCTACCACTTCTGCAGGAAGGCTATTCCATGCGTCCACTACTCTCTCAGTAAAGTAATTCTTCCTGATATTACTTTTAAACCTTTGCCCCTCTAATTTAAAACTATGTCCTCTTGTAGCAGTTTGTCTTCTTTTAAATATTCTCTCCTCTTTTACCGTGATGATTCCCTTTATGTATTTAAAAGTTTCTATCATATCCCCTCTGTCTCTTCTTACTTCCAAGCTATACATGTTAAGGTCCTTTAACCTTTCCTGGTAAGTTTTGTCCTGCAATCCATGTACTAATTTAGTAGCTCTTCTCTGAACTCTCTCCAAAGTTTCAATATCCTTCTGCAGATATGGTCTCCAGTACTGCACACAATACTCCAAATGAGGTCTCACTAGTGCTCTGTAGAGCGGCACGAGCACCTCCCTCTTTCTACTGTTAATGCCTCTCCCTATACACCCAAGCATTCTGCTGGCATTACCTGCTGCTCTATGACATTGTCTGCCCACCTTTAGGTCGTCTGATATAATGACCCCTAAATCCCTTTCCTCAGATACTGAGGTTAGTACTGTATCACTGATTTTATATTCTGCTCTTGGGTTTTTACGCCCCAGGTGCATTATCTTGCACTTATCGACATTAAATTTTAGTTGCCAGATTTTTGACCATTCCTCTAGTTTTCCTAAATCCTTTTCCATTTGGTGTATCCCTCCAGGAACATCAACCCTGTTACAAATCTTTGTGTCATCAGCAAAAGACACACCTTACCATTGAGGCCTTCTGCAATTTCGCTGATAAAGATATTAAACAATATGGGTCCCAGAACAGATCCCTGAGGTACCCCACTGGTAACAATACTATGGTCTGAATATACTCCATTGACTACAACCCTCTGTTTTCTGTCCTTCAGCCACTGCCTAATCCATTCAACAATATGTGAGCTCAAGCTCAAAGACTGCAGTTTATTGATAAGCCTTCTATGTGGGACAGTATCAAATGCCTTACTAAAGTCCAGATAAGCGATGTCTACTGCACCTCCGCCATCTATTATTTTAGTCACCCAATCAAAAAAGTCAATAAGATTAGTTTGACATGATCTCCCTGAAGTAAACCCATGCTGTTTTTATCAATCAACCCATGGGTTTTTAGATGTTCCACAATCCTCTCCTTGAGTATGGTTTCCATTAATTTCCCCACTATTGATGTCAGGCTTACTGGCCTATAGTTGCCTGATTCCTCTCTACTACCTTTCTTGTGAATTGGCACAACGTTTGCTAATTTCCAATCTTCTGGGACGACACCTGTTACCAGTGATTGGCTAAATAAATCTGTTAATGGATTTGCTAGTACACCTCTAAGCTCTTTTAATAGCTTTGGGTGTATCCCATCAGGCCCCTGTGATTTATTTGTATTAATTTTGGACAGCTGACTTAGAACCTCTTCCTCTGTAAAGACACATGCATCAAAGGATTCATTAGTCTTCCTCCCTAACTGAGGTCCTTCTCCTTCATTTTCCTTTGTAAAAACTGAACAGAAGTATTCATTGAGGCAGTCAGCTAGTTCTTTATCCTCTTCCATATACCTTCCTTCTTTTGTTTTTAATTTGGTAATTCCTTGTTTTAATTTCCTTTTTTCATTTATGTATCTGAAGAATGTCTTATCACCTTTTTTCACTGACTGAGCTAATTTCTCTTCTGCCTGAGCTTTAGAAGCTCTTATAACTTGCTTGGCCTCTCTCTGCCTCATCTTATAGATTTCCCGGTCATCCTCGTTTTGGGTGTTTTTATACTTGCTAAATGCCATCTTTTTGTTTTTAATGATTTTGGCCACTTCTGCTGAGTACCACAGTGGTCTCTTCCTTTTTGCCTTTACTGACAAGCCTAATGCACTTTTCTGTTGCCTTCAGTAGTGCCAATTTTAAGTAGTTCCATTTCTCTTGGACTCCATTGAAATTGTTCCAGTCTGATAGGGACTCGTATACCACTGATCTCATTTTAGAAAAGTCTGTTTTCCGAAAATCTAAAACTTTTGTTTTTGTGTGGAGTGACTCAGTCACTGTACTTATAGTAAACCTCACTGACTGGTGATCACTGGATCCTAAGCTTTCCCCTACAGTGATATCAGATACCAAATTGCCATTTGTGAACACCAAATCTAAAATGGCCTCCTTCCGGGTTGGCTCCTCAACTACTTGCTGTAGAGATAATCCCAGTAGGGAATTTAGAATGTCTGTACTCCTGGCAGAACTAGCTATTTTGGTTTTCCAGTTTATATCAGGAAGATTAAAGTCTCCCATAATGACAACTTCACCTTTCAATGTCATTTTAGCCATTTCCTCAACTAGTAGATCATCCAATTCTTTGACTTGGCTTGGTGGTCTGTATATGACACCTACACGAGTTACCTTATGATTACCAAGCTGCAACGTAACCCAAACTGACTCTAAATTGGTTTCGCTGGCTTCTATTAGATTTGATTTTATGCTATTTTTCACATATAGGGCCACTCCACCCCCTTTCTTGCCTTCTCTGTCTTTCCTATATAGAGAGAACCCAGGTATTGAATAATGATGTCTGTCCTATTGTCCCCACGTGTGTATTGGCAATTTCCCTTTGTCCTTAGAGATAATTGAATGAGTCCTCAATTGTCTCCAGGACAGAAGACATTGTGTATTCTCCTGCCTGTGATGATTACATTAACCTGTGTAGGGTAATTGTATCACAGGCAGAGGGGAGGGATATGCTGGGGGTGTCTGTATTGTCCCATTGTGTGTGATTGGCTGCTGTATCCCCTGTGTCGCAGTCTTCCTTCTGGTCCCCTAGGGGAGTGTCCAGCAGGTGGAAGACCTGCATAAATACCGGGCAGGTAGCCCTCAATAAAGAGAGAATTCCTGTTTAACCATTAATACGGAGCCTCGTCTCGTACTTGGGGGGAATTGCTACGTCAGAACGTTCTCTTGCCTGTTCCAGGAAAGGAGGACTTCGTATGGTTCCAGTTCGGTGGATTCCAGCGGTTGTGGGTTGCTGTGCTCTTCTCCAGGGGAATCGCCCGAACGGTATTAACCCTCACTATACCGGGTTATACCGTAACAGCAGGTATATCACAGGTGGGGGCACAGAGCTAGTTCCTGGGCAATGCCAACTAAGCGTGGTGTCAGAGGAACCCACTGACTCCTCGTTCAGTTGAGATTATGTTGAATACCAAATACAACCATTCAAGGACAGGTAAAAATATGACTGCTGAATGCCACAAGCAGCTTTGGCCTGCTGCTGCGACTGCTGCTACCACCACCCCACTTCTTCTGCTGCTGCTACTTCTACCAACTCCAGAAATATTTTTGCCACTGCCTGTTCCCTTGAAGGCCCAGGCACCTGTCTGTTGGACATACTGTACAGTAACTGTAAGTGTAAAATAGCAGTAGTATTAGACACCTTTTTCACCCCAATTACAGAATCAAGGCCTAAGGGAATTACTTATCTATAGAACAAGGTGGAAAGCCAAAATACTGTAAAAATAGAGTGCTTTTTCAACCGCAATTACAGAATCAAAGCCTTATGAAATTATTTACCTATAACACAGTGTGGACACCCCAATAGCAGTAGTTTTAGACTGCTTTTCCATCCCAATTACAGAATCAAGGTGTTATAGAATTATTTAAAGGGAACCTGTCACCAGGAAATTCACTGATAAACCAGGCATGCTGCCTTGTAGGGCTCACTCTGCTGAATATAATGATACCTTTCACTTGGTGATCTGTTGCTTTATTGTGGAGAAAAAGTACGTTTAATCCATATGCTAATGAGCTGATTTGAGTCCAGTAGTTGATATGAGTCAATGAGTTGATATTCTATTCATGGCTGTAGCCACTCCCTATTCACTTCCTAAGATGTAAAATGGACGTGGTTTATTACAACATTCATCCATTTTAATAATTGTTTATCAAACATGTGTTTATCACCCCATGAATAAACTAGCCCTTATTATAATTACTAACTTCAATAGTATATTCCTCCCCTTTTTTTTTATATTATATTTTTCATTATATTCAGCAGAGTGAGCCCTACAAGGCAGCATTCCTGATTTATCAGTGAATTTTCTGGTGACAATGTGGACACCCCAATAGCAGTAGTATTAGACTGATTTTTCACCCCAATTAGAGAATCAATCTATTACTGTTCAAACACTGTTCCTGTAAAACGGCTAGGGCAGCGCTAAAGCCCGCCCATTAGTGCCGGCAACCTCACCGGCAACACTGCTAGGTGGAAGCCTCCGCCTAGCAGTGTAAAAATATAAACAAACATCCCTTGCCCTGCATGATACAGTGCAGGGCAAGGGAGAGCATTGGAGAAAGAACTGATCTGATGCTCATATCAGAGGGGCTGCCTGGGTGAAAAGAGGATATGTCCGGGTTCAGCTCTTTAGATCACATTAACATCAGAGATAATTAAGAATAAAATGGTTTAATAGTTTTTTTTTTTTTATAACATAAAACAATGTGTGTTTCTCTGCTCTGGGTCAATAGCCAATTTATTTATGATCACATTTTCAAACCTGTTTTTTCTTATATCCATACAGTTAAACAAACCACAGGCTTCTATTTCACCTGATGGGTAACAGATGTTAAATAGCTGTTAACAGGAACACACTGCCCAATTTATACTGCATAATAAATGGTCTTTATATATACCTGTAAAAAGTGCTTGTTCAATCAGTCTGAAATAATCAGACCCCCTCCACATGATCAATAAATACCACAAATCTCATTAGACTGCAGTACGCAATGTTTATATAGCATACTAGCAGAAGGAACCGGCTTTGCATTGGTTTATTTAATCTATTTCACTTAATGTTTGTGTGTGTTGTAAAAGATATCTACAGTATCCCCCATAACAGTGAACTCCACAGCCCCCTCACCCCCTAACACTGACCCCCCCCCCCCCACAGTGCCCAGCCTTCTTAAAATAGGACCTCCACAGCAGCCCATCCCCTTAAATTTGATCTTCACAGCAGCCCGCCCCCTTAAGAGTGAGTATCAGAGCACCCCACTCCCTTGACAGTGACCTCCTCAGGGGCCTACCCTCTTAACAGTGACCTCACAGTACCCTGCTGCCTTAACAGTGACCTCCACAGCAGCTGCTCCTTTAATAGTGGCCCCTGCGCCCTTAACAGTGACCTCCACAGTGGCCTGACCCCTTAAAAGTGACCTCCACAGTGAATGCCCCTTTAACAATGACCTCCACAGTGCCCGCCCCTTTAACAGTGACCTGCGCAGTAGCTGCCCCTTCAATAGTGGCCCCTGCCCCTTAACAGCGAACTCCACAGTGCCTGCCCCTTTAACAGTGACCTCCACAGTGACCTACCCCTTTAATAGTGGCCCCTGCCCCATTAATAGTGACCTCCACAGCACCGGTCCCTTTAACAGTGACCTCCATAGTACCCCGCTCCCTCACAGTACCCTGTTGCCTTCACAGTGACCTCCACAGTGCCCGCCCATTTAACAGTAACCTGCACAGCGGCCTGCCCCCTTAACAGTGACCTCCACAGTGAACGCCCCTTTAACAGTGACCTCCACAGTGCCCGCCCCTTTTACAGTGGCCTCCACAGTGCCCGCCCCTTTAACAGTGACCTTCACAGCTGCTGCCCCTTCAATAGTGGCCCCTGCTCCCTTAACAGTGAACTCCACAGCAGCTGCCCCTTTAATAGTGGCCCCTGCCAACTTAACAGTGTCCTCCACAGTGCCCTGTCCCTTTGATAGTGGCTCCTGCCCCGTTAACAGTGACCTCCACAGCGCCCTGCCCCTTTAAGGCTAGGGCTACATGACGACATGTGTTGATCAACATTTTGTCGTACCAATGTCGCGTAACAATTTTTATAATGTTAGGCTATGGCGTCGCACTGTGACATGCTGCGACTGCGACATGACAGTCGCAAAAAATCCATCCAAGATGGATGCATGTAGCAGTGTAGTTGTGCCCTATGTGTCGTGCAGTCCTAGCCTAAAGCTGACCTACAGCAGTGAAGAAAAATGGCTGGGTTGTTATGGAAACCTGGAGTAAAACTGTGTGTGTGTGGAGACTAAGGGCCTGCGAGCTTTTATTGGCTGATAAAGGACATGTAATCGTGATTATGGCAGTTGGGATATGAAGAGAAAGACTTGCAGGCTTGTATTGGCTAATGCAGGTCATTTTTTGGGAATATCTCAGGAACGGTACCTCCTAGAGAGCTTTGACCCCCCACAAGATTTCTTTCCAGGTAGCAAGGGATCTGTATACCAAGTTTAGTTGAAATCGATGGTTGCGTTTTTGAGTGATCGCGGAACATACACACACATATATACGTCCTTCTTTATATACAGATGTAGCAGGGTTAACACACAAACTCTTAACTCACATTTCTTAACTCATCCTGTTCTTCTTGAAACAAACGCCATTGAAAAGCAATTGAAGGTGTTTGCTTAACGCCGTTAGTTTAGATAACAAGTCTCATAAGGCATGTGTGTTAACGCTACTACATCTGTATATAGATTAGAATGGCAACTCATTAACTTACCAGATTTAGAAAATACAGTGTTTTATTTCATATCATTGTCTATAATAATGTTTTTAAAAGCAGGAAATAAAAACTTTTTTTAAAACATGGATGCATAAAACAGGCCACATGCCAGTTCATTAAAGTAAGATGCCAAATTTGGTTGTAAGTACAACTAATTTAATAAAATGTGGTCTGATTGTTTCAGTCACATTCTACCCTGAAAAGTTTATTTTAAATGTATTAGCTTGCATTTGTCAGCATTGTATTTACAGAAATTATATATATATATAATTTCTTGATTTATGTACAATTTAGGAGCTGGTAAGAAAGGCCAACATTTTCATAGGTTTTTAATATAGACTCAGGTTAGGGTTCTTTGAACCAACCAGATCGAATGATTCTACTTATAACTGCATTGTACACTTATGTAGCCTTAAAAGAATGACTTAAAATCATTATTTATGGTCCATAACATTAAAATGTAATTACTTCTGACCAAACAAATGGTCAGTCAGGCTTATAATAGGGCACAAGGTGGGAATTGAAGCACTGGGTCACTGATGGCGAACTTTTTAGAGACCGAGTACCCAAACTGCAACCCAAAACCCACTTATTTATCGCAAAATGCCAAAATGGCAAGTTAACCTGAATAGTACAGCCCAATAGTACATATTTCATGTACTTTATCATTTAGCTATATTAGCCTGCCTACATTCGGTGCGCTGCCTGTGCTGTTCATAGTGCGCCCTGCGCTGATGATAGGTAGGAAAAGTCTAAGGCATATTGGTACACCATAGACTTTTTACAGGGTGCAGGTGCCCACAGAGAGGGCTCTGAGTGCTGCCTCTGGCACCCATGCCATAGGTTCGCCAACACTGCTCTAGGTCCTTGTATTATAATTCCCTACTAAGACCTCGTCCACATTTCCGTGTCAGTTTCACGTCAGTGAAAAATGCATACGTGTTTCATCCATGAACATGTCTATGGAGCATCCGTGTTTGGTTCATGTGTCCGTTTTTACCCGCCGTGTGTCATCCATAATCCACGGATACTGCTCAGCTGAAAATGAATTCATTCATCCATGTTGTGTCTGTTTTTTCTGATATTCACAGACCAATAGACTTCATCAGGCGTGTTTGGTCTTCATCACGGACAAAAGTAGTGCTTGTCCCTGTGAGCTGAAAGTATGATCTTTTATCTTGCATGAGACAGGAAAACAACCAATCCTGACTATAGGCCCCTGACAACCAGACAATGGGGCGGTCATTTGACAGTAAATAGAGGTTAATGTCTCCCACCAATACAGCAGGCGATGAAACAAAATATAGGCCCCTGAAAACCAAACAATGTAGAGGTAATTTGACAGTATAAAGAGGATAATGTCACCCACCAAAGCAACAGGTGATTATCTGAAATGTAGGCTTCTGGCACCCAGACAGAGGAGAGAGGTCCCATAGCAGAAAATCAGACTTCATGTCACCCAGCAATGGAAAAGGCCACTTTCAGTTATTTAGGCCCCAGCAGCCAGACAGAGGAGAGAGGTCCCCTAGCAGAAAATCAAGCTTGATGTCACCCGCCAAAGCAGCAGGCAATTAACAGAATTTTAGGCCCCTGACACCCAGACAGAGGAGAGGATAATTCAACTTGTGGTTGCCCCAAAAATAATGGTACAATTAAAAAAAGAGGATTTAATAAAGAAGTGCCCTGGAGTACGAGATTGTATGTTTGAGGGCGAGGCAGTTCTAAATGTCTATTCTGCACAAGATCTGGACAAGTCCTGTGGGATCCATGCCTGGTTCATTTTAATGAACGTGAGCTTGTCCACGTAGGCTGTGGACAGGCGGCTGCATTTGTCTGTAATTACGCCCCCTACCGTGCTAAATACATGTTCAGCCAATACACTGGCCGCAGGGCAGGCCAGCACCTCCAAGGCATAAAGGGCAAGCTCTGGCCATGTGGACAATTTGGAGACCCAGAAGTTGAATGGGGCAGAACCATCAGTCAGTACGTGGAGGCGTGTGCACACTTAGTGTTCGACAATGTTGTTGAAATGCTGCCTCCTGCTAACACGTTCCCTATCAGCTGATGGTGCAGTTTGCTGTGGCGTGGTGACAAAACGGTTCCACAGCTCGGCCATGCTAACCCTGCTGTCTGAGGAGCTGGCCGTGACACAGCTGCGTTGACGACCTCTTCCACCTTCTCCTCCGGCTCTGCCTTCGCCTTGTGCTTCCACTTGTCCCCCCGTGTCAGACGGGAATGCCCTCAGGAGCGCGTCTACCAGCATGCGCTGGTAGCCGCGCATCTTCCTATCACGCTCCAGTGCGTGAATTGAGGTGGGCATGTTGTCCTTGTACCGGGGATCCAGCAGGGTGGCAACTCAGTAGTCAGCACAAGTTAAAATGTGGGCAACTCTGCTGTCGTTGCGAAGGCACTGCAGCATGTAATCGCTCATGTGTGCCAGGCTGCCCAGAGGTAACGATAAGCTGTCCTTTGTAGGTGGTGTATCGTCAGTTTCCTCTGTATCCCCCCAGCCATGCTCTAGTGATGGCCCTGAGTTGCGTAGGGTGCCACCCTGCAGTGAAACCGGTTTCTCCTTCTCCTCCTCTACCTTATCACCCTCGTCCTCCAGAAGTGTGCCCTGGCTGTCCACATGTGTACCTGGCCTCTTCTGGTGCAGGAACCCACCCTCTGAGCCACTTCTGTATGACCTGCCTGAAACCCTGTAAAATGCCCCCTCTTCCTCCTCCTCCTGTGCCCCATTCTCTTCCATCATCACCGTAATATTTTTTTCAAGGAGACATAGAAGGGGTATTGTAATGCTAGCCCCATTCTCTTCCATCATCACCGTATTGTGTTGCAACGAAGGAGACATAGAAGGGGTATTGTAATGCTAACAACGGTGTCATCAGCACTGGCCATGTTGGTTGAGTTCTCGCAACAAGGTACGCAGGTCTCGCATGCAGGCCCAGTCACTGGTGGTGAAGTGGTGCAGATCCGCAGAGCAACTGACCCGTGCATACTGCATCTGAAACTCCACTATCGCCCACTCCTGCTCGCACAGTCTCTCCAGCATATGTAAGGTGGAGTTCCACCTGGTGGGCATGTCGCATATGAGGCTGTGAGCAGGAAAGGCCGAAGTTACGCTGCAGCGCAGACAGGTGAGCAGCAGCAGGGTGAGAACGCTGAAAGCGCGCACATACGGACCACACTTTCAGCAGCAGCTCTGACATGTCTGGGTAGTTTTAAGAAACTTCTGCACCACCAGATTCAGCACATGCGCCAGACAAGGGATGTGCGTCAAACCGGCTAGTCCCAGAGCTGCAACGAGATTTCGCCCATTATCGCACACCACCAGGCCAGGCTTGAGGCTCACCGGCAAAAACCACTCATCAGTCTGCTGTTCTATGCCCCTCCAAAGCTCCTGTGCGGTGTGGGGTTTGTCACCCAAACAAATGAGTTTTAAAATCGCCTGCTGATGTTTACCCCGGGCTGTGCTGAAGTTGGGGGTTAGGTTCTTTCGATGACCAGATGTGGGGGTGGTAGAAGAGGAGTAGGAGGAGGAGGATGATGCGGAGTAAGAGGAGGAAGCCACAGGAGGCAACGAATAATGCCCTGCGATCCTCTGTGGTGGAAGGACATGCGCCAAACCGCTATCCGCCTCGGGCCCAGCCGCCACTACGTTTACCTAGTGTGCAGTTAGGGAGATATAGCAGCCCTGGCTGTGCTTACTGGTCCATGTATCTGTGGTTTTGTGGACCTTGCCACAGATGTCGTTGCGCAGCGAACACTTGATTTTATCCTCCACTTGGTTGTGCAGGGAAGGGACAGCTTGCCTGGAAAAGTAGTGGCAGCTGGGAACAACGTACTGGGGGACAGCCACCGCCATCAGCTGTTTGAAACAGTCCGTCTCCACCAGACGGAATGACAGCATTTCAAAGGCCAGTAATTTTGAAATGCTGGCATTCAGGGCCAGGGCTCGAGGGTGGGTAGGTGGGTATTTCCCCCTTCTCTCGAATGTTTTGGAGATGGACAGCTGAATGCTGCCATGTGATATAATGGAGATGCTTGGTGATGGTGTCGTATGTGGTGGTGTTGGTGGAACATCCTCTGTTTGCTGGTCGCCAGGTGCCACGGTGACGCCAGAGGTGGAGGGAGAGGCCGAGCCAGCAGCAGAAGAGGGAGCAGGAGGAGCATGAGATAGTTCCTTGTTTTTAAGGTGTTTACTCCACTGCAGTTCATTCTTTGCATGTAGATTCCTGGTCATGCAGGTTGTGCTCAGGTTAAGAACGTTTATCCTCTGATGGCACAACATGCAAACTCGTGTCTTGTCATCAGGACATTGTGTGAAGAACTGCCACGCCAATGAAATCCTTGGAGCAGGCCTTGGTGTGCTCGATGGCTGCGTGCAGTGGACAGAAGCAGGCGTACTGTCTCTGGAATGGCCGCTGCGCTTTTGCACCCTGCTCCCTCTTTTGCTTTGCTTTTGCCTCTGTGCGACCACCGCCTCTTCCTCAGAACTGCACGCCTCACTAGCATGACCTTCAGTCCAGTCTGGGTCTAGGACTTCATCATCCTCCACATCATCTTTCTCCCATTCATGACCCCTGCCCTCCTCGTCAGTCTGCACATTGCAGAAAGCCACAGCTGTGTTTCGTCATCATCAGAGACATTTTGTGGCGGTATTCCCATGTCCCCATCCTGCAACAAAAGTGGTTAAGCATCATTGCATTCAATGTCTTCCTCTACTGGGGCAGGGCTAGGTGGATGGCCTGGGGAAACCCTGCCAACAGAGTCATCAAAAAGCATGAGACTTTCCTGCATGATTAGGGGCTCTAACTGCTTAGCTGATTTGCAAGGGGGTGAGGTGGAGGACTGAGGGGCATGGGCTGCAGGTGCCAACTCTGAGCTTTCTGCAGAGGACTGGGTGTTAGATACTGTGAAGGAACTGGAGGCACTGTCAGCCACCCAATCTACTATCGCCTGTACATGTTCTGGCTTCACCATCCGTAGAGCGGCATTTGGGCCTATCAAATAACGCTGCAGATTCTGTCGCCTACTCGCACCAGAGGAAGGTGTTTGACTTGGAGCCATAGTTGGCGCTGAACGGCCACGTCCTCTCCCAGCAACAGGAGCTCCACCAACACCACTACGACCATCCCCACGTCCCTTATTTGATGTTCTCCTCATTATTTGCGTTCACCCACCAAGCTGAAAGATTTGTCTCTCTCCGGTGTCAATTTACCTGCCACTAGTCGACAATTGCGTTCGCTAAGGCAGTGCCTGTGTCATAAAAATGCTCTGTGGACCCAGAATAATGTTTTTTGTTCCCAAAATACACTGATTCAAAATTTTTATGCGGAAATGTCAAAAAATAAAAATTGGTACGCTGTATGCACAAGTGGTTTGTGGAACAAGAACAAGTATTTTTGTAATAAAATACAGAAAATAAGTATTTCACTGCTGTAAATTGAAATTAATTATTTATACGCCGGATGCACAACTGTTTTTTCGGCCTAAAACACGGCTTTTTTCAAAAAAGCCCCAAAATGGAGTTTTTAACTGCTGTACATTAAAAGTAGATATTTATACTATGTATGGACACCAGATTTGGGGACCCAGAACACGGATTTGGTCACCAAAATTCACAAATGCAGTATTAGACTGTTATAATTCGGAAATAATTATTTAAACGACGGATGCACAACTGTTTTTTCGGCCTAAAACACAGCTTTTTTCAATAAAACCCCAAAATGCTGTTTTTTATTGATGTCAAATTAAATGTAGGTATTTATACCGTGTATGTACAACAGCTTTATGAAGCAAGAATATTGCTTTTTTCACACAAAAAAGAATAATGCACTATTTCTCAGCTGTAATGTGAAATCGGTATATAAGCATATATTTCAAGATGCTCTGTGGATTAGGATTACCACTCTTTTGTCAAAAAAATACACTTATGCTGTATTTCACAGCAGCAATGTAAAATAGGTGGTTGTAACGTGTATTTCAGACTGTTTGGTAGACCTTGAATAACGTTTTTTTTCTATAAAAAACAAAGAAGCACTATTTCCATGCAGAAATATAAAATATGTTGTTGGACGGTGTATGCAGAACTGTTTTGTGGACAAGGAATACGGTTTTTCCCCCAAAATTACATGGATTCTCTATTTCACCGCAGAAATGTCAAATATATATTTTGGTGGTATAAAATAGGCTTGGTGGATCAGGATGACCACTTTTTTTTTAACTAAAATACACTGATGCACTAGCTGAAATGGAATATATGGTTTAGTGCATTGTATGCACAAGTGCTCTGTGGCAACACAGATCCCAGGCTAGACAAATGGACTATGTCACCCCTTAAACATACAAAAGGCAATATAGGGGAGTTGAGCAGCTTCACTGAGCTACAAAATAGGATTAGGCTGATATCACTGGCAGGCTGGCAGACATGCAGTACACTGCAGTGCCTAAAATGGCTGCCGACCCCCACCTCAGTAACAGATGGATTACAAAAAAAAATCTCCCTGGCAGTGGCTGGGTACAGAAATGTTGGATTGCTGAGGCTCCCTCCCTCTCTATGTGCTGTATCTTGTGGACTAAAGTTGCACAGGTTTCTGTCCTATTCTGTCCCTGATCGCACCAGCAGCAACCTTGCTCTAATCTCAATTCAGCAGACTGACATGCGGCACTACGTGACTCCAGCTTTTAAAGAGGCTGGGTCACATGCTTCACTCAGCCAATCACAGCCATGCCATTAGTTGGCAGGGCTGTGATGGCTTCTTAGGGCAAGAAGTAAAACGCTTGCTGATTGGATGCTTTGCAGCCCTTCAGAAAGCAGGAAGAAATCGCCGAACAACGGACCCGAACCCGAACTTTTTTAAAAATGTTCGGGTTCAGGTCCGTGTCCCGAACACCACAAAATTCGGTATGAACCCGAACTATACAATTCGGGTTCGCTCAACCCTAGTTATTAGCTCATTCACGCTGGAGAAGAAAAATAATCCCTCCCTCTCCTTGTAGCGATGTTTACCTGTGAAGTAAGTCGCCAAAAAAATGGGTGGACATAGTTTTTTGTTATATGCTATGTGTTTTTTAAGATATAAATTAATACTGGTTGTTATATAATTTAATGGATTAAATACAGTTTCCAAGGAAAAACATTTTGGCCATATTCTTACCATAAAATAAACTAAAGATGGTTTATTAATCTTAATATCACAATTACTTGTCTTTATTTAATATTATATCTATAAGGTTTATAAATAGGGATTATGTCACCATATGCTCTCCCATGAGGCTGTGACTGGTGCAGCATTCAGACAACATTATATAAGTAGAGATGTCGCGAACATAAAATTTTCTGTTCGCGAACGTGGACTTCTGCAAATGTTCGCAAACGGGCGAACCGGGCGAACCGCCATAGACTTCAATAGGAAGGCGAATTTTAAAACCCACAGGGACTGTTTCTGGCCACAATAGTGAAGGAAAAGTTTTTTCAAGGGGACTAACACCTGGACTGTGGCATGCCGGAGGGGGATCCATGGCAAAACTCCCATGAAAAATTATGTAGTGGACGCAGAGTCAGGTTCCATAAAGGGCATAATTCACCTAACATTCCTAAATTGTTTGGAATAACGTGCTTTAAAACATCCAGTGTGTGTATATGATCAGGTATGATGTTGTATCGATTGGGTGATGTAAGGGTTACGCCCGCTTCACAGTGACAGACCTAACTGTGACAGACCTGTGTAAGCCAGTCAACTATGTCCTCAGAATTTTTCGAGTTCAGGGTATGTGGCCTCTGAACACTGGGCCTTATTCTAGGGTCAAAGGAAATCACAGCACCACGACGGCCCCTGCGGGGTGGCCTGCCTCTGCCTGTCATTTTTTTTTTTGATTAGTGGTACTATGCGTGCAAGGTACTGTACCATCCGGTATGAGTGGTGGGCACTGGCAGTGGGTACACTACAGTCAGTGGAAGTGGGCCTGACACACACTGGCAGGCAGCTAACTTTTGATTAAAGGGTAAAAATTTAATGCCTTATTTATAGGCAAGCTACTGTGCCACCCGGTATGAGTGGTGGTCACTGGCAGTGGGCACACTACAGTCTGTGGAAGTGGGCCTGACAGACACTGGCAGCAGGCAGGCAACTGAAATTAGATTAAAGTGTAAAAATTAAATGCCTTTTTTTAATGCAATGTCCTGTGCCACACGGTATGAGTGGTGGGCACTGGCAGTGGGCACATTACAGTCAGTGGAAGTGGGCCTGACAGACATTGGCAGCAGGCAGGCAACTGAAATTAGATTAAAGTGTAAAAATGAAATGCCTTTTTTTAATGCAAAGTCCTGTGCCACACGGTATGAGTGGTGGGCACTGGCAGCGGGCACACTACAGTTAGTGGAAGTCGGCCTGACACACACTGGCAGGCAACTAACCTTAGATTAAAGGGTAAAAATTAAATGCCTTTTTTTGATGCAAAGTCCTGTGCCACACGGTATGAGTGGTGGGCACTGGCAGTGGGCACACTACAGTCAGTGGAAGTCGGCTTGACACAAACTGGCAGGCAACTAACCTTAGATTAAAGGGTAAAAATGAAATGCCTTTTTTTAATGCAAAGTCCTGTGCCACCCGGTATGAGTGGTGGGCACTGGCAGTGGGCACACTACAGTCAGTGGAAGTCGGCCTGACGCACACTGGCAGGCAACTAACCTTAGATTAAAGGGTAAAAATTAACTGCCTTTTTTTGATGCAAAGTCCTGTGCCACACGGTATGAGTGGTGGGGACTGGCGGTGGGCACACTACAATCTGTGGGCCTGCAGCTCCTCACACACGGGCAGGCCAGGCAACTGCAATATATATATAGAGAAAAAAAAAAGCAGACTAAAGTAGCAGCCCTAAAAAGGGCTTTTTGAGGTGCTGTGACGCTGTCCTTACAGCAGATGAGTCTGTGGACACAGAACACTGGCCTAGCTAACGCTTTCCCTATGAATTCATCAGCACAGCAGTAGCAGCTTCACTCTCCATGCTCTCACTACACACTGCAGCTTCAGAATGAATCTAAGATGGATGCTGTCCTTGCTTTTGGATGGGAGGTGGGAGGGTCTGGGAGGGAGGGTATGCTGATTGGCTGGAATGTGTCTGCTGACTGTGAGGAACAGGGTCAAAGTTTGCTCAATGATGATGTATAGGGGGCGGACCGAACATCGCATATGTTCACCTGCCGTGGCGAATGCAAACAAGCTATGTTCGCTGGGAACTGTTTGCCGGCGATAGTTCAGGACATCACTATATATAAGCAGTTTCTTCACAGTTGCTTGAGTGAACTAAGGCTACTTTCACACTAGCGTTATTTGTGGATCCGTCATGGATCTGCAAAAACGCTTCTGTTATAATAATACAACCGCATGCATCCGTCATGAACGGATCCGGTTGTATTATATGTTCTACAGCCATGATGGATCCGTCTTGAACACCACTTAAAGTCAATCGGGGACCGATCTGTTTTCTGTTGTGCCAGATTGTGTCAGAGAAAACGGATCCATCCCCATTGACCTACATGGTGTGCCAGGACGGATCCGTTTGGCTCAGTTTCGTCAAGCGGACATCAAAACGCTTCAGAGCGGAATGGAGACTGAAAGGAGGCAAACTGATGCATTCTGAGCGGATCCTTTTCTATTCAGAATGCATTAGGGCAAAACTGATCAGGTTTGGACCCCTTTTGAGAGCCCTGAACAGATCTCACAAATAGAAAGCCAAAATGCTAGTGTGAAAGTAGCCTAAGTGGTAAGGGATTTTTGGGAACTTGCTTATCTCTCACGTCAATCACTGTCCTTAATGAGGTTTAAATGAAACACACATGAAATAGACACATATACTGTACATTATGGTCAATCCCACAGCCAATTAACTTATTATTAAGTTAATTAAGCTTTATTTACAGATTTTATATACTCCTTTCAGTTTTTATGATTTGGAACATCAGCAGAAACTTTGTGCAACCATATGATGTCCAGTGAATAATGTGCATAGGTCCAATTAATTAAGTAACCAACGCACAAAACTAACTGCTTGTTTTACAGTTGCCATGGCAGTTGTGATGCCCAGCGCCCCATCTCCATATCCAGATTTGAGATCAGGTGGAAGAGCATGCGTATGTGTGGAAGGACATTTTAAATCAGGGGTACCTTTGTCTTGATGGTTTACAAAGACACTGTTCTAGGGGACATGGAACATGTATGGCTGGCACAGATATGGAGGGGGGGCGATGACTATGAGGTCATAAAATGGTTTGTGAGTTTTGCGTTCTGCAATCATGACTGGTATTCTCTTTGGTGTTCCTGTTAATCATTCCCCCTCAGGCTCAGCAGCATTAAGCATAATGCATACATCAGTTTTACAAGGTTGCTCCTTTTCAGGTGTGCACAGGATATGCCATAAATGTCATAGGTACAGGTGACAAGCTATGACATTCTCCACCGTCTACGTAATTTCAGATACTACAATGAAGAAAGTCGCGTATAGACAACCTCCATCTGCTCTGTGGTACAGAACAGGGGAGCAGAGTACTTCCATTTGTCAAACATTTATGGCATATAAATGTTTCAGATAAGAATACCCTTTTTATTGCAGCCCTTGAAACTTACAGTGTGGCCCTCACATCAGAAAAGGTTGTGCATCCCACTCTTAAAGGCAGTTTTCATTTATTAGACTCATAAAGCACATACCTAGCCCTGTAACTGCTATTCTTTTAGAACAATCCTGCCAGCAGAGGCTATTATATTGTTGTGCTTTGTAAAGAAAAATGAAGTTACATGCGGTCAAGACTAATCCAAAGGAAATGGTTAATAATTGGGTACTAGTCTAGTCTTGAATATTTATAAATTGAAAGTGTAGTTAGGGCGTTATTCTCCATAGTTTAACCTCTATTGCCTTAATCAGCTGCAGAGGGCGTACACTGCCATTAAACTTCGATCTCAGCCTTCTACCCAACAACCTGGGATAATGGATTTGGAAAGTCAAACTCAGGGCCCTGGCATTCTCACAGCATCTAGGGGGGCATTAAAGCTGTTAATGATTCGGGGGGGCGGCGACAGGCAGAACACCAGTTCAAGCTAAACAGCACTGGCTGGAAAAATTGATTTTTAGAAGAAAAAAAAGCATCTGGCTCAGTGCAGGTTGCTGGAAGAGGAGCTGGAAAGAGAAGAAAGGATTGCAGACTCTGCTTCCATACTACCTGTATTTGGCTATGTAGTAATCTTTATCCTGAATAATGCGATTTTAATAGCTTGCCTGTTCGTGAGGCACCGCCAATCAGAAACTATTAAGAAAAGTCCCCAGATTGACCTCTGGTCACTACCGAGAGATCTAACAACCAGCCTAACCAATGAAAGGAACCATTATCCATTAACTAGGCCATTTCTCCATACAGCCTCATTATAGCTACCAAAAAATGCCCCCCTCCCTCTCCAGCCCTACTGCTAAATACATATTTGGATGAACATTACATTTCCCGCTACAAAACATACAGGACAACACAACACTACATACCTCTTACATCCAGTGATGTCTCCTCTGACATAGATGCTCTCTTTCCCAATCTTCTCCACTGGGAGTAGACCACTTTGATGAGTCCTTTCATTAACGTCTCATCTCTGCAGAGTTTGCCACACAGACATCTTAGATTACAAAATTTTCAATCATTCTCCTCCTCCTGCTGCTGTGCTCCCCAATGCCACTACATACTAGACTGCAGAAATAACAGTACCATACAGACAGTCCCCCACATAAAAACAGTGCTCCCCAGGGCCCCACCAACAGTAATCATTTTTCCTGAGTGCCCTCATTAGTAATAATGCCCCTAAAGTGATAATACTTCCATGAGTACCCCCCATTAGTAGCAATGCCCCCCATATTGTGCCTAATAATAATGCCCCCACAGTACCCCCAGTAGTAATAATGTCCCCACAGTACTCCCAGTATGTATAATACCCCCTGTACAGCAGTGCCTCCTATAGTTCTATTGCCCTCTGTAGTTATAACTCTTCTGTAGTATCCCCTGTATTATAATGTCCCCTGCAGTTCCAGTATGTACCATGAGGAATATGAGGAGTTATAATTTATAGCCTGCCCATTTGCTGTCATCTGGCTGAGGAAACAGGCTCCATAGGTGGCCCTGCCCCAATGCCGGAAAGTGGCAACATTTCAGAGCCATTATGCAGGCCATAGACTTCTATTATAACATAATGAATAACGGAATGCCTTTAAAGGCCATCACATGTTCTTTCCACAAACACACTGAAGACACTGCTACTGACAATTGACTTTGGAAATAATGCAGTATTGGTACTACTAACAGATTTGGGCCTAATGTCTTCTGTGCGTTCAAATATGTAAATTCAGAAAAAAGCTTTCTCAAGTGTAAAACACAAATTATTAACCTGCTATAAAATTATACCCCACCCAGGGGCGTAGCTATAGGTGCAGAGGTAGCAGTCGCTACCGGGCCCAGGAGCCTAAAGGGGCCCAAAGACACTTGTGCCGCATAAGAAGACACACTCCCCACTCCCTCTCCCACACCAACACTTGAACTGTCTGGAGATGCCCTGACACAGATTTCAGGCCTCTTTCAGACTTGCGTTCTAAGGATCCGGCAGGCACTTCCGTCCCGCCGGATCCGTCAGAACGCAAGTCGCCTGAAAGCATTAGAAGACTGATCAGGATCCTGATCAGTCTTCGAAATGCTTTGAGGTTACTACGGCAGCCAGGACGCTATTAAAGTCCTGGTTGCAATAGTAGTAGTGGGGAGCGGTATACTTACAGTCTGTGCGGCTCCCAGGACGCTCCTGAATGACGTCAGAACGCCCCATGCGCATGGATCACGTGATCCATGTGATCACGTGATCCATGCGCATGGGGCGCCCTGACGTCACTCTGAGCGCCCGGGAGCCGCACGGATGGTAAGTATACTGCTCCCCGCTCCCCACTACACTTTACCATGGCAGCCGGGACTTTAGCGTCCTGGCTGCCATGGTAACTCAGTGAAAAAGCTAAGCGTCGGATCCGGCGATGTGCCGAAATGACGTTTAGCTTAATGCCGGATCCGGATTAATGCTCTTCAATGGGCATTAATTCCGGATCCGGCGTTACGGCATGTCTTCCAGGTTTTCGGACGGAGACAAATCCGCAGTATGCTGTGGTTTTGTCAACGTCCAAAAAACGTTCACGTACTGAACGGAAGACATCCTGATGCATCCTGAACGGAATGCTCTCCATTCAGAATGTATTAGGGAAATCCTGATCAGTATCTTTCCGTCCTAGAGCCCCGAAGACGGAACTCTAGGACGGAAAGGAAAAACGCATATGTGAAAGGGGCCTTACACTAGTAGTATTTCATATGTTTTCACATGTTGAAACACTACCCACTGTATTTCAAAATTTTACAACACAAACTTTTCACACTTATATTGCTATATTTTGCAAAAAAAAAAAAAAAACTGTCTAGACAAGCCCTGACATGGATTTCGGTCTAGTATTTCAAGTTTTGATTCGAAAATTTAAACCGCTACCCTGTGAATTATAACACACACCATGCATACTAGTATTGCTATATTTGAAAAAAAAAAAGAACTGTCTGGAGATGCCCTGGCACGGAATTCAGACTAGTATTTCAAGTTTTCACTCAGAGATTTAATAGGCTATCCTCTGTATTGTACGACACACATTGAACACTAGTATTACTACTGTATATTTCAATAAAAACTAAGTATGTGCTGTTTGGAGATGCTCTGACACAGATTTCAGACTAGTAGTTCATGTTTTTACTCAGAGATTTCAGATTTCAGAGACTTTTGCTATAGAAGCTTACCTTGCCTTTCCCTATTCTAAACAATTCTTCTTCGTTCTAGACTTTATCTTCACTATCCTTGACACTAGAATAGAAGCTTTATTGTGACTGTACACTGTTCCTAAATTCATTTTCTGTCGGACACTGCTACACCCATCCACCCTTATTCACAGCCCAACATAGAATTACATTTTAGTCACTCTGCAAGGGTACCTTCCTGTCTGCTGCAGCACTGATTGACTCATAAAGGCTGTCTGTTGACCTGTGAGCCAATTATGGCAAGCCCCCTCCAACTTCCTCTCAGGGTCATGTGAGCATCCTCTTTTTTTCCTTCTTCGGCCTCTCCCACGGCCATGTGCAGTAAAATGGCACTGCGCGCCTTTTTACTGGATTTGTTCGATGCGAAATTCTGGGAAGTTCATAACAAACCCTGCTCATTACAAACTGTTCTGTCTTCTTACACGTTCACACATTGTGCAGTCTGACATACAGCATAAAACATTTCTGTCTTTCAAATAAGAGGACTGTTCTTTGTAGTCTAACTTGTTTATTGGTCAACAGGTTGTACTCTCTGTGCGGTGCTCATGAGTGAGAGATTGTATATGTACTATAACATTGACATTAACAGTAAAGGCACATGGTAAAATGGCTTCCTGTACATAGGATTGTTTACCTATCTAAGGCTACTTGCACACTAGCGTTTTGGCTTTCCGTTTGTGAGATCCGTTCAGGGCTCTCAAAAGCAGTCCAAAACGGATCGGTCTGATTAAGAACACAGCTCAATCAGTCATGTGTAGATACAGCTGAAAATGGTCTGTGAGTTCCTTTTCTTCACTTTGCTATTGTCTACTAAACCTTCGCTATCTGCAAGCTCTATTTTTTGTGTGTTAGCCCAGCGGTCCATGCCGGTGCTGCTGCCCCTATCCGTGGGCACGGGCACTGGGCTCACTCTTTTCCTTCTGCTGCCATGAGCCGCGCTGACAAGCGTGGGCAGCAGGTAGCTTAAACATTGTATCTGTGCTACATGCCAGAGCTTACTTCCTGCTGGAGTCCTGTATTGTTTGTTAGGGCTTGCATGGGTGTGTTTCTCCTCCCTTATGAGGCAGCACGTACACGCCCTCTATCTCCCCAGCCTATGGCTGGATTGCAGGAAGTATTTTAAGGTGCTTCTTGCCACAGGAAGGCACCTGAGCAACTCTCAGGTTCCTAGCTTGTCTAGTTTCTTGTTTGAGCGAAGGTGTTCTGTTGATTCTTGTCATTCTGTGTACAGGAATTTGGATTACGTTTTATGGACTTCGCCTGATTGCCGCCTTCCGTGACCCTGATCTATGTTCACAGACTTTGTCTGACTGTCGCCTGCTCTGACTTCCGTCTTCGTACCTTGACTACGCTTCCGTCTGATCAGCCTCTGGCCTCTCAGCATCCACTGGGTGTATTGTGTCACCTGGAGGTCAGTCCATCGGGTTCACACTCTGGTCCTGATTCCCCTTTGAGGTAGCACCTGGTACTCCCCTCGGGAAAGTCTCTCCTCACCATCAGAGGTATCATGTAAAGAACGAGGGGTGTGCTTAGACATCGCCCTCAGAGGTAGTTGGTCATGTGGGGCAGTGGTTTCTAGCCCACTGCCCATTACAGTGTGAGACTTTTTTCCCCAAGGAATTGTCTTGTTTTCCATTATTTCCCCAAAAAGTTGTCCTTGCCTGGTATTCTTATGTGGTGGAGAATGTGGGCACTCATGGAATCATGCGTGGCTAGCAATTGCATTTATGAAGCAATCAGTTCTACAGCTGTATTACATAGCCTCCGTTTTTGCAGTCCCTTTAAATAGCTATCCTTTTCTAGCAATGCTTTTCATTTCATTTTACTTGATCTATGATTAAGTCCTGTACAGGTCAAAAAAAGCATCAGCTTTTATGTACAGGAGGGACCTTTGTACATGCTTTTAATGGAAGATATAAAAAAAAAATTGATTGTATTTGCTGGATCCTACGTCTGTTTCTGAAACGCATGCCATTGACACCTGGAGCTGCAATTATGGTGGCTGCAATTTTGACCAGTATCATGGCTTGCAGAAGGTGCTGGCCATGTCTAGAAGAATGTCTGCACACTTCAGCTGTTCTTAGGAAGGACATTCTGGACTTACAGTGATAAAACAGTCTGCCATTGCCCCACTTCATCTGTAATGTTCAAATCTGCTGAAATTCCACCTTGCACTACCCCAGACCTGGGCTATCTATAAATTGTTTTGTTTATTATGTTATTGCTATGTTCTTTTATATCCTTTACATTAGCAGATGGGCTATGGCTGGCAGATATCAGAAAACTTACAGCTACAGTTAAGGCTACTTTCAAACTTGCGTTTTGGCTTTCTGTTTGTGAGATCCGTCATGGGCTCTCACAAGTGGTTCAAAATGGATCAGTTTTGCCCTAATGCATTCTGAATGGAAAAGGATCCACTTAGAATGCATCAGTTTGCCTCCGATCAGTCTCTATTCCGCTCTGGAGGCGGACACCAAAATGCTGCCTGCAGCGTTTTGCTGTCTGCTTAACGAAACTGAGCCAAACGGATACGTCCTGGCACACAATGTAAGTCAATGGGGACAGATCCGTTTTCTCTTATACAATCTGGCACAGTAGAAAACAGATCCGTCTCCCATTGACTTTCAATGGAGTTCATGACGGATCCGTCTTGGCTATGTACAGATGACGGATGCATGCGGTTGTATTATTGTAACAGATTCGTTTTTGCAGATCCATGACAGATCCGCCCAAAACATGAGTGTGAAAGTAGCCTTAGGCTACATGCACAGGACCGTATGTGTATTGCGGTCCGCAAATTGCGGATCCGCAAAAAAAAAACGCTTGCCATCCATATGCCATCTGTTTTTTTTTTCAGATCCATTGTAACAATGCCTAAAACGGACAAGAATAGGACATATTTTTTTTGCAGGGCTACGGAACAGACATACTGATGCGGACAGCACATGGTGTGCTGTCCACATCTTTTGTGCACCCATTGAAATGAATGGGTCTGCATCTTATCCGCAAAAAAAATGGAACGGACACAGAAACAAACAATGTTCATGTGCATGTAGCCTTAAGCTGCGGCATAAACTGGTCAATGATGACATCATGCACAACACCACCACAGTAGGCAGCAAGTGTTTTTTTAGCTCAAGCAGTGTTGTGGCTCATTACGGAGGCATTTCAAATATTCAGGTCCTTTAAAGAGGCCACCAGATTTTTGAGTAGAGACAACAGCAGCATCAACAATCTCATCCCCCTGATTTATATTAGAGTAAACTTTCATGGTGGAACAACAAAGGATGGCGGAAGAAGTACAGCTTTCACATCTTGCTTGCTGCCCTGTAACTGTTGGGGAACCACATGGACGAAGTCCCATGGAGAAAGAAGTAGAGTAGGATAAAGATGAGGAGCTAGCACTGGAGAGGGAAGTTGTGCAGGAGAATGAGGAGTTAATAGTGAAGGAGGACGAGGCTGATGATGATGTCAATGACACTGACCATCTAATGACGACTAATCATCGCACTAGAGAGTGCAGCCTTAAAGAACTGGGTCCTTGGGCATAATAGGAAGCATGGCAAGGTGCATGCTGACTATTTGATAGCCATGCTTTTAGACAGGCTCGGACTGGCACACAGGGGTACAGGGGAAACCCCCGGTGGGCCTAGGAGCAAGGTGGGCCCCTAGTCTCCCACCTTCTGCACATGTGGCACATAACACAGTAGACTTACTTCACTACATACATATATTCAATGTACATCTTCTCAACCAGCCTATGTTCATATAAAAAACTTGTAAAATTATTTATTATATTTAAATGTATCCGTCCGGTGGGCCCCCAAAATAAAATTTACTGGTGGGCCCCAGGTACCCCAGTCCGACACTGCTTTTAGACCCTCTCAATTAAAGCAAAATTGAGGAATGTTTTCCTGATGCCAAAAAGAAGACAAAATTGTTGTACTAAAAAGATACGCTCAATACACAGCTTGCTGCAACTTTTTCCAAGCAGATGCCTGCCACCCACATGTCTAACCAGGTGACCCCTCTCCACCCCCCGGCGAGTCACTGACCTCTTTCTTTCTCTGCTACAAAAAGTAGCAGAAACCGCAGCAGCGGTCAAATCAGTTTGATGAAGGAGAAGTTTTTTCAAGAAAATAGATACATACCGTCTGAACAATCAGTTTAACTCCTACCTCGACTGTGCCCTTTCTCCAGCACATATCCTATTCCCCGACCCCATGGACTTATGGGCAGGCAGATTGCAACAGTGGCTTAAAGTAGCCCAACTTTCTATTGGTGTACTGTCTTGTCCAAACTCCAGTGTACTCCGCCAGGGTATTCAGCACAGCAGGTGGCATCACTCCTGAGCAGACAAAATTGTGGCATGGATCCAAGAAGATTTTTTTACACTCCTCTGTCTGAGACCAATGAATAGATCTGCCATTGCTGACATTGATTTATTGCTGGCCCAATCGTGGCACAGCCGCTTTCCGCCTATCCATCATGTTCCATACTGTATTGCTGCTGCTCCTACTGCCGAGGGGTTCTGAGCAGACAAAATTGTGACATGGATCCAAAGAAGATTTTAACACTCCTCTGTCTGAGGCCAATGAATAGATCTGCCATTGCTGACATTGATTTATTGCTGGCCCAATCGTGGCACAGCCGCTGTCTGCCTATCCATCATATTCCATACTGTATTGCTGCTGCTCCTACTGCCGAGGGGCTGGCTGGCACATTGTATCGTGGGGGGCAAGCACACAGCACTGGCCCATGTGTAGCAGCCCATCCTTAATTTGTTTATTTCCACCTACCATATCAAGTCAGTATAGGTAAATTGGCTTTCAATTTTTAAAAGCAGCTGGTTGTGTTTACATGTTGGCATCGCATACTCATGTGCAATCCCATATACAGTACAAAAAACGATTGGTTTCTGATTCTGAGATTGCAACAATAACAAATCAAAGCAATCACTGCATTTTTATTTTTGAAGTCATTTGTGACAGTGGCAGTTAACCTCTTGGGGACATAGGACGTACCGGTACACCCTGATGTCCTGGTACTTAAGGACACAGGACATACCGGTAAGTCCTGAGTATTTACGATCACCGCCGTGCAGCGCGGGGTGATCGGAACAGAGTGCCTGCCAAAATCATTCGGCAGGCACTCTGTCACAATCCCTAGGGGGGTCCTTTTTTTCAGTGACCCCCTTGTGAATCTGATGGTGGAGTAAACAAATCTGTACGTTTAACAGTTCGTTGCTCAACACTTGGGCTCTTTCTTGGCTAAGTCCCGTGGCTGGACGTTGGTCAGTGCAGCCGAGATGAGGACATTTTGGGGCCTCGTGCTGCACATGGGCCTAGTAAATAAAACAGTATAACATGTGCAAAAGTCCAGCTCACCCGTCCAGGACAGCCATATCCCCGGTGCTCGGAACCTGAAGAGAAGTGCCTGCCGCAATCAGGAAAAGAAAGGAATGGTTCCGGCACCTGATTATGCAGTAAAAGCTTCCTTTATTCGGGGTTCAGTATACAATCGTGTTCACACAATGGCTGGTAGTTTACGCGTTTCGGACAGTCTTGTCCTTAGTCGTAAGAAAAATGGTTTGTTTGTGACCCATATTTAAATGGTTACCCTGGGACCGCCCAACAGAGGGCGGAAACACCGGGTTTAATCACAAGCAGACCATTTACTTGTTGGCAGGTGATATACATTAACAGCATGATGGCTCTATATATGTAGTTGGAGAACATTTGTAATAACAATAATAGACCAATTCGCCACACACATGAGTTGATATTTCATTTGCCTTTGAACATGGTGCTCTATAATTAAAAACATACGTTACTGTTCACATGTGATCAAAAATCGCATGGATCATGTAAATACACAAATAGACACATTTGTTCTAGACAGCTATGTTCACACAAAATGACCCTTATACTTGACTACTGCAGGTCCGACTACTTCTTAACTGATTTGTTTTAATAAAAATGCATGATTTCTTTTCCTAGATTAAGACCCATAGGAACTCTCGTGTTGAGTCTGAATATCCAGAAAGCCTCTCTAAGGAGAATTTTTCTTCGATGATCCCCCTTTCTGTCAGGTATGTTCACTTTTTCAATCACATGACATTGCATGGAATTGATTTTCCGATTGTGGATTGAAAAAAAGTGTTTGGCAACGTTAGATATGTTTAACGCTGCAGGGTTTAGAACATAGTTCACATGCTCCAGAAAGCGATTCTTAAATTTACGGGTAGTGCTCCCGATGTACATTAGATCGCAGTCTGTGCAGATTATTGTGTACACCACTCCCGTAGTATTGCAATTCGTATAAGATTTGATTGGAAAAGTTTCCGAATGGTCGGAGTTTTGAAAGTTTGTTGTGACTTTAACAAAATTGCATGTTTTACAGGGGTGGTGTCCACATTTCGTAAAACCTTTATATAACAGCCAACATCGAGGTGTATTTGTCGGTTTTCGAAATAAAGAAGGTGATAAAGAAGAGGATAAAACTGGGGCTCTCCTTGGTACAATTCTGCAACCCTGTCGCAACACACTGTGGAGGAATTTGTCCTCATATAAGATTGGTAGGCAGCCCCTGATCAAATTACAGGCTTCTTTAAATTGACGACTGTATGTTAGAACTAAAGTGGGTGTACCCTCATTGTTCTTCTTATGTCTCTTTTTCCTATTCTTGTTCTCATTATTTTTATTTGGATAGGTACAAATCTCAGTTCTATTACTTTGGGTATTGGGACTCTGATAATTGGTATTCCCATCGTTTGGTTTTATGACCCATCCCAAATAATAGTTCATCTCTAGGTTTTTTGGTTGCAATATCTTTGGCTCTATTTAACATCCATTTGGGGTAACCCCTATTCGTGAGTCTGACGGTGATTGCCTCACATTCAGCCAAAAAACCGGCTTCAGTGCTGCAATTACGTTTTGCACGGATGAATTCCCCTACAGGGACACCCCTTATGACATGAATTGGATGGTGACTAGTGGCATGCAATATAGAATTGCCTGCTACTTTTTTTCTGAATGTTTTTGTATGTATTAATTGATCAGGGATTCCCATAAGTGTCAGATCCAGGAAATTCATCTCAGAGTCGTCAAACGTACATGTAAACCGAAGATTGAATGTATTGTCATTGAGGTAATTTTTAAAGTCCGGTATGGCAGACACATCACCCCTCCAAACTAGGAGCAGGTCATCGATGTATCTGCCATACCAGACCACATTTTCTGACCACAGACAATTTACATTGTAAATGTGTTTCTCCTCCCACAAAGCCATAGTGAGGTTTGCCAATGAGGGCGAGAATTTCGCCCCCATCGACACTCCTCGTATTTGCAAATAAAAAATGTTATCAAACATAAAATAATTGTGGGTAAGGAGAAACGACGTAACTTCTAAAGCATAGTCAATAAATTCGTCAGAAAAATCAGTGTATTTTTTGAGATGATGTTCCATGGCTAGAAGGGCAATTCTGTGGGGGATTGAGGGGTATAACGATTGTACATCTGCTGTCACCCACTTATAATCTGACCGCCACTGAAATCCAGCCATGGAACGTAATACATCTCCTGTATCTTTGAGATAACCTGGGATTCTTTTGACCAGGGGCTGTAACATGTTGTTCAACCAATTACCCAGGTTCTCAGTCAGAGACCCTATGCCTGAGACAATAGGGCGGAAGGGAGGGGGGCTGAGCTCTTTGTGGACTTTGGGTAGCGCATGCATGATCGGAGTTATTGGGTTGTTCACACACAGGAAGCGGCACTGCGTTTCATCAAAAACATTTAATGATTTGCCTTTCTGAATTAAGTTCTGGTATTCTACCTGGTATTTGGCAATAGGATCTCCTTGCAGCTTCCTGTATGTGAACAAATCATTCAGAAGAATATTTATTTGTTGACCATACATGTCCTTGCCCATCACCACAACGCAACCTCCCTTATCTGCCATTTTAATTATTATTTCCTCCATGGAATGTAACTCTTTTAATGCTTGTCTGTGGTTTTTACTTAAGTTTTGGTTTCCCTTGTTTAATGCTGACCTCCTGTGTAAGTCCCTAAGTTCCCTTTCCACAACTTCCTGGAAAATATCCATGCCTCCACTCCGTGACATCACAGGGTAGAAGCATGGATTCGAGGTTTTTAGATCAACCCTAGTCTGATCAGATATACAAATATTGGGTTTCTGTTGTAGTTCAGAGAGGCAGATAAGTGACAATTGTTCTTTGAATAATAAATCTTGGTATATATTAGTTGTATTTGTCACATTATCTGTTCTCTGAACACAGGCATGTTCCTCCCCAGGTACATCATGAAAATGTTTCAGTACTGTTAGGTTTCTGATAAATTTATTAATGTCCAGGATTGTGGAAAAAGATCAAAGTCCGTACACGGTGCAAAGTTAAGGCCCAAGGACAGAACATGTATTTGATCAGCAGAAAGATGAACATCCGATAAATTCAATACTGTGAGATTATCATTAGAGGTAAAGTCATTATTTACTTCTTCTGTCGAGTTGACATCAGATGCACTTTTCCTGTGTTTGCGTCCAGCCCGCTTTCGTCGTTTTTTGACGATCTATTGGCTGACTGTTTATCCGAGGATTGTAATTTATTGCGATTTTTGGATTTTTTATAATAGGAAGATTTATTATCCTCTCTTTGCTCGGATTAACCCTGCAGCGTTAAACATATCTAACGTTGCCAAACACTTTTTTTCAATCCACAATCGGAAAATCAATTCCATGCAATGTCATGTGATTGAAAAAGTGAACATACCTGACAGAAAGGGGGATCATCGAAGAAAAATTCTCCTTAGAGAGGCTTTCTGGATATTCAGACTCAACACGAGAGTTCCTATGGGTCTTAATCTAAGAAAAGAAATCATGCATTTTTATTAAAACAAATCAGTTAAGAAGTAGTCGGACCTGCAGTAGTCAAGTATAAGGGTCATTTTGTATGAACATAGCTGTCTAGAACAAATGTGTCTATTTGTGTATTTACATGATCCATGCGATTTTTTGATCACATGTGAACAGTAACGTATGTTTTTAATTATAGAGCACCATGTTCAAAGGCAAATGAAATATCAACTCATGTGTGTGGCGAATTGGTCTATTATTGTTATTACAAATGTTCTCCAACTACATATATAGAGCCATCATGCTGTTAATGTATATCACCTGCCAACAAGTAAATGGTCAGCTTGTGATTAAACCCGGTGTTTCCGCCCTCTGTTGGGCGGTCCCAGGGTAACCATTTAAATATGGGTCACAATCAAACCATTTTTGTTACGACTAAGGACAAGACTGTCCGAAACCCGTAAACTACCAGCCATTGTGTGAACACGATTGTATACTGAACCCCGAATAAAGGAAGCTTTTACTGCATAATCAGGTGCCGGAACCATTCCTTTCTTTTCCTAAATAAAACAGTGTCAGGCTGTACTGGAGTGCAGACATCCTCTACCAGACCCCACTTTACAGTATAGCCATGACACGCTCACGGTTTGAGGCCATCCGGAAATGCCTGCATTATGCAGATGATGCAGAATGTCCCACCCGAGGTGATCCTGCCTATGACCGCCTGTACAAAATCAGGCCGGTCATCGATCACTTCGGGGCCAAATTTGTGGAGGCCTATGTACCTGGAAGGGAGGTCGTGGTTGAGGAGTCTCTCATTGCTTTCAAGGGGAGACTCATTTTCCGCCAGTATGTTCCCTCAAAGCTGGTGAGGTATGGCATGAAGCTGTACAAACTTTGTGAGAGTACCTCAGGGTACAATTACAAGTTTCGTGTGTATGAGGGGCAAGATTCCCATATCGAACCCCCAGAATGCCCCCCCCCCCACTCTGAGTGTTATTGGGAAACTTGTGTGGGACCTTATGCACCCACTGCTAGATAAGGGTTACCACCTGTACGTGGATGACTTTTATACTAGTATCCCCTTGTTCCAGTCCCTCACCGCCAGATCCACGTCCGCTTGTGGGACCATGCGGAAAAATCAACGTGGTCTCCCTACCTACCCCCTCCAGGTTATCTATCCCCAGGGGTGAGACCCGTGCCCTTACCAGTGGAAACCTGTTGCTGGTCAGATATAAGGACAAGAGGGATGTCCTTGTACTGACCACAATTCACGGTAATGGCATCTCCCCTGTCCCTGTGCGAGGTACCGTGGCAACGTTCCTCAAGCCCGATTGTATCGTTGACTACAATCGGTATATGGGAGGAGTTGATCTCTCTGATCAAGTCCTCAAGCCATATAACGCCATGCGCAAAACCCAGGCATGGTACAAAAAAGTTGTGGTCTACTTGGTACAGGTTGCCATGTCCAACTCTTTTGTGCTTTCCTGGCGCTGGCAACACAGGGAAATTCCTTCAGTTCTATGAGGCAGTCCTCAAGGACCTGATCTTTTCTGACCGGGAAAGTGCAGGCCGGAGTACCTCGGGAACAGGAGGCGCCCAAATCGTCCCTGGCCAACACTCTCCAGGTGTGAGTGTGTCACAGGAGGGGGATACGGAAGGACACCACTCTCAGTGTGACATGTGCCCCGATCATTCGGGTCTCTGCAATATTGGTTGCTTCAGGGAGTACCACACTTCCATGGAGTACTAAATTTATTATCCCCTTTTCCATTTAGCCACTTACAATTAGATAAAAACTATGGTTCTCAGACTTGAGACACCCCCAAATTTTTTATCAGAAATGATAGTTTGTAAAACTAAATACATTTTAAAAAGTAGACAAATTATGTATCGCAGCGTCCGTAATAATCTGCTCTATAAAAATACCCCATGATCTAACTAAATAGTGCCAATAAAACCATCCTCTCATCCCGCAAAAAATGAGCCCCTACCAAAGACAATCGGTTAAAAACTTTAAAAAAAACTGACTCTTAGACTGTGTAGATAGTAAACTTTTTTTTACAGTTGTGTTCAAAATTATTCAACTCCCAATGCTGTAAAGGGTTTTAGGGAATTTAGTGTACATTTGTAATTGTGTTCAGAATGAAATCTTACAAGGACTTTTTAAAGAACCAAATACAACTAAAATGACATCAATTGTTTTTGTAATACAGTATTAAATGTTTTTTTTGTGATTTCTTCATTGACACAATTATTCAACCCCTTAAAGACCCACTCTTAAGAACAGAGGTTCATTCAAGTGTTTTCGATCAGGTATTGAAAACACCTGTGGATGTCAAGGAGCAGCAATCAAGCATAATAAGCACCAATTAGGCAGATTTAAAATGACTGTGATACTCAGCTCCTTCTAGACATTTACTGGTGTGTTTACAAACATGGTGAAGTCAAGAGAATGGTCCAGGAAGACAAGAGAAGAGGTGATTTCTCTTCACAGGAAGGGCAATGGCTATAAGAAGATTGCAAAGATGTTAAACATACCAAGAGACGCCATAGGAAGCATCATTCGCAAATTCAAGGCAAAGGGCACTGTTGAAACGCTACCTGGTCGTGGCAGAAAGAAGATGCTGACTTCGACTGCTGTGCGCTACCTGAAGCGTAAAGTGGAGAATAGTCCCTGTGTGACTGCTGAGGAACTGAAAAAAGATTTGTCAGATGCGGGTACTGAAGTTTCAGCTCAGACAAGCACACTGCGTAATGAAGGCCTCCATGCCAGAACTCCCAGGCGCACCCCCTTGCTGTCTCCAAAGAATAAGAAGAGTCGACTGCAGTATGCCAAAAGTCATGTGGACAAACCACAAAAGTTTTGGGATAGTGTTCTGTGGACTGATTAAACAAAATTAGAACTGTTTGGGTCCATGGATCAACGCTATGTTTGGAGGAGGAAGAACAAGGCCTATGAAGAAAAGAACACCTCGCCTACTGTGAAGCATGGCGGGGGCTCAATCATGCTTTGGGGCTGTTTTGCTTCTACAAGTACAGGGAAGCTTCAGCGTGTGCAAGGTACCATGAATTCTCTTCAGTACCAGGAGATATTGGATGAAAATGTGATGCAGTCCATCACAAACCTGAGGCTTGGGAGACGTTGGACCTTTCAACAGGACAAGTGATCCCAAGCATACCTCCAAGTCCACTAGAGCATGGTTGCAGATTAAAGGCTGGAACATTTTGAAGTAGCCATCGCAGTCACCAGACTTAAATCCGATTGAGAACCTGTGGTGGGACTTAAAGAAAGCAATTGCAGCGCGCAAGCCTAAGAATGTGACTGAACTGGAGGCTTTTGCCCATGAAGAATGGGCGAAGATACCCGTAGATCGCTGCAAGACACTTGTGTCAAGCTATGCTTCACGTTTAAAAGCTGTTATAACTGGAAAAGGATGTTGTACTAAGTACTAAGATTGAATGTCACTTGGGGGTTGAATAAAACTGATAATGATGTGAGCACAGAAAAGACATTTGTGGTTATTTCATTATAAATGTTATGTTATATTTGTCTGACTTACAAGTGCCTCTTTGATTTAATTGTAAACAAGTTGACTGAAATGATCAAAATCAATGTCAAACTGGCCAAAACACTCAATTTCAGTGGGGGTTGAATAATTTTGAACACAACTGTCGTTTGTTTCAAATAGGATAATATAGTGTTAAACCTAAATAAATGTAAAAAAAAGTAAACAAATTAGGTATGGCTGCGTCCGTAATAATCTGCTCTATAAAAATACCCCATGACCTAACCCCTCAGATTAACACGGTCAAAAAAATAAAATAAAAACGGTGCCAAAACAGCAATTTTTGGCAAATTTTCAATTTTAATCAATTTTTTCCAGTAACAAAGCAAAGGTTAACAGCCAAATAAAACTTAAAATTTATTGCCCTGATTCTGCAGTTTACAGAAACCCCCCATATGTGGTGGTAAACTGCTGTAAGGGCACACGGCAGGGCGCAGAAGGAAAGGAACGCCGCATGGTTCCTGGAAGGCAGATTTTGATGGCCTTTCTTTTTGACACCATGTCCCATTTGAAGAAGCCCTGATGCACCCCTAGAGTAGAAACTCCATAAAAGTGACCCCATCTAATAAACTACACCCCTCAAGGTATTCAAAACTTATTTTACAAACTTTGTTAACCCTTTAGGTGTTCTTCAAGAGTTTATGGCAAATCGAGATGCAATTTCAGAATTTCTATTTTTGGTAACCTTGCGTCACAAGAATGTAATATAGAGCAACCAAAAATCATATGTACCCTAAAAATAGTCCCAACAAAACAGCCTCCTTATCCTGTAGTTTCCAAAATGGGGTCACTTTTAGGGAGTTTCTACTCTAAGGGAGCATCAGGTGGGCTTCAAATGGGATATGGTGTAGATAAACCAGTCCAGCAAAATCTGCCTTCCAAAAACCACACGGCGCTCCTTTCCCTCTATGCTCTGTCGCGTGACCCTACAGTAGTTTATGACCACATATGGGGTGTTTCTGCAAACTACAGAATCAGGGCAATAAAAATTGGGTTGTGTTTGGCTTTTAATCCTTGCATAGATACTGGAAAAAAAGGATTAAAATGGAAAATTTGCGAAAAAATCTAAATTCTGAAATTTTAGCCCCATTTCCCATTAACTCTTGTAAAACACCTAAAGGGTTAACGACATTTGTAAAATCAGTTTTGAATACCTTCCGGGTTTAGTTTCCAAAATGGGGACACATTTAGGGAGTTTCTACTCTGAGGGGGCATCAGGGGGGCTTCAAATGGGACATGGTGTAGATAAACCAGTCCAGCAAAATCTGCCTTCCAAAAACCACACGGCGCTCCTTTCTCTCTACGCCCTGTCGCGTGGCCATACAGTAGTTTACGACTACATAGCGGGTGTTTCTGCAAACTACAGAATCGGGGCTATAAAAATGCATTTTGTTTGGCTGTTAACCCTTGCTTAGTTACTGGAAAAAATTGATTAAAATGGAAAATTTGTGAAAAAATCTAAACTCTGAAATTTTAGCCCCATTTCCCATTAACTCTTGTCAAAACACCTAAAGGGTTAACGAAGTTTGTAAAATCAGTTTTGAATACCTTGAGGGGTGTAGTTTCCAAAATGGGGTCACATTTAGGGAGTTTCTACTCCGGGAGGGCATCAGAGGGGCTTCAAATGGGACATGGTGTAGATAAACTAGTCCAGCAAATCTAATTCCAAAAACCACACGGCACTTCTTTCCCTCTACGCCCTGCTGCGTGGCCATACGACCACATATGGGGTGTTTATGCAAACTACAGAATCGGGGCTATAAAAATTGTGTTTTGTTTGGCTGTTAACCCTTGCTTAGTTACTGGAAAAAATTGATTAAAATGGAAAATTTCCAAAAAAAAATCGAAATTCTAAAATTTTAGCCCCATTTCCTATTAACTCTTGTGAAACATCTAAAGGGTTAACGACGTTTGTAAAATCAGTTTTGAATACTTTGAGGGGTGGTTTCTATTATATAAGCCTCACAAAATGACTTCAAACCTGAACTGGTCCCTAAAAAGTGAATTTTTGAAAATTTCTGAAACTTTTCAAGATTTGCTTCTAAACTTATAAGCCTTGTAACGTCCCCAAAAAATAAAATGGCATTACCAAAATGATCCGTACATGAAGTAGACATATGGGGAATGTAAATTAATAACTTTTTTGGACGAATTTACTATGTATTATAGAAGTAGAAAAATTAAAACTTGGAAATTAGCAATTTTTTCCAAATTTTTGGTAAATTTGGTAAATTTTACCAGTGTCATGAAGTACAATATGTGACGAAAAAACAATCTCAGAATGGCCTGGAGAAGTAAAAACGTTTCATAGTTATTCACACATAAAGTGACACTGGTCGATTTGCAAAAAATGGCCTGGTCCTTAGGGTGAAAATGAGCCCGTTCTCTAAGGGGTTAAACGTGGTCTTGGCCCCGCCTTTGTCTCCAGTCCCTCCGGCTCATCACTTGTGGGATCCTGTAGATCTCCAGCGCTAGCCCTTCTGGAGGAGGAGGGGACTTGCAGCATCTCAAGTGTCACTCTGGGCAAGTTCTGTGGGTAGTGTAAAGTTTACTGTACACTTGTCGGAGCCTTGAAGCAAGCATATGGCATGGACATGGAGCAAGGTGAGCTGGTTAATGTGTTAAAGAAATTAGTTAGCAACCAGCCGCTGTGGCCCTTGATCATCAATGCACTTCTATGGGGCCAGCATTGTGTGAAAATCACAGAATATAGAACATACTGCGATTTTCACGCAGCGCACAAGTGTACACAGACCCATTGAAATGAATCGATCCGGATTCCATGCGGGTGCAATGCGTTCGCATCATGCATTTCACCCGCGCGGAATACTCGCTCATGTGAAAGGGGCCTTAAAGGCACATAGGCAGGCCAGCCAATATCCTTTTTTTTCATGTTCTGCCTTCTCAAAATCACTGCAGGGACCCTCATCATCAATCATTTTGAGCATGTTGCTGCTGCCTGCATCTAGCTGTAAAGAGGGCCCCCAGAATAAATTTCACTGGTGGTCCCTAGGCACTGCAGTCCGACACTGCTTGCTGCTGCCCCAAATCCTGTTCCCGCTGTGTTCCCCAATACACCCAAATACTATAATGAAGAAATAACAGTGCTATACAAATAGACCCCCCCCCCATAGTAATATAAAAGCCCCACCAATAGCGATAACTCTCTCCCAGAGTGCCCTCTACAATGCCCCCAATAAGGATAATGTTCCCTGAAAGTGCCTGTTAGAAATAGTGCCCTTCATAGTGCGCCCAGTAATAATGCCTCTCTATAGTGCCACTAGTATTAATAAGTCCCTTCTGTAGTGCCCGCAGTAGTATTAATATTGCTCCATTGTGCCCACAGTAGTTATATTGGCGTGTGGAATTCCTATCGCCCGACGCCCGGGACATGCAGTTCCGGGCGCCGGGCAAGTACTTTAAACAGTTGTTTAGCCCTGTGCGGGCAAGTAGCAGGGACATGTCGGTTGGGCAGTAATAGGAGCGGTCATATGCTAGCCGCGAGCTGACCGCTCCTATCTATGTCAGCCTACCCCTGCATCGTGCATATGAGTACCGTACATAGATACTACTTCCTGCAGGCGGCCCCCGCTCCTCCCGGCTCCTGTATCGAAGTCTCCGCCCACCTGCCAGCACGGAGCGCACAGTAACAGCACACCGTCTCCAGAAAATGAGTAATTACAAGCCAAGACGGGAGAAGAGGAGTGAGAGACCCCATAGCAAATGAGCGTTCCTCCCGGAGCCTGTCCACATCGCAGCTCCCGGCCTGACCTGCAAGCGCTGACTGGGGTCACATAGCATTATACTGATTTATGATGCTATGTAACCCTTACAGTTCTGGAATGTGTTGGATAACACTGACAGCATTATGTCAGTGTTATCCAATACATTCCAGAACTGTAAGGGTTACATGGCATCATAAATCAGTATAATGCTATGTGACTCCATTCAATGCTTGCAGGTCAGGCCGGGAGCTGCGATGTGGACAGGCTCTGGGAGGAAAGCTTATCTGCAAGGGGCTTAAGAGCCAGGGTGTCAGAAATAAAGGTTGTGCTGTCTGTCTTCTGAGGCTCTGGCCCTGCCTGCAATCTGCACTGCAGGTGGCACTTGATAAACTATAATGTGTCCTTGTGGCCCCCATACAGTATAACGTCTCCCTCTTGCCCTTATACAGTATAACGTCTCCCTCTTGCCCCCATACAGTATAACATCACCTTGGGGCTGCCCCCATACAGTATAACGTCACCAAGCGGCTGCCTCCATACAGTATAACGTCACCAAGCGGCTGCCCCCATACAGTATAACGTCACCAAGCGGCTGCCCCCGCACAGTATAACGTCACCCTGTGGCCCCTGCCCTCATACAGTAAAACATCACCTTGGGGCTGCCCACATACAGTATAACATCACCTTGGGGCTGCCCACATACAGTATAACGTCTCCTTGGGGCTGCCCCCATACAGTATAACGTCACCAAGCGGCTGCCCCCATACAGTATAACGTCACCTTGTGCCCCCATACAGTATAACGTCACCTTGGGGCTGCCCTAGTGCCCCATACAGTATAACGTCACCAAGCGGCTGCCCCCATACATTATAATGTCACCAAGCGGCTGCCCCTGCACAGTATAACGTCACCCTGTGGCCCCCGCCCCCATACAGTATAATGTCTCCCTGTGGCCCCCACCCCCATACAGTATAATGTCTCCCTGTGGCCCCCACCCCCATACAGTATAACATCTCCCTGTGGCCCCTGCCCCCATACAGCATAACGTCTCCATGTGGCCCCCGCCCCATACAGCATAACATCTCCTTGTGGCCCCCGCCCCATACAGTATAACATCTCCTTGTGGCCCCCGCCCCCATACAGTATAACGTTAGTATAAGTTCAGGACAAGTAGATTGAGCCCCCGCTTTAGTCCTTCGACAAGTAGTTTTTTTTTTTATTTCCACACCCCTGAGTTACCTAAGAGTTAAAATGTCCCCTATCGTGCGCCTGTAGTTTTAATAGCCCCCAGCAGTAGAGATGAGCGAACATTTAAAAAAAGTCCGTTGTTCGGGGTTCGGGTGGTGGTTAATTGCGCATCCCGTTATGGATTCCACAATACCGCATATGGAATCCATAAGGGGCGGCTGCCACCAACCCGAACTGTAGAACAGCTGAAGGACCTGGCGTGACGTCACTGTCATGTAATCAGTGCAGGGGGCGTGGCTCAGCGCGGATCAAATCCCGTGCTGAGCCACGCCCTGCACTGATCACTGACAGTGGCGTCACGCCAGGTCCTCAGCTGTTCTACAGTTCGGGTTGGTGGCAGCCGCCTATGAATTCCATATGCGGTATTGTGAATCCATCTGAATGCTTTGCTACCACCCGAACCCCAGGACTGTTCTAAATGTTCGCTCATCTCTACCCAGCAGTAGTGCCCCAGCAGTTATAATGCCCCATCCCCCTGTAGTGCCACATAGAGATGTCGCGAACATAAAATTTTCTGTTCGCGAACAACGAACCCGAACTTACTCAAATATTCGCGAACAGGCGAACAGGGCGAACCGCAATAGACTTCTATTGGCAGGCGAATATTAAAACCCACAGTGACTCTTTCTAGCTACAATAGTGATAGAAAATTTGTTTTAAGTTGACTAACTAAAGGGCATAAATCATCTAATATTTTTAAATGGTTTAAAATAACCTAGTTTATGACATCTAAATCTACTCTAACATTTTATTTTCTAACCTACTTTTAAATACTAATTTAATTATTGAACATATTTCCCAACATTTAAAACTCATTTGCATACACATGGCCAAGAAATGCTAATGAGCAATATAGCAGTATCTGCCTTGTTTGTAAACTGAAACACGATTTGCATGGCTTTCCCATAGTCCCATGTTATGCAAATGAGTTTATATGACAAAACAGAATAGAAAGATTATAAAGTTAGGCTTTGAACAATTGCAAAATCAAAAATAAACTATGCAGCCTTCCTAATCATTGAGATGAGAGCTAGGTGGCATATTAAAAAAATAAAATAAAATTTTTTGTCACCCTAATGATAATCATCTACGTGCACAGGTCCCCCTAGATACCTAACACTAAACTAACAATGTTCCTTTTGGAAAAACTGGTTAAACCCCAGGCTGCCTTGCTAAGATATGGTGATGATCTGTCTGATGGATTGTTGGTCCTGCATATAACTGGTGCTTGGTGGCTGTAGGGGAGAACTGTTCTGTGTTGTCAATAGAATGTTTTATGTAATAATACAAACAATAATAAGATTTTATGATAAGCAGGCTAGGGTAAATGTCTGTAAGTCTGTCTTTGTCTGTTTTATAAAATGCAAAGATTAGTTTTTTTAATCAGCTACCTTACTGTATGTTTGATTGAGTATTACACCTTAAAGGGACATTCTTTTACCCTATAGAAATATATATATATTTTCCTGTATTAGGATCCTTGATCTCTGGTGCTTGGTGGCCATAGGGGAGAACTGTTCTGTGTTGTTAATTGGATGTTATATGTAATAATACAAACAACAATAATAATAATTTTGTCTTTGTCTGTTTTATAAAGGACAAAAATTAAGGCTTCATTATCTATTGTACCATGTGTTTGATTATTACATCTTAAAGGGATACTGACTACCTGTTCCTGCTGTGCTGTCCACTTCCTGGTGGCGGGCTTAGTTTTGTTTGATTGAAGTGTATAATTCTGCCGTGCTGCGCATGCGCCTAGGAAGTTTATTCTTCACTAGGAATAAGTCACCATATTGCATGCACATTCAGGACAGCACATGGGACAGACAGGAGAAAAAGATTCAAGCACGGCCAGCGGAATCCCTGACAGAGGAAAATTATGAATAAAAACGTTTTATAGACATTATGCAAAGACAGTGTTTGATGATAATAGCATATTTTTCTGAGATCAAGGATCCTAATACAGGAAAATATATATATATATTTCTATAGGGTAAAACAGCCCGTCCCTTTAAGGTGTAATACTCAATCAAACATGGTAAGGTGGCTGATTAAAAAAACTAATCTTTGCATTTTATAAAACAGACAAAGACAGACTTACAGACATTTACCCTAGCCTGCCTATCATAAAATCTTATTATTATCGTTTGTATTATTACATGAAACATTCAATTGACAACACAGAACAGTTCTCCCCTATAGCAGCCAAGCACCAGGTATATGCAGGACCAACAATCCATCAGACAGACAGATCATCAGCATACCTTAGCAAGGCAGCCTGGGGTTTATCCAGTTTTTCCAAAAGGAAAATTGTCTGTTTAGTGTTCGGTATCTAAGGGGACCTGTGCACATAGATGATTATCATTAGGGTGACAAAAATTTAATTTTTTATTTTTTTTAATATGCCACCTAGCTCTCATCTCAATGATTAGGAAGGCTGCATAGTTTTTTTTTGATTTTGCCATTGTTCAAAGCCTAACTTTATAATCTTTCTATTCTGTTTTGTCATATAAACTCATTTGCATAACATGGGACTATGGGAAAGCCATGCAAATCGTGTTTCAGTTTACAAACAAGGCAGATACTGCTATATTGCTCATTAGCATTTCTTTGCCATGTGTATGCAAATGAGTTTTAAATGTTGGGAAATGTTTATGCAGCTGTCTTAGGCAGTGAGAGAGGAGTTAGGCTGGCATATAAAATTACAATTTTTGTCGCCCTAATGATAATGGTCTAGGGTCCAGGCCCCTCTAGATAGCCAACCAATGCTAAGCAATTTCTCTCCTTTTGGATTGAGAACTTATGTTTTAAAACTCATGATTGTCATTGTAAGGTATGCTGACACCCTGTCTTATGGATAGATAGTCAGCCTGCACATACCTGGCTTTTGGCATGATCTGAGTGGTTTATGTTAAATGTGATAGAAAATGATCATTAATGATATATTATTTTTAGAAAGGGCTTTTCTTGGTTTGAGGGTTGGGGTGGACAGAGGACACTAGTTAATACTCTCCCTGCTCTAACACTACAGCTTTAAATTGAATTCACTATGCCTGGCTTTGGTAGAAAGGAAAGCTGAATGTAAGAATGCAGGGCGAATCGAACATAGCATAGTGTTCGCTGGCAGGAGCGAATGCGAACAAGCAATGTTCGCAGGGAACTGTTCGCTGTCGAACAGTTTGGAACATCTCTCTGCCATAGTAGTTACAATGCATCTGTCCCTGTAGTGCCACAGATGTTATAATGCCCCTTCCCATTGTAGTGCCTCAGCAGTTATAATACCCCTGCCCCAGTAGTGCCCCAGCAGTTATAATGTCTCTGCCTCCAGTAGTGCCGCAGCAGTTACAAAGCCCCTTCCTCCAGTAGTGTCCCAGCAGTTATGATGTCTCTGTCTCCAGTAGTGGCCCAGCAGTTACGAAGCCCCTTCCTTCAGTAGTGTCCCAGCAGTTATGATGTCTCTGTCTCCAGTAGTGGCCCAGCAGTTACGAAGCCCCTTCCTCCAGTAGTGTCCCAGCAGTTATGATGTCTCTGTCTCCAGTAGTGGCCCAGCAGTTATAAATCGGCTTTCTACAATAGTGTCCCTGCAGTTCTGATGCCTCTGCCTCCTGTAGTGCCCCAGTAGTTCTAATACACCTGCCTTATATAATGCCGCAGCAATTATAATGCCCCTGAACCCAATAGATCTCTCGAATTGACATAAAACACAAAAAATCAAATACCTCATTCAACTAACAAACATTGGTGCATTTAAATATCTGCTAAACAGGAAATAACATCATGTTGCCATAGCAACTAAATAACAACAACCAACCAAAATATTAAAACCACGTGTGAGCTATTACCTGTAGAGTTGAGCGAACACCTGGATGTTCAGGTATGAGAAGTTCAGCCGAACTTCCTGAAAATGTTCGGGTTCGGGATCCGAACTCAACCCCAACTTCATCCCAAACCCGAACCCCATTGAACTCAATAGGGACCCGAACTTTTGGGCACTAAAAAGGCTGTAAAATAGTCCAGGAAAGGGCTAGAGCGCTGCAACAGGCAGCAAAATGCCCTGCAAACAAATGTGGATAGGGAAATGAATTAAAATAAAATAAATAAAAATTAACCAATATCAATTGGAGAGAAGTCCCATAGCAGAGAATCAGGCGTCATATCACCCACCACTGGAAAAGGCCACTTTGAGTTTTTTAGGCCCCAGCACCCAGACAGAGGAGAGAGGTACCACAGCAAGGAATAAGGCGTCATATGACCCACCACTGGAGAAGGCCACTTTCAGTTATTTAGGCCCCAGCACCCAGACAAAGGAGAGAGGTACCACAGCAAGGAATAAGGCGTCATATCACCCATAACTGGAGAAGGCCACTTTCAGTTATTTAGGCCCCAGCACTCAGACAGAGGAGAGAGGTCCCACAGCAAGGAATAAGGTGTCATATCACCCACCACTGGAGAAGGCCACTTTGAGTTATTTAGGCCCCAGCACCCAGACAGAGGAGAGAAGTCCCAAAGCAGAGAATCAGGCATCATATCACCCACCACTGGAGAAGGCCACTTTCATTTATTTAGGCCCCAGCACCCAGAAAGAGGAGAGAGGTACCACAGCAAGGAATAAGGCGTCATATGACCCACCACTGGAGAAGGCCACTTTCAGTTATTTAGGCCCCAGCACCCAGACAAAGGAGAGAGGTACCACAGCAAGGAATAAGGCGTCATATCACCCATAACTGGAGAAGGCCACTTTCAGTTATTTAGGCCCCAGCACTCAGACAGAGGAGAGAGGTCCCACAGCAAGGAATAAGGTGTCATATCACCCACCACTGGAGAAGGCCACTTTGAGTTATTTAGGCCCCAGCACCCAGACAGAGGAGAGAAGTCCCAAAGCAGAGAATCAGGCATCATATCACCCACCACTGGAGAAGGCCACTTTCATTTATTTAGGCCCCAGCACCCAGAAAGAGGAGAGAGGTCCCCCAGCAAGGAATAAGGCGTCAGATCACCCACCACTGGAGAAGGCCACTTTCAGTTATTTAGGCCCCAGCACCCAGACAAAGGAGAGAGGTACCACAGCAAGGAATAAGGCGTCATATCACCCATAACTGGAGAAGGCCACTTTCAGTTATTTAGGCCCCAGCACTCAGACAGAGGAGAGAGGTCCCACAGCAAGGAATAAGGTGTCATATCACCCACCACTGGAGAAGGCCACTTTGAGTTATTTAGGCCCCAGCACCCAGACAGAGGAGAGAAGTCCCAAAGCAGAGAATCAGGCATCATATCACCCACCACTGGAGAAGGCCACTTTCATTTATTAAGGCCCCAGCACCCAGAAAGAGGAGAGAGGTCCCCCAGCAAGGAATAAGGCGTCAGATCACCCACCACTGGAGAAGGCTACTTTCAGTTATTTAGGCCCCTGCACCCAGACAGAGGAGAGAGGTCCCACAGCAAGGAATCATGCGTCATATCACCCACCACTGGAGAAGGCCACTTTGAGTTATTTAGGCCCCAGCACCCAGAAAGAGGAGAGAGGTCCCACAGCAAGGAATAAGGCGTCATATCACCCACCACTAGAGAAGGCTACTTTCAGTTATTTAGGCCCCTGCACCCAGACAGAGGAGAGAGGTCCCACAGCAAGGAATCATGCGTCATATCACCCACCACTGGAGAAGGCCACTTTGAGTTATTTAGGCCCCAGCACCCAGACAGAGGAGAGAGGTCCCACAGCAGAGAATCAGGCGTCATGTCACCCACCACTGGAGAAGGCCACTTTGAGTTCTTTAGGCTCCAGCACCCAGAAAGAGGAGAGAGGTCCCACAGCAAGGAATAAGGCGTCATATCACCCACCACTGGAGAAGGCCACTTTGAGTTATTTAGGCCCCAGCACCCAGACAGAGGAGAGAGGTCCCACAGCAGAAAATTAATTGTCATATCACCCTCCACTGGAGAACACCACTTTCAGTTTTTTAGGACCTGGCGCCCAGATTGAGGAGAGGTTCATTCAACTTTGGGTTGCACCACAAGATCATGGTAAAGTTAAAAAAATGAGGATTCAATAAAGAAGTGCCACGGAGTACAAGAATACATGGTTAAGGGGGAGGCAGTTATAAATGTCTATTCTGCACAAGGGAGGGACAGGTCCAATGGGATCCATGCCTGGTTCATTTTTATGAACGTCAGCTTGTCCACGTTTGCTGTGGACAGGCGGCTGCGTTTGTCAGTATTGACGCCCCTGCCTTGCTGAATACACGTTCAGACAAAACGCTGGCCGCCGGGCAGGCCAGCACCTCCAAGGCATAAAATGCTAACTCTGGCCACGTGGACAATTTGGAGACCCAGAAGTTGAATGGGGCTGAACTATCAGTCAGTACGTGGAGGGGTGTGCAGACGTACTGTTCAACCATGTTAGTGAAATGCTGCCTCCTGCTAACACGTTCCGTATCAGGTGGTGGTGCAGTTAGCTGTGGTGTGGAGACAAAACTTTTCCACATTTCTGCCATGCTAACCCTGCCCTCAGAGGAGCTGGCCGTGACACAGCTGCGTTGGCGACCTCTTGCTCCTCCTCTGACTTCGCCTTGGGCTTCCACCTGTTCCCCTGTGACATTTGGGAATGCTCTCAGGAGCGCGCCTACCAGCGTGCGCTTGTACTCGCGCATCTTCCTATCACGCTCCAGTGCAGGAAATAAGGTGGGCACATTGTCTTGGTACCGAGAATCCAGCAGGGTGGCAAACCAGTAGTCCGCACACGTTAAAATGTGGGCAACTCTGCTGTTGTTGCGCAGGCACTGCAGCATGTAGTCGCTCATGTGTGCCAGGCTCCCCAGAGGTGAGGACAAGCTGTCCTCTGTGGGAGGCGTATCGTCATCGTCCTCCGTATCCCCCCAGCCACGCACCAGTGATGGGCCTGAGCTGTGTCGGGTGCCACCCCGCTGTGAACCTGCTTCATCCTCATCCTCCTTCACCTCATCCTCATCCTCCTCGTCCTTCAGTAGTGGGCTCTGGCTGGCCACATTTGTACCTGGCCTCTGCTATTGCAGAAAACCTCCCTCTGAGCCAATTCTAACAGACTGGCCTGAAAGTGCTAAAAATGACCCCTCCTCCTCCTCCTCGGCCACCTCCTCTTCCATCATCGCCCTAAGCGTTTACTCAAGGAGACATAGAAGTGGTATTGTAACGCTGATAACGGTGTCATCGCCACTGGCCATGTTGGTGGAGTTCTCGAAACAGCGCAACAGGGCACATAGGTCTCGCATGGAGGCCCAATCATTGGTGGTGAAGTGGTGCTGTTCCGCAGTGCGACTGGCTAGTGCGTGCTGCAGCTGAAACTCCACTATGGCCTGCTGCTGCTCGCACAGTCTCTCCAGCATGTGCAAGGTGGAGTTCCACCTGGTGGGCACGTTGCATATGAGGCGGTGAGCAGGAAGGCCGAAGTTACGCTGTAGCGCAGACAGGCAAGCAGCTGCAGGATGTGAACACCGACAGCCCGCACTTTATGCAGCAGCTTTGACATGTCGGGGTAGTTGTGAGTGAACTTCTGCTCCACCAAATTCAGCACATGCGCCAGGCAAGGGATGTGCGTCAAACCAGCTAGAACCAGAGCTACAGAACCATTCGTTGGTCTGTTGTTTAATACCCCGCCACATCTCCTGCTCGGTGTGGGGCCTGTCCCCCAAACATATGAGTTTCAGAATGGCCTGCTGACGTTTACCCCGGGCTGTGCTGACGGTTGGTGATGAAGGTGTGTGTACTGACTGGATGAACGGGTGGAAGCAGAGGAGGAGGAAGCCGAGTAGGAGGAGGAGGCTACAGGAGGCAAAGAATGATGCCCTGCCATCCTTGGCGGCGGAAGGACGTGCGCCAAGGAACTCTCCGCCTGGGGCCCAGCCGCCACTACATTTACCCAGTGTGCAGTTTGGGAGATATAGCATCCCTGGCCGTGCTTACTGGTCCACGTATCTGTGGTTAGGTGGACCTTCCCACAGATGGCGTTGCGCAGTGCACACTTGATTTTATCGGATACTTGGTTGTGCATGGAAGGCACGGCTGTCTTGGAGAAGTAGTGGTGGCTGGGAACAACATACTGTGGGACAGCCATGGCCATAAGCTGTTTGAAGCTGTCTGTGTCCACCAACCTGAATGACAGCATTTCAAAGGCCAGTAGTTTAGAAATGCTGGCATTCAGGCCCAGGGCTCGAGGGTGGCTAGGTGGGAATTTACGCTTTCTCTCCAAGGTTTGTGAGATGGAGAGCTGAACGCTGCCATGTGACATAATGGAGATGCTTGGTGATGCAGGTGGTGGTGTCGGTGGCACATCTTCTGTTTGGTGGGCGGCAGGTGCCAACATTCCTCCCGAGGCAGAGGAAGAGGCCGAGGCATCAGCAGAAGAGGGAGCAGGGGGAGCCTGAGTGAGTTCCTTGTTTTTAAGGTGTTTACTCCACTGCAGTTCATGCTTTGCATGTAGATGCCTGGTCATGCAGGTTGTGCTAAGGTTCAGAACGTTAATGCCTCGCTTCAGGCTCTGATGGCACAGCGTGCAAACCACTCGGGTCTTGTCGTCAGCACATTGTTTAAAGAAGTGCCATGCCAGGGAACTCCTTGAAGCTGCCTTTGGGGTGCTCGTCCCTGGTGGCGGTGGCCAGTAGCAGGCGAACTCTCTTGGCGGCGGCTGTTCTGCTTTTGCCCCCTGCTCCCTCTTTTGCAACGCTGTTGGATCGGTCTCACCACTGCCTCTTCCTCTGAACTATGAAAGTCAGTGGCACGACCTTCATTCCATGTGGGGTCTAGGACCTCATCGTCCCCGCATCGTCTTCCACACAGTCTTCCTCCCTGACCTCCTGTTTGGTCTGCACACTGCAAAAAGACGCAGCAGTTGGCACCTGTGTTTCGTCATCATCAGAGACGTGCGGACTCCGATGAGGTGGTATTCCCATGTCCTCATCATCAGGAAACATAAGTGGTTGTGCATCAGTGCATTCTATGTCTTCCACCACTGGGGAAGGGCTAGGTGAATTCCCTTGGGAAACCCTGCCAGCAGAGTCTTCAAACAGCATAAGAGTCTGCTGCATAACTTGAGGCTCAGACAGTTTCCCTGATATGCATGGGGGTGATGTAACAGACTGATGGGCTTGGTTTTCAGGCGCCACCTGTGCGCTTTCTGCAGAAGACTGGGTGTGAGATAATGTTGTGAACGTGCTTGATCCACTGTCGGACACCCAATTGACTAGCGCCTGTACTTGCTCAGGCCTTACCATCCTTAGAACGGCATTGGGCCCCACCAACTATCGCTGTAAATTCTGGCGGGTACTGGAACCTGAGGTAGTTGGTTCACTAGGACGTGTGGCTGTGGCAGAATGGCCACGTCCTCTCCCAGCACCAGAGGGTCCACTAACACCACCACGACCACGTCCGCGTCCCTTACTAGATGTTTTCCTCATTGTTACCATTCACCAAGCACCACAATAAGAAAAAAAATATTTGGCCCAATGTATTGATTTCAAATTCAGGCCTTTTTTTACAGGCACCTAACACTATCTGCCTATTTATTTATTTATTTACCATATTACACTAATCCAGGCACAGCAGTAACCACTGATTTAGGGGAATATCAATTGTAGGCCTAGTATTTAGGCCCTGGATGAAAGGTATCCTTTTATGGACAGATTTACACTTGGAGATGCACAGTAGCGTGTGAAAAAATATGTAGGATTATGCCTTCAGCAATTGTATTTTAACACTTTGTGTAATATACCCTTTAACGGACAGAAATACAATGGGAGATGCACGGTAGCCTGTGAAGTTATTGAGGATGACCCTCTCAGCACTTGTATATACACCTTGAGTGTAATATACCCTTTTACGGAGAGATTAACACTTGGCCTGCAACAGCTGGAACACCAGATTCAGAGTATTGCTATATTGGCAAGTGAATTTCACCCCAGAACAAAATCTATCCTTTGACGGATACTATTAAACTTGTCCAGTCACAGCTGGAACACCAGATTTACTGTATTTCTATTTTGGCAACTGAATTTCACCCCAGAAAAAAATATACCCTTTTACGGACAGATTTAAACTAGGCCTGCAACAGCTGGAACACCAGATTCAGGGTATTGCTATTTTAGCAATTGAATTTTACCCCAGAAAAAAATATATCCTGGGCCTTACACTATTAAACTTGGCCAGCCACAGTTGAAACCACTGATTTATGGTATTGCTATTTTGGCAATTGAATTTCACCCCAGAACAAAATCTATCCTTTGACGGATACTATTAAATTTGGCCAGCCACTGCTGGGGCACCAGATTTAGGGGATTGCTATTTTGGCAATTGAATTTCACCCCAGAAAATAATATATCCTTTGCAGTACACTATTAAACTTGGCCAGCCACTGCTGAAACCACTGATTTATGGTATTGCTCTTTTGGTAATTGAATTTCACCCCAGAACAAAATCTATCCTTTGACGGATACTATTAAACTTGTCCAGTCACAGCTGGAACACCAGATTTAGGGGATCGCTATTTTGGCAATTAAATTTCACCACAGAAAATAACCTATCCTTTGCCAGACAGCAGACAGTATTACACTTGGCTAGCCAAGGCTGGAACACCAGATTTAGGGGATTGCTATTTTGGCAATTGAACTTAACCCCCACCACAAGTCACTAAATGGCCGCCGATCACCCCAGAAAAAAGTGACTGAAAAACACTCTGTGCAGCCTAAAAACCAGTGAGCATTTAACTAGCAGCAGTTGAATGATTCACAGCTGTAGATCGATCACTTCATTAGGTGCTTTTGCTGACTTTTCCCTGCCTAATCTCGCCCTCACAGAAGCTGCGTCCTCTCCCTACACTAATCAGAGCAGTGTGACATGCGTCGCTACGTGACTCCAGCTTAAATAGAGGCTGGGTCACATGCTGCACTTGGCCAATCACAGCCATGCCATTAGTAGGCATGTCTGTGATGGTTTCTTAGGGCATGAAGTAAAACGCTAGCTGATTGGCTGCTGTGCAGCCCTTCAGAAAGCGGTAAGAAATCGTCAAACAACGTCCCGAACACCCTAAAATTCAGTACGAACCCGAACTATGTTCGAACTGTTCGCTCATCACTAATTGGGACTGAACAGTTGTGTAGCCATCAGAAGAACACATACTAGTGATGTAAAACCAAAAAATATCCTCATTTTTCTAGGGAGCATAAGATTGGACTCTGGAGCAATGGAAGAATGTTATGTGGTCAGATGAGTCCAAATTTACCCTGATCAAGAGTTAAGGGCGCATCAGGGGAAGAAGACAGGCAGATGAAGAGATGCACCCATCATGCCTAGAGACTACTTTACAAGCCTGTGAGGACATTACAATGATCTGGGATTGCTGCAGTTGGTCAGGTTGAGGTTCAGCAACAGTTTTTTCTCCAATAATTAGTTCCGCAGAGTAGTTGAACTGATCGAGTGACCAGGGTATGAATATATAAATGCATTTTTTCTAAACAGATGGCAGGGGCAATTTTCAATATTATACTGCCAGCATGCATCTTGCTCACATTGTGCAATAGTAGTACACGGAGCATCAGACATCATGTTTTCACAGGGAACAATCACAGAGTCCAGACCTTTACCCCTTTTTAAAAAAAAATTTGATTGGGTTATTAATTTTTTTTATAAACACTGAAAGTGTACTTACCTGCAAGTGCCTGCTGTTATTCAGCCTAGTTGCAACTGGTAACTTATGAGTCAGCATTCTAGTACTGTGTTAACTGTAGATGCTGTATGTCCCGATCTTGCGTAGACAACTATCATGGACCTGATTTTCTCCTTTGCACTTTAACAGGTATATAATTATGAATTCTCTTAACCTGGTTTGCATGTTTCGTATTCATGTGCTCTGCTAATTTATGTATTGTCAATATTTAGACATGAAAATATGTATTTAAATAAACTTTAAAAAAACACATTTTATCAAGCGTTGTTTGGCTTTATTCACAAAATGAACTTATTTTACTTTGTTTTATTATTTTTTATTATAAAATAAGTGTGGTTTGGGGCGGCTATGTTGTGGTTCACGCTGTAGCAATGTGTGTACTGCATGTGGCCTTCCCTTGTCAAAAGGTCTTGTGCAGTTAACATTGTACAGGACTGATTGATGAACCTACTAAAATTTTGATATTTTATTAAAAAATTTTGTTTACATACGGATTTAGGTTCGAACACTGTGTTGACTGTCGTTCTGGGAGAGATGGCTGACTTCCGTGTTGACTTCTCTACATGGTTGGGTGTGACTGGCGTTATACTCATCCTTGTGGAAATCTGGTTTTGTGAATGGAGCCATATAGCAACATGTAAATATGAATAGGTACTTTTCTAGTTTATGTTACTTATTGGCAATTAGGTAATGAGGATTTGCACATGCTAATTATATATAATCACTGCTTTAAAATTTTCATGATAAACTACTGTGTACTATATGCTGTTCTTGAAGCCATGTCACCAGTTAGAGAATTCATATACTCAGAGTCATGTAATCACATGTTTCTGTCTGTTGACGCTATTGAAGATCCATGCTGGTTAGTTCTTACCCCTACCATTTTATTGTTTTAACATTGTTACTGTTTTTTTTTTTTTTTTTGGGGGGTAATAAAAATAGATTGTAAATAATTTTTTTTGTTAAGAATTTAGTTCATTTAATAAATCAAAAATGTGTTTTGTAGTTATTAGGGCTCTTTCACACTTGCGTTCTGAGGATCCGGCAGGCACTTCCGTCCCGCTGGATCCGTCAGAACGCAAGTCGCCTGAAAGCATTAGAAGACTGATCAGGATCCTGATCAGTCTTCGAACTGCTTTCAGCTTTCTATGGCAGCCAGGACGCTATTAAAGTCCTGGTTGCCATAGTAGTAGTGGGGAGCGGGGGAGCGGTATACTTACAGTCCGTGCGGCTCCCGGGGCGCTCCAGAATGACGTCAGAGCGCCCCATGCGCATGGATCACGTGATCCATGCGATCACGTGATCCATGCGTGTAGGCGCCCTGACGTCACTCTGGAGCACCCCGGGAGCCGCACGGATGGTAAGTATACTGCTCCCCCGAGCCCCACTACACTTTACCATGGCAACCAGGACTTTAGCGTCCTGGCTGCCATGGTAACCATTGAGAAAAAGCTAAACGTCGGATCCGGCGATGCACCGAAACGCCTTTCAATGGGCATTAATTCTGGATCCGGCCTTGCGGCAAGTGTTCCGGATTTTTGGATGGAGCAAAAAGCGCAGCATGCTGCGGTATTTGCTGCGTCCAAAAAACGTTCGGTCCTGAACTGAAGACATCCTGATGCATCCTGAACGGATTTCTCTCCATTCAGAATGCATGGGGATGATCCTGATCTTGATTTTTCCGGCATAGAGCCCCAACGACGGAACTCTATGCCGGAAAACAAAAACGCCAGTGTGAAAGGACTCTTACTCTGTTCAACTTTTGTATTTTAATAGTTAATTGTTTTATGAAAAAATACATTTATTATTTACGAAAATAAGAAATTTATGTTAGCACCTAAAATAATTTAGTTATTAGGAAAATTAACAAAAATTTTACGTTTATTTTACATCTTACTCTGCACTATTAAAATGCTTTGCTTTGTACTTAATATTTAATAAACACACCATTTGTGTTTGAACTTACAGACCATTTGGTTATTGCGATATGCTAATTGTCAATAATTTAAATTGGCCTTTACAATTCAAAATAATCAATCAGCTCATCAAATAAAATAATTGTTAACCAGTTTTTTTTTTTGTGGGGTAGGATAAAATTAAGGATGTAACCAAATAACTGCTAACATGCTTCTTTTTCGGTAGTATACTTTTTTGGTAGTTATTTAACACGTATGTCGGGGGCACATTCTAGGGAATACAATGCAGCTACAAACTACATGCAGCTGTTTGTTACTGCAGAGTTAGTCAGGGCTATGTGTAGACCTTAAACAACAACGTTAAATAACCTTCTGGCTGCTGCTTTGTCAAAATGATTTGGAGATTGATTTAATCCACCGTTGCCAATGACTGATGGTATTATCCTGATCCTTACGAATTATGTGTAGCCCATATACACAACCGTTACCAATGGCTACTTCTATTATCCTGATCCTTTGGAGTTATATGTAGGCCTTATACTACCCCATTTCTATATACCTGCGGATGCTGTATGTTAGGATACTGATGAGTTTGGGAATGGACTCTAGGGGCCTTTACTGTAAACAAATGTTTAACAATTATACAGAAAACTGATTTTTTTTTTAATTTAAAAAATAAAACATTAAACAATATAATTTCACAATAAAATCTTTAGAATAATAAAAATAAAGTCAAATTTTAAAATTAAGAATTCCCGCTAGGGCAATGCATTCATTTTGTGGTGGAGGTTTAAAAGCACCTCCACGGCCATTGTCTGCTTCTCCTCCAATTTGCATAATCCGTGTGCAAATTGGAGCTTCATCTCTCTCAGTTTTCTGCCATGGTGCTCCCAGAACGCCTGCACAGCTTTGTGGTGCTCCCACTCAAGCTCCAAGATTTTCTGGTGCATTTCTTTCAGTACTGTAAAAAAAATATAATAATAATAATTGGTCAGCATATTAAAAGCTATTTAGTGATTATTGTATAAAGCTTTTGACTAATGGCGATTGCAGGAGCCACACAGACTGTTAAGAAGGACTTCTTCTGAGGTTCTGTATACATAAAATCAGATTGTTGGATGTATAATCTGCCATTGTGACCGGAATAGTATTTGGCATACAGGTTATAATTTACCTCTGCTATGTCAGCTGTAACAGAAAGTTTGAACTATTGGTATGAATGAGAGGGCTCTTGTGATTTTTGTAATTTTAAAATCAGACGTAACAAATAGAAATTAATTAATTCATCTACAACATAACCATAAACTTTATACCTAAATAACACTAGACTGTAATGAATTATTCCTAAATAAACAACTACCTATATATAATTCATTGAGATATAAATAGTATTCAATCATATATTGGAACACCAACCAATATTAAATGTCAACTGTGCTCACCGTGGATTCATCTCCTGAAGACTTACTCTCTAATGAACGCGCCATGTATGGCAACAGTGGCATGGTACGACGGGATTGGCGGGTGGTTGTCACGGTAGTGTTCCTGTTTTCAATTACTGGTGTGCTTGTTATACCTTTATAGTTGCCATAATTATTTAGATTTTTTTGTTCACATCTATAACATTTTTGAAATAAGGATTGATATAGCTGTGTGCATTGTAGTAGCACAAAGGGAAGAATAATGGATGCTTGGTATGTCTCAATGGGAATGTATGCCTCAGTGAGATAATTTTCGTAAATCAGTACGCCTGTAACTATAGGTTTCTGGGAGGTTTTCTTTAAAAATGATTTTGGGTCTGGGTTTTAATAGTGAACAGAGACATTGCGTGGGACCGGTCACACCCGTACTACATTTTGGGGTTTTCATAACATTGTGGTTAAAAAGGCTGTTAAAATACAGTGTGGATAGGCGATTGGAACGCAGAACAATCATAGAGGGGAACCAGACCTCTGAAAGACTGTAAAGAGTGTTGAGATAGTACTTTTTTGTTATCCCGCTTGTACGGAACTATAAGTGTGGGACTATAGGTTCTCCAATATGTGTGGGCTGAAGAAAGATTATTTGTAAAGCTTTAACATGCTTCCTTTTGCTTGCTCCAAAGTATGTTTGTGGTGAAGACTAAACTGACATGTGTTTGTGTGTATGAACAGTGAATGAGTGAAAACAGCCACAGTACATACTTACACTCCTTGTGGGGGGTGGTGATGAGTTCCTCCTCGTCGTCCCCGTCATGAGACCCACTGGGGGGGGAGAGGCGGGTTGGGGTGAAGGTCCGCCCTCATCTCCTGCCATCGACTCGCCCTCCTTTGGGGGGCTAGGGGCATGTTGTTGTCCTGAGGGTCTGGCCTGATCCTACTCCTCCTCTTACACCGAGACCTCCCTTCTGGAAGGCCTGCGCCTGACTGTAGGTAAAGGAACACCTATAATAACAAATTTTACAACTTTAAAAAAAAAATCTCAAACCATAAATGTACATATGCTTTACATTACTTTTGTATCTTTCTTCCAACACTCAGTAATCATTATACCTGGACATTTTTGGTCCCGGATCTTGCGGATTCTTTCCGCATGCCTCCTCTTCATGTCTGACCATTTTTTTTCGAAGTCTATTTTATTTTTTCTGCATGGGAGCAGGTCTCATCGTATCCTTGCTCCAACATGCGCTGCAGTATAAAAAAACAAGCATATAATCAGATTTTATAACGGTAACCTTAAATCTAATATTTCACTTTCAAACACTAATAATTTTTGGTTTGGTGGTTGAGATGATGAATAAATGTTGGTGGCTATGGCTAAGTTACGGCAGCAGCAAGGCAACGCACAGCGTGAGGTTCCCCGGACTTAAATTATGACATGCAGAGCTTTTAGACTGTTGAAGAGAGTTAGACTGTCTCTTCCCGTGTGCTGCCTTGCTGCTGCTGGAACGCCGCCCCCGCCCCTATTGTAGTCAATGGGGATGAAGCGTCATTCTAGGGGCGTAGGTGAACTAGCGGCAGTAGGGATCCGACAGGCTGTTCACCTTCCTGGAATAGTCAGATTTACTCCCCTGCCGCTAATGTGAAAGTCTAATCTTATTTTTTTAAATATTTGGGATTGTGTTGAAATTGTATGTGTGTGGAGTATGAGATATTGGATATTGGCCATCTGAGGAGAGATGTACCTGTCTAGTGAAGTGAAGGTACAGTATTGGGTGTAAGGCTGGTTCGCCTCCCCGTGGTGCACCCTGGGTAACGCTAAATGAACTAGCAAATACTGAATGTCAAACATTACTTCTCCTGACCAACGGGACACTTATTAGAATTTATAGACTAGGCATCCTTAAACTGCAGCCCTCCAGCAAACTGTGACCCTCCAGCTGTTTCAAAAATAAAAATCACATAATTCCATGGCAGCCTACATCTATCATCCTATAGAAAGGCATCCTGGGAGTTGTAGTTTTACAACAGCTGGAGGGCCACAGTTTGAGAATGCCTGCTATAGACTGTGTGTGTGTGTTGGGGGTGGGGGGTGGTCAGAGCTGGTGTGGCTTTGAGGGGGGGTCTGGTGGTCTGTAGTGGTGGGTATATAGTGTGGGTATATTGTGTGAGGGGGGAAATTAGATGTGCAATGTGAATCTGATATATATTTGTCTGCTATCCATACATAAGGACATTATGTCGGCCACATCTATGTATAGATAGCATATAAATATATATCAGATGCCAGTGACATAGCAACCATTTATCGTGTGATAGCAAAAATGTTTAGCTATATTTTTTAGCAAGACATAAAATCACATTTTATCTTGTATGAGTAGATATTAATGATTTGAGCAATAAGTATTGTTTTTGAATGCCAACAATACTTGTTTCCACAAATCATTTATATGTATATGTATTGCGAAAATACAAATCGCAATTGTGAAAATTTGAGAAAGTTTTATCTACATAAACATACATTTGAATGTTACAAGCGTGTGAAATGTACTAATAGCTGTAATGTAATGTTCAATAACTTACTGTGATCAGGATATCTTCCTCCTCTATGGTGAAATTGCTTCGAACCATTTTTTTTCGCATGGATCGCATCCACCACCAACAAAACTTCTTGTAACAGCTCCCAGGAAGAAGCCACGCCCATATGTGCGCATGCGCATACGAATAACTTATTGCCGAAGTTGAATAATACTATCTATACGCACACAAATATTTCTATAAAGATTATTCGCATAATAGTCGATTTGTACAGATACAGTACAAATACTATTGGAAGAATTAGCGAATATGACGAATGCGAATATAGCGCTAAATTCTCTATATTCGCTAATTCGAACAAGCCAATAGAAAAGTGGCCTATAGACAGCTCTAAGTTCGATGCGCAATGCGAAAATATTACTTTAGCAATTTTTTTGCAATAAATCGAATACCGAGTCATTATTCATATTTATTGCAAAAAATAGGTAAAGTAATATTTTCGCATTGCGCATCCAACTTAGAGCTGTCTATAGGCAACTTTACTATTGGCTTTCTAGAATTAGCGAAGATAACGAATATAGCACTATATTCTCTATATTCGTTAATTCTAGCAAGCCAACCAATAGTAAAGTTGCCTTTATACCCTGTTGAAAGTTCAATTCGCAGTACGCAAATAATTAAATCGCATATTATTCGCGATAAATAGAATAATGACGAATATTCGATTTCGACGAATATATTCAATCGAATATTCACGAAATATCGCTAAATAAAATATGGCACCTCCCGCTCATCACTAGTCTAATACGGCGCACAGACTCCCAGTCATCTGGATCTGGCAGCTGCTACACTGGCGGAACGCACCACCCACCTTCTTCTTCTTTTTTAGGAAGACGGAAGCAGAAACAAAATACGGTACAAAAAGAACATCAGAAGGGCAGGATGCCATTATAGGAGGACTCTATGTGCCCAGGACGATGAGATCGCAGGTACAAATGAGACTTTAGTATTTAACCTGTCATCTAAAAGTTTGAATCAAGTGCTACAAAAGGGTTTATTTTTTAGTCCAACTGGACCCTTGGATACTTTTGCGTTGCAAATGGACTGTCAACGCTTTTATCTGAATATTCGCCTCAAGGCACATTTTGCATCCTCTGATAAAATGATATGCAATAGAGACATTGTTGATGATGTTTGCCTAATGTTAAATCAGTTTAATTTAAGAACAAAGAGCAATTACCAGCCTCCTAAATTGTATCACCCTGTATAAACATTTATTTTGCGTGTACAACGTGATATATTTCAGGCCCTACAAGATAACCAACAGGGCAAAATGCATGTTTCTCATATTTTGACACAGGTTGAGAGCGAGGCTGTGAATTGTCTCTTGAATGATGATGATTTGATTTTTAAGCCTGCGGACAAGGGGGGAGCCCTGGTGATATTAGATAAGGTGTACTATGTGGATGAGATTTTGGGTCAATTGTCTAATGTTAATATGTATCAACCCCTGAACCATGATCCAGTATATTGGGAAAAAAATTATATGCTTTGGTACAGAAATACACATACAATAAGATTATTGATATTAAACTCATAGGAATTTTTGATCAACCAACATCCCATTGCACCAGTGTTTTATACTCTTCCTAAAATCCATAAGTCCCTTTCCCATCCTCCAGGAAGTCTCATAGTTGGCACTTACTGATTCCATATTATCTCCACCTGCCATCCTCTTGGAGAAAGTGCTCACAACCCTGACAAAAAATACTTCATCTTATTTACTTGATACTAACCATATTCTCGGGGAAATACAGAACTTGGAAATAGGCAGTGATGATATATATTGGTTACATTTGATGTTTGTAGCTTGTATACATCCATTGAACACTGGAAGGGAATACGTGCTGTGGAATGGATTTTGCAGTTCTCTTCTTATACAGAGCAAGAAAAAAACTTTTTTCTTTGCCCTTTGCAGAATATATTCTATAAAAACAATTTTTTTATTCCAGGATACCTACTACCAAGAAAAGCGGGGGACCATGATGGGTTCGAATGCCATACCGCCCTTCGCAAATTGTGATGTCATGTCATGGTTTGAGAAAGAATTTGTCTACAATAATGAACTATACATACAGAATTGCATTTTGTGGCGTCGTTTTATAGATTACGTATTTTGCGTGTGGTGTGGCGGCATTCGGACCCTCGAGGAATTTACAACTACCTCAATTCTGTCTGGCAGGAGCTCCAATTTACTATGCATTGGGACACTAAAAAAATTAAATTTTTGGATACTTGGGTAATTAAGAGTGAGGGGGTCCCAGACAGATTTATTTGTTTAAAAAACTGACAGAAATTCCTTATTGCACTACTCCAGTAATCATCCACATTCCATAAAAAGATCATTGCCTTATTCTCAGTTCCAGAGGATTTACAGGATTGTCTCTGATACCGATACAAGGGAGACACGCCATGATTAAATGGTTGATAAGTTTGCAGAACATGGATATCTGAGTGCGTTACTAAATGTGGAATGATCTAACAAGGTTTCTGATATTTTACCATGTGAACGCAAGATTCCTCAGATTCCATTTGTAGTAAAATATAATCCCTGGATCAATAAATGCAGATCCATTATCAACCGACACTGGAATATTGTGACTCGAGTTTACCCCTCTATCGAGGAATTCAAAAAGCCTCCTATGTTGTGTTATAAAAGATCTAAAAATATCCGTGATATGGTGGTGAAGGCTGATATCGGAAGTTGTAGATGTGAAGCTAGACAGCTCACATTGGCAACCCCTAGAATAGGGACATTTCCATGTTTGCAGTGTTACACTGCTCTAACGTGATTAAGAGTGAATTTTTCACCCGTCCACACACAGGTCAGAGATTTCCCATTGGCCGCTTTTACTTACAATAGTAATTTTGTCGTTTACATATTACAGTGTCCATGCGGTCTTGTGTATGTGGGAGAAACTTCCACCAAATTGAAAGATCGATTTAGTAGACATAAATCGACTATTCATAAAAAAAAAACTCCTACTTCCGATCCCCCACCATTTTGACAAATGTTGACACAATGTCTCTCAATTAGGTTTTCAGATAATCGAGCAGGTACCTTACCCACGAAGAGGAGGCGACAGGATTAGAAGCCTCAAAAGACGTGAGGCTTTTTGGATCCATAAGTTGCAGACCCTTGAACCGAGGGGGCTCAATCGGGACTATGATTCAAATAGTTTCCTGTAGTTTCCAGATTCATTTTATATACATTTATTGTCATACTTACTTGCTTTTTCTCTTTCTTTTCGTTCTTCTTTTCCCCACCAGAAGAAGTGATGAGCATCTTTTGACCATTGATGTCCTTGATGTCAGTTGATTTCCTTCTATTAGCATTGCAGTTTACTGTACAGATTGCTCTGATATTTACTATAAGATATTCCATTGCACTACAGGTAATTAGTGTTGAGTGAACAGTTCGAGCATAGTTCGGGTTCGTACCAAATTTTGGGGTGTTCGGGACCCGAACCCGAACATTTTCAAAAAAGTTCGGGTTCGGGTCCGTTAGTCGGCGGTTTCTTTCCGCTTTCTGAAGGGCTGCACAGCAGCCAATCAGCTAGCGTTTTACTTCTTGCCCTAAGAAGCCATCAAAGCCATGCGTACTAATGGCATGGCTGTGATTGGCCAAGTGCAGCATGTGACCCAGCCTTTATTTAAGCTGGAGTCACGTAGCGCCGCAAGTCACACTGCTCTGATTAGTGTAGGGAGAGGACACGGGTTCTGTGAGGGAGAGATTAGGCAGGGAAAAGTCAGCAAAAACACCTAATGAAGTGATCAATCTACAGCTGTGAATCATTCAACTTCTGCTAGTTAAATGCTCACTGGTTTTTAGACTGCACAGAGCGTTTTTCAGTCACTTTTTTCTGGGGTGGTCGGCGGCCATTTTGTGACTTGTGGTGGGGGTTAAGTTCAATTGCCAAAATAGCAATCCCCTAAATCTGGTGTTCCAGCTGTGGCTAGCCAAGTGTAATACTGTCTGCTGTCCGGCAAAGGATAGGTTATTTTCTGTGGTGAAATTCAATTGCCAAAATAGCAATCCCCTAAATCTGGTGTCCCAGCAGTGGCTGGCAAAGTTTAATAGTGTCCGTCATAGGATATATTTTGTTCTGGGGTGAAATTCAATTGCCAAAATAGCAATACCGTAAATCTGGTGTCCCAGCAGTGGCTGGCCAAGTTTAATAGTGTCCGGCATAGGATATATTTTGTTCTGGGGTGAAATTCAATTGCCAAAATAGCAATACCATAAATCAGTGGTTTCAGCTGTGGCTGGCCAAGTTTAATAGTGTCCGGCAAAGGATATATTATGTTCTGCGGTCAAATTCAATTGCAAAAATAGAAATACAGTAAAACTGTTGTTCCAGCTGTTGCAGGCTTCAGTTTAAATCGTGTCCGTCAAAGGGTATATTATTTTCTGGGGTGAAAGTCAGTAGCCAAAATAGAAATACAGTAAATCTGGTGTCCCAGCAGTGGCTGGCCAAGTTTAATAGTGTACGGCAAAGGATAGATTTTGTTCTGGGGTGAAATTCAATTGCCAAAATAGCAATACCCTAAATCTGGTGTTCCAGCTGTTGCAGACCTAGTTTAGATCGTGTCCGTAAAGGGTATATTTTTTTCTGGGGTGAAATTCAATTGCCAAAATAGCAATACCATAAATCAGTGGTTTCAGCTGTGGCTGGCCAAGTTTAATAGTGTACAGCAAAGGATATATTTTTTTCTGGGGTGAAATTCAATTGCCAAAATAGCAATACCATAAATCTGGTGTCCCAGCAGTGGCTGGCCAAGTTTAATAGTGTCCGTCATAGGATATATTTTGTTCTGGGGTGAAATTCAATTGCCAAAATAGCAATACCGTAAATCTGGTGTCCCAGCAGTGGCTGGCCAAGTTTAATAGTGTACGGCATAGGATATATTTTGTTCTGGGGTGAAATTCAATTGCCAAAATAGCAATACCATAAATCAGTGGTTTCAGCTGTGGCTGGCCAAGTTTAATAGTGTCCGGCAAAGGATATATTATGTTCTGCGGTCAAATTCAATTGCAAAAATAGAAATACAGTAAAACTGTTGTTCCAGCTGTTGCAGGCTTCGTTTAAATCTGTCCGTAAAAGGGTATATTATTTTCTGAGGTGAAAGTCAGTAGCAAAAATAGAAATACAGTAAATCTGCTGTCCCAGCAGTGGCTGGCCAAGTTTAATAGTGTACGTCAAAGGATAGATTTTGTTCTGGGGTGAAATTTAATTGCCAAAATAGCAATACCCTAAATCTGGTGTTCCAGCTGTTGCAGGCCTAGTTTAGATCGGTCCGTAAAAGGGTATATTTTTTTCTGGGGTGAAATTCAATTGTCAAAATAGCAATACCATAAATCAGTGGTTTCAGCTGTGCCTGGCCAAGTTTAATAGTGTACAGCAAAAGATATATATTTTGTTCTGGGGTGAAATTCAATTGCCAAAATAGCAATACCATAAATCAGTGGTTTCAGCTGTGGCTGGCCAAGTTTAATAGTGTCCGGCAAAGGATATATTTTGTTCTGGGGTGAAATTCAATTGCCAAAATAGCAATACCCTGAATCTGGTGTTCCAGCTGTTGCAGGCCAAGTGTTAATCTGTCCGTAAAAGGGTATATTACACTCAAGGTGTATATACAAGTGCTGAGAGTGTCATCCTCAATAACTTCACACGCTACCGTGCATCTCCCATTGAATTTCTGTCCGTTAAAGGCTATATTACACAAAGTGTTAAAATACAATTGCTGAAGGCATAATCCTACATATTTTTTCACAAGCTACTGTGCATCTCCAAGTGTAAATCTGTCCATAAAGGATGCCTTTCATCCAAGGCCTAAATACTAGGCCTACAATTGATATTCCTCTAAATCAGTGGTTACTGCTGTGCCTGGATTAGTGTAATACGGTACATAAATAAATAGGCATATAGTGTTAGGTGCCTGTAAAAAAAGGCCTGAATTTGAAATCAATACATTGGGCCAAATATTTCTTTTCTTATTGTGGTGCTTGGTGAATGGTAACAATGAAGAAAACATCTAGTAAGGGACGCGGACGCGGTCATGGGGGTTTTAGTGGACCCTCTGGTGCTGGGAGAGGATGTGGCCATTCTGCAACAGCCACACGTCCTAGTGAACCAACTACCTCAGGTTCCAGTACCCGCCAGAATTTACAGCGATATTTGGTGGGGCCCAATGCCGTTCTAAGGATGGTAAGGCCTGAGCAAGTACAGGCGCTAGTCAAATGGATGGCCGACAGTGGATCCAGCACGTTCACAACATTATCTCCCACCCAGTCTTCTGCAGAAAGCGCACAGGTGGCACCTGAAAACCAAGCCCATCAGTCTGTTACATCACCATCATGCATATCAGGGAAACTGTCTGAGCCTCAAGTTATGCAGCAGTCTCTTATGCTGTTTGAAGACTCTGCTGGCAGGGTTTCCCAAGGGAATCCACCTAGCCCTTCCCCAGTGGTGGAAGACATAGAATGCACTGATGCACAACAACTTATGTTTCCTGATGATGAGGACATGGGAATACCACCTCATCGGAGTCCGCACGTCTCTGATAATGACGAAACACAGATGCTAACTGCTGCATCTTTTTGCAGTGTGCAGACCAAACAGGAGGTCAGTGAGGAACACTGTGTGGAAGACGATGCAGGGGTCGATGAGGTCCTAGACCCCACATGGAATGAAGGTCGTGCCACTGACTTTCATAGTTCAGAGGAAGAGGCAGTGTAGAGACCGAGCCAACAGCGTAGCAAAAGAGGGAGCAGGGGGCAAAAGCAGAACAGCCGCTACCAACAGAGTTCGCCTGCTACTAGCCACCGCCACCAGGGACTGAGCATCCCAAAGGCAGCTTCAAGGAGTTCCCTGCATGAACTGCAGTGGAGTAAACACCTTAAAAGCAAGGAACTCACTCCCTCCTCTGCTGCTGCCTCGGCCTCTTCCTCCGCCTCGTGAGGAATGTTGGCTACTGCCGCCCACCAAACAGAGGATGTGCCACCGACACCACCACCTGCGTCACCAAGCATCTTCACCATGTCACACGGCAGCGTTCAGCTCTCCAACTCACAAACCTTGAAGAGAAAGCCTAAATTCCCACCTAGCCACCCTCGAGTCCTGGGCCTGAATGCCAGCATTTCTAAACTACTGGCCATTGAAATAGCTGTCATTCAGGCTGGTGGACACAGACAGCTTCAAACAGCTGATGGCGATGGCTGTCCCACAGTATGTTGTTCCCAGCCTCCACTACTTCGCCAAGAGAGCCGTGCCTTCCCTGCACAACCAAGTATCCGATAAAATCAAGTGTGCACTGCGCAACGCCATTTGTGGCAAGGTCCACCTAACCACAGATATGTGGACCAGTAAGCACGGCCAGGGATGCTATATCTCCCTAACTGCACACTGGGTAAATGTAGTGGCGGCTGGGCCCAGGCGGAGAGTTCCTTGGCGCATGTCCTTCCGCCACCAAGGATCGCAGGGCATCATTCTTTGCCTCCTGTAGCCTCCTCCTCCTACTCGGCTTCCTCCTCCTCTGCTTCCACCAGCTCATCCAGTCAGCCACACACCTTCACCACCAACTTCAGCACAGCCCGGGGTAAACGTCAGCAGGCCATTCTAAAACTCATATGTTTGGGGGACAGGCCCCACACCGTGCAGGAGTTGTGGCGGGGTATTGAACAACAGACCGACGAGTGGTTTCTGCCGGTTGGCCTCAAGCCCGGCCTGGTGGTGTGCAATAATGGGTGAAATCTCGTCGCAGCTCTGGGACTAGCCGGTTTGAAGCACATCCATTGCCTGGCACATGTGCTGAATTTGGTGGTGCAGAAGTTCATTCATAACTACCCTGACATGTCAGAGCTGCTGCATAAAGTGCGGGCCGTCTGTTCGCGCTTCCGGCGTTAACATCCTGCCGCTGATTGCCTGTCTGCGCTACAGCGGAACTTCAGCCTTCCCGCTCACCGCCTCATATGCGACGTGCCCACCAGGTGGATCTCCACCTTGCACATGCTGGAGAGACTGAGAGAGCAGCAGCAGGCCATAGTGGAGTTTCAGCTGCAGCACGCATGGGTCAGTCGCACTGCGGAACAGCACCACTTCACCACCAATGACTGGACCTCCATGCGAGACCTGTGTGCCCTGTTGCGCTGATTCGAGTACTCCACCAACATGGCCAGTGGCGATGACACCATTATCAGCGTTACAATACCACTTCTATGTCTCCTTGAGAAAACACTTAGGGCGATGATGGAAGAGGAGGTGGCCCAGGAGGAGGAGGAGGAGGAGAAGGAGGATAAGGGGTCATTTTTAGCACTTTTAGGCCAGTCTGTTATAAGTGCTAAATGAGGTGGAGGAGGATGAGGATGAAGCAGGTTCACAGTGGGGTGGCACCCAACACAGCTCAGGCCCATCACTAGTGCGTGGCTGGGGGGATACGGAGGACGGACACGATACGCCTCCCACAGAGGACAGCTTGTCCTTACCTCTGGGCAGCCTGGCACACATGAGCGACTACATGCTGCAGTGCCTGCGCAACGACAGCAGAGTTGCCCACATTTTAACATGTGCGGACTACTGGGTTGCCACCCTGCTGGATCCCCGGTACAAAGACAATGTGCCCACCTTACTTCCTACACTGGAGCGTGATAGGAAGATGTGCGAGTACAAGCGCACGCTGGTAGACTCGCTCCTGAGAGCATTCCCAAATGTCACAGGGGAACAAGTGGAAGGCGAAGGCAGAGGAGGAGCAAGAGGTCGCCAACGCAGCTGTGTCAGGGCCAGCTCCTCTGAGGGCAGGGTTAGCATGGCAGAAATGTGGAAAAGTTTTGTCAACACGCCACAGCTAACTGCACCACCACCTGATACGGAACGTGTTAGCAGGAGGCAGCATCTCACTAACATGGTGGAACAGTACGTGTGCACACCCCTCCACGTACTGACTGATGGTTCGGCCCCATTCAACTTCTGGGTCTCCAAATTGTCCACGTGGCCAAAGCTAGCCTTTTATGCCTTGGAGGTGCTGGCCTGCCCGGCGGCCAGCGTTTTGTCTGAACGTGTATTCAGCATGGCAGGTGGCGTCATTACTGACAAATGCAGCTGCCTGTTCACAGCCAACGTGGACAAGCTGACGTTCATAAAAATGAACCAGGCATGGATCCCACAGGACCTGTCCATCCCTTGTGCAGAATAGACATTTATAACTGCCTCCCCCTCAACCATATATTCTTGTACTCCGGGACACTGCTTTATTGAATCCTATTTTTTTAATTTTATCATTATATTGCGGTGCAACCAAAAGTTGAATGAACCTCTCCTCCGTCTAGGTGCCAGAGGCCTAATTACCTAAAAGTGGCCTTCTCCATTGGTGGGTGACATAACGCCTGATTCTCTGCTATGTGACCTCTGTCCTCTGTCTGTGTGCTGGGGCCTAAATAAATGAAAGTGGCCTTCTCCATTGTTGGGTGACTTGAAGCCTGATTCTCTGCTATGGGACCTCTCTCCAATTGATATTGCTTAATTTTTATTTATTTTATTTTAATTCATTTCCCTATCCACATTTGTTTGCAGGGGATTTACCTACATTTTGCTGCCTTTTGCAGCCCTCTAGCCCTTTCCTGGACTATTTTACAGCCTTTTTAGTGCCCAAAAGTTCGGGTCCCCATTGACTTCAATGGGGTCCGGGTTTGGGATGAAGTCCGGGTCGAGTTCGGATCCCGAACCTGAACATTTTTGGGAAGTTCGGCCGAACTTCTCGAACCCGAACATCCAGGTGTTCGCTCATCTCTAACTGTAATATGTCAGACCCCTTTAGTAAGTGTATTATTTTTCTGTTACCCAGTTTTACCGCACGCGCACACGCGCATTTACATTCTTGCAGTTGGACGATACTCCATTGTCAATTCATTGCCGGGATAAGGTTTAGCTGTCTGTCGAGCTATGTACCTTCACACATAAGGAGGACAGAGCAAGCAACAACAAAAAAGTGATTTTTTTCAACGAGAATGTCACAGTTGTGTTTACTGATTATATTTCACTACTTTCTAGTAAAAAAAAAGGTGATTTTTTTTAACCACAATGTCACAGATGGATTTAATGATTATATTTCACTTTCACAAATGCAGTACAGGCCGCAAAGGTACTTTCTAGCCAAAAAAATAAAAGATTATTTTTTCACCAACAATTAAATAGATGGATTTACAGATTTTCTTTCCCTATCACAAATGCAGCACAGTTCGCAAACGTACTTTTTAGCAAAAAAAATTAATTTTCCCCAGAATCTAACTGTCACATATGTAGCACATACTTCCCCCCTGGGTCCCTGAACTCACAGACGGATTACCTATATTAGTCTCTCTTCCCCTGGCACATATAAAGTGCAGATGCACTCTAAAATGGGTATGTGTCACCTACTGAACTACAAAAACAGGATTCAAGTATTGTCCCTGGCACATATGCAGGTGCAAGTGCACTGCACTTGCACAAAATGGCCGCCGACGCCAACCTAACTAACAGACGGATTAAAACTTATTTTTCTGTGTCATTGGGCTCAGGGCAGGGTACAAAAATGTTGCATTGCACCCACAAAAAAAAAACGCTGTAGATCGCAGACTTAACACCAAGCTCTGATATCAGATTCTTTCCTAATCTCTCACAGCAGCAGCATCCTATCCCTACACTAGTAAGAGCTGACGTGATGTGCGGTGCTACGTGATTCCAGCTTATATAGAGGCTAGGTCACATTCTGCACTGGCCAATCACAGCCATGCCATTAGTAAGCTTCTACGGGCACACATCTTAAACGCTTGTTGATTGGCTGCCCTGCAGCCTTTCAACAGGCTTTAGTTAACGGCCGAACACGAAATTCGAACCCAAACTTTTACGGAAAATTTGGGTATAAAAAATCGTTAATTTCTAACGATAATTTGTTTTCCCTTAGTCCTAACAGCAGCACAGATGGGGTTAACCACCCCCCGTGGACTGGCAGGACCGGCGGAATGTTTTATGAGCCCAAGACTAATAACTCAATTTAACAATTAAGTATCTCCTTAAAAGGAGGAAGTCAACCCCCAGCCCACTGTGTTTATAGCAAGAAAAAAACTAGACTTACTAGGGTGGGAAATTTGTGTGCTGCTGTTAGGACTAAGGGAAAACAAATTATCGTTAGAAATTAACGATTCCCTTACGTCCTACCAGCAGCACAGATGGGGAGATAGCAAGAAAAACCCTAGGGAGGGGCCTTCCTGCCTGGCAGAACTAAGAAAAGTCTGCCCAAAGGCCGAAAACTCAGCTAGACTGGCATCTAGTCTATAATGGGGAGATGAATGTCGATTCAGAGCTCCAGGAGGCAGCTTTGCAAATCATGTTGAGAGGCAGAAGACTCCTCTCGGCAAAAGAAGTAGCCACAACTCTAGTAGAGTGGGCCTTCATGAATCCCGGAGGGTCCAGAGATTGTGGAAACAAAGGATTCCTTAATAGCCTCCTCAATCCACCGACTGATGGAAGGTTTGGATGCCTTATAGCCTTTAAACTTACCGGCAACAGGATTAGCAGATTCTCATCTTTCCTGAACTCCTTGATCTATCCACATAGATCCGGAGACATCTCGAGACGTCCAGAGGATGTCTAGCAGGTTCCTAGGAGGAGATGGTAGATGTCGACAGAACCGGGAGGAATATCACCTGGTTGATGTTCTGGAAGGAAGGAACTTTAGGCCTACAATACGGGAGGAATCTAAGAAGGTCCCGGTGATGTAAGAATAGGGCTCATGTGCTGAGAGAGCTTGAAGCTCAGAGACCCTCTTGGCCAAAGTCACTGCAAGGAAATACACAAACTTCCAAGTGACGAACTTGATGTCCACCTCCTCTAACGGTTCAAAGGGGAGATGCTAACCCCTGAGAACTACTGAAAACCCATTGAAAAAAGGGTCTCAGTACTGTAGGCTTTAATCTTTCAGCTCCTTTAAGGAACCGCTTGATCAGCGGGTCCTGAGAAAAAGCCTGTTAAGGCAAGCTGAGATGGCTGAAACTTGAATCTTCAGAGTAAAGGGCAAGGCCTCTATCAAGGCCGTTTTGCAGGAACTGAAGGATAGCGGAGAGGGCGGATCTGCAGACGCCTCCTCAGTTGAGGTACAACAGGATGAGAATATCTCATAATACAAGAGTAGGCTCTCTTGGTAGGGTCCGCTCTAGAATGAGACAGCGTTCTCAGGACCGACTCTGAAAGCCCTTCTATTCCGGGAAGGGACTGATCAACCTCCAGGCTGTCAGGTTGAATCTGTGCAGATCTGAGCAGAGGTGAGTGTCCCACCGACACCAGGGTCTGCTGTGGGGAGCCTCAATATTGTCCTCGACTCAACTGGGTGAGCTAGGTAAACCAGGATCTCTTCTGCCAAAACAGTATGATGGCTATCAACGAGGCCTGATCCTGACGGATTTTCATCAATACCTCGGTATCATGGAAAGGGAGGGAAGATGTAAGCCAGCCTGAACCTCCAGGATATTGACAGAGCGCCTAACGCCAGGGGTTGTCCTCCTGTAGAGGGAGCAGAACCTCTCCACCTTGGCATTGAACCTTGTTGCCAGTGAGATCCACCTCTGGCATACCCAACTTGAGGACCATCTGCTTGATTCTCCAGATGCAAAGACCACTTCACCGACGTGGAAGACCGCGGCTCAGCCGCTTATCATATTGAGGGAGCCTTGGATGTGGATCGCAGATAAGTGGGAAGGTACAACTCTGTCTAATCCAGAATCACCCCGATCTCTGACAAGAGGGGAAGTGATCTGTGCCTCCCTGCTGGTTGATGTAAGCACCGCAGTCACATTCTGTCTGACTGACTTTCACCGCTTGCCCCAGATCTGAGGGGCTATGAAGGAGGGCTAGCCGATAGCCTGAATCTCGCGGAGATTGATGAAAGAAGCCACCCTGAGGAAACCAGGTCCCGTGGAACTGGAGTGTCGTCTAGGTGAGCGTCCCAGCCTACTTAGGACGCATCCAGAGTCAATATGACCCAGACTGGCTGGGTCATAGACTTCCCATCTAAAAGATGGCACCACCATCTGAGGGAATACCGAGTTTGCCAAGTCAGGAGCACAGGGAGTTTATACCCAGCAGGGCTGTCATTCCATTAGGAGAGGACCTCCGACTGTAGAGGGCGGAGGTGCCATAGAGCCCAAGGGACTGCTTCCGCAGACGCTGACATGAGCCCCAACATCTTCATGAGAGTCCGGATTGGAACTCGCTGGGAAAGGAACTTGCCGTGTTCTGAACCCGAATCTTCTTTCTGAGTCAACTGGAGCGACATCCCAGCGGAGTCGGTTATGAAGCCTAGATATCTTACTGAAGTCGACGGGCTCACGCTCGACTTCTACCAGCTGATGATCCAACCTAGGTGGAACAGAAAGGAGATTGTTACCTGAAGAAGTTGGGTTAGGACCGCTAGAGCAGAGGCTTTCAAAGCCAGTCGTCCAGATAAGGAATGATGGTCAGTCCTTGAAGCCTCAAAGCCGCCACCACAGAACCACCACCTTGGTAAAAGTGTGAGGGGCAGAAGAAATGCCAAAGAGAAGGGCAACAGAAGATGCTTGACGACACCGGACACCTGACCGTGATCCTGATATACTTCCTGGAACCAGGATGGATTGGGAGTGCAGATATGCATTCTTGAGGTCCAGGGCTGCCATCACGCCTCCAGGATTGACGACGTGAACTACTGACCTGATGGTTTCTACACGAAACTTCACCTTCCTTATAAATCGATTGAAATATCTCAGATCGATTATCATCCGGAGATCTCCTGAAGCCTTGGGAACCAGAAAACTGGTGAATAGATCCCTAGGTCCCCGTTCTCCTGCCGGAACCTCCTCCAGAGCCCTTTGCAAATGTAGTCCTGAATGTAGGCCTCTAGGATCGCCTCCTTGGCAGCTTGTAGAAGGTTGATCTTGACAAACCTGTCCAGTGGAATAGAGGTGTTGTTGACTAAATAACCGTTGAAAATGATATTCAGGACCCAGGATCCACTTCTTCTCAGAAGTGGGAGAGACGACTCCGACGGGTACATGAAGCTTATTGGCAGGACGGCAGGAGTAACGGGAATTAAGCAAGAGCCTCGAAGAGGCCCGTAGTCAGGAGGTGGATTTTCCATCCTTGGCTCCTCCAAATGGAATATGGGTCACGATCTCAGGGCCATGCTATATATAGGCCCCTGACATTATCTGATAGTATTGCTACAGGGTGCCCAAGGCACACTTGGTCTCCCATGAGCCACAGACCTGCTGCTTAGCTTCAAGAGCAAGGATCTGTGTTTGGCCTCATACCCAGGACTTGCTTTGCTAGCGGGAAGCTCCCTCGCTAGCTTCAACTGGGGCTGTGCGGTATCGCACAAGAAGTCCGTAGCCAGGTTGATGGTCTTGAAAGCAGCCAGTATGTCATCCTGGAAAAAACCTCTGGTTCACATCAACTTGAATTTGATCCAGGCGAGATCGGAGGAACGTAGAGACTTCAAAAAGCCGCTATGGCTGTGGAAGAGGAAGCCGCAGCTGCCGTAACACCCTCGTCTTAGTGTGCACTCTGCAAGGGGGTCCTGCAGCTAGACCCATCGTCTGCAGGAACCAGAGTGCGCTGACAACTTGGCAATAGCCATGTCCACCTTGGGAATGGATCCCCACGAATCCACCAAGGGTTAAGCCATCGGGAACATGGATTTAAACTTCTTGTTAAAACCGGACCTTTCCAGGTTTTTTCCACTCTATATCATGACAGAGAGAGGGTCTCATCCGCTTTGAAGACACGATGTGCCCGAGTAGCGGGAACGGGAGGCTCCCTCGAGTCAACATCATGGTCCCCCGACCTGATGGACTTGAGCAACTTCTGTGTCTTCCAGGGAGAAAACACAATATCATGACAGAGAGGAGGGTCTCATCCGCTTTGAAGACACGATGTGCCCGAGTAGCGGAACGGGAGGCTTCCCGAGACAACATCATGGTCCCCGACCTGATGGACTTGAGCAACTTCTGTGTCTTTCCAGGGGAGAAAACATAACGCCAGCTCCTCCTCATCCGAGGAGGAAGAAACTAAGGAGACCAAGAAGGTCTCTCTACCGGGACAGAGGTCTCCATAGGGCCTGGGCACGAATTGGAAGCTTTTCCATCCAGCAGGCCTATGACTCCTTTAACAGAGCCATTGATACATATCCTGCAACATAGGTTCACTAGAGGTCAGAAACCTCTAACCACAGCTGTAACCCCAGGTGTAGGTTAAGTCAACACACCCAGGGATTCCCAACCGGTCTCCCAAGCTGGTCTTAGCCCAGCCTAAAGATGCTTAGCTTCTGCGATCTTACGAGTGCAGGTAACCGTTGACTGCTGCAATGGTAGCAGGATAGATGCTTCCTCTTGGAATCCACTTTCCTGCCTTCCGAATCCCGCGGAGGAGACATCACCAAACGAAAAGAAGGCTCCCCGCACTTTCCATAAGAAAGGGGGGAACAAACCGCCTAGTCCACCTGTCCAGGAGGACAGAAAAAAACACAGTGGGCTGGGGGTTGACTTCCTCCTTTTAAGGAGATACTTAATTGTTAAATTGAGTTATTAGTCTTGGGCTCATTAAACATTCCGCCGGTCCTGCCAGTCCACGGGGGGTGGTTAACCCCATCTGTGCTGCTGTAGGACGTAAGGGAACCCTAACTTTACAGTTCGGGTTCACTCAACATTACTTGTGAGACAATTGAGTTAATTAAGGTATCAGCTTAGTTATTTCCAATTGAGCAATATACTTTTTAACTCATTTCTGGCACTCTAAAACTATACATTTAACAAACAATTGTCTGTGACGCAATCAACAAACACAATGGGCATTGCCTGTGACACAATTAACAAAATAAAAGTAATGAATCCAGGGGGTTTATACAAGGTTACAGTCGGTGGCCCAGGCAATAACAGGGGTTCTGTTACAATGGCGTTTTATTCAAAAGGATCATATACTTTAAAACTCATATGAATAAAAAATCTATGGACTCTTAAATAATCTGTATTTTCCACATTATATTTAGGTTCATCAGCTGAGTACATATGTTACTTTCAATGTGATTGGTATAGTGCGGCAAACAAGTCTAGTTGGCGGTAGTATGCGATAATTACATTACAAAAGCAAGATAAAAATTAACATAATAGAAATGAACCAAAAAATATTAAAAATATATATATATAAAACAAAAACCCAATTTCTTCAGTACGCAAGAGATGGTATTCTATTTGAATCGTTTAAAGATATCTCAACAATATATGTCTCTGTTAGATATTGAGATACCAAACTGATGTCCTTTGATGTAAGTCCTCTTATCCAAAAACACTAATAAACCATAGATCCTTCTTTAATTTTCCACATAAGCTTTGTATACATGTAAGGATACAAATGTCCCTTTTACATAATATCCAATATAATGGGTCAGCTTATCTATGTGTCTGTGAATTGCCGATTATGGATTATATTTGTCTCAATGTATCAGTCCTGGATCCACAGACTTCAATACATAGACTGTTCTTGTTAGTATACTTGGCAATCCACTATTCTCAGTAGGTGCTGCAAATAATCCACATCACAAGGTAAGTATTAAAGTGCAAGGTATTGGTTACGTTACCAGTTACTTGTATGACACGGGAGACTCTGGAGTCATGAGGCAGATGTATCGCTGTAATCCAAATGCCCTTCAGTTAGCTGGATATTCTCTGCGTTCCATGTGGCGTCCCATGTTTTGTAGAGATGCCGGTACCTTCAGTTCTCAAACACCGGTCATATGGAATACGGAGAGCTCCAATTTGTTGCACGATCAGGTTTGAAAATTCAATCCAAGGTACTAGGTACATGTACTAGGTAATCTCAAGCACACAAGTACTGTCTCCTCTCAGCCCAGATGTGTTTTGAAGCTTCGTGCTCCTTCATCAGTGGTAGACAGTACTCTGCATGTATCGTAATGCTTATGAAGGTAAATCCTTAATTGGAGAGGAGGTGGATTGTGATCTGGCACTAAAATGGCTCTAAAAAAGTCCTAAGAAAGGGCTAGAGGGCTGGAAATTGAAGCAAAATGGGGGTAAGAGTAGGACAAATTTGGATAGGGAAATAACTTAAAATAACATAAAATACATAAAAATTAAAAATTAACGTTCTAAACCTGAGCACAAGTGAGTGACAATGGCACCTGCCACCCCACAAACAGAGGATGTGGCATCAACGCCACCACATCTTTCACCATCACCAAGCATCTCCACACTGTCCCATGGAAGTGTTCCGCTGTCTACCTTCCAATTAGAAAAATAAATAGAAAGAGGAAGTACCCCCCTACCCACCCGTGATCCCTGGCCCTGAATGGCAGGATTTCAAAATTCCTGGTCCTTTGAAATGCTGTCATTCTGTCTGGTGGAGATGGATGGAGACTTTTAAAAAACGTATGGCGGTGGCTGTCCCAGCAGTGGTTCCCAGCAGCCACTACTTTTCCAGGCGAGCCATCCCTTCCCTGCACAACCAAGTGGTAGATAAAATCAGGTGTGCACTGCCCAACGCCATCTGTGGCAAGGTCCACATAACCACCAATATGTGGACCGGTAAGCACGGGCAGGGAAGTTATATCTCCCTAACAGCACACTGGGTAAATGTAGTGGCGGCTGGGCCAGAGGCGGATAGCAAATTGGCGCATGTCCTTCCGCCCCCGAGGATTGCAGGGCATTTCTATTTGCCTCCTGTTGCCTCCTCCTCTGACTCCGCTTCCTCCTCCTCTACCACCTCCTCATCCTTTCAGCGTAACATCTTCACCACCAACATCAGCACAGCCAGGGGGAAACGACAGCAGGCTGTTCTGAAACTCATCTGTTTAGGGGACAAACACTATACCGCGCAGAAGCTGTAGACGGGCATGGAGCAACAGACCGATGAGTGGTTGGTGTAACTGAGCCTCAAACCCCGCCTGGTGGTGTGCGATAATGGGCAAAATCTCGTAGCAGCTCTGGGCCTGGCCGGTTTGACACACATTCCTTGCCTGGCGCATGTGCTGAGTTTGGTGGTGCAGAAATTCCTGAACACCTGACAGTGAAAATCAATTGAGTTAATCTGACTCTTAGATTCTGGTGGGACAAATTCACCTTTATTGGTGCTCAATGACCACTGGGGCCTGAGCCGCAGATGTGACTGGCAAATTATTTTATTAAATTTGTCGGTTAGATTGTTGGGTAACATTTCCACGGGTATTAGGACTTTTTATTATAAATCGTAACATAAATTATACAAGGAACATTTCAAAAAGAGAAAATTAACCCGGTTCCTGCATCAACATAGGCCAGGTACACAGTTGTCCAGCCAGGGCACAGTTCTGGAGGAGGAGGAGGAGGAGGAAGAGGAGAAGAAACCATATTCACAGCAGGGTGGCACCAAAGCAGCTCACGGCCATCACTTGAGTGTTGCTGGGGGGATACGGAGGAAACAGATTATACACCTCTCACAGAGAACAGCTTGTCATTGCCTCTGGGCAGCCTGGCAAACATGAGCGACTACATGCTGCAGTGCCTGCGCAACGACTGCCGAGTTGCCCACATTCTAACTTGTGCAGATTACTGGGTGGCCACCCTGCTAGATCCCTGTTACAAGGACAACGTGCTGTCCTTAATTCCGTCACTGAAGCGTGATCGGAAGAAGCCAACGCTGTTAGACGCGCTGCTGATGGCATTCACACCTGACACCAGGGGCTCAGTGGAAGCACAAGGCTAAAGCAGAGGAGGAGGAGGAAGAAGTCGCCAACACAGCTGGGTCACCGCCCGCACCTCAGAAGGCAGTGTTAGCATGGCCGAAATGTGGAAAAGCTTTGTCACCATGCCACAACAACCAGCACCACCAGCAGATATGGAACGTCTTAGCAAGAGGCAGCATTTCCGCAAAATGGTGGAATAGTATCTGTGCACACACCTGATGGGTCTGCCCAGGGTCGTAGCTACAGGGGAAGCAGGGAAATCAGCTGCTTTGGGGCCCTGACCAAGAAGGGGCCCATCCAGGAGGAGGAGGACTAAAAGACTTTGTCAGGGCCCCCTCAACTGAGCTGCCTGGTCTGAGAGAGCGATCTTTAGTAGCCACAGGAATGGGGACAGCATGAAAGGAAGGGGTTGCAAACAAATTACTGGGGGAGGGGGGCCCCATTCAAAAATTTGCTGTTGGCCCAGTCATTTCTAGCTATGCCACTGGGTCTGCCGCATTCAACTTCTGGGTCTCCAAATTGGGGACATGGCTTCAGCTTCACCTTTATGCCCTGCAGCCAGTGTATTGTCTGAACGTGTGTTTAGCATGGGTGGGGGCGTTATCACAAACAAGCGCAGCCACCTGTCCACAGCCAACTTGGACAATCTCACATTCATTAAAAAGAACCAGGCATGGATCCCACAGGACTTGTTCGTACCTTATGCAAAATAGACATGTATACCAGCCTCACCCAACCATTGTTATACTACAGCGCACTTACTCACTTATATTACTTACTTACATATATTTCCCAATGTTTTGGGGCCTACCCCAATTTATAAAAAAAAAAGAAAACAAAACACATTGTTGCTGGCGACTACCTTTCGCTTCACAGCCAAAAAAGGCTTTATGTCAGGCAACAATGTAACCGCCAATTGTAATGAACTAAGTTCCCTGTCTGTTATGCAGTGCAGGGGTACTTTGAAAGAAAGAAGGGGTACAGATCAGCCAACAATCTGAACACCACCTAATTTACAGAATATATTTCCCAGTCAGGTATGCAGGGCAGGGGAAGTTTGAAAGAAAAAAGGGGTCATGGAGCATCCCCGTCATCAGGCATCTATTTGCCCTTCTAAAGGATTATTTTAAAAGTGTATAGAAGCCACAAGGGGCCCCCACGCTGCAGATTTATCATGGAGACATCATGAAGATTTTACAGCATATAACTACAGCACCCAACAATGTAAACGCCGCCAAATTTACAGAATATAATTCCCAGTCAGGTATGAAGTGCAGGGGTAGTTTGAAAGAAAGAAGGGGTACAGATCACCCAACAATCTGAAGGCCACCTAATTTACAGAATATATTTCCCAGTCAGGTATGCAGTGTAGGGGTACTTTATGGCCCAAGAATGTAACATACGATTTTTAGAAATTTACCTCCCTGTCTCCTATGCAGAGCAGGAGTTTGTATATGGCAAAACTGACAAAATAAGGAGAGGAAAAAAAACGGTAACAAATGGAACAATCCTTGTGGCGCTGCTTGGCTGATGACATCCAGTCAATAGGTTTTGTAAAAAGAACTGATTTTTATTTTTATAAAAATCAGTTCTTTTTAACAATGCCTACTGACTGGATGTCATCAGCCAAGCAGCGCCACAAGGATTGTTCCATTTGTTACTGTTTTTTTTTCCTCTACTTATCTTCTGGCCGCACTTTGATCCTAAAGAGCGGAAGGAACATAGGCTGCAGCGAGGCAAACCCCCTGATGCTGGGCAGGACTCTTACACCAGCAAAAGCCCTACAAGCTGTTGTGACTTCATCACCATAGCATCTGGTAAGCGCATAATTTTACTTTTACATTTAAGTTTAAACGACGGTACCACACAGGAGGCGCTGCCCCTCTCTCTTTTTTCTTTTATTATATAAAACTGACAAAATGTCACCCACCAATGTAACAAATGATTTTTTGAAATTAACCTTCCTGTCACCTATGCAGAGCAGGGGTTTGTATACGGCAAAACTGGCAAAAAAAAGTGTTTTTTCAGCGTTGTATGCAAAAGTGCTCTGTGGCACAACAGTACGGGTTTTTTCCACCAACTACAGATAATAATTCGACTGATGTCCCTGGCAGGCTGGCACACATGCAGGTCACATGCACTTCCAAGGACACTGCAGTTGCTAAAATGGCCGCCAACCTCCACCTCAGTAACAGATGGATTAAAAATTATTTTGCAGTATCACTGGGCTCAGGGCTGGGTAGAAAATATGTAGCATAGCACCCTCAATAATTGCTGAAGTTTGAAGATTTAACACCACAAAGTTCAACAGATTTCTTCCCAAATCTCTCCCTCACAGCAGCAGCAGAAACCTGTCCCTACACTAAGAGCAGCAGAGTGACGTGTGGCGCTACGTGACTCCAGCTTATATAGAGGCTGGGTCACATGCTGCACTTAGCCAATCACAGTCATGCCAATAGTAGGCATGGCTGTGATGGCTTCTTAGGGCAAAGTAGTGAAACGCTTGTTGATTGGCTGCCCTGCAGCCTTTTAAAAAGCGGGAAGAAATCGCCGAACAACAAACACAAACTTTTACGGAAATGTTCGGGTTTGGGTCCGACTGCGGAAAACTGTAAAGTCCGGTACGAACCCGAACTATACAGTTCGGGTTCGCTCAACTCTAATTATTATTTGTTTGTTTACCTATACTCCAAAGTGTAATTAATTAATACAAGCAATCATATATTTTGAGATTAAAAAATAGGAATAAAACTACCTTTACTTAAATGAAATAGATTTCTTATAGAATCACAGCCACAATTGACTATTACATAGTAATATAGTAACATAGTATATAAGACCGAAAAAAGACATTTGTCCATCCAGTTCAGCCTGTTTCCTACAAGTTGATCCAGAGGAAGGCAAAAAACCCCTGTGAGGCAGAAGCCAATTTTCCCTACTTAAGGGGAAAAATTCCTTCCCGACTCCAATCAGGCAATCAGAATAACTCCCTGGATCAACGACCCCTCTCTAGTAGCTGTAGCTTGTAATATTATTACACTCCAGAAATAAATCCAGTCCCTCTTGAATTCCTTTATTGTACTCACCATCACCACCTCCTCAGGTAGAGAGTTCCATAGTCTCACTGCTCTTACAGTGAAGAATCCTTTTCTATGTTTTTGTACAAACCTTCTTTCCTCCAGACGCAGAGGATGTCCCCTCGTCACAGTCACAGTCCTGGGGATAAATAGATGATGGGACAGATCTCTGTACTGACCCCTGATATATTTATACATAGTTATTAGATCTCCCTCAGTCGTCTTTTTCTAAAGTGAATAACCCTAATTTTGATAACCTTTCAGGGTACTATAGTTGCCCCATTCCAGTTATTACTTTAGTTGCCCTCCTCTGAACCCTCTCCAGCTCTGCTATGTCTGTCTTGTTCACAGGAGCCCAGAACTGTACACTGTACTCCATGTGTGGTCTGACTAGTGATTTGTAAAGTGGTAGGACTATGATCTCATCACGGGTATCTATGCCCCTTTTGATGCAACCCATTATCTTATTGGCCTTGGCAGTAGCTGCCTGACACTGGTTTTTGCAGCTTAATTTGCTGTTTATTAAAATTCCTAGATCCTTTTCCATTTCAGTGTTACCGAGTATTTTACCATTTAATATGTACGGGTGACTTGCATTATTCCTTCCCATGTGCATAACTTAACATTTGTCAGTGTTAAACCTCATCTGCCATTTTTCTTCCCAAGCCTCCAATCTATCCAGATCCCTCTGTAGCAGAAAACTGTCCTCTTCAGTGTTAATTACTTTACACAGTTTAGTGTCATCTGCAAAAATAGATATTTTACTGTGCAGGCCTTCTACAAGATCATTAATAAATATATTGAAGAGAATAGGGCCCAATACTGACCCCTGAGGTACCCCACTAGTTACAGTGACCCAATCTGAGTATCTACCGTTAATAACCACCCTCTGTTTTCTGTCACTTAGCCAGTTACTTACCCACATACAGACATTTTCTCCCAGTCCGAGCATCCTCATTTTATATACTAACCTTTTATGAGGTACGGTGTCAAATGCTTTGGAGATGTCCAGATATATGACATCCATTGATTCGCTGCTGTCAAGTCTAGAACTTACCTCCTCATAGAAGCTGATTTAATTCGTTTGGCATGACAGATCCCTCATGAAGCCATGCTGATATGGCGTTATTTGCTTATTTTCATTGAGATACTCCAAAATAGCATCTCTTAGAAACCCTTCAAACAGTTTACCAACATTAGATGTTAAACTTACCGGCCTATAATTTCCAGGCTCTGTTTTTGGACCCTTTTTGAATATTGGCACCACATTTGCTATGCGCCAATCCTGTGGAACATTCCCTGTCAGTATAGAGTCCGTAAATATCAGAAATAAAGGTCTGGCTATGACATCACTTAATTCCCTTAGGATACGGGGGTGTATGCCATCTGGTCCTGGCGATTTGTCTATTTTAATCTTTTTAAGTCGCTGTTGTACTTCTTCCTGGGTCAGACAGGGCACTTTTAATGGGGAATTTACTTTACATTCTGCATTTCATCTGACAGTTTATTTTCCTCAGTGAATATAGTGGAGAAAAAATATTTAATAGTTTTGCTTTATCCTCGTCGCTCTTTGCAACACCCCCCTCATTGCTATGTAGAGGGCCGACTCCTTCAGATTTATATTTTTTACTATTTATATAATTGAAGAACATTTTAGGGTTAGTTTTACTCTCTTTGGCAATTAATCTCTCGGTCTCTAGTTTGGCAAATTTTACATATTCTATTTTTTTCCTTATAGTTTATCAGTGCTTCCTGACTCCCCTCCTGTTTTAGTGATGTATATGCTTTCTTTTTGTCATTCATTGCTTTCTTTACGGTTCCATTTATCCACATTGGTTTCTTATTGTTCCTTAGCCTTTTATTCCTATAAGGTATGTACCTCTCACAATTAGATGTTACAATGCTTTTAAAAATCCCCCATTTTATGTTTGCATTTTTATTTTTGAGGACTTTGTCCCAGTTAGTTAGGCGTATGGCATCGCTTAGTTGGCTAAATTTAGCTTTTTTAAAGTTTGGTATTTTTGTTCCTCCCTTTAGAAACTCTCGTTTAAAGGATAATTGGAAGGTTATAACTTTATGGTCACTATTTCCCAGGTGTTCCCCAACCTGCACCTCTGTTGTTCTATCAGGTCTATTGGTTAATATTAAGTCCAGTATGGCCGTCCCTCTAGTCGGGTCCTGAACCAGTTGGGAAAGGTAATTGTCTTTGGCTATTGCCAAGAACCTGTTTCCTTTTTGGGATGTACAGCTTTCAGTTTCCCAGTCTATATCTGGGTAGTTGAAGTCCCCCATAATAACGACTTCATTATGATTTGCCGCCTCGTCTATCTCGTTTAGTAATAGACAGTAATTACAATGTTAGTAACATAGTAACATAGTATATAAGACCGAAAAAAGACATTTGTCCATCCAGTTTCCTACAAGTTGATCCAGAGGAAGGCAAAAAACCCCTGTGAGGCAGAAGCCAATTTTCCCCACTTAAGGGGAAAAAAATTCCTTCCCAACTCCAATCAGGCAATCAGAATAACTCCCTGGATCAACGACCCCTCTCTAGTAGCTGTAGCTTGTAATATTATTACACTCAAGAAATAAATCCAGTCCCCTCTTGAATTCCTTTATTGTACTCACCATTACCACCTCCTCAGGCAGAGAGTTCCATAGTCTCACTGCTCTTACAGTGAAGAATCCTTTTCTATGTTTGTGTACAAACCTTCTTTCCTCCAGACGCAGAGGATGTCCCCTCGTCACAGTCCTGGGGATAAATAGTTATGAATTTGTTAAACTTAACAAATCGATGTCCCGTCCCCGATTGGCACCCACCCCATTACTACAAGAACCCAAATAACTCCATCTCAGCATTCAGGCCTGCAGGAATCATGGTGTCAAATTCAAAAACTTTCCTTGATTCAGCTCTGGACATGTTGGCAATGTGGTTGCCTCCTCTCCATGGTCTCCTAATCTTTTCTAGAGCTGCAAAGTTGAGTTTGGACGGATCCTTATTATGGTAATCTTTAAAATGTTGTGAAACGGAATGGTTGTCAAACCAATTTTTTATGTTTATTTTGCCACCCTCTGTTTTAATGTCCTTTTAGTCCTTCCTATATATTGCTTGCAGCATGGGCACTCTAAGATGTATATTAAGTCAGTGGTATCACAAATTAAACTGTCTTTAATATTATGATAGAAAGAATTTTGTGTAGAATGAACTTGTATTGTTTTTTGGGGAAAATGGGTTACTTTACAATTATTGCATCTTCCACCATGATGAAAGATTTTTGAAAATAACCAGTTTGTTTTTGTTCCCGTCATTCTTCTTTTCACTGTAGGGGCAATTATTAGGCCCAAATTAGGTGCTTTAGTGTATGTGATTTGGGGAGTGGTGGATAATATAGGTCCCACCACTTTTCCCTCAATAAATGGTGCCAATGTTTTTTAAAGATCTTCTCAACAGTGCGGTACTGTGGTTGAAAGGGCAAGATCATACAAAGGTTGTCATCTTGTTTGTTTTCTTTCTCATTAGTCATGAAAAATGTGTCCCTGTGTTCATACCTCTAACTCTATTTAAAGATGTTTCTATTGTTTTATTAGGATATTGTTTGTCTAGGAATTGTTGTTTTAATTGTGTAGCCTCGCTTTCAAATTGTGTATTTTCTGTACAATTGCGTTTGAGTCGTCTAAATTGGCTAGTAGGGATATTCAGTAACCACCGGGGGAGAATACAGCTTGAAAAGAGAATGTAACTATTTTTCATAATTGGTTTATGGTAGGTGTTGCATATTAATTTGTGATTAATATTCTTAATTGTTAAATCCAAAAATTATATTTGTGACTTACTTGTATTAATAGTAAATTTTTAATTTCTCTCATTGTTATTAATTTGTTGTATTAAGCTTTTTAGAAGGTCCTCTGTATCTTGCCAAATAAATATTATGTTGTCTATGTAATGATGCCATAGCACCAGATTCGTCCCCAGTAACGGGCTGATGGAATTCGCCTCCCATTGTGCCATAAATAAGTTGGCCTAACTAGGGGCAAATCTGGTGCCCATGGCTGTACCCCTTTTTTGTACATAAAGTTTTGACTCATATGAAAAATAATTATGGGTAAGAATATATGCTACCCCTTCTATGATAAAGTTAATTTGTTCTTGCTTCAAAGAACTATTAATCTGTAATTGTTCTGCTAAAGCTTCCATGCCTTATGTTCTATAATTGTGTACAATGAATGTACATCCATTGTACCAAGTATCCAGTTGTCTTGGACCTCCAATTTTTCCAAAGTAGATATTATATCTGTAGTGTCTTTTATATAGGAAGGAATCTGTTTAACAGTTAGTTGTAGTAATCTGTCTATGTATTGTGATAAATTAGATGATATTGAGCCGATACCCGAGATGATGGGTCTTCCCGGGGGTTCATTATAGTTCTTATGAATTTTAGGGATACAGTAAAATATTGGCAACCTCTTTGATGTGCCTATTATATAATTGTACTCACATTCAAATAGAAATTCTTCCTGTCTCACAACATTTTATCAACTCTCTATGGTATTCAATAGTAGGGTCTCTTTTTAGCTTTGTATATGTATCCAAATCTGATCATTGTCGTCTGCATTCCCCATCATATTGATCAGTGTCCATTATTACAATTGCCCTTCCCTTATCCGCTGGTCTAATGGTAATGTTATGTTGGGACTGTATTTGTTTTATGGCCACTTTCTCAGGCTTTGTTAGATTATTAACTGCTGACTTGTTTTTTAATCTCCTTATGTCAGATTCAATGTTTCACCGAAATGTAGCTATTTCATGACCTATCTCTTGTTTAGGATAGTTTTTAGATTTTTCTTTCTGGTCAGTATGTTTATATTCAGTTAGTATTGTATTTTCCCGTGTCATTGGATTTCTCATATAATATTTTTTAGGCATATTTACCTCACAATTTTTCTACTCTATATAAGTACTCAATTTATCTATATCTAGTGTATTAGTAGGTGAAAATTTGAATCCTTTATTTAAAAGACTAATTTGCAGGCCGTTAAGTGCATTTTACTAAGGTTGACTATTGTGTCATCTAACGGATTTAAAACGAAGGTCCAGGTGGACACCACCATTCTCTCAGTATAAGAACATAGAGACATTTGTCGAGCTGGTTACATCCGAAATTGAAAGTTTGAGATTCAAAAAGAGGAACCAGAGAATCTCACACCACGTGAGAGATGTGCCCTTGAAGAACTTAGATCAAACAAAGAGATAGTAATAAAGGCAAGTGATAAAGGGGGCAACGTGGTTATACAGGATAGAGCAGATTATGACAGAATGGTGAGTGACCTGTTAGGGGACAGAAAAACATACGAGGTCCTAGAGGGGGATCCAACTGGGATTTACCTCCAGGAATTACATGGTATCCTACAAGGAGCAAAAGAGGCCCATTTAATTTCGAAAGAGGAACACGATTTTCTCTTTAACAAGTGCCCAACAATTGCCACCTTCTATGCACTACCGAAAGTGCATAAAAAGAGATCTCCTATACCGGGTCGTCCGATAGTATCGGGTAACGACTCCCTGACCCAACCGATAAGTGGTTATGTGGACGAAATACTTAGACCTTTTGTTTCGACCCTTCCGTCTTACATTAAGGATACAGGAGACGCCTTAAGTAAAATCAATGACATAGTATTAACAAAATCAACCTTTCTTGCAAGCCTGGACGTAGAGGCGTTATATTCGAATATAGCACATGATTTGGGTCTTAAAGCAGTAAAAACCTATTTAGACACAAAAAGCACAATTTTTCTTCAACACAATGAATTCGTTTTGGAGTTATTACAATTTACGTTAACGCACAATTATTTTTTATGTAATGGTACCTTTTACCGCCAGACAATTGGTACCGCTATGGGCACGCCCTGTGCACCGACGTTCGCAAATCTTTTTTTAGGGTGGTGGGAGGACACAATTGTTTTTTCGGAATCACTTTTGGAGTACACAACACACATTTCTTTCTGGGGCAGATTTATTGATGATGTTTTAATTTTTTGGGAAGGAGACCAGGATCTGTTTATCAAATTTGTTGATAAATTGAACAATAATAAAATTGGAATGAGATTCACGCATGAAATTCATCCCCAGAAGATCTGTTTCTTGGATCTGTTGATCCAAAAAGACAATGATGGACATATTGGTACTACAATCTATCGCAAACCGACGGCGACAAATAGCCTCCTTCACTGGTCGAGCTGGCATCCGAAACCACTAAGGAGTGGGATCCCAGTAGGCCAATACTTGAGGGCGAGGCGAAATTGCACCTCTGAGGAAACCTTCCAAGAGGAAGCGGATAAACTATATATGCGATTTAGAGAAAGAGGCTATCCCCGCAAGGTTTTAAAAAAGCATACAATCGTGCGAAAAATGAGAACAGGGAGGAACTTTTGTCAGCAAAAGGTAAAAGGGAGGTCGAGGGGAAGAAAGTGATTAGATGTATTGCCACGTATGACAGTAGGTACCAACAGATGATGGGAATTCTAAGAAAGTACTGGCATATCTTGACAAGTGATGGTGACTTGAGAGAAGTTGTGACCTCACATCCAAGTATCACCTTTAGAAGGGGAAAAACTTAAAAGATCTCCTTGTTCATAGCTTCTTGCCTAAGGACTCTATATCCAATGAAAGTTGGTTGAGTACAAAAGGTTCATACCCATGTGGACACTGTACCTTTGCAAGTTCCTACCCAGAATAAAGAGATTTACGAATCCTGTGGATGGTCGAGAGTACACCATTGATGAGTTCTTTAATTGTCGCAGTAGCGGCATTGTATATATAGCATCTTGTACTTGCCCGAAGCTATATGTGGGCAAAACAGTCCAAGAATTACGACGGAGGATCTCAGGGCATGTAAGCTCTATCAATACGAGAAAAGAAACCCCTCTGTTCAGACATATCTCCTACATGCACAATAATAATGTGGAGGTGCTGAAGTTTTGGGGGATCGCAAAGATAAAACTAGGCCCAAGGAAGGGTGATCTTGATCGCAGATTATTACAATCTGAAGCGAAATGGATTTGGAGATTGAAGACGATGAGTCCACAGGGACTAAATGAAGGTTTTTCCTACACTGCCTTTATTTAAAATAAAAGTGATAATATAACTGATATGAGAGAAGATACCAGAGACTCCAAAATTGATGTCAATGATATAATAAAAATAACAAAAAAATTTCTTACCCATTTATATCCTGCCCTTTCCCTTCCCCCTCTTCATATATTTATAGTCAATCCAAAAAAGCAACATCTTAATTCCTGCCAATCACTCATCTGCCCCTTAATAAAAAGTAAAATATTCAAAATAAATGATCTAGGACCTACTGTAATAGCAAACTACTGATGTAATTGAGCTTTGAAAGTACATTAAGGTACATAGCTATTATATAATAGAGTGGGGTATAGATGCTATTATACAATATAGAGTACATGGGATATAGGGCCCCTACAGAAGACAAATAAATAACTAAAAATCAATAAATAATTAAAAAGGCTGTAGAACATTGCATAACTATGTTATGTATCCATACTGTACCAATAAATATGGCAAATTGATATAAGGTTGAATTGTATTTGGAATATATACCTTATGCTATAGAACAGTAATTGCTTCACGAAATGTCTGAATTAAATAAATGTTACTGGCAATTAATAAAAATATAAAGGAATATAAAAATACAATATATATATATATATAAAATATAAAAAATAAAAAAATAAAAAATGAGCAATGCAGTACTGTGTATTTTTCATAAAATAATGTGGGAATTTTTAAAAATCATGACAGTTCAATTAGGGCAGTACTATGAGAATCCTATTATCATAAAATAAACTTTTAGGAATACATGAATGAACATTTAAGGCAAGGATTATGCGGCCCCAATTTATCAAGTGCTTCATTGCACTAAAGGATGAACTAATATCCATGAGTAATTCTCTGTTGTCAGTAACGGATCCCTAATGCAGCGCTCGATTGGTTTGGTCTGGTGGAGATGAGCGGTAATCGATTGGAGCAGTCTGAAGATTGGGAGTGGAGGTGCAGGCTGGGTAATGTAAAGGTGCATAAAAGGACGTCACTGGGAGCGCGCGGCACACTAGTATAGCCCCAACTCCCTGACGAAGCCGCAGCAGCGGTGAAACATGTCGGGAGGGGTTATAGTGTGCCATATCTTTTAGACAGGGCAAATTCGGATCAGACAAAAATGAGGACATAATAGATCCACCGCATGTTTAGAATAGGTAGGTGTGGAGTTGTTGGGAGCAACATGTGCAGCAGCAGTCCTATTTAGTAGTTACAACACGTGCAGCAGCAGTCAGAAATGTCTGCGCAGTAAACCAAACAGACATTGAGCGTGATTGAGTGGCCAATGTGTGCATAGTTAAATTGGCAACAATGTGTTGGATGTATGAGAAGTGCTACATGAGCGCCTGTCAGTGATTTGTGAATACTAACAAACACTGGGCTGAGTGAATTGCTGACACTGTGTTGCAAGGAGTTAAGCAGTAGTTACACACTGTTTAATACACAAAAGGAAGTGTACCAACTGCTGCATACACCCAACCTATTTGGAATGGCCCAAATGAGCTACCTGAATAAAGTCATTAATAATATGTATTGAGATCAATAACCCATAGTGCCGAATCTAGTATACCCCATAAGTGGGTGACTGGATTAAGGTGGATAACAAGTGAAAAATAACTACATTATCCCCTGATGCCCTGATAGTTTTAAAACAATTTTTCTTTTCTTATGTCGTTTTTGTAGTTTATAAATAAAAGTTACGTTTTAATAATACTAGTCAGGACGCCCTAAAAGGGTTTGCGGTCGTAAAGACCTTTGTGAAGTGTATTCCTGGGGGTTCATTATAGTTCTTATGAATTTTAGGGATACATTAAAAGATTGGCAACCTCTTTGATGTGCCTATTATATAATTGTACTCACATTCAAATAAAAATTCATCCTGTCTCACAACATTTTATCAACTCTCTATGGTATTCAATAGTAGGGTCTCTTTTTAGCTTTGTATATGTATCCAAATCTGATCATTGTCGTCTGCATTCCCCATCATATTGATCAGTGTCCATTATTACAATTGCCCTTCCCTTATCCGCTGGTCTAATGGTAATGTTATGTTGGGACTGTATTTGTTTTATGGCCACTTTCTCAGGCTTTGTTAGATTATTAACTGCTGACTTGTTTTTTAATCTCCTTATGTCAGATTCAATGTTTCACCGAAATGTAGCTATTTCATGACCTATCTCTTGTTTAGGATAGTTTTTAGATTTTTCTTTCTGGTCAGTATGTTTATATTCAGTTAGTATTGTATTTTCCCGTGTCATTGGATTTCTCATATAATATTTTTTTAGGCATATTTACCTCACAATTTTTTCTACTCCTATATAAGTACTCAATTTATCTATATCTAGTGTATTAGTAGGTGAAAATTAGAATCCTTTATTTAAAAGACTAATTTGCGCAGCCGTTAAGTGCATTTTACTAAGGTTGACTATTGTGTCATCTACGGTCATGCTCGGTGTTGTCAGTGTATTGTTTTACTTCGTATCTTTTTATATGTGGCCGTGAGTTGTTGGGTGTGATCATTTTGTGATTTTCCCTCTGATGATAATAACTATGTTCGTAGGCCATTGATCATCTGTCCCTTATATTGTCCATGGGATTCTGATGTCTCTGTCTCAAATTGTATTCATGTGACTGTGGTTGTGTCCTTGAGTGTCTTTTTTCTGGAGAATGTGAATGTGTTGGCCTGATTCTTGGTCTGTGATGGGGTGGAGTCTGATCTAAAAAATGTGGAGTAGATAACGATTAGAGATGAGCGAATTTTTCAAAAATACGATTCGCCGGGTTCGCCAAAGTTTTCAGGAAAAATTAGTTTAGATCCGATTATATTCGCTGCGAATTACGTTAAAAAACTGCTATTTCCTGGCTGCTGAGAGCCTTTATAGTGGTGTAGAACACTGTGCCTTGCAGTAACACGCATAGGGAGTCTGCTTTGGTAGTGAAATTATACTGTGAATCCGTATGACATGCAGGTGACAGGCGTCGCTCTTAGAATCACTGCACAGTTCACTCATTAGGGCGGTCACGGAGCCAAAACTGACAAAATAACTCAAGTATCAACTCAGCCTTACAGGTAGATGTTAGAGTCAAGAAGAAGTGCACTCCTTTTACACCCTCGTCAGCTGATTCCACATAGATGTCTACAGAACCTGTTCTATTAAATGCTTATATATGTAGAGCCCCCCGGCAGAGTGGAGAGGGTGTGAGCAGTAAGTTTGTGTTGACGTCACTAATTAATTTTCCCCATTCTCTGATCCGTCAGAACAATTACAGAGAAAAAATTTATACTGTCTGTGGAGCATACACCTTCACTTGGTTAGCATTTAAATTGAATATTTGCATGTCTTCTGAGTTTTCTACCCACAACTGCTTTAGGCTACCAAATCATAAGCCAATTTGTATGGGACCATAGAGGCCTTAAAGCTGCTAAACAGACAGGATCCATTGTGTGTATCGTTTTTCCTTCTTCCTGACAGATCAGAAGAAGTGTCAAATAAATGATGATGTCAGCCAGGCTTAAAGCCAAAATAGTAGAGAAGTCATGAAGTGGGGAGGGTGGGAACAGCATGAGATGTCCACAGAGTGGCCATATGACATAGTGTTGAGGTGGAAGCAGCATGAGGAGATCACAGAGTGGCCCAATGACAGAGTCTGGAGGTGGCGGCAGCATGAGGAGACCACAGAGTGGCACAGAGACAGAGTCTGGAGGCGTCAGCAGCATTAGTAGACCACAGAGCGGCCCAATGACATAGTCTGGAGGTGGCGGCAGCATGAGGAGACCACAGAGCGGCACAATGACAGAGTCTGGTGGTGGCGTCAGTATGAATAGGCCACAGAGCGGCACAATGACATAGTCTGGAGGTGGCAGCAGCATGAGGAGACCACAGAGCATCACAATGACAGAGTCTGGTGGTGGCAGCAGCATGAGGACTCAGAGACAACAGAGCGGCACAATGATAGAGTCTGAAGGTGGCGGTAGCATGAGTAGGCCACAGAGCGGCACAATGACAGAGTCTGGAGGGCAGAAGCATGAGGAGACCCCAGAGCGGCACAATGACAGAGTCTGGAGGTGGCGGCAGCATGAGGAGACCACAGAGCGGTATAATGATATAGTCTGGAGGTGGCGGCAGCATGAGGAGACTACAGAGTGGCACAATGACAGAGTCTGGAGGTGGCAGCAGCATCAGAATGCCACAGAGTGGCAAGGTGACATACTTTGGAGAAGGGTGGCAATACCAGTACCCGCTGAAGATGGTGGGGGAAAGAAGGAGCACTTGGCATCAGATGTGTGGCATCAAGCAGGTAACAGCATCAGAATAGTAGGCAGGTAGCCCGAAGAAACCAGTCTCTTTTGTCAAATTGTTGGTGTGGCACCATGGATGATCTAGTCTGATGCATCAGGCATTGGTGTGTGGAAATCCTGGCTGATCCACGCCTGATTCATCTTGATGCAGTGTCCCACTATGTGCCATATGTGGGCACTTTAAACTCTTGCTAAATGTCATATTAAATGTATTGTGGTATCATGCTGTAATTCCCTTTAACAGGCTGGCAGTGTCATTTACCTTTATTCACTCCTAGGTGGTGCTTGCACCAAATATATATATATATATATATATATATATTGGTGGGTGGGGGTGGGTGTAAAGTTAGTGTGTCTGATGATAATGAAGAGATGAGGATGTTAATGGAGGAGGTGGATATTTGTATTTCCACCGAAATAATTCAAAGCAGATTTTACCGCATATAAGTGCAGTGCTTAATGCTGAATTCAAGTTTTTTCTCCACCAAAATATTTTAAAAAGTTTTTACCGCATATAACGCTGAGTATCTTTTTCTTTTTCTACTGATATGCGCCACTAAAGGCTTTACCACATATAACTGGAACAGTGAACGCTGAGTATATTTTTCTTTGTCCACTAAAGGCTTTTCAACAGAGGTTTATAGGCTGTCAGTTTCAAAAAAACAACGGCCCTTAAGGCGAAGTGATCTGAAGTGAACGGGACATAGTGGAGGAAGTAGGTCAGCGCTGGAAGAGCGAGATGCGGTCCTTGTGCGGTTTCTGTACTGCAGAAAAGTCCCAGTAGTGTCCAGTAAGCAATACCGCAGATAGATAGATGCGGGCTGATGTGAATTAGTTCTCATTTTTGTGCAGGGTTAGTGTATAGTGTATTCACCTGTATTGGTACGCAGCTCTTATGGACGTCGTCATATAAGCTCGCAGTGTGTGAAATGCAAAAACAAAATTTCACCGCAACATAATTCAGTACATACCGCAAAAAGGACTTTCCCACATATAACTGCAGAGCTGAACATATCTTGATTTTTCTACAAATATATGCCACTAAAGGCTTTACCACATATAACTGCAACAGTGAACGCTGAATATATTTTTATTTTTCTACTGATATACGTCAATAAAGGTTTTTCAAGATATAAGTGCAGCAGCGAATGGTGAATGTATATTTCTTTTTCTACTGCCATACGTCAATAAAGGTTTTTAAAGATATAAGTGCAGAAGCGAATGGCGAATGTATATTTCTATTTCTACTGCTATACGTCAATAAAGGTTTTTCAAGATATAAGTGCAGCAGCGAAAGGCGAATGTATATTTCTTTTTCTACTGACACACGTCAATAAATGTTTTTCTACAGATATGTGCACCAGCGAATGGCGAATGTATATTTATTTTTCTACTGCAATATGCCAGTAAAGGCTTTACCAGATATAACTGCAACAGTGAACTCAGAATACATTTTTCTTGTAGTACTGAAATACGCCCCTATACACTTTCACCAGAAAAAACTGCAGAAGTGACCTGAGAATATTTATTTCTTGTTGGACAGAAATAGGCCACTATACGCTTTCACCAGAAATAACTGCAACAGTGCAGTACGTATATATTTTTCTTTTTTTACTGAAATACTCCTCTATACGCTTTCACCAGAAATAACTGCAGAAGTGACCTGAGAATATATATTTCTTGTTGGACTGAAATAGGCCACTATACGCTTTCACCAGAAATAACTGCAACAGTGCAGTGCGTATATATTTTTCTCATTTACTGAAATATACCCCTATACGCTTTTAACAGAAATAACTGCAGAAGTTAAATGCGTATATCTTTTTCTGGTAGTACTGAATAAGATACTGTACTAAGATATAAGCCTCTAAAGGCTTTTCAACATAACACTTGCAGCCCAATAACAAAAAGCTTGAATGACAGAGCTGTCTAATGACTATTTGGATCCCCAAATAATCTTTCCCTGCACTTGAAAATCACTTTCCTATCAATGTCCCTAGCGCCTTCTGACGTCTCTCCCTGCACTAAGATGCTGTGAAATGATGCCTCCCTATCCTTTCCCTGCACTTATAAATAGTTTTTTCTGTCTTTTTTTTCCACAATCGTTTTTCCACTTCCTGTCCCTAGCGCCTTCACATGTCTGTCCCTGCACTCTGAATGCTGGAAAATGTCTGACTGTAAGATGGCTGCCGTATTTATAGGGCTGTGACATCACAGGGCTGGCTGGCTGCTGATTGGCTGCATGCAGGCATACCAATCTGAGTGATTCCGCATTTCCAGAGTTCCTTGACCCATGTCCTCAGTCCTCACACATGTAGCCGCCATTTTAGGAAAACTGCGATTCATTACCACGAAGCGTGAGGAAATTCGTATTTGTTGCAAATCGAATTTTTCCTGAAATTCTAAACAAATTCCACTTCATCAGCTTCGATTCGCTCATCTCTAATAATGATTCATAACGGTTGGATGTTGGTATGTTATACTCATTCTGTACATATTTCGTGTTGTTGCTTATTTCATTCTATGCATCAATATTATCTGATATTGTTCTAGCCGTTTTGTCTGACTGATTTACAGCATATTCCTTTTGTGCATTTTGGCTTAATTTTTTAGATTTTTTATTTATTATTTCTCTTTCTAAATTATCTAATCCTTTACATATTCTTTTCTGCCATTTTGTATACATTGAATCAATTGTGACTGTCATTCTATATGAAATTTATTTTATTTAAGTAAAGTTATTTATATTCCTATTTTTTAACCTTAAAATATATGATTTCTTGTATTAATTAATACACTTTGGAGTATAAGTCAAAAACAAATAATAATGAATCAAATCATTAAGACAGACACAAAAATCGCATAAAAAACGCATATGTCATGGCTGTGTGTTTTGGATATTTACAGCCAGACTCCATATATATTGTTATGTATAATGCAACATTTCAATTGGAAGGAGCAGCATCGTTTTATAGGTGTAAACACGGGTGTAGGAAGCGGGGGGGTCGGACCCCCAGGAAATAATGCGGGGGACAGTTATGCTAAAATCTCCCCCAGCGGCAGCGGGACAATGTGTGCGACGGTGGCGGGGCACAGGGAGATCAACGCTTCCATTGTGGAAACGTTCATCTCCATAGTCATCTGTATCGCTGTCCTCAGGACAGCAATATAGATGGCTGTGCTGCGGAGCAGGAGAGGGAGAGGCTTTCAGCCTTTCAGATGTTGGTAAAGGCGGCGCGATGACGTCATTGCGCCGTCTGTGAGCCGTACAGGCCGGAAGAGGCCTGCATCGCATCGCTGTGATGGAGGTAAGTATACGTGTCTTGTTTTGTGTGTGTGTGTCTTTTTTTTTTTTTAAACCGGACCCACTAGCCCATAAGAAGGGGGTGGGGAAGAGATTTTGGCACTGGGGGGGCGGAGAGATATGTGGGTGTGGCTTGAGGGTGGGCGGGGACACAGGGGCCCCATAAGTGCTGTCCCCCCCAGATATTTGGGGCTTCCTACACCCATGGGTGTAAATATGAGTTGAAATTATACAAGGACATGGAAACTAATGTGATCCACTCCATCTACAGTAATGTGGCTTGCCAGATCACAATACACCTCCTCTCCAATTAAGGATTTACCTTTTATAAGCATTACGATACATGCTGAGTACTTTCTACCACTGATGAAGGATCACGAAACTCCAAAACACGTCTGGGCTGAGAGGAGACAGTACTGATATGCTTGAGATTACCTAGTACATTGGATTGAATATTCAAACCTGATCGTGCAACAAATAGGAGCACTCCATATTCCATCTCTACAGATGGAATGCGGAGGTACCAGCATCTCTACACCACCACTCCACGTGGAACACCGAGAATATCCAGCTAACTGAAGGGCATTTGGATTACAGCGATATATCTGCCTCATGCCTCCGGAGTCTCTCCGGTCATACAAGGAACTGATAATGTAACCAATACCTTGCATGCAAAGCCACCCTCCATTCATTTCTATGTGGCCGCCGAAAATAGCCGAGCACTGGCTCTGCTATTTCCGTCGGCCCTATAGACATGAATGGGAGGGGGGGTCGCGCATGCGCGGTTCGCTCCAATTCACTTGCATGGAAGCAGTGTGGAGCAGCACTTGGTGGTGGCCGGACCCCGGGAAACCTGGGGTCCTACAGCCAGAACTCTCCCTGCTCCGTTCTCGTTCTAGGTGTGGGTCTTAGAGGTGGGACCCACACCTATCAGGAAATGGGGGCATATCGTAGCAATATGCCCCAATTGTCTGTGAAGGGAATACCCCCTTAACTTATTAACCAAAGGTATAACAATAGGTTTATAATGTCGAGAGGGGAACGTGATATTTTTATACCTAAGTACTTAATATAATCCTTATTACTTTTAATCCCTAATGTCCCTGGTTTAAAACCTCCTAGATCATCTAATGGAATACAGTTCCTACAGTTTATCGATAACTCAGATACCTCTCCATAATCTTTGCACATTTCAAAATACCTTTCCAGAGATTCATGTGCACAAATCGTTCACATACAGTGATATTTTTTCCATAGCTTTTCTTTTACTATTGGACAATTTAGGGATATAATTTGTCTTCTTTTTGGCCGCCACTAATGATAAATTGCCCTGTAAAAAGTGTTTCCTGCCTTGCAGAATTCTATCCCTTTCCGCATTCATATATATCTTATCCTTACATTGATCTTGTATCTCCTGCCATGCCTTCCTATTAGTATCCAACGGATTGTAGTGTTGTTCTTGTTTATCTAATCGGACCTTCAAGTCATTTAATTGATTCCCTTTTTGTTTTTTATATCCAGAAATATATTTAAACAAAATATCCCTCACATTTGCCTTCTCTGTCTCCCATACTACCTCTGGTATCGCTGAGCCCTCATTTATCTAAAAAAACTCTTACAAAATTACTGTTTGTAAAAATAAAAATAGGGAGAATAGGGCGCCACATGTGCGGTATCAGTTTATATTAATTATATCATTTTAATATCTGGTTAAAAGGGTAAGAATGTGCTTACCGAATGTTGTTGTGAGGAGTCACGACAGCTGTAGATTACTCCGCTGGTTATTTTGTATCCCGACCAGCAGTCGGTTGTCCCAGGCTGCAGCCACGATCCTCTGTTTTTGTCGGGGCAATCAGCAGGCTAAGTAGATAGCTGTAAAAAATAGTCCTTGAAACTCGTAGACTATTATTAAAATAAAGAAAATCCTTTATCATAAACATCGATCGAAGTTTCATTCAGTCCTGGCAGCGCCTTCCAAGATCCTGAACTATTTTTACAGCTATCTACAAAATTACTCTTTGGAGCCAATCATATCCAACCAGGCTGGAATTATTCTTAATCTCACTCTCTCTCCAGCATCCGCCCCATCCAGGATAATCAACACCAGTGGGTGGTCTGATACACCTCTATGTTCATATTTTACTTTCCCTATCAAGTGTAAAGCATTTTTATTTGCTATTAGTGTTGATCACGAATTTTCGAATTGCGAATTTTAATCGCGAATAACGGCATTTTGAGAATTTGCGAATATTTAGAATATCGCTAAATATATTCGCAATTGCAAATATTCGTATTTTTTTTAAATACCAGTTTATGCGAATTTTTATGCGAATTTTATGTGAATTTTTTATATGCAAATTTTCGCAATCAAGAAAAGAATGTAATTGTTTTCTTGATTGCGAAAATTCACATATAAAAATATTCGTGATCAACACTATTCACATATAAAAAATTCGTGATCAACACTAATAGCAAATAAAAATGCTAATTTTTATATGCGAATTTTCGCAATCAAGAAAATAATGACTGGAGATTACAAATTCACGAATTTTCGAATATATGGCGAATATTCGCACAAATATTCGCAAAATATCGCGAATTCGAATATTGCCCCTGCCGCTCATCACTATTTTCTATAACCAAATCTGTACGCGATAATGTCAAATCTGCCCTGCAGTAACAGGAATAGGCTGACCGACCTGGATTCTGTATCCTCCAAGTTTCCTCCCATCTCAACTTCTCCTTTTTTTTTTAAACTACGTCAAATATTACACCTATCTAATGTCTCATTTATTACTGCATTAAAATCCCCCATAACATGTCGTACTTTTATTCCGGCCGCCTCTTAGCATGCGCTGCCACCGGAACTCCGCACAGCCCCCATTATAGTCAATAGGGCCGGAGCATTAGTCCGGGAACACGCGTACACGCGTACACCAGATCCAATCTATTGCTTCACTTGGGGTCACAAAAAAACAGGTGGTGTCATTCTAGACTACCCTTACCTACCAGGAATAATATTGTGTACCATATTTTACCTTTTTTGAAATATTTTCTTTACTTCCACAAAACGACTGCGTTCTAGTTGCGTCTCTTTGGCATAATCTGGAAACAACATGGGGATGGGATTACCTTTGAACTTCAATTTGTCTTCCCCCCTGGCCCTGTGCATCACTTCATCTCTTTCCCTAGAGGATATCATTTTTACCAATATTGGTCTTGGCCATGCACCTTGCTGGACAATCTATGCGCCCGGTCAATAAAACCAAAAATAGAAGAAAAATCTTTACCCAACTTTCAATATGTCAAGATTGCATAAAGTCAATTACATTATTCCCTTCTACTCCCTCGGGGAATCCCATAAATCATATATGCTCTGTTCTTGATCTATTCTCCAGATCTAACAATTTACGGTTTAGCTCTTTATTCTCTGTCAGAGCTTGTTTGCAGTCTTTCTGTAATTCACTAACCCTAGGTACACACCTAAGCGTTTTACAGCGCGTTCAAACGCGCTGTGAAAAGCCATGCTTCCCTATGGGCATGGTTCACATTTGGGCGTTGTACAGCGCGTTTGAACGCGCTGTAAAACGCCCCACGCCCAAACAAGCACATGAGCTTCTTTGGAGCGTTTTAACGCGCCTATGGACAATGATGCCATAGGGGAGAATCACTGAATCGCGCGTATGACGCGCGTTTCTTAGTTACGAAAACGCGCATCCAAAAACGCGTGTAAAACGCGAGTCATACGCGCGATTCAGAAACTCCTAGGTGTGTTCCCAGCCTTAGGGATTCCTCATTATCGGATACCCTTTTTTCAACCTCCTCTAGCCTGGTTTTGTATTTTTGCATGTCAGCCCGCAGTAACCCCAAATTTTCAGCCTGTTGGGATAAATCCCTAATTGCTACATTGCACTGCTTAATCTCAGCAAAGATATCTTGTAAACTAGGGGAAGTATTGTAATCCGTTCCACCATGACCATTTGGCTGACTTAGTTTTATACCGGGGGCCATACTGATCTCATCCTCTGAGGGGGTATTCTCACAATTTTTACCACTGTTACGTTAAGTGTTATCTCCCCACTGTCACATTAAGTATTATCTCACCTTTTGAGTGTGTGTAAATCCTCTCCCACTTTTGCACATCCACCTTACTGCTCATGGGGAGATTTTTTTGAGAGGCAATTTGTTTCATCATTGGGTTTATGAATTGCTCACTGGATCATTCAATTTTTTACATAGCTGATTGGGAACAATGTGCCGGCGGAACTTTCCCCTTTTTTTCTGCTTGATTGCTTTGACATATTTGTATCTTTCAATTCATTAGTTTATATGTTATATGCCAAAGATTATCCTATTATGGTGTATAAATATATAAGTATAAAACAATGGATGGAGTCTCAAGATTAATACACCAATTATCACCACATTATTTTAATACTATTATTATTGTAATTATTATAATTTCTCACTCCCATCATTTTTCATTTTTCTGTTAAAATGGACATACAGTTATCTATATGTGATCCATACACCAAATCACATCATCTGAACACCACCTTCAATTTTCAATATTATCACAATTATAATTATTATTATAATTTTTTATATTAATATATTATTATATATTATATATCATTATTATTTTCACCCCCACCATTTTTCTATCATTTTCCTATTTTTTTTTTATTTTTTTCTATATTTATTTCTATTTTTCTATTTTTTCTACACATTTTTCTATTTTTTCCATATTTCTTCTATTTTTGCACATATAACGGATTATTGCACAGCCACTTTGATTCAAAATGTATGAAGAAGCTACAATATAATAAATATTGGATATATGAGTATCCCTCTAAAAGGCTGTTAATGAAAACTGAAACCCTGCCCCATAAGTGACCTCACCGATGATGTCACTCGAATACTAATTGTCTCTGCAACTATAAAAAATCACCAATTACAACATGCTGGTAACCACTGAAGAAGGGACTGTGCGTCCCAAAACGCGTCTGGTGCAACTATTAAGATTACCAGCATATCCAAAAGAAACATAATCGTCATCTGAAGACATTACTTGAGCGCTCAAAGTCCCGCATTCGATTTTACCCGGGAACACCAAACACCACGTGGGACGCCGTGTTCAACGCCATCAGGACCTAACGCTCACTCCAGAGCAGTACAATTCTACCCAGCACGGAGGAAAGTTCTCCACCAGAGATCATTTTAAGGAAACTGCACGCAGTCATCCGAACCGGAGCGGTAAAGTAGCCAGTGCGGCACCCACTCTCTTTACAGAACTACTTATAGAGCGGATACAACCCCCGGACAATTTGATATATTTTTATACATTGTTACATTGATCTAACAAAGTAACTTTACCTCGCTGCTTATAAAGTGCTTATGAATAACTTAATCCACCTTACTGCCCATGCACTTTAATCCACAGATCTACCATCTCTCTATCTGGACAGATCATTGCAATCTCCAGAGAGAAAATCACAGGTACACTGTTAAATCAAAAAAATAAATACTAAGTGACATTTCTATACCGGACATTGATTCTGCAGAGTGCCATTTATGTTTTCTTTTCAGTGGAAGGACTACCTTTAACCATATAAATCCCAGACCACAGCTGTGAACATTTTTTTGACACTTTCTACAAGATTTTATGGTCAAATAGATTTTTAGTGCTATTGCTATAGTATTTATACTATTTTACTCCTTTCATTTTTCAACCAGTATCTCTTGTGAAGATATATTATCTCCATCTGATACATATCCATTTTATTGTGATCTAAACGTTTATTATTTAATATTTATTATCTTTTATACACAACCAAATAAATGTATTTTAACTCGAAATAAACCAGTATTGCCACTATTTGATTCCAGATACAGGAGTGCCCTCCCCTCACAACCAATAACCACTAATAGTATAAATATCTCTGTAACCCAGCCAGATGAAATGCTACGTAACCCCTTACGCATAGTTACACTTTTCTATACCAACATAGGCAAACATAAACAAACATTTGGGAAAAGTCGATCCAACAGCAGGTTAGCTTTACTCAGATCACATTTTGGGCATTTCCATACAGTACATAATGGGATGGGACATCTTGATAAGGCAAATCAATGAGTAAGTATCCTTATGTATAATGTGGAGATGCATCTTGCACCACTGTTAGCTCATTATTAATGCCATCACTTTTTTAGGCCATCTCTGATTTTAGATGGCATCTCAATATCACCTAATTCTTTCTCGAATCTCTTGAAGACCAACACTGCAAACTTCCCAAAGTCAGTATCTGGTAGTCTTTAATATACTGTATATCTCAGAGTGAGCCCAGCCTCTCCCAGAACTCACTGGCTTATCATATTTGCCCAACCTCTCTGCCTTCGATAGATCCCTAATCTAGGAAGTACACAAATGACTATAATTGTAATTTATGGATAGTTTTCTATGCTGCTATAGTATCTTGACGTAGAAGCCTATCTTTGGTGCATTTTGGAAGGTCCCCCAATAGCCCTGCCAAATCCCAGGGAGCTACTATTTCTCCATTTCCAAATTAGAGATGAGACTGGTACCTAGCAGCCAGTCTCTTGCATGATGAAATAAATTCAACAAAGGCTTCCATGATGGGTGGAGTGGTTGCTTGGCTGTATAATGACAGCCTGCTCCCTCTTTAATGACTAGCATCGGGGAAATCTTCAAGCCTATCTGTTTAACTTTTAAGTATTTCAGAGGGCTCCCACATTTATACCCATTGACAACTCCAGGGATAGGATGGAAGGTTGCTGATGGGACCTAACAATGACCTCTGAGTCTGCCACATATTTGAGTCCATTAGGCTCTACCAGAGTCTTGCGGCAGCAGGGTCCAGCAGGCTGTTCTGGTGGGGAAACGGATCCGTGCTAATGCTAGCCCACCATGCTGCCGGAAGTCCACTCCGGCCTCATTCACTGCTGTAGTTTTAGTCCGGCCGCCTCTCAGCATGTTTGCCTTGCTGTGGCCGCACCTCTGGCCTGCCCCATTATAGTGAATGGGGCTGGAACGGACTTCCGGCAGCAAGGTGGACCAGCGTTAGTATGGATCCGGGAGGCTGTTCCCCCACGGTAACAGCTTGCCGGACCCTGCTGCTGCAAGAGTGAAAGTAGCCTACCTGCTGTTTGTTAATGTCAAATTAAATTTATGAAACACTGCACGGCTTAAGCAGCGCGGTTTATTATGTAAGCATGTTCAAGTCCATTTGTGGGACTAAAATAAGTAATAAATAAAGAATCAATAAAGTGTAAATAAAATCCCAACCAAAAAAAAATTACAATTTTCCCCCTGTATATTTTTTTTAATGGTAAATAATTGGTATTGCCACAATTGTAATGAACAAAACTGTAAAATGATCACATTATTCATCCCGCACAGTTAGTGTAAATGAAAAAAATAAAAATACAGTGCTAGAATTGCTGCTTTTTGCTCATTCACTTTGCAAAAATGACAAAGGTGATCAAAAAAGGTTTGTACCGCAAATTAATATCAATAAAATGCAACTTGCAATGCAAAAAATGAGCCATGAGCCCCATACAGCTTCGTTGACGGTGAAATAAAAAAGTTATGCCTATTGTTTTTGTAAGTGTATTTATTGTGCAAAAGTAGTCTAATATATAAAGCTCAGTGTATGTATGTATATATGTATGTGTGTATGTCCGCTAAAGGAATCCGCACCGTCGCATTTATAATCACAACATTTTGCACAGCCACCTCCTGTGACTCGGGGAACATCGTAGACTTTGACATGTTTTGATTGGAAATTTGCCAAAAAATACGCTTTGTAACCTAACCGCCAAAATACAGGAGCCATTGTCTGTTGGCTGTTGCGGCAGTTAGCCTGGATATTCATCAGGTCGCATATAGTAACCAGTCACAGCACAGCTTCTATTTTGCTGCAGGTCATTATTATGTTTCTATAGGCAACGAAGGACATTCTTAGTATAAGACAGCTCATGTGTGAGTTAATATGATTTCGATTGTGACGCTTAGCCAGCATTGTTGTAGAGGCTGATGTAACTCACATGAACTTAAAGGGGTTATCCCATGACTAATGTAAAAATTAAAAACAGACGTTATATAGTACATGAAAACCTCTTTCTTTTAAAATTTAAGTCCTTTTTATTAACATACTAGCAGAAGGAACCAGCTTTGCACGGGTATATTTCATCTATTTTGTTTCATGTTTCCATGTGTCATAAAAATATATCATAACAGTGACCTCTAGAGCACCCTGCCCCACTGTCTGCTGAGCTGTGTATCTAATCCTGTCCTGGGTGATACTATCTGCTAAGCTGTGTATCTAATCCTATCCTGTGTGATACTGCCTGCTGAGCTGTGTATCTAATATTGTATCCTGTGTGATACTGTCTGCTGAGCTGTGTATCTAATCATATCCTGTCTGCTGAGCTGTGGATCTAATCCTATCCTGTGTGATGCTGTCTGATGATCTGTGTATCTAATCCTTACTGAGCTGTGTATCTAATCATGTGTGATACTGTCTGCAGAGCTGTGTATCTAATCCTATCATGTGTGATACTATCTGTTGAGCTCTGTATCTAATCATATCCTGTCTGCTGAGCTGTGTATCTAATCCTATCTTGTGTGACACTGTCTGCTGAGCTGTGTATCTAATTCTTGCTGAACTGTGTATCTAATCATACCCTGTGTGATACTGTCTGCTGATCTGTGTATCTAATCCTATCCTTTGTGATACAGTCTGATGAGCTGTGTATCTAATCCTTACGGAGCTGTGTATCTAACCCTATCCTGTATGATACTGTCTGGTGAGCTGTGTATCTAATCCTATCATGTGAGATACTGCCTGCTGCTCTGTTTGTAATCCTGACAAGTCATATGGCTGAATAGTTAGGGATTTGCGACCTGCTAAAACATGACACCTCATTTTAGGATTTTATATAGGCTGTACCCCCCCCTTTTTTTTTTCTGTGTGTGGCTGTTTTCCCGCCTTTATTTTTCAGATCTTACCTGAGGTATTTCCAGTTTAGTCCGGTCAGCTGTAAAGGTGCAGTGGTCAAGGTGTTTCCTGATTGGTCTCCGCCCGTTACTGGGGCAGATTTCAAGGCTTATGATTTGTTGTGCTTCCCACGGCGGGAAGCTTCTTGCCTTTATATTGCAGGTTCGCCGATGATTCTGGGCCAGTTCAAAGAAGAAGACGTCGGCGCCCGCCCTCCCCCCGTTAAATCTTATTTACCCCTGTCGCTGTGCTTTATTAGTGGGGCTGTATCGTTCAGCTAAGGCTGAACGGATCTTGGTTCTTTGGTTGTTATTGGTCTAATTTATTAATGGTGTAATGGTCTAATTTATTTACATTATTTTGTGGTTTAATAATACTGTTTTATGGTTACCCATAATAAAGCACTGCGGCCATTTTATTCCATAAAGTCGTTGTTGTGTTTTTATTTTAGTTATTAAGGTAAATTTATAGTAGTTATTTATTGGTGTCATTTGCCTCCATGGAAAGCCTTTCAGGCTTGTATTGGCTAATGCAGGTAATTTTTTGGGACTATCTCAGGAACGATAAGACCTAGAGAGCTGAGACCGGGTCTAAAACTTTTCCGGACAGCTGATGTACCCGTGTGCCAAATTTGGTGAAGATCGGTCCAGTCGTTTGGTCACACATTAAGAACAGACAGACAGACATCGGGACAGACAGACAGAAATTCATTTTTATATATATAGGAAACTAGCAGAAGGACCCGACTTTGCACGGGTATATTTCATCTATTTTGTTTCATGTTTCCGTGTGTCGTAAAAAGATATCAACAGTATCCCCCATAACAGTGACCTCTACAGTGCCCCGCCACACTGTCTGCTGAGCTGTGTATCTAATCCTATCTTGTGTGATACTGTCTGCTGAGCTGTGTATCTAATCCTATCCTGTGTAATACTATCTGCTGAGCTGTGTATCTAATCGTATGTTGTGTGATACTGTCTGTTGAGCTGTGTATCTAATCCTTTCCTGTGTGGTACTGTCTGCTGAGCTGTGTGTCTAATATTCTATCCTGTGTGATACTGCCTGCTGAGCGTGTATCTAATATTCTATCCTGTGTAATACTGTCTGCTGAGCCGGAAAGCAACGGGGTTGATGTAGGACAAGATCTTGTAAGGCCCAATAAACCTAGGACCCAACTTTCAGGAGGGAACCTTCAGTTTGATATTCTTTGTAGACAACCACTCCAGATCACCCACATTCACGTCCGGACCAGACACACGTCTCTTATCCGCCAAACGCTTATATCTCTCACTCATCCTCTTTAGATTACCCTGAATCTTTTGCCAAATAAATGACAAGGACGAGGAAAATCTTTCCTCATCAGGTAAACCAGAAGACCCCTCTCCAGAGAATGTCCAAAACTGCGAATGAAACCCATATGCCCAAAAAAATGGTGACTTATCAGAGGATTTGTGGTGACAGTTATTTAAAGCAAACTCAGCAAGGGACAAAAAAGAATACCAATCCTCCTGATTCTCCGCCACAAAACAGCACAGATATGTCTCCAGATTCTGATTGACGCGTTCGGTCTGACCATTCGACTGCAGGTGAAAAGCAGAAGAGAACGACAACCAAACCCCCAAGCGAGAACAGAAGGCCTTCCAGAATCTGGAGACAAATTGCGTGCCCCTATCAGAAACGATGTCTGAAGGAATGCCATGCAATTTAACAGTGTGATCGACAAACGCTTGCGCCAGGAAAAGGAATGAAATGTGCCATTTTGCTAAAACGGTCCACTAACACCAGAATCACAGTCTTCCCCGATGAGCGAGGCAAGTCCGTAATGAAGTCCATGGACAGATGTGTCCAAGGACAGGAAGGAATGGGTGACGGGAGGAGAGAACCCGTGAATGAGGGAACTTGGCACAAGCGCAGGTCTCGCAGGCTCTCAATCGTCTTACGAAGAGCTGGTCACCAGAATCTCCGAGCAATGAGATCTACTGTGGTTCTACTCCCCGGATGCCCAGCAAGGACAGTATCGTGGTGCTCCTTAAAAACCTTGTGTCGTAAAGCGAGAGGCACAAATAACCTCCCAGGAGGACAAAGATCAGGAGCCTCTGCCTGAGCTGCCTGAACCTCTGCCTACAAATCAGGATAAAGAGCAGAGACGACCACCCCATCAGCCAAAATGGGACCCGGGTCTTCAAAGTTCTCCCCTTCCGGAAAACAACGTGACTGGGCATCTGCCTTCACATTTTTAACCCCAGGGCGGAACGTAACAACAAAATTAAACCTAGAAAAGAACAAGGACCATCTGGCCTGTCTCGGGTTCAGACGCTTGGCCGATTCCAAGTAGGCCAGATTATTATGGTCGGTAAACACGGTAATAGGGTGTCTGGCTCCCTTTAACCAATGGCGCCATTCTTCAAAAGCCAATTTGATGGCCAACAACTCCCTATTTCCCACATCGTAAGTTCTTTCTGCAGAGGAGAGTTTCCTTGAGAAAAAGGCACACGGTCGCCATTTGGCAGGAGAGGGACCCTGAGATAAGACCGCACCCACACCCACCTCAGAAGCATCCACCTCAACAATAAAAGGTAGAGAGACATCAGGTTGTACCAAAATGGGAGCGGAAGCAAAACACTCTTTAATACTAGATAAGGCTTTAAGCACATCTTCCGACCACGAGGAAAAATCCACCCCCTTTTTAGTCATATCAGTGAGTGGCTTAACAACAGACAAATAATTCAAAATGAACATTCTGTAATAATTAGCAAAACCCAAAAACCGCATCAGAGCCTTCTGATTCTCAGGAAGCTCCCAATCAAGCACAGCGCCAGACCTTCTCAGGGTCCATCCGAAAACCAGAAACGGAGAGAAGAAAACCAAGAAGTTGAATCTCCGGAACCGCGAACACACATTTTTCCAGTTTAGCGTGCAATTTATTCTCCCGCAGAATCAGCAAGACCTGACATAGGTGGCCCCGATGAGTTTTGAAATCAGGAGAAAAAATCAAAATGTCATCTAGATACACCACTACAAATTTCCCCATTAAATGACAAAAAATGCTGTTCACAAAGTGTTGGAAGACGGCCAGAGCATTCATCAAACCAAAGGGCATAACCAAATTTCGAAATGACCCTCAGGAGTATTGAAGGCTGTCTTTCATTCGTCCCCTTCCCTGACCCTAACCAGGTTGTATGCCCCGCTTAAATCCAACTTAGAAAAACTTTAGCCCCAACAATCTGGTTAAACAGGTCCGGGATCAAAGGAAGCGGATCCCAAACTAAGGAACATATAGGTGAGCCCTTTGAAACCCTAAGAGCTCTCCCTGACTGCTACACACATGCAAGGGCCTCAATGGTAGACGATTGCATGCCCACGTACCTAAGACTGTGTGACACCTGAAAACCCTATAATAGTGAGGGGACACGACCACCGGCTCCCTGCACTGAATACGGATGGAGTTAGGGTCACATAGAATCAAGCCAGCAAGGAAACACAGTAAAGGGAAAAGACTTATCTGAGCAAACAGCAGCAGCAGCCTCCAGCAGTGAACACTTCACCCAGGAAGTAGTATAAATCGCAAAGTGAGGCAGTATGGGAGGGAAAATAAAGGAAGACGATTAGTCTAAATAAGTGACACCTGGCAGAAGGAAAGGAGATGACAAAGTGAAACCAAAACAAAGAACGTCATACAAAATGTAGGGAAGAACGTCTGTCTGACCTTCTCACAGAACTCAAACAAAACAATAGCTGATCTCAGGGAGACCAGCCACAAAAACACAGCGGAGCCTCAGTTAAGTGTCTCAACACAGCAATCCAAAGTGCAAAGCTCCCTTCTCACAGAACTGGCGGTGACACCTATTTTACATTTCTGCAGTGAAATAGTGCATCAGTGTATTTTTGGGAAAAAAGCGGTATTCCTGGTCCACAAAGCAGTTGTGCATACAGCGTGAAAATACCTATTTAAAATTTCAGCACTGAAATAGTGCATTACTGTGTTTTAGGGAGAAAAAGCGGTATTCCTGGTCTACAAAGCAGTTCAAAATACACCGACCAAATACCTATTTTACATTTCTGCAGTGAAATAGTGCATCAGTGTATTTTTGGGAAACAAAGCGGTATACCTGGTCCACAAAGCAGTTGTGCATACAGCATATAAATACCTATTTTAAATTTTAGCACTGAAATAGTGCATTACTGTGTTTTAGGGAAAAAAAGATGTGTTCTTGGTCCACAAAGCAGTTGTGCATACAGCGTACAAATACCTATTTTATTATACAAATACCTATTCCTTGTCCACAAAGCAGTTTAAAATACACCGCCCAAATACCTATTTTACATTTCTGCTGTGAAATAGTGCATTACTGTATTTTTGTAAAAAAAAGCTGTATTCTTGCTTCAAAAAGCAGTTGTGCATACAGCGTAAAAATACCTAATTTACATTTCTGCAGTAAAATAGTGCATTAGTGTATTTTTGGTCCACAGAGCATTTTTATGACACGGGCACTGCCTTAGTGTTAGTGAACTTAATTGTTGACTATCGGCAGTTAAATTGACACCAGAGATAAACCATCTGTCGGCTTGGTGGGGGAATGCAAATAATGAGGAGAACATCAAATAAGGGACGTGGGCATGGTCGTGGTGGTGTTGGTGGAGCTCCTGTTGCTGGGAGAGGATCTGGCCGTTCAGCGCCAACTACAGGTCCAAGTGAAACACCTTCCTCGGGAGCGAGTAGGCATCAGAACCTGCAGTGTTATTTGGTAGGCCCGAATGCCACTCTACAGATGGTGAGGCCAGAACAAGTACAGGCGATAGTAGATTGGGTGGCTGACAGTGTCTCCAGTTCCTTCACAGTATCTCCCACCCAGTCCTCTGCAGAAAGCTCAGAGTTGGCACCTGCCCATCAGTCTTTCACCTCACCCCGTTGCAAATCAGCCAAGCAGTCTGAGCTCCAAGTCATGCAGCAAACTCTTATGCTTTTGATGACTCTGCTGGCAGGGTTTCCCTGGCCCATCCACCTAGCCCTGCCCCAGAAGTGGAAGACATTGAATGCACTGATGCCCAACCACTTATGTTGCAGGATGAGGACATGGGAAGACCGCCGCAGCACGTCTCTGATGATGACAAAACACAGGTGCCAGGAGCTGCTGTGGCTTTCTGCAATGTGCAGACCGACGAGAAGGGCAAGGGTCAAGAATGGGTGGAAGATGATGTGGAGGATGATAAGGTCCTAGACCCAGACTGGACTCAAGGTCGTGCTAGTGACGTGTGCAGTTCTGAGGAAGAGGTGGTGGTCGCACAGAGGCAACAGCATAACAAAAGAGGGAGCAGGGTGCAAAAGCGGAGTGGCCATTGCAGAGACAGTACGCCTGCTACTGCCCACCGCATTCAGGGACCGAGCACACCAAGGCCAGCTCCAAGGAGTTCATTGGCGTGGCAGTTCTTCACACAATGTCCTGATGACAAGACACGAGTGGGTTGCATGTTGTGCCATCAGAGCCTGAAGCGAGGCATAAACGTTCTAAACCTGAGCACAACCTGCATGACCAGGCATCTACATACAAAGCACGAACTGCAGTGGAGTAAACACCTTAACAACCAAGAAAGGTCTCAGGCTCCTCCTGCTTCCTCTTCTGCTGCTGTCTCTGCCTCTTCCTCCACCTCTGGCGTCACCGTGGCACCTGCCAACCAGAAAACAGAGGATGTGCCACCAACACCACCACCACCTCCATCACCAAGCATCTCCACCATGTCACACACGAGCGTTCAGCTGTCCATCTCCCAAACACTGGAAAGAAGGAGGAAATACCCACCTACCCACCCTCGATCCCTGGCCCTGAATGCCAGCATTTCAAAATTACTGGCCTTTGAAATGCTGTAATTCCGTCTGGTCAAACAGCTGATGGCGGTGGCAGTCCCACAGTACGTAGTTCCTAGCCGCCACTACTTTTCCAGACGAGCTGTCCCTTCCCTGCACAACCAAGTTGAGGATAAAATCAAGTGTGCGCTGCTCAACGCCATCTGTGGCAAGGTCCACATATCCACAGATACATGGACCAGTAAGCACTAGTGATGAGCGAGCACCAAAGTGTTCAGGTGTTCGGTCTCGGTCCGAACACATAGCGATATTCGTGCGCTGGCCGAGCACCAGAGTATAATGGAAGTCAATGGGAGACAACCAGGCAACCCCTGCTGTCACTACCAGAGTTTTGAAGTGTTCTCACAACACTGTGTCTATCTGCCCCTGTGATGATGTGACTACCAGAGTTTTGAGGAGTTCTCACAGTCTATTTCTCCGCCCCTGTGATGAGGTCTTTACTTTCAGTTTCCCTCCTCCCAGCTGTCCCTCCTGTGATTGATTCCTCTTCCTATAAATCACCCCTCTTCCTGTTTAATCGTGCGGATTATATTTCTCATCTGAGTTGTGTCAGCCTCTGGAATATCTGCACTTGTGTGGGCTCTTTTCACTGGACCTGTGTTCTGCTGAAGCAAGTAACATCGGATATTGTCTGCTGAGTTTGGATCTGTCTTCACTGCTGCTGCAGCTCCTACAGATAAGTTTGCAGACATTGTGTGTTTTAGTTTATTTGCTGACTGGATCCGAGGCGACCCCGGTTCCGTCCATATTCTGAGTAGGGCACTGGTGGCCGTGCCCCCCCACTATTGTAGGGGTTTCAGCTGTCACCAGCCTTAGGTACGCGGGCATGCCTCGACCCACCATCTGGGTCTGGGCATGTGCAAAGCAGCATAGGGAAAGCTCTTAGGGTCTGACAGGGGTCACCCTTTATTCTCCCTAGTTTGGGTCCGGTCAGTAGCTTCTGCACTGTTTATGCTCCTGTTGTTCACATATACCCGTGACACCTGCTGGGATGAGGGCAGGGTGCCTGGTCCATTGGAAAAGGTCAGAAAGTGACAGAAACACCACTGAAATGGATCTGAAACAGCATGGGGACTAGAGTTGAGCGGACACTCGGATGTTCGGGTTTGAGAAGTTCGGCCGAACTTCACAAAAATGTTCGGGTTCGGGATCCGAACTTGACCCGAACTTGACCCCGAACCCCATTGAAGTCAATGGAGACCTGAACTTTTGGGCACTAAAATGGCTGTAAAATAGCCCTGGAAAGGGCCTGCCAGCAGTGCCACAGGCCACATTCACAGATTCAGGCCCAAGGCAACCATACATGGGAGTTGGAGAAGTTCTCATCACAGCCAAAAAGGATTCATGTCTGCATGCAGTGCCACAGGCCTCACTCACAGACTCAGGCCCAAGACAACCATACATGGGAATTGAAGAAGTGTCACAGGCCTCATGCCAAGACTCAGGCCCCTGGCACCTACAAAGAGGAGAGTTCAAATCAAGCCAAAACAGTATTGATTTCACCCAGCAGTGCCACAGGCCACAATCATTCATTCAGGCCCATGGCTCCTTCAAAGAGGAGAACAGTCCCATAACAGCAACACAGGCCTCAGGTCAACCTGCAATGGAACAGGCCATTATCATTTATGTAGGCCCTAGCACCCAGACAGAGGCAAGCGGTCCCATAACAGCAACACAGGCCTCATATCAACCTGCAATAGAACAGGCCATTATTATTTATGTAGGTTCTAGCACCCAGACAGAGGAGAGCGGTCCCGTAACGGCAACACAGGCCTCAGGTCAACCTGCAATGGAACAGGCCATTATCATTTATGTAGGCCCTAGCACCCAGACAGAGGTGAGCGGTTCCATACCAGCAACACAGGCCTCAGGTCAACCTGCAATAGAACAGGCCATTATCATTTATGTAGGCCCTGACACCCAGACAGAGGAGAGGTCATTTGACAGCAAAAAGAGGTCATTGTCTCCCAACAATACAGCAGGCGATTAAACGAAATATAGGCCCCTGACACCCAGACAGAGGAGAGGTCATTTGTCAGAAAAAGAGGTTAATGTCTCCCACCAATGCAGCTGTCGATTAAACGAAATATAGGCCCCTGACACCTAGACAGAGGAGGGGTCATTTGACAGTAAAAAGAGGTTAATGTCTCCCACCAACGAAATATAGTCCCCTGACACCCAGACAGAGAAGAAGTCATTTGACAGTAAAAACAGGTTAATGTCTCCCACCAATACAGCAGGCGGTTAAACAAAATATAGGCCCCTGACACCCAGACAGAGGAGAGGTCATTTGTCAGCAAAAAGAGGTTATTGCCTCTTTCCAATGCAGCAGGCGATAAAATGAAATATAGGCCCCTGACACCCAGATAGAGGAGAAGTCATTTGACAGTAAAAAGAGGTTAATGTCTCCCACCAATGCAGCATGCGATTAAATTAAATATTGGCCCCTGACAACCAGACAGAGGAGAGGTCATTTGTCAGCAAAAAGAGTTTAATGTCTCCCACCAATACAACAAGCGATTAAACGAAATATAGGCCCCTGAAACCCAGAGAGAGGAGAAGTTATTTGACAGTAAAAAGAGGTTAATGTCTCCCACCAATGCAGCAGGCGATTAAACGAAATATAGGCCTCTGACACCCAGACAGAGGAGAGGTCATTTCACAGCAAAAAGAGCTTAATGTCACACACCAAAGCAGCAGGCGATTAGCTAAAATGTAGGCCCCTGGCACCCAGACAGAGGAGAGGTTCATTCAACTTGGGGTTGCCCCCAAAATAATGGTACGATTAACAAAAGAGGATTCAATAAAGATGTGCCCTGGAGTACCACAATGTATGGTTGAGGGCGAGGCAGTTATAAATGTCTATTCTGCACAAGGTACGGACAAGTCCTGTGGGATCCATGCCAGGTTCATTTTAATGTTGGCTGTGGACAGGCGGCTGAATTTGTCTGTAATGATGCCCCCTGCCGTGCTAAATACACGTTCATACAATACACTGGCCACAAGGCACGCCAGCTCATCCAAGGCATAAAGGGCAAGCTCTGGCCATGTGGACAAGTTGGAGACCCAGAAGTTGAATCGGGCAGAACCATCAGTCAGTACTAGTGTTGAGCGCGAATATTCGAATAGCGAATTTTTTTAGCGAATATCGGCACTTCGCTAATTCGCGAATATTTTGAATATAGCGCTATAAATTTTATTTTTTTTTTTTTTTTAGTTATATTTTTTTCTTTCCCACTTCCCAAAAGTAGTTCTTACCTGTCCTGAGGATTCCTGGCTTCCTGGCTGCTCCAGTCAGTGCCCGTTGCCGCTTCTGCCGACTTCCGTGCTCATGGAGCGTCTCCATCACCATGGGAACTTCTCCATATACTAAAATGTACTGTCGGATTTGAGAATTACGTTGAAATCGCAATGCGATTAATTCAAGTTATATTAATCACATTGCGATTACAACTTAGCAGTGCACTGCTATCTTACATATTAGGCTAGAATTAACGAATATGGAATATAGCAGCAGTGCTAAGTAGAAATTGCAATGCGATTACTCCAAGTTACATTAATCACATTGCGATTTCAATTAGCACTGCTATAATATATTCCATATTCGTTAACTTCGTTAATTCTAGCAAGCTTACCCATTATAAACCCAGCTCTAAGTTGAAATCGCAATGCGATTAATACAACTTGAAGTAATCGCATTGCGATTTCTACTTAGCACTGCTGCTATATTCCATATTCGTTAATTCTAGCCTATGTAAGATAGCAGTGCACTGCAAAGTTGTAATCGCAATGTGATTAATATAACTTGAATTTATCGCATTGCGATTTCAACAGACATGGTTTACTATGGTTGCTAAAACGAAGATGGAGAATACTTCGTTATCTTCGTTTTGAGGAATATGACGAATACATTCGTCATATTCGTCATCTTCGCTATAATTCTAGATAAAAAACCAATAGGAAATTAGCCTAAGTTAAAATCGCAATACGCGATTATTTAAATCGCATATTAATCGCGATAACTAGAATAATGACGAATATTCGATTTAGACGAATATGAAACGAATATTCTTTTGAATATTCGCGAATTTCGACGAAATCGAATATGGCACCTGCCGCTCATCACTAGTCAGTACGTGGAGGCGTGTGCACACGTACTGTTCCACAATATCAGCTGGTGGTGCAGTTTGCTGTGGCGCAGTGACAAAACTTTTCCACATCTCGGCCATGCTAACCCTGCTGTCTGAGGAGCTGGCCGTGACACAGCTGCGTTGGCGACCCCTTTCTCCTCCTCCGCACGTTGTCCTTGTACCGGGGATCCAGCAGGGTGGCAACCCAGTAGTCAGCACAAGTTAAAATGTGGGCAACTCTAGTCAGCTCAAGTCTGTAGCAGGCACTGCAGCATGTAGTCACTCATGTGTGCCAGGCTGCCTAGAGGTAACGATAAGCTGTCCTTTGTAGGTGGTGCATCGTCTGTGTCCTCCGTATCCCCCCCAGCCCTGCTCCAGTGATGGCCCTGAGCTGCGTAGGGTGCCATCCTGCAGTGAAACCGATTCCTCCTCCTCCTCTACCTCATCCTCCTCCTCTACCTCATCCTCCTCCTCCTCGTCCTTCAGAAGTGTGCCCTGGCTGTCCACATGTGTACCTGGCCTCTTCTGGTACAGGAACCCACCCTCTGAGCCACTTCTGTATGACCTGCCTGAAACCCTGTGAAATGCCCCTCTTCCTCCTCCTCCTGTGCTGCATCCTCTTCCATCATCGCCGTAATATTTTTTTTAAGGAGACATAGAAGGGCGTCATCAGCACTGGCCATGTTGGTTGAGTACTCCAAAGACCGCAACAAGGTCCAGTAACCCGTGGTGAAGTGGTGCTGATCCGCAGAGCAACTGACCCGTGCATACTGCATCTGCACCACCAGATTCAGCACATGCGCCAGGCAAGGGATGTGCGTCAAACTGGCTAGTCCCAGAGCGGCCCATTTCGCACGCCATCAGGCCGAGCTTGAGGCTCACTGGAAGCAACCACTCATCAGTCTGCTGTTCTATGTCCCTCCAAAGCTTCTGTGCGGTGTGGGGTTTGTCATCGAACACATGAGTTTTAAAATCAGCTGCTGACGTTTACCTCGGGCTGTGCTGAAGTTGGGTGTGAGGTTCTTTCGATGACCGGATGTGGGGGTGGTAGAAGAGGAGTAGGAGGAGGAGGAGGAGGATGGGGAGTAGGAGGAGGAAGCAACAGGAGGCAATGAATAATGCCCTGCCATCCTCGGTGGTGGAAGGACATGCGCCAAACCGCTATCCGCCTCGGGCCCAGCCGCCACTACGTTTACCCAGTGTGCAGTTAGGGAGATATAGTGACCCTGGCCATGCTTACTGGTCCATGTATCTGTGGCTATGTGGACCTTACCACAGATGGTGTTGCGCAGCGCACACTTGATGTTTTCCTCCACTTGGTTGTGCAGGGAAGGGACGGTTTGCCTAGAAAAGTAGTGGCGGCTGGGAACAACGTACTGTGGGACAGCCACCACCATCAGCTGCTTGAAGCAGTCCGTCTCCACCAGACGGAATAACAGAATTTCAAAGGCCAGTCATTTTGAAATGCAGGCATTCAGGGCCAGGGCTCCAGGGTGGGTAGGTGGGTATTTTTCCCTCCGCTTCCACAACGGCATCACCTGGAGGTTGGCCCGCCTTCTCAGGGACAGGAAACAATAGATGAGATCAGACATAAAAGGGCCTCCTCCCCTTTACCTCTTCAGTTGTTTCCTGTCCCTCAGAAGGTCGGGAAGATCGAGATCAGCGTGCGCACGGCCTTGCTGTTGTTATCCCGGTGATGCCGGAGGGCTGTTGCAGGAGCGGGGATCGCGGGACCGGGGGTCCGGGTCCTTCCCCCCTTTGGTGTAAGCCCGGCGCATGCCGGCAACCCCGGGCTAAAACACCCCATGTTCCGGGCGGGACCGACGTGGGTGAAGGTGGCAGGGAGCGCTATAAGGTAAGATGCGCTCCACAAGACTTCCGGAGGACGCGGCACTGCGGGCAGGGGGGCGGAGCCAGGGATCACCTGACCGGCAGTCAGGAAGTTTAAAGAGCGCAGGCGCCGGCGTCCTAGTGTGGTTTACCGCACTCAGCAGGATGCAGACCGGCTCTGAATCCCCCAGGAAGCCCACAGATGTCTCCAGACCCTCCAGCCCGGTAAGCCTCCTCCCTTGGGGGAATCTGTTAGGAGAGGATGCTGTCCCCTCTCCTATAGTGCTCCTTTGTGAAAGGTTCTTTTTAGAGCGTTTTTATATATAAAAACACCCCTGTTTATTGTACATTTATGTCTCCTAGGGAAGAGACGTGCCTAAAAAAGAACCAGCTGCCAAAAAGAAATGTGCCATTTGTAAAAAGGGGCTTGCTAGCTCTCATAAGAAACCCTTATGCCAGAAATGTTGTGAGAAAGTGGTTTCAGAGGAGTCTCCATCTTTAATTGAGAATCTAAGATCCATGATTAAAGAGGAAGTCGGGGCTGCGGTTGAGGCTAAACTATCAAGTATTCCCCCCAGACCCTCCACTTCCTGTAGCTCCATTGCTCTGCCTGAGTCTGACCTGGATGAGGGAGAAGTTACGTCCATTCTGACTCGGAGTAGTTTCTGTAGACGTATTTGGGAAAGCCCTTTGTACCATTGAAGAAACGGACAGTTTGCTAAAAACAATTCGGGCCACAATTAATGTAGAGGAACCACTTTCTGTACAAGATCAGATGTTTGCGGGTCTAGGTGATAGGAAAAAGAGAGTTTTTCCGGTACACAATAACATAAAAGTTCTAATCCAGAATGAGTGGAAAGAACCAGAAAAGAAACAGTCTGCATCTAAGATGTTCAAACGAAAATACACATTCACGGAAGAGGCCTCTTCCACATGGGATAAGACCCCGAAAGTGGACGCCCCGGTGGCTAAAATATCCAAGAAGTCTGCGCTCCCGTTTGAGGATCTAGGTCTATTAAAAGACCCAATGGATAAGAAGTGTGAAAGCTTATTAAAGAAAACTTGGGAGTCCTCCACAGCAGCTTTTAGGCCTGGTATAGCCACTACATACACGGCCAGAACCCTGTCCCTATGGCTCAGTAAGCTTGAGGACCATTTGGAGTCGGGTACACCTAGGGAAGTCATTCTCGCATCCATCCCTACGCTAAAACAGGCAGCTAATTTCATTGCGGATGCCTCAGCGGATATAGTTAAACTCTCTGCCAGGTCTGCCGCATTATCTAATGCCTCACGTCGTGCGATCTGGCTCAGATCCTGGTCTGGTGATGCCGCTTCTAAAAACAAGCAATGTTCGCTTCCATGTGAAGGAGATCGTGTGTTTGGGTCAGCACGCGATGATATTTTAGAGAAAGCCTCTGATCGCAAAAAAGGATTTCCTCATTACTGCTCAGACAGAAGGGATTCTAACAGACAATCTTCAGACGGTCATTTCAATACTAACCGACCTGGGCTGGTTGATAAATCACCAAAAATCGAGTCTCAACCCCTCTCGGGAGAGAGTCTTTTTAGGGGTACTTCTCGATTCCCAAAAAATGACGTCCTTCCTACCTGCATCAAAACGGGAAGAGTTGATATCCACGGTCAAAGCCTTCCAGAAAAAGAAAGTATCATCTTACAGGAAGATTATGGCAGTACTGGGTCTAATGACATCAACAATTCCCTCAGTAAAATGGGCCCAACATCACCCAAGGCCTCTTCAAGCTTTTCTGTTAAAAAAGTGGGACAAGAGGCTATTGTCCCTAGATCAGATGGTCAGAATTCCCTCAGGCCTCAGGGCATTGCTATCTTGGTGGACGATCAGATCCAATGTGGCCAGGGGAGTCGAGTGGAGACAGATGAATCAAATCATCATAACAACAGATGCAAGTCAGCAGGGCTGGGGGCCCATATGGAAGACAGAATAGCTCAGGGACTCTGGAATCGGGATCTACGGCAGGCGTCATCAAATATGCGCGAGCTAGCAGCAGTTTGGAAGGCACTCAGAACCTTCTCTTCCAACATCTCTCAGAGAAATGTGAGAATTTTATCAGACAATGCGACCACGGTCGCTTATCTGAACAGGCAAGGGGGTACAAGAAGCCGATCCCTAGCATCCTTGTCAGAAAAAATCCTGAATTGGGCAGAAGGAAATCTGCTCTCCTTATCGGCAGCCCATGTAAGAGGGGAAGACAATCGCGTGGCAGATTATCTCAGCAGAGACCAACTGAATCCAGGGGAATGGACCCTGAACAAACAGATCTTCAAGCAGATATGTGCCAGATGGGGCACTCCCCAGATCGATTTATTTGCCACAAGAAAGAACAGGCAAGTTCCCAAATTCTACTCCCTGTCCCCCCTAGACAGGCCTCTGAAAATAGATGCACTATCAGTTCCCTGGCCTCGTTGTCTACTTTATGCTTTCCCACCAATACAGTTAATTCCGAGAGTCATATCAAAGATCCTGGAAGAGAAGGCTCAGATAATATTGATAGCCCCGTTCTGGCCCAGAAGGGCTTGGTTCCAGATACTAAAATCCCTGGCAGGAGAAGATTATTGGATTCTACCCTCGGACCCAGATCTACTTCTTCAGGGTCCAATTTGGCATCCCAGAGTCTCCCAACTTCAGCTGACGGCCTGGAGACTAAGAAATTTATCTTAAGCAGGAAAGGGTTTTCCGAATCCGTAATTTCCACCCTTTTCCAGAGTAGGAAGACGATTACATCTAAGATCTATCTCAGAACTTGGAAAGCCTTCTTGAAGTTCGTAGCTGATAAATGGGATCCATCTAGTGAACCCGACATCCCTCTCGTCTTGGGTTTCCTTCAGAAAGGGCTGGATCAGGGTTTAGCTGTAAGTGCCCTAAAAGTCCAGGTGGCAGCTCTCAGTGCCTTTATGGATAACAGACTCTCAGATTTAAATATTGTCAAAAGATTCCTTAAAGGTACCAGTAGGATTCGTCCTAGACTCCGGTCTATCACTCCTCCTTGGGACTTAAATTTAGTCTTGTCCAGATTAATGCATCCTCCGTTTGAACCACTACAGGAGATTTCTTTAAGGCTACTGACTTTCAAGACAATCTTCCTACTGGCCATCACTACCGCCAGACGTATAGGGGAGATCCAGGCTCTATCCATTCTCCCTCCTTATCTCACAGTCCTGGATGACAGGATTATATTGAAACATTCCCCGGAATTCCTACCTAAAGTAGTGTCCAGATTCCACTGTCAACAAGAAATTACCTTGCCTTCCTTCTGTTCTCAGGCTAAAACAGAAAAAGAAAAGCTCTTCCATAACCTAGATGTACGAAGATCAATCCACCAATATCTTGAAAGTACTGAGGACCTAAGAAAATCAAACCGGCTTCTGGTTCAATACCTAGGTCTTCACAAAGGAGAAGCTGCCAGCAAAAGTTCTATCTCTAGATGGATCAAGTCCTGCATAAATTTAGCCTATGAGACAGAAGGATGCTCCCTCCACCCTTCTTAAAGGCTCATTCTACTAGGGCCCTAGCAACCACTTGGGCAGAGGGCGCTTCGGCCTCGTTAGAAGATATCTGCCGAGCAGCCACATGGTCCAACCCGTCCACCTTTTTTAAGCACTATAAGCTGGACATTTTTGCCAATAGAGACCTTTCCTTTGGTCGCAGAGTACTATCTGCAGTAGTCCCTCCCTAAATTCTTTCTCCTATGTTACCCCTCGAGGTGATGCCGTTGTAGAGGCGGAGGGAAAAAACATAAATTACTCTTACCGGTAATTGTATTTTTCTTTAGCCTCCACACGGCATAGTAATTTCCCACCCAAAAAAAAATAAAATTTTTTTTTACTATAAAACAAAAAAAGAAAAAAAAAAATAAAAATATATATAGGAAGGCTTCGAATAGTTTTTCCTGTATTTATGTCTTTTTGCTCCTTCTTGGAGTCCTAGGTAACTAACTGAAGAGGTAAAGGGGAGGAGGCCCTTTTATGTCTGATCTCATCTATTGTTTCCTGTCCCTGAGAAGGCGGGCCAACCTCCAGGTGATGCCGTTGTGGAGGCTAAAGAAAAATACAATTACCGGTAAGAGTAATTTATGTTTTCCTCCTTCTCTCCAATGTTTGGGAGATGGACAGCTGAACGCTGCCGTGTGACACGGTGGAGATGCTTGGTGATGGTGTCGTATGTGGTGGTGTGGGTGGAAAATCCTCTGTTTGCTGGTCCCCAGGTGCCATGGTGACGCCAGAGGTGGAGGGAGAGGCTGAGGCAGCAGCAGAAGAGGGAGCAGGAGGTGCCTGAGACGATTCCTGGTTTTTAAGGTGTTTTTTCCACTTCAGTTCATTCTTTGCATGTAGATGCCTGGTCATGCAGGTTGTGCTGAGGTTAAGAACGTTTATGCCTCGCTTCAGGCTCTGATGGCACAACATGCAAACCACTCGTGTCTTGTCGTCAGGACATTGTGTGAAGAACTGCCACACCAATGAACTCCTTGGAGCTGGCCTTGGTGTGCTCGGTGCCTGGGTGCGGTGGACAGTAGTAGGCGTACTGTCTCTGGAACAGCCGCTGCGCTTTTGCAACCTCTTTTGCTGTGCTGTTGCCTCTGTGCGACCACCGCCTCTTCCTCAGAACTGCACGCCTCACTAGCACAACCTTCAGTCCAGTCTGGGTCTAGGACTTCATCATCCTCCACATCATCTTCCACCCATTCATGACCCCTGCCCTCCTCGTCGGTCTGCACATTGCAGAAAGCCACAACAGTTGGCACCTGTGTTTCGTCATCATCAGAGACATGTTGCGGCGGTCTTCCCATGTCTTCATCCTGCAACAAAAGTGGTTGAGCATCAGTGCATTCAAGGTCTTCCTCTTCTGGGGCAGGGCTAGGTGGATGGGCTGGGGAAACCCTGCCAACAGAGTCTTCAAAATACATGAGACTTTCCTGCATGATTTGGGGCTCTGACTGCTTTGCTGATTTACAAGGGTGCTTTGCTGATTTACAAGGGGGTGAGGTGGAAGACTGGTGGGCATGGGCTGCAGGTGCCAACTCTGAGCTTTCTGCAGAGGACTGGGTGTTAGATACTGTGAAGGAACTGGAGGCACTGTCAGCCACCCAATCTACTATCGCCTGTACATGTTCTGGCTTCACCATCCGTAGAGCGGCATTTGGGCCTATCAAATAACGCTGCAGATTCTGTTGCCTACTCGCACCAGAGGAAGGTGTTTGACTTGCAGCAGTAGTTGGCGCAGAACGGCCACGTCCTCTCCCAGCAACAGGAGCTCCACCAACACCACCATGACCATGCCCATGTCCCTTATTTGAGTTTCTCCTCTTTATTTGCATTCACCCACCAAGCTGAAAGATTGGTCTCTTTCCGGTGTCAATTTACCTGTCACTAGTCTACAATTACGTTCGCTAAGGCAGTGCCCGTCTCATAAAAATGCTCTGTGGACCCAGAATAATATTCTTTGGGCCCAAAATAAACTGATTCTCAATTTTTATGCGGAAATTAAAAAAAAAAATTGGTACGCTGTATGCACAAGTGGTTTGTGGAACAAGAACAAGTATTTTTGTAATAAAATACAGAAAATTAGTATTTCACTGCTGTAAATTGAAATATTATTATTTATTCGCCTAAAACACGGCTTTTTTCAATAAAACCCCAAAATGCAGTTTTTAACTAGTGTACATTAACAGTAGATATTTATACTATGTATGGATACCAGATTTGGGGACCCAGAACACAGATTTGGTCACCAAAATTCACAAATGCAGTATTTAACTGCTATAAATTGGAAATAATTATTTAAATGACGGATGCACAACAGTTTTTTTGACCTAAAACACGGCTTTTTTCAATAAAACCCCAAAATGCAGTTTTTAACTGCTGTACATTAACAGTAGATATTTATACTATGTATGGACACCAGATTTGGGGACCCAGAACATGGATTTGGTCACCAAAATTCACAAATACAGTACCTAACTGTTATAAATTGGAAATAATTATTTAAACGACGGATGCACAACAGTTTTTTTTTGCCTAAAACACAGCTTTTTTCAATAAAACCCCAAAATGCAATTTTTAACTGCTGTACATTAAAAGTAGATATTTATACTATGTATGGACACCAGACTTGGGGACCCAGAACACGGAGTTGGTCACTTAAATTCACAAATGCAGTATTTAACTGCTATAACTTGGAAAAAATTATTTAAACAATGGATGCACAACTGTTTTTTCGGCCTAAAACACAGGTTTTTTCAATAAAACCCCAAAATGCAGTTTTTTACTGCTGTAAATTTAAATTAGATAATTATACCGTGTATGTACAACTGCTTTGTGAAGCAACAATATTGCTTTTTTCCACAAAAAAAGAATAATGCACTATTTCTCAGCTGTAATGTGAAATCAGTATTTAAGCTGTGTATTTCAAGATGCTCTGTGGATCAGGATTACCACTTTTTTGTCAAAAAAATACACTTATGCTGTATTTCAAAGTAGCAATGTAAAATAGGTGGTTGGAATGGGTATTTCAGACTGTTTGGTGGACCTTGAATAAGGTTTTTTTTCTATAAAAAACAAAGAAGCACTATTTTCCTGCAGAAATATAAAATATGTCGTTGGACGGTGTATGCAGAACTGTTTTGTGGACAAGAAATACGGTTTTCCCCAAAATTACACGGATTCCCTATTTCACTGCAGAAATGTCAAATATATATTTTGGCGGTGTAATATACGCTTGGTGGATCAGGATGACCATTTTTTTTAACTAAAATACACTGATGCACTATTTGATAACTGAAATTGAATATACGGTTTAGTGCATAGTATACAAAAGTGCTCTGTGGCACCACAGAGCCCAGACTAGACAAATGGACTATGTCACGGCTTTTGTCACCAAAATTCACAAATGCAGTTTTTCACTGCTGTAAATTAAATGTAGGTATTTATACCGTGTATGTACAACTGCTTTGTGAAGCAGGAATTTTGCTTTTTTCACACAAAAAAAAGAATAATGCACTATTTCTCAGCTGTAATGTGAAATCGGTATTTAGGCGGTGTATTTCAAAATGCTTTGTGGATCAGGATTTCACTTATGCTGTATTTCACAGCAGCAATGTAAAATAGGTGGTTGGAATGGGTATTTCAGACTGTTTAGTGGACCTTAAATAAGGTTTTTTTTTTCTATAAAAAACAAAGAAGCACTATTTCCCTGCAGAAATAAAAAATATATCGTTGGACGGTGTATGCAGAACTGTTTTGTGGACAAGGAATACAGTTTTCCCCCCATAATTACAGATTCTCTATTTCACCGCAAAAATGTCAATTATATATTTTGGCGCTGCAAAATAGGCTTGGTGGATCAGGATGACCACTTTTTTTTTACTAAAATACACTGATGCACTACTTGATAGCTGAAATTGAATATACCATTTAGTGCATTGTATACACAAGTGCTCTGTGGCACCACAGATCCCAGACTAGACAAATGGACTATGTCACCCCTTAAACATACAAAAGGCAATAAAGGGGACTTGAGCAGCCAGAAAAAAAAGTTTTTTTTCCCTCACTGAGCTGCAAAATAGGATTAGGCTGATGTCCCTGGCTGCTTGGCACACATGCAGTACACTGCAGTGGCTAAAATGGCCGCCGAGCACAACCTCAGTAACAGATGGATTACAAAAAAAGATTTCCCTTGCAGTGGCTGGATACATCGAACAACGGACCCGAACCCGAACTTTTTTGAAAATGTTCGGGTTCGGGTCCGTGTCCCGAACACCCCAAAATTCGGTACAAATCCGAGTTCGCTCAACTCGATTTATAATTAAATTTGTGAATAGTTTGTGAATGGGCATTAATGAGTGTTTTGAGTGAAAGTGGGGGGGTGTAGGAGTCTGGTCGGGTTAATTTTCTCTTTTTAAAATGTTCCTTGTATAGTTTTTGTTACGATTTATAATAAAAAGACCGCAGGGGTCCTTAAGTACCAATAAAAGTTAATTTGTCCCACCAGAATCTAAGAGCTGGATTACCGGAATTGATTTTCACTGTCAGGTGTTCAGGAATTTCTGCACCACCAAATTCAGCACATGTGCCAGGCAAGGTATGTGTGTCAAACTGGCTAGGCCCAGAGCTGCTATGAGATTTTGCCCATTATCACACACCACTAGGCCGGGCTTGAGGCTCAGTGACACCAACCACTCATCGGTGTGTTGTTCCATGCACATCCACAGCTCCAGCGCGGTGTGGGGTTTGTCCCCCAAACAGATGAGTTTCAGAACAGCCTGCTGTCGTTTCCCCCTGGCTGTGCTGATGTTGGTGGTAAAAGTGTTATGCTGAAAGGATGAATAGGTGGTAGAGGAGGAGGAAGCGGAGGAGGAGGCAACAGGAGGCAAATAGAAATGCCCTGCAATCCTCGGGGGCGGAAGGACATGTGCCTAACTGCTATGCGCCTCTGGCCCAGCCGCCACTACATTTACCCAGTGTGCTGTTCGGGAGATATAACTTCCCTGCCTGTGCTTACCAATCCACGTATTGGTGGTTATGTGGACCTTGCCACAGATGGCGTTGCGCAGTGAACACCTGATTTTGTCCACCACTTAATTGTGCAGGGAAGGGATGGCTCACCTGGAAAAGTAGTGGCGGCTGGGAACCATGTACTGTGAGACAGCCACCGCCATAAGTTTTTTAAAAGTCTCCATCCATCTCCACCAGACAGAATGACAGCATTTCAAAGGAATTTTGAAATCCTGACATTCAGGGCCAGGGATCGCAGGTGGGTAGGTGGGTACTTCCTCTTTCTATTTCTCTTTCTAATTGGGAGATGGACAGCTGAACCCTTCCATGGGATAGTGTGGAGATGCTTGGTGACGGTGAAAGATGTGGTGGCGTTGCGGGGTGGCAGGTGCCACTGTCACTCACTTGTGCTCAGGTTTAGAACATTAATTTTAAATTTTTATGTATTTTATGTTATTTTAAGTTATTTCCCTATCCAAATTTGTTTGCAGGTCATTTGTCCTACTGTTACCCCCATTTTGCTTTAACTTCCAGCCCTCTAGCCCTTTCCAGGACTTTTTTTAGAGCCATTTTAGTGCCCCAAAGTTCAGGACCCCATTGACTTCAATGGCGTTCGGGTTCGGGGACAAGTTCGGGTCCCGAACTCGAACTTTGCGGTGAAATTCGTCCGAACCCGGCGAACACTAACTTCCAGGTGTTCGCTCAACTCTAACAGTAACTCTAAAACTCATTTTGACTCTGACGCTGACCAGTGAGGAAAGTGAGACATCAAAGTCAAACATCTATTTCAATTTGTCTCCTAGCTAGGATTTAAAAATACATTTTTGTTATTAAGGTTTCTATTGGGTCTTTAACCCAAAACCTTTGGTATACAAGGCAGAAATCTTACCATTGAGCTATAGGCTCTTCTACAGCTTTATCAGTTCTGGCAAATAAGTAAAATGATCATGTTTTCATCTGCATTTCAGAGAAGTAAAAGGCTTATTATTGCAACTGCACATACCATAGAGCTATATTTTCAGCCATAGTCAGCTATGGTCTTTCTTTGGCTGTGTGATTTAACATTCCAATAAACAGTAAATCTGTAACTCGTTCTGACTTTGACCCTGACCTGTGAAGAAATTAAACATCAAAGTCAAACTTAGAGATGTCAGAGATAGTATTTTGCCTCACACTAACATTATCCTGATACTTGACTATGATATCTGACCATGTCCTAAAATGAACACTGTACTCTTGCTACAGGGTCTACCTCTGTACAATAATATGTAATTGGGCCTATAAGCATCATTTTGTCTCTGGGTTAGTACTGCTTGTGCATGGCCTTGCACTCTGTGACAAAATAGATGAAAAGCCAAATTGTAATTAGGCAACCCAAGAGCAGGGGCTCTTAATAAGGCAGATCTCAGTTCCTGAAATGTATTGATAGTCTCTTCAGTATGCTCAAACGGTTCAGGTACTGTATAATTAGTTAGAACATACAATGGCACTGAATAGACTCCCAGACCTCAAATAGCCTGTAAGGGTAAAAACTTGTTCACAATCATTGTTAGGAGAGGCCAGGGGATGCAAATTTCAAAGCTTTAAAAAATACCCAGACTATTCTAACCTTGTGCTAAAAACAGCAGCCATGGGTTCTTCTAAGCAGCTGTCTATCGCTCTGAAAATGAAAAATGGTTGAGGCTTGACTGCAAAAGACCTTCAGGATGATTTCGAGACTCTGGAGTTGTGGTAAATTGTACTAAGGTTCAGCAAATTCTGCACAAATTTGGCCTTCATGGAATGGTCATCAGAAGAAAATGCCTTCTGCATGGTCACTAAAAAATTCGTATCAGAAGTTTGCAAAAGAACATCTAAACAAGCCCGATGCATTTTGGAAACAAGTCCTGTGGACTGATGAGGTTTAAAATAGAACTTTGTAGCCACAATGAGCAAAGATAAGTTTGGTGAAAAAAGGGCACAAACTGTAAAAAGGATGGCTTCTACAAATGGGTAATGATCCTGAACTCCTCAAAGTCCACAATAGACTACCTTAAAAAGCACAAACTGAATGTTTTAACATGACCCTCACAATCTTCTGATCTGAACATCATTTAAAATCTGTGGATAGCCCTCAAAAGAGCAGTGCATGAAAGACGGCCCAGGAATCTCAAAAAACTGGAATACTTTCACAAGGAAGAATGCATGAGAAGCTCTTAATTAAGAATTAAAAGACTCTTGTCTGGCTACAAAAAGTGTTTATAAGACGTGATGCTTGCCAAAGGTGGTTCTACTAGGTAATAATCATGCAGAGTGCCCATAGTTTTGCTTTGGGCCCTTTTCCTTTTTTGTAATTTTGAAAATTTAAAATATGAAAATAATAACTTGTTTTTGCTTAAAATACCATAGCAATGTGTCATCTTTAACTTTATGTGTTTTGCAGATCATTTCATCTTCATCTCATTAATTGTTCACAGTAACAGTAATTTTGACCAGATGTGCCCAAACTGTTACATGCATGAATGATCTGGCAGCAATACAGGTGTTGGCGTACATAATGATGAGGCTGGGTTTTATGCAAAAAGTCCTGCACTTTACTGAGGCAGTCCAATAGATGATTCACATAGGCACTGATAACAAAAAGTGCAGTCAGGCTTGGACTTGCCCGAAGGGCATAGCTTGGCTGAGATAACTTCTAGGTACTGTACATAGGCATGCCAGACATTATCCTCTTTTCTCAGGGACATGCTCTGTCAAAGTTGCTGCTGGGGGCCCCTATAATGAGCCATTTTGAGTGTCTTGCTGCTGCCTAACATTTTATGAGCAGATGTTTGCATGTAGCTGTACAGTAGACCCCCCTCCACCCCAACACTGAATTCAGTCTTTACAGTTAGCATATGCAATTTCCCAAGGCTGTATATGGGCGGATAGTCTCTTTCCCTTTTCAATCAAGCTGTACAATCTCTCCTTTCCTGGCCCAAAATATATACCCCAGTATCCTCAGTGGAATAAAGTCTCAGAACAGAGTGCCATTCTGTCCTTGTGATATGATAAGGAACCTGAAGTTTGTTACTCCTTCCAGTATCCAGAGAAGTCTGTAGTCACAATGTAGAGGCACAGAAATACTTTTTGTATGGCTGCTAAACTTTCTTCTGCATTCAGTAACTTTTATTTTTGGTACATATGCTGTTACTCTGTTGCTTTTGTCATCCACAAAGGAAAGAAGCTTCCCTGATAAGCTCTAGTCTTTGCTGCATACACATCCACACTGACTCACTTCCTCCTAGAGATGAAGGGGCGGTGCAAGCCTTGCCTAGCTACATTATCTAGAAACATCCCACTCTCTCCATATACAATGTTTGGAACATAGTGCTTTAGAACACTGACCCATTACTTTTAATGGGGCCATGCACACATCCACATTTTTTGCTGATCCATGTGGCCATTCTGCAAATTAGAAAAGTGAGAATTTGTTTTGAATATACATGGAAGGTATCCATATTTCGTAGATCCGTGGTTTGAGACAGAAATATGAACACAGTCATGTGCATGAAGCATTAGTCCCATGCTTGTCATAAAAAAATGCAAAACACTAAACCAATAGCTACTAATGACAACACTTATGTATGTTCTTATATTTTAAATAATTATTGGTGTTTTAAAGAAAGATTCTCACTAGCAGGGCTTGGAGCCCGAATCCCTTGTTTATTTCGTAAAGCGAGACTGCAGGAAGTCATCTTTTAAAATGAGGCAATAAAAGGCGAGGTATAAAATGCCAGATAGCTGTCAGATCTGAATGGAAAGTCTCTTTTCTGTCTGTTGTTTTAGTTCTTTTGAAAAGCCAAATCAATTCATCCGACCCAATTTATCATGAAAGCAAAGCTGACATTAATTGGGCAGTGTTATTACAAGAGCAGGTCAAATGTGCTCTACTCTAATAGACTTTACAGATTCTTAGTTTTATAGATATTCCAAGAGGGCTCGAGTGTATTACAGAAAGTTGAGGTCAACACCAGAGCCGCCCTGAAGAAATAAATAGAGAAGGATTTATATCACTTGTGCAGAGAATGGGGTAGGGAAACAGGGGCCTTGGGCTTTGATTGTGCCCATAGAATCACAAATTGGAATACAACAGCCAAAGTGCCAAAGGACTCTTACCACACACTTCAGTATAACATGCTTTGCACTTTATTACTATAGTCCAGGTACTTTATATTCTTATTGTAGTTTTTTAATAAATTAAGAGTTGAAACAATTGTGATTATGGGTAAATAATCTAGTGATCAAAGTACTTTTACAGGGGTATTCCAGTTGGAAAAAGTTATTCCCTATCCACACGATAGGGGATAACTATTAGATCGGTGGGGATCCTACCTCTGGGACCATTACAGATCACGAAAACGCCGGAACAGCCCCCCTGAAATTAATGGAGCAGCTAGTCGCACATGTACACAGTAGCTCCATTCATTACTATGAGAGTTCCGGAGATAGCCGAGCACTGTACTGTGATAGCCGTCACACGTCTGTTTAAGAACAATGTTAGTCTATGGGGGTCACACTACCATTTTTTGACAGCCTGTGAATAATGGCCATAAAAAAATAGGACATGTCCTATTTTGTCCATTTTCACGTACTGACAGTCCCCATACAATCTAAGGAGGTTGTTTTTAACGGCTTTTTCTCAGAAAGGCATCAGTGAAAAAAGGCAGTCAAAAACTAACAATTTTGATGTTTTTAATGGCCTTTTTTGTCACTGTGGTGTGAATGTAGCCTAAGGTCTACAGTCACATGACCATATTTTGGGTCTGCATGCAATCCACATTTCTTGCAGATTACACACTGACCATTCATTTCTATGGATCCACAGAAAATATCAATTGCACACGGAAAGTCATCTGTGTTCTGTCCACATCCTTCTTGTGGCTGTTCTACAAAATATAGAACATGTCCTATTTTTGTACCTTTTGCCGAGAAGAATAGGCAGTTTTAGTGAAGAGAATGAGAAAACTACTGAATGCACATGAACAGTATCTGCATTTTGTGGGTACGTGGTTTGTGGACCACAAAACGGATAAGGCCATGTGAATATGCAGTGACCTGTTAGTTCACTGCTAAAGGTTAAATGCTTTGGTTCACTGTTAAAGTTGTTTACTCAGATGCTAACTATTCATACTGGTACAAATGGCTAATGTGACTTTAGTATGCACTGTGTATTCCAAAAGGCTGAATATAGGTAGGAAATACATAGGAAAACACATTTTAAAATAAGCAGTTACGGGTAATAAACATAAATCCAGTGATTTACACATGAGGTCTCCAAGAATTTCAATTATTCACTTTCCTTTTCCATTTCATCCAGACACTTATGTGCATATGACTTTGGTCAGGGGTGTGCAGGCCCCTCTGCCACATAAAAAGACACTAGTATTTATGAATGGCACATGGTAAATGTAGATGTGTAGTGTACGGGAGTTGTGATGCCCGACACTACAGAAAGGTCATTTGGTTGCTGTCGTTCCCCTCATTTGTGGGGGAGATTGGTTGTATATATATTGTAATGTCATTTACCTTTAATGTGCTTCCATGTACAGGCCTGCAGGAGCGTTATGTAGATTATAGGTCACAAGGGGGAGCTAGAGAGCTAGGATATAAATAGCTAGGCCAGAGCAGGCTAGAGTTCAGTGAAGACCCAGGACCCAGGTCAGCAGGAGCCAAGCTGTACCATTCCAGAATGCAAGAGGTACTACAAATACCAGAGGAGGTATTACTGATTATTATAACCAAGGATAAAATCCAGAGATAGGGCATCGGGGCCTTGGAGTATATTTGCCAGCCAGGATCAGTCAGGAAGAGAGTAAAGCCGCCTGTACTGCAGTAGTCCTATGTTAACCCTCTGTGTATCACCTTGCTGTACAAGTGCCTGCCATATTGGTACTGTAATCTGTAACCTGCTGAAAACCAATTGTCTTCTAAGGAACTGTCAAGAGAGTGTATGCTGTTTCTACTGTTAAGTAAAGTGAAGTTCTGGTTTACTATCCAAGCCTGCACCTCAATTATTCCTCCTATCAAATCGGTGTGCCACCGTTACCGGCACTGGCGTCACGGACATCAGGGACATCTAGCCACAGGCACGTTAATCTACAAACACCAAGGGCGCCTCACACTACACCTGGCTGTGTCCCTCAAGAACCCAGAGAGTGCCCCAGAGGATCCACGTGCCAGCCTCTCCATCACTGGCATCCCCGAGGTCAGTCGCTCATACTTCCCTGACGTGGGGATGCTACATTTTGGCGCCACGAACAGGATACGTACGTTTCTGCAGTAATAGTGAACCGTGAACTTTGTGCCTTAACCATACTGCCAAGTGGCAAATTGTCTGTTTGCTTAAATGGACGTTGTGGACTTAAAAACGTGCAAAAAGTGTGCCTAAAACCTCCAAAAAGTGCTGTGCAGTGTTGCGCTATCAAGAGGAAGAAAATCGCCGCATCAAAGTGTATTTCTGTGGACTTTTGTGTTACTTTACTGCCGTGGCTTGCTGTCAGTGAATAGCCACATCATCTCGGGAATTTATTGCTGTGCCATCACCTCCTCGACGGCGGGAATTGCTGAAGAAAACTCCGCCCACTTCACTGAAAAGGGCCTGCCTACTACAGGTCCTGAAGATTTCGACGTTACTCACCGCTGCAGGCTCCGCCTCTTCTCTTCAATGTCACCACGCAGGGACGCTGTGCATGGGAATCACGTCCAGGCCTCCGGATCCCGCGAGACCTGACCAGCGCAACACAAGTGAGTACCGGACTCTTGAAAAATTGGGAAACCAAGTACCGGAGGGGAGGTCGCTAAATAATAGAAAACTGGGTGAGCCCGGGACAACCCCCGCCATAGTTGAAAAGGCCGATAAGCTCACTTACCGCATTTTTAAAGGGGCCGCACCGGCGATACCATTGCCGCTAGCAACTCTCCAAAGCAGCGGGCCGGAATCCAATTCATCCTTAGCTCTAATCGGCCATGTCTGATTCCGAAGTAGTAGAGCAGCCTGCCCCCAGGGAGCCTGTGGCCGCAGTCGGTACTGCAGCCACCAACATGATTCCACTGACTATGCCATATTACTTTGGGGCCCCATGGTTTCCACGCTACGCAGGGGAGGCTCAAAATTTAAAGGACTTGAAGGACAAAATACTGGCCCTGTTCAGACTCTATCCCATCACTGCTGAGCAGCAAATGGAGATCCTTTTAGCCCAGTTAGAAGGGGCAGCCCACAGAGAAGTCATGTCCTAGCCCAGTTCTGAGAGGAGCACCATGGAGCAAATTTTTGACTGCCTCAGCACCACCTTTGAAGCTCGGACAGTGTCTGAAGTAAAGATGCGCTTCTTCAGTAAAAAACAGAAGCCTGGTGAGTCACTCCGTGATAGACCCCAGAGAGGCTGACACCCAAGACCAAACCCTAAGGGAACAATTTATTGCGGGTGTAAATAATGAACATTTAAAGGCTCAATTGAAAATGCTGTCGGCCCAACACCCTAGTAGTACCTTTCTGGACTTTTAGGAGCTGGCCATTAGTATTCTGGGTCAAAACCTGCCTACTGAACCAGTAGCCCCTCTTGAGCCACCTGTCTGTAACCCTAAGCTGACTGATACCAACCTGCCAGGGGCCAGCCAAGCCGCCCAGGCTCTAGCCTCTGATACAGTGGCTGCTTTGATGGAGCAGGTTAACTATCTCACTAAGAGCCTAGAAAAAGTATGTAAGAAACTAGAGTAGTGGGAAAAACCGATAATGTCAGAAGATGAGTTCCTTCTACCTCAGAGGCCTTTCCCCCCTGCATACCAGAGGGTTTATCCCCGAGATCCTAGGAGACGTTCAAGTGACCGGTTTAAGAACCGCAAACGGCCTGTCTGTAATTACTGCAAAAAGTTGGGCTGGAAATTGGAACTCTAATCTGTAACCTGCTAAAAAACCAATTGTCTTCTAAGGAACTGTCAAGAGAGTGTATGCTATTTCTACTGTTAGGTAAAGTGAAGTTCTGGTTTACTATCCAAGCCTGCACCTCAATTATTCCTCCTGGCGTCACGGACATCAGGGACACCCAGCCACAGGCACGTTAATCTACAAACACCAAGGGCGCCTCACACTACACCTGGCTGTGTCCCTCAAGAACCCAGAGAGTGCCCCAGAAGATCCACGTGCCAGCCTCTCCATCACTGGCATCCGCCAGGTCAGTCTCTCATACTTCCCTGACTTGGGGATGCTACAGATGGTGGTCTGTTACAGATTTTACATTAGGGCTCAGGAGATAAGGTTACACCTCTGACTTTGGTTCATTGTTTCTGCAGTCAATCAACACCCTCTATAGCAAGGAACCCTCTATCCAGCTGCCCCTTTAACACTGTCATCCTGTAACTTCCATCCATTCTGTGTATGCTGCTGCCTCATGTGCCTACATTAGTTTTCTTTTAAACTGCTTGGAATGCTATAAAATAATAGTAGGGAAACTTTACTGATCACGCCGCTAGCATCCCAATCCCTGCCCCCAAATTAATACGGACTTCCAGACCAGACTCCAGAATTAATACAAACCTCCAGATCAGACCCTAACATTAATCCAGATCCCAGATAAGCCCCTAAAATCATACAGATCCAAAGTTGTCCCTAAAATTTATGCAGACCCCAAATCATCCCTCAAATTTATACAGATCAGCCCATAAATTTATATAGACTCCAAATTTATACAGAACACCATATCAGACCCCACATTTATACAGCTCAGCCCACAAATTTATACAGACCCCAAATCAGACCCCTGTTGCCCCCTACAACTCCAACCACACTCCTCTGTCTACTAATGCAGACCTCAGGCCAGAAAAAATATATACTCACCTCTCTGCTCATCCTACAGGCACCACTGCTCTGAAAAGCAATGGAGCGGGGCGCAGTCGTAGCGAAATGCGGCTTGACTTAGGGGAAAGAAAGTGGCGGATAGGGTTAACTATGATAGGAGAGGAGTGTCCGGTAGGAGAAAAGGAAGGGTTGGAGCCAGTTATCGGATGTGAGTTTAGAGGCTATAGAGGAGGAGTTTGTTCATAGCAGGAAAAGCGCAGGTAAAAGTTGGACGTGCATCATTGTCGGCCTTAGAAATGTTGCTGGAGCAGGTTAGGGCAGCGGCGGTGGGCGTCAGGAGCAGGAAGATGTGTGCGTGATAAGGCCCCCTAGTGGGCACCGGAGGCAAATACAGCGAGGGGGCAGTGAGTGGCAGGTGGCCCCACCCCCTAAGAGGGCATCTGCTGAGGGTGCTGCCGTTACGGGAGCTGTCCCTGGTGACGACGCAGAGGCAGTTGGAACTGTGCAGCCATTATCTGGTGGGCCTGGACGCGGTGAGGAGGAGGTCGAGGCACTGGATTCTGGTATCCCTGCTTCCAGTTTTCCTGCAGAGGGGTCAGACGAAGAAGGGGAGCTTGCCCAGGAGTCCATGGAGGATGAAGACGTTCAAGTGGAGACCTGCGGGGCCGCTGCAGAGGCCAGTTGCGGCGGCAGTTGGTTCTGCTAGTGTCCGTGAGACAGAGTCCAGGCGAGCGGCGGCTGCTGGGAACTATCCCCAGGGACGGCCAGGTGAGAGGACGCCACGGGAGGGTCAGTGTGGGGGGGAGCGGAGATGTCTGTGGGTGGCGGGGGCAGTGCAGGAGTTGCTTTGTCGGCATTGTTAGCGTGGGTGGGATCTGGAATGGTACAATCTCCTGCGGCGGTGTGGACGTCGGGGGTGCCGGCCAGTTTGGGAGAGCTGGGTCCGGTCTCACAGTTGGTAGCGTGGAGTGGGTCTGTGGATTCTACGGCGGTGGCGGTGCCTGCGGTTGCTGTTTCCTTTCCGTCGGCGTTGGTAGCTGCAGTGGGTAGTGGTGGTAAGGTGGGTATGGAGAACGTGGTACGGTTGGCGGACACGGCTAGGGCCGAAGTGTATGCCTGTTTTGAGTGGCCGTTGGGGGCTCATTTGAAACAGAGGTGAGGGAGAAGATTTATAGGGACGAATATGTTAACATTTTTTCACTTTTGCCCCTAGAGAGGTTTAGACAGGGTGAAGCTGGATGATGGCAAGAAGGAAGAGGAGGAGCGTCGTCGGTATCGACTGATACCGCGTACGTTCATAAATTGGTTACAGGCGTTTGCAAGTTTGGCGAGCGTAGTGGGGGAGAGAGTGCCGGAACATTGCTCCGTGCTTTTTTGATATATGGACTCTATTGGGCATGCTTACAGGGTGTATTGGGGGATGGTGTGGTTGCGGTTTGATGAGTAGTTCCGCCAACGCAAGGCTATCCGACCTAGTGTTTTAAGAAGGGAAAAGGATGTAAGAGGGGACAGGATGTTGCGCAGAAGAGGATCAACGCCAGTGAAGGAGGATGCAATGCTTCCCTTCCTAAATGAGTACCCTGATAGGGCCGCGGCGGAGTTGTTGCGTCAGGGGTTCGTTGACGGTTTTTGTATTCCGTGCTCTTCGGTTGGGGGGAGGGGGGTGGTTTGGAACCTGGCGTTTGCGTTGGCTAGGCCGGGGGTTGTTAGGGAAAAGATTGAGAAGGATGTTACTGCAGGGCGGGTTGCGGGTCACTTTGCTGTCCCGCCGTTGCCGGGGTTGCACGTTTCTCCGTTGGGGTTGGAACAAGTTTAGGCTCATTCACCATTTGTCTTACCCGGCTGGGAGTTCGGTGAATGATGGTATTGAGTTATGTTCAGTGTCCTACACGTCCTTTGATGCAGCGGTGGCGTGGGTGAGTCATTTTGGGCGTGGGGCGTTGTTGGCTAAGACGGATATAGAGGCGGCATTTGGTTTACTGCCTATACATCTGGAGGGTTTTGCTTGGGAGGGGCAGTTTTATGTTGATTGTTGTTTGCCGATGGGTTGCACGATTTCGTGTTCATTATTTGAGAGATTCAGTTCATTTTTGGAATGGGTAGTGAAGCAGGAGTCTGGTTGGCAGTCTATGCTGCACTATTTAGATGATTTTTTGTTTGTTGGTTGGCGGGTTCCCGGGTTTCTTCCGTTTTATTGCATGCGATGGAGCGTGTTGCTGGTGCGTTTGGCGTTCCTTTAGCTTTGGACAAGACGGAAGGTCCGGCTACATCGGTGAGTTTTTGGTATTGTCATAGACACGGGGCGCATGGAGTGTCGCTTGCCGGAGGATAAGTTAGCAGATCTGGTCAAGGAAGTGTCCAATTTGCGGGGAGTTCAGAAGGTGCAGTTGCCAGGGTTCAGTCGGTCTTAGGTAAGCTGAACTTTGCTTGTCGGATCCTGCCTATGGGACGTTTTTTTTGCCGTCAATTGGCGATGGCTACTGCTGGGGAGGTTGCCCCATTTCATTTTGTGCGGTGTCGCGGAGGTTAGGGTGGATATAGAGGTTTGGGAACATTTTTTGTCTCAGTTTAATGGGTGATCTGTGTGGATGGACGAACCGGTTTCTAATGTCGATATGGAGCTCTTTACGGATGCATCAGGGGCTTGTGGTTACGGGGTTTTTTGGCGAGGTCAATAGAGTGCGGGTCGTGGCTGGATGAATGGCGTGGGGCTGGTTTTTTGACTAAGCTGGCCTTATTGGAATTGTTTCCCATCGTGCTGGCGGTTGAATTATGGGGTGATTGTTTTTGGAACACGAGGATTTGTTTTTGTTGTGACAACATGGGCGTGGTGCAGGCCATTAATGCGCAATCTGTTCGCCGCCCATGATTCGTTTGTAGCGGCACTTGGTGTTGAGGGGTTTGGAGTTGAATGCGTGTTTTGTGGCGGTTCATGTTCCGGGAGTTGTGAATTTGGTGGCTGATGCTCTTTCTCGTTTCCAGTGGGATTGTTTTCGTCGACTGGAGCCCATGGTGGAGGAGCACGGCCGTCCTTGTCCTCAGTGGCTCTGGAGCGTGGCCTTGGTGTCTCAGTTGCGTTGCTTAGATGATCTGTGAGTGCAGGTACGTGGTCTGCTTATGCTTCGGTATGGTCCCGGTGGGAGCGGTTGATTGAGCAGGTTGGGAGCTGTAGTTCGGTTGAGTATTTTCGGGTGCTTCTGATTTATTTGGTGGGTTTGGCGTTTAGCGCAGGTTCGTCTTATTCGGTGGTCTCGAAACAGGTGTTGGCTATATCTATTTTTTTTTTTGCGCATGAGGGGCGTGGCGGATGTGTCTAAATGTTTTATGGTGCGCCAGGCGTTAAAGGGTTTTCGGCAGCATGTGTTTACTAGGGATATGCGCTGCCCGGTTTCTTTTGAGATATTTAATCTGTTGTGGAGCCAGGTGGGGGTTACTTGTGTGTCGGGCTATGAGGTGTGCCTGTTTTTTCACTGGCATTCTTTGGGACATTCCGAATGTCTGAATTGGTGGCGAGAAATAGAGGTGGGGATGGTGGTTTGAGACGTGAGGATGTGGTGCGCTGCCCGGAGGGATTGGTTTGTGATCTAAAACGGATCCAGAAGGGAGGCGGAGGCGTTTTGTGTTGCACCCCTTGGGGGTTCTGTTGTGTGCCCAGTCAGGTGTCTGGAGGAGTTCTGGGGGGTACTGTTGTTGAGTGGGCATTGTTCGTGCACTTGAACAGGTCGGCCTTGTCGCGGTTTGTGGCAGTTTTTCGGAAGTGTTTAGGGGCGGCAGGTTTTCGGGCCACGGAGTTTGCGTCGCACTCCTTTCGGATTGGAGCTGCTACTGAGGCTGCTTGGGGGACGATGTGATTTGGCATATTGGTAGGTGGAAATCTGCTTGTTTCCGTTCTTATGTTCGGCATCATCTACTGTGACAGGGTGAGTGGTGTGATGCTGGTTGTTGAGGCTCGATGGGGTTGGAATCTGAAGGGTGGCGCTTTGTTACCTGTTGTTTAGCTTATTGGTTGTTTCTGTTCTGTTTCACAGTGCCCACCTCATGCCTGGCCTGGATTTTTGGTCACTCGTATGTTTATTGGGGAGCCCAGAGAGCGGATGTGCGGAGGAACGGCTGGCAGTTGCGTTTTGAGTCCCATGATCTACAGGTCCGTTGGATTGGATTGCGAGGTTTGTTGTGGGGACGGGTTGTTGCCAAAATTCAGTTTTTATGTTTCTCTTGATCGCCCTCCGGATATCTTGGTCGTACATGCTGGAGGGAATGATCTGGGTGTTCGTCGTTACAGGGACGTCATTAGGGGCATAAAATTGGACTTGCTGCGGTTATGGGCTGATTACCCGTCCTTGTTGGTGGTGAGGTCGGATATAGTGGCGAGGAGAGTTTGGCGGATGGCACCGTCGGTTGAGAAGTTGAACAGGGCTAGGGCGAAGGTCAATAGGGAGGTGGGCCGGTTTGTGAAGCGGCATGGTGGGTTTGTTGTTCGGCATAAGGACTTGGAGGATGCTTCCTCATTGTTTTTGAGATCAGATGGAGTCCATCTGAATGACATTGGGATTGACATGTGGATGTTAGGCCTGCAAGATGGTTTGGAGACGGCTTTGAAGGTGTGGGGGGATGAGCATAGGTGAGGTGACACCTATGTTTGCCTGGTGGCAGTGGCAGTAAAGAAGGGGATCCTGGGAGGCAATACTTTGGTATAGGTGGATGGCTTCATCTTTAATACGTCGTGCATCTATGAGGTTTTGGTGGTAAATGGAAAACTGGGGGACCCTGATGGGGCTAATTGGCTTTGCTGGGGTATAAGTTCGTGGATTTGGGGCCCTTGGGTCGGAGAGTGCGGCCGAGGGTAAAAGTGATTTAAAAACATGGACTGAATGCTCAAATTGCCTTCTAATCGGTGTCTTATTAAGTTTAAAGTGGTTAAAATGTATGTTAAAAAATATGGTATTTATTTATGGTTGTTTAATAAATTGCCGCTACGGCCTTTACACTAAGTCCGGTTGTTAGAGGGATAGGAGCCAGAATCTCTTCCATCCCATGAAGTCATGGTTTTGCACTGTGTCCTGACGTTACACAGTACCAAGTCATAGTGTATTCCTACGCTCAATGCGTCCTGGAGCTGGGCGCTGCAAGGACATATTGCAGCACTAGTGTCACCACAGTATATCCCCTCATACACTGGGCACCCCCATCCTCCACATTAGGAGGAGGAGAGACACGCCCGCACACAAACCTAAATACACACAAGGAACTCTGAGCCAGAGTGCAAGCTCTGCTCAGAGCCAGGAGGGAAATACTGGTGGCAGGAATGCAAACCACAGCTAAGAACCACGATGTCCGTGCCCATAGGCATGCGCAGCCTATTGCATTAGGGTGTGCGCCCTAAAGCACAAACACACACGCCACGCGTGCGTGTATGCATATATATATTATATACACACACACATATATATACACAAATACACTCTCAGTGGCGACTCTAGGAACAATATATAGAGGTCACAGTCAAGATAGCACAGTCAAAAATGGGGGGCACTAATAATTTTCACCACTAAATCATACTACTGAAAAAAACAAAATAAGTATATATAAATAAGATTACAAAATAGGAGAATATTGCGGTATGCAGGGATACCTTTGTATTGTACTAACCTAATTCTTAAAAGACAAGCTTTCAAGAGTTTTACTTTCCTTCTCGGTATTGCTTCAGACCTGAGAAAGAGAGAAACACTCTCAAAAACTTTTCTTTAGTGTTTAAAGCAGTTTCAGCACTATGATAAAACAATTTACTCACAAAAGAAGCTATTCAGTCGTCTGCTGTGCCGTCATCTGCTTGCTTCCGCGGATCTTCCCCTCCTTTCAGTCTCTCCTGTCTGTGGCTGACACATTGCTATGGGGGATCTGTGGATGACACACTTATGTAGGATCTGTGGATGACACACTGTTATGTGGGATCTGTGGAGGACATTGTTATGTGGGATCTGTGGAGGACACTGTTATGGGGATCTGTGGATGACACTGTTATGGGGGCATCTGTGGATGACACTGTTTTGGGGGCATCTGTGGATGACACACTGTTATGGGGATCTGTGGATGACACTGTTATGGGGGATCTGTAGAGGACACTGTTATGGGGGATCTGTGGATGACACACTATTATGGGGGATCTGTGGATGACACACTGATTTGGGGGCACCTGTGGATGACACTGTTATGGGGGATCTGTGGATGACACACTGTTATGGGGTATCTGTGGAGGACACTGTTATGGGGGATCTGTGGATGACACACTGTTATGGGGGATCTGTGGAGGACATTGTTATGGGGGATCTGTGGAGGACACCGTTATGGAGGCATCTGTGGATGACACACTGTTATGGGGGCATCTGTGGATGACACACCTTTTTTGGGGATCTGTGGATGACACTGTTATGGGGGATCTGTGGAGGACACACTGTTATGGGGGATCTGTGGATGACACTGTTATGGGGGATCTGTGGATGACACTGTTATGGAGGATCTGTGGATGACACACTGTTATGGGGGATCTGTGGATGACACTGTTATGGGGGATCTGTGGATGACACACTGTTATGGGGGGATCTGTGGATGACACACTGTTATGGGGGATCTGTGGATGACACACTGTTATGGGGGTATCTGTGGATGACACATTGTTATGGGGGATCTGTGGATGACAAACTGATTTGGGGGCACCTGTGGATGACACTGTTATGGGGGATCTGTGGATGACACACTGTTATGGGGTATCTGTGGATGACATTGTTATGGGGTATCTGTGGAGAACACTGTTATGGGGGATCTGTGGAGGACACTGTTATGGGGGATCTGTGGATGACACACTGTTATAGGGGATCTGTGGAGGACATTGTTATGGGGGATCTGTGGAGGACTCCGTTATGGGGGCATCTGTGGATGACACACTGTTATGGGGGCATCTGTGGATGACACACTGTTATGGGGGCATCTGTGGAGCGACACACTGTTATGGGGATCTGGGGAGGACACACTGTTATGAGGGATCTGGGGAGGACACACTGTTATGGGGGATCTGGGGAGGACACACTGTTATCGGGGATCTGTGGATGACATTGTTATGGGGATCTGTGGATGACACTGTTATGGGGATCTGTAGAGGACACTGTTATGGGGGATCTGTGGATGACGCTGTTATGGAGGATCTGTGGATGACGCTGTTATGGAGGATCTGTGGATGACACACTGTTATGGGGGCATCTGTGGATGACACACTGTTATGGGGGCATCTGTGGATGACACTGTTATGGGGCATCTGTGGATGACACACTGTTATGGGGGATCTGTGGATGACATATGACTGAGGAGGGCTATCAGGGTACATTATACAGGGTTAATATAACCAAGGGGTATCAGGGTATATTATACAGGGGTAAAATAACTCAGGAGGGCTATTAGACATTATACAGGGGTAATATAACTGAGGAGGGTTATCAGGGACAATGATAAGTGATAAGTTATATTACCCCTGTATAATGTCCCCTGAAAGCCCTCCTCTGTTATATTACCCCTGTATAATGTACCCTGATACCCCTTAGTTATATTACCCTACCCCAGTATAATATTGTACCCACCTGATACGCCTTAGTTATATTACCCCGCCCTGTATAATTTACCCTGATACCCCTCATTTATATTATATAACTGAGGGGTATCAGGGTACATTATACAGGAGTAATATAACTGAGGAGGGTTATCAGGGACATAATACAGGGGTAAGGGGTAATATATAAGTTATATTACCCCTGACCCTGTATAATGTCTGATAGTAGCCTGCCTAGCCCAGTAGCCCTCCTGTCATATTACCCCTCATGTACCCTACCCCTCCCTAGTTAGGGGTATATCAGGGTAATACAGGGAACAACAGAGGAGGGGTAGAACTGTGGGACAGGGGGTACATACTTATTTTTTTTATATGCATTTAACGTTTGTTGGTGGTAGGTACATACTTCCTTTTTATATTTCAACATACACTGTATGGTCCGTTCACTGGAGCAGCTGGGCAGTGGGCACCAGTTGAATTTGAATCATCCCATCCACAGACATATCACGATTCACCAACGTTCACGTCACGTAGAGCCACCGCCGCCGCCCTCACCCCACCAGCGTCATCTCAGCCTGCACCGCGCTGCACAGTACACACCGCACGGCTCTATCTCTGTCTCCGCCTGGTCCGGGACTCCAACCCCCTATGTGAATACTAGCCGCCAGCATAACGGACAGGGCCACAGGGGACTCAGCGGGGCAGGCACTGAAGTGAGCACGGAGGTGATGCAAACCTATTAGGGTGTGCCCAGGCACACCCGGCACACCCCGTGGTCCGTGCCTGTCAGCTGCTGGTGTTGGGGGAGCTCATGCTGCAAGGAGAGGAGGTTGTCAATCTGTGCCAGCTATGCGCCCAAATGAAACAACTTCCTTTGGTGCACGCAGGCGACAGGACATTCTGCGTAATCTTGTAGGCCCGAATACCACTGTATGAATGGTAAGCCCAGAACAAGTACAGGCGTTATTAGATTGGTTGGCTGACAGTGCCGCCAGTTCCTTCACATTGCCTTCACATTGTCTTCCACCCGGTCACCTGTGGCAGGAGATCTGTGAGACTGGCAACAACGTCGTTTGATCTGACATGTTTTCCTTTTGGATCAAATTATGCCTGTGCTGTTTCTGGTACTTGCCACACCTTCTTTCCTAAGGTGTGGCTACTGTGGTCATTTAACCTTCTTTATTTATTGTTGTTTCTCCCACTATGCCATGTGGTTTATAGCTTCTGTTGGACTTATGGTTAGCTTGTGTTGGGCTGAGTTCCTGGTGCTACCAAAGCCAAATTGAAGATAAGTATGGAATGACGCCAGCGCTGAGCCCTGTGGGAGTGGAGCTTACAAAAGTCTCTGGCCCTCCAACAATAACAGGCTAAAATCAGACTTGACAATTATGGTCGTGGCTACGGATACGGGATACGGATATCTTGGCGTGACGGTGCCAGGATTGACCTATCCGTGTTCTGCTGACTAACTACAAGGCCTGGATTGTGCCCATAGCCACGAACGCGGGTAGCCTATAGGGGCCAAGAAGTCAAGCAGGGTAGATTATAAGATTTATTGAATAGCTACATGGTTTACAAAGCTAAATTACGTAAGGCTTCCGAAATTTCTTGTGGGTTAGGAATGTACGTGATAAAACAAGAGGATTCCCAACGACCCATCTTATGAATGATATGGCTGGGCACATTGTGCTTGGAAGCTGCGGAGGCGGCCACTATCCGGAAGGAGTGTCCTGATATGGTTTTGGGGTCAAAACCTAAGCCGGACACTAACAGGCGGATGTGGGATACACACTGTACTGTCGTGAGGGACTTGGTTTTGAAAGGCAACAGCGGGCTGTCAGGGGAGGAATTACCCAAGGATCTTAGTAATTGATCTAGAACCTGGATGGGGCACCACTTATTAAAGGTTTTCAAATATTTAACTTGAAAGGGGGGCCCTGTTTGTGTCGTTTTGGTGGATGGCAGAAGCAAGATGTAATGGTCGTGATTACATGCTAACTGACTCTTACTTAAACCCTTGGATTTGGGAGAGAAACCTGTGAATTCATGGCCGCCTGGATAACCATTCTGGGTTGGAGCCCAAAAGGGTTGCGGTCTAGGGAATTGGAGAGTTTCCTAAACAGTTCCCCTGATGGTTGTCTGTTTGGAGAGCTGAGTTTACTACTTTTTTGAATACCCCTAAGAACTGCCTTGATTGCGGAGGAAGTGAAGACTACCCTACTATCTGGATTTTTTAAAGTAGAGTAGTATTGCACCCCTGCCTGATACAATCTAATAGAATTATAACCGAGTTTGAGGTCTTTACAGTAAGCCAAAAACGCCATTAAATAAGTGGTCTTATCTGTGCCGCTCCTTGGGTGGAGAAGAGAAAACTTTTTGAAGCTGTTCCAACCAGTCTTGTAGTTTCTGGCTGTGTTGGCCGACAGTGATCTTTGTATGAGGGATTTGGCTGTTGAAATAAAGCATGCTAATCCATGCACAGGGTATTGAACTCTGGCAGGGATAATCCTGTAGGCTCCGCCACTGGCATGACCTGAAAAAAAAGTTTTGGAAATTCAGCGGCTACATTCTGAATGCCCTGGATATGTCTGCATGATATTTGGAAATTGTACTGTAAAGAGAGCCAGACAAATTTGCGAACAAAGGGCATGATATGAGATGATTTCGACCTGCCCTTGGTGATGATGTCCACCACTGCCTTATTGTCCATGATAAAAGAAACTGGGGAATTGGCCCATTGCCTACCCCAGACATGGGTGGCCGCTACAATCGGGTAGATTTCTAAAAGTGGGGAAGATCTGAGGTACTCATTGAGTGACAAGATTTCTGGGGGCCAATGGCCTGCTAACCACTGGTTTTTGTATATTTCTGCGAAACCTCTGGAGGCGGCTGCCAAGATTGTCTGTGCCCGAGTTTTGTCTTGGCTGGGACCCAGGGGCTTTGAGCCCAGCGAAATGCCGGCAGAAGAGCTCCATGTCCAAGAACGCCCAATTGGTTACCCGATGGAATTGGGCGAGGGCTGCTGAAGCTTTTGCAGAAAAGGAGCGGTGGTAGTTGTAGAATGCGTATCCTCCATACTTGTGTCCCAGGTCTGTGATCCTGTACAGGTATAAATCTAGTTCCTCCCTTCGCTCGGGGGAGGCTGAACAGATTATATCCCTGAACAGGCTAAACGCCAGGACGAACTCTGGAATTGACAATTTTTTGTTCCCTGGAGCTGAGCACTATCGAAACATTTTCGCACGCTCTGGTTCTATTTTCTACCGTGTCGTGGCTAGCAATTAGGATGGAGGTTAGATTAACATCTTACCCTTCCAGGATGTCCCGTTTGATGCTATCCATAACAAAATGTGACGGGACTACTTCTGGCAAGGTGATAACCCTACCTGGGGGAGTAGACAGAGACATGGAAGTGAGTGGGAGAGGATGAGTGGATAGGGTGGGTGCCAGATCTCTGGATTCTACAGCCGACAGTCTGTTCTAGATGTCCGAAATTGACGAAGACAAGTTATTGATTGTGGCATGGAGCTGTGTCAGAGACAACTCGATTGTTCACATCGACACCTGCTCTCTTGGCAGAGAGGAATTGTAAAATAGGAGTCTGTATAACTCCGCCTTATGGGCCGAAGCTGGGTAACGGATCCTTCTTTTGTTCAATTCCGCTATGATTTTGGGAACCGTCCAGCTCCTAAGTGACCCAACCCTAGCATGCTTGGGTGCCATGGTTTCCGGAATGGATGAAGTCTTGGCAATTTCTGAGAGATGTGACATACTGGAAGCTGAAAAATAGAAAACTATTAGCGTTCGTTTGCAAACAAGAACGTCACTTCCAGAAACATATAGTACCTTAAACCCGTGTTAGTGTTTTAGCATTTACTACACCAAGGTGAATTGCTTGGAGAGAAGAAATGAGCAAATGACGTCATAAGACGTGACATTGGCATTCCGAGTGCGGCTGACCCTGGTAACGAGAGGCCCAAATACCTGATGTTCCCACCTGGAGAACCCGACTTGGCAAAGGCGCCTTGGTTCTGTTGTCTCGCGGCGGCACTATTGGAATTGGATCTGTAGATGAGACAAATATTGAGAACATTTGGTAGGGAGCCTAATAGAATAACTCTGACGGTGGAAGGAGCCCAACTAGCGGTAAATGCGAGCGTATGGACACGTAGCCCGAATAACGTAACCAGACGGCGAACAAGGAGAGACAACCATGGACTGAGTAACGTGACAGGCTGGAGACATAAACATAACGAGGAACAGAGCCTGAACGAAAACAGGCTTTAAACGTTTGAGAGAAAGGCAGCCTGAAGGGCGTGACAGGCAGTAAACCAGGACTTGCCAACATGTATCATGAATGACGCAAACAGGAGGAAAGAATGGAAGAAACATGGCCTGAATAACGTAAACAGGCGTGAAACATGGAGAAGACAAAGATGTGGCCTGAATAACGTGAACAGGCGTGAGACATGTACCGTATGACAAATGTAGTCTGAATAACGAAAACCGGCTGTGTACATGGAGAGATGCTGCCTGAATAACGTAAACCGGCAGTAAACCAGGACATGACAACGTGCAGCATGAATGACATGAGAACATGGCCTGAGAAACGTAAACAGGCGTGAGACATGGATGACAAAACGTAGTTTGAAAGACACAAGGCTGAGTACATAAAGAAAAGATGAACTACCTGACGTAAACAGGTGGTAACGAGGATGTGACCAAACCTTGGCCTGAATAACGAAGAAAAGATGAACTACCTGACGTAAACAGGTGGTAACGAGGATGTGACCAAACCTTGGCCTGAATAACGAAGAAAAGATGAACTACCTGACGTAAACAGGTGGTAACGAGGATGTGACCAAACCTTGGCCTGAATAACGAAGCCGTATTTTTTGTTGTTGTTTTTTTGTATTTTTTTTTGCTCTTAGTTGGAGTTTTTTTTTTGTTTTGCTTTTAGTTACTATTTTTTTTTTGTGTTGAGTAAGGTGAAATGCAGCGGATACAGAAAGAAAGTGTGGCGTGGTGGAGGCAACAGATAGCGTAGAAAGGTAGAAAAACACAAAGTGACTTGAAATGTGAGATTACAAACATTTTGGACAAACATAGATTCATTGAGGTTGGCCTGGATGAGCGTTATTGCACGGCCGGAGCAACCAGAAACTATATTTCTATAAATAGATCAAATAATGGAAAGATATGGCATGTCTGAATAAATCTTATATGCTGAGGAGCCTGATGCCAAACTATATGCATGCATAAAATGCACATCTACAAACAACGTTTTTTTGTTTTTGTTTTTCTGGTGCCACGTGCTACCTGGTGGACCAGAGGTCTTGGAGGCCTGCCCTGGCTCCGTCACCGCTGAAGGGAACGACGCAGGAGAGCTGAGGACGGGGAGGAGGCTGGACACCCCCGCCGCCCTGGGTCGCGGTTACCTGACTCACCGGCCGGAATACAGGTAAAAACGGCGAGTGGCTCTCGCGAGCGCCGAAGCCGCCGAATCCGCCGAATCCCTCAGATGGGGCCTCGGTCGCTCCGACAGCGGTGCGGCGGAAGAGGAGACGGAGGCTCGCTGGAGGGAGAGGGCAGGTAGCTAGGCAGCCGACAGACATACTTACCTGACTGGAGCCTGAACTTGCACGGAATGACGCCAGCACTGAGCCCCGCCGGAGCGGAGCTTATAAAGCCTCCGCCCCTCCCACAATAACAGGCTGAAATCAGCCTTGACAAAATATATATATATATATATATATATATATATATATGTGTTGCCTTTCCCTGTTGTTTCTCATTAGGCCTGAGGGAGACTCCTGTTTGTCCTTCTCTTTGGAGGAACAGGTAGACTCTGTCCTGACATTAGTTCCAGGGTCCTATCAGGGTGAGATAGGATTCTAAGTATCCTGCGTATGAACTTGCCTACCTTTGTGGCCTGTTCATACTGGTAGTCTGTCAGGACTGGTGTTAGGGTTTTCTCTTGGAGGTGTCAATCTTTCTTCCCTAGTTTCCAGGCGTTTTTCTGGTATCCCCTTTCCCTCCTATGCTTGGTGTGGTGTTTTCTTCACACACACGAGCGTGACATTATAAACCGTCAAAACAGTCATTTTTGCTTGTTTCAGTACAGTGATGGATCCTATTGCGGCACTGGCCGGACAGCTGCAGGGGCTGTCTTTGGAGGTAGCTGACCTCCGCACAACGTCTCGCAGATCCAGAGACCACAGGCTGCTGGTCCTAGTGGTGGTGGTGGTTACCAGGCCTGTCTCGAGCCTAAAGTTACCCTCTCGGACAGATACTCTGGCGGAAGTGATAATTTCATTTTGATTACGGAGGTGTGCAAATTGTATTTTAGTCTACGTCCACACTCATCTGGGGGTGAGAAACAGAGAGTTCATATGGTTATTTCTGTGCTTAAGGGGGACGCTCAGTCATGGGCTTTTTCTCTGCCGACCGGTTCGCAGTCTCTCCGGTCGGTGGATGAATTTTTCAAAGCTCTGGGTCTCATCAATGATGACCCAGATCGGACCTCCCTGGCCGAGACCAAGCTATGTGGCCTTCGTCAGCAAGAGCATTCTCCTGAGATCTATTGTTCTGAGTTTAGGAGGTGGGCTACGAATACTGAGTGGAACGATCCGGCTCTCCGTAGTCAGTTTTGTCAGGTATTATCAGAAAGGCTGAAGGACACTTTGGTCTTTCATGAGAATCCTGAGTCTCTGGAAGCTGCAATGTCTCTTGCAGTACGCATTGAAAGACGCCTGAGAGAGAGATCTAGGGGCCCCCCACTCTCAGGACGTACTATCACATAACGTATCATCTTCCTCTGACACTTTGGGTGAAGGTACTCCTGGGTTTATATCTGGGGATGAACCCATTCAGTTAGGGGGAGCTACTCCCGGATCCACTGTTAAGCATTCTGGTTGTATTAAAGGAGTGTGTTTTTTCTGCGGACAGAAAGGACATTTTATCGATGTATGTCCATGCATTCAGCCTCAAAAGGAAGAAAAAGGGACGTTAAATTACCATCTGACTCTTGGAGAGGTGGGAGGAGAGTCAGAAAATGTGCATTTGTCTTTGCATGGTAGTACCAGATTTCTCCTGACTGCTGAGGTGGAGCTAGAGTCCAAGATTGTGGGGATTGAGGTATTTATCGACAGTGGGGCAGGGGTGAACCTGATTGATGCTCAGTTTGTTCGTATGCACGGGTTGTCTCCAAGTACATTAGAGAAAAGTATTTCAATTTTTGCTATTGATTCTGCACCTCTAACTCAGAAGTGTTTTTCTGACATCCGATTAAGAGTGGGTGACTCATCAGGAATTCATCTTGTGTTTTGTGTTGGAGGGTCTCCCTGCTCCATTGGTTCTGGATTTACCGTGGTTAAGCAGGCACAATGCAACCATCGATTGGCAAGCTGGACAGATTCTGGACTGGCGTAATTATTGCGTTGACAATTGTCTGAATACATCTTTTTCTGCTTCAACCACTAAAACATTACCTTCTTTTATATCTGATTTGCCGATGTATTTTTTGAAAGTGGATGCCAGGATTTTTCTATGATTGTCCTATCAACCTTATTCCCGGAGGTAAGTTGCCCAAATCTAGGTTGTATACTCTCAAGGTACAACCATGAGAGACAATACTGAGAGTTTGGCTAAAGGACACATAAGACCTTCCAAATCTCCAGTGGCAGCAAGAAACAAGGACAAGACTCTTAGGCCATGTCTGGATTTCCGTGATCTCAATAGGATTACTGTCTATGATCCTTACCCCTTTCCTTTGGTTCCTGATTTGTTTAACCAGATTGTTCATACCCAGGTGTTCTCCAAGTTGGACTTAAGGGTAGCATATAATCTTGTCAGGATCAAGGAAGGGGATGAATGGAAAATGGCTTTTAATACCCCAGAGGGTCACATTGAGAACCTGGTCATGCCTTTTGGGTTGACCAATGCTCCTGCGGTTTTCCAGCATTTTGTGAATTACATTTTTCATCACCTGGTGGGGAGGTTTGTTGTCGTGTATTTGGATGACATACTAATTTATTCTCCAGACGTGGAGACTCATCAGTATCACGTTAGACAGGTGTTACAGATCTTAAAATATAATAAATTGTAAGCAAAATTAGAGAAGTGTGTTTTTGTTGTACATGAGGTGCAATTCTTGGGCTATCTGCTGTCATCTTCAGGTTTTCAAATGGATCCGGAAAAATTCCGTTCTTCTGTATGGAACTGGTGTCGACACGCAAATCTAAAGGCTCTTATGGGGTTTTTGGGATTCACCAACTATTACCGAAAATGTATTTAGAACTATTCGACAGTGGTGAAACCCTTAACTGACATGACAAAGAAAGGGACGGATGTCTCAGTGTGGTCTGATTCGGCGTTAAGAGCCTTTTCTGTGGTTAAGGAGTGCTTCTCTTCTTCCCCTATATTGGTGCAGCCAGATGCATCCCAACCTTTCATTGTGGAAGTTGACGCGTTCGAGGTCCAGGTAGGAGCAGTTTTATTAAAAGGCCCCTTTACCTGGTAAATGGCGCCCATGTGCATTTTTCTCAAAAAAAAAAACTCTCTGCTGCAGAGAGAAATTACGATGTGGGTAACAGAGATTTATTGGCCATCAAGTTGGCTTTTGAGGAGTGGAGTCATTGGTTGGAAGGGGTGATTCATCTGATCACGGTGTTCACAGATCACAAAAATCTGGCTTACCTGGAGTCGGCTAAATGACTGAACCCAAGGTAGGCCAGATGGTATTTGTTTCTCACCAGATTCAATTTCATTGTCACTTATCGTCCTGGAGTTAAGAACGTCAAGGCAGATGCCTTGTCACGTAGTTTTCTTGGAGGTGGTGATTTTGAAAATCCGAGTCCTATACTGTTGAAAGGGGTGGTGATATCCGCTCTATACCCTGACCTAGAGGTGAAGGTGTTAGAGGCTCAGGGAGACGCACTGGATTATTGTCCCTCTCGGAAATTGTTTGTTCCATCAGAATTGCATCATAAGGTGTTTGAGGGACATCAGTATACAGTTCTTACGGGACACCCTGCGAGTAGATCCACTGCCGACCTCATCTCTCGTAGATTCTGGTGGCCGGAGTTCCCTAAGTGTGTTGAGGACTATGTGTCGGCCTGTAGTATCTGTGCACGCGCTAAGGTGACCCATACTCGACCTTCTGGATCTCTACTTCCGTTGCCCATCCCATCCAGACCATGGACTCACTTGTCTATAGATTTTATTATTGATCTACCTAATTCGTTTGGAAAGACAGTTATTCTGGTGTAGTTGATCGTTTTAGTAAAATGGTACACTTTATAGCATTGTCTGGTCTACCTAAAGCTAAAACAATTGCACAAGTGTTTGTTGACAATATTGTGAAACTTTGGGACCCGAACTTGACCCCAAACTCGAACCCCATTGAAGTCAATGTGAACCCGAACTTTTGGGCACTAAAATGGCTCTAAAAATGTCATGGAAAGGACTAGAGTGCTGCAAAAGGCAGCAAAATGTGCTTAAGAGCATGGCAAGTACTCTGCAAATAATAATAATTTGAATAGGGAAATAACTTAAAATAAATTAAATACAAATTAAAAGTAACAATCTTGAACTAGGAGGAGGAGGTGGATGTGGAGTAGGAGGTTGAGGAGGCGGTGACCGTGGCGGTGTAGGTGGAAGCGAGGGTGGAGGAGGTAGCCAACACAGGTTTTTTTTTTGTTTTGGTTTTTTAATTGGGGTAGCCTCCAAAATATTGGGACATATAAATGTCTATTCTGCACAAGGTACAAACAAGTCCTGTGGGATCCATGGCTGGTTCATTTTAATGAACGTGAGCCTGTCCACATTAGCATTGGACAGGCGGCTGCGCTTTTCTCCGATAACGCCCTCCTGCCGTGCTAAATACACTTTCAGCCAATATACTGGCTGCAGGGCAGGCCAGCACCTCCAAGGCATAAAGGGGAAGCTCAGGCAATGTGCCCAATTTGGAGACCCAGAAGTTAAATGGGGCAGACCCATCAGTCAGTATGTGTAGCTGTGTGCACACATACTGCTCCACCATGTTGCTGAAATGCTGCCTCCTGCTAATACATTGCATACCAGCTGGTGATGATGGTTGTTGTGGCGTGGTGACAAAGCTTTTCCACATTTCGGCCATGCTAACCATGCCTTCTGAGGTGCTGGCGATGCCCAGGCTGCGTTAGCAACCTCTTCCTCCTCCTCTGTCTTCGCCTTGTGCTTCCACTGAGGCTCCGCTGTCAGGTGGGAATGCCATCAACAGCACGTCTACCAGCGTGCGCTTCTACTTGCACATCTTCCGATCATGCTCCAGTGAGGGAATTATGGACGGCACGTTGTCCTTGTAACGGGGATCCAGCAGGGTGGCCACCCAGTAATCATCAGAAGTTAGAATGTGGGCAACTCGGCGGTCGTTGTGCAGGCACTGCAGCATGTAGTCACTCATGTGTGTCAGGCTGCCCAGAGGCAATGACAAGCTGTCCTCTGTGGGAGGTGCATCGTCTGTGAGTGATGGCCCTGAGCTGATTTGGTGCCACCCTGCTGTGAACACGGTTCCTCCTCATCCTCCCCTTCCTCCTCATCCTCCAGAACTGTGCCCTGGCTGGATAATGTGTACCTGGCCTATGTTGGTGCAGGAACCCACCCTCTGAGCCACTTGTGAATGACTAGCCTGATAACCGTGGAAATGATTATTCTTCCTCCTCCTCTTCCTCCTGTGCCACATCCTCTTCCATCATCGCCCAAAGCGTTTATTCAAGGAGACATAGAAGTTGGATAGTAACGCTGAGAACGGCGTCATCGGCACTGGCCATGTTGGTGGAGTAGTCGAAACAGCATAACAAGACACACAGGTCTCGCATGGAGGCCCACTCAGTGGCGGTGAAGTAGTGTTGCTCCACAGAGCGACTCAACCGTGCGTGCTGCAGCTGAAACTTCACTATCGCCTGCTGCTGCTCGCACAGTCTCTCCAGCATGTGCAAAGTGGAGTTCCACCTTGTGGGCACGTCGCATATGAGGCGGTGAGCGGGAAGGCCGAAGTTACCCTGCAGCGCAGACAGGCGAGCAGCAGCAGGATGAGAACGCCGAAAGCGCGCACAGACGGCCCGCACTTTCTGCAGTAGCTCTAACATATCGGGGTAGTTTTCCAGGAATTTCTGCACCACCAAATTCAGCACAACTAAGCAAGGGATGTGCATTAAAACGGCTAGGCCCAGAGCTGCTACGAGATTTTGCCCATTATCGCACACCACCAGGCCGGGCTTGAGGCTCAGTGGCACCAACCACTCATTGGTCTGTTGCTGTGCCCGCCCACAGCTCCTGCGCGGTGTGGGGTTTGTCCCCCAAACAGATGAGTTTCAAAACTGCCTGCTGTCGTTTCCCCTGGCTGTGCTGAAGTTGGTGGTTAAGGTGTTACGCTGAACGGATGAGGAGGTGGTAGAGGAGGAGGATGCAGAGTAGGAGGAGGAGGCAACAGAAGGCAAAGAGAAATGCTCTGCAATCCTTGGTGGCGGAAGGATATGCGCCAAACAGCTATCCGCCTCAGGCCCAGCCGCCACTGCATTTACCCAGTGTGCTGTTAGGGAGATATAACTTGTCACTACAGTGTCACTACAGAGGTGGAGGAAGAGGCCCTGCAGGAGGAGCCCGAGACCTTTCTTGGTTTTGGCGGTGTTTACTCCACTGCAGCTCGTATTTTGCACTTAGATGCCTGGTCATGCAGGTTATGCTCAGGTTTAGAACGTTTATGCCTCGCTTCAGGCTCTGAATGTACAGTGTGCAGACCACTTGTGTCTTGTTGTTTGCACATTTTCTGAAGAACTGCCATGCCAGGGAACTTCTTGGAGCTGGATTTGTTGTGCTTGGTCCCTGGGTGTGGTGGGTAGTAGCAGGTGTACTCTCTAGGGGACGGGCGCTCTGCTTTTGCACCCTGCTCCCTCTTTTACTGTGCTGGTGGATCTGTGCAACCACCGCTTCTCTCTCCAAACTGCACAAGTCACTTGCATGACCTTGATTCCATGTGGCGTCTAGGACCACATCGTCCTTCACATCATCTTCCACCCAGTCTTCATCCCAGCCCTCCTTGTTGGATTGCACACTGTAGAAAGCCGCAGAAGTTGGCACCTCTTTTTCGTCATCATCAGAGAGGGGCTGCAGTGGTCTTCCCATGTCCTCATCCTCAAACATAAGTGGTTGGGCATCGGTGCACTCAATCTCTTCCACTTCTGGGGCAGGGCTAGGTGGATGGCCCTGGAAAACCCTGCCAGCAGAGTCATCAAAAAGCATAAGAGACTGCTGCATGACTTGAGGCTCAGACTGCTTGGCTGATTTGCAAGGGGGTTAGGTGCTAGATAGATGCCCATGGCCTGCAGGTTCCAACTCTGACCTTACAGAAGCGGACCGGGTGAGAGAGGATGTGAAGGTATTTGAGGCACTGTCAGCCACCCAATCCACTATCGCCTGTACTTGTTCTGGCATCACCATTCGTAGTGCGGCATTCGGGCCTACTAAATAACGCTAAAGACTCTGTCATTTACACGCACCTAAGAAAGGTTTTTCATTTGGGCGTGTGGCTGGCACAGATCGACCTTGTCCTCTCTCTGCAACAGGAGCTCCTCCAACACCAGCAGCACCACAACCAGGGCCGCGTCTCTTATTTTACGCTCTCCTCATTGTTTGCGGTCAACCACCGAAGTAACAGATGTTTTTACTAAATTTAGTTCCCTGTCACCTATGCAGAGCAGGGGGTTGTAGACGGCAAAAGTGGGTTAATGTCACCCACCAATGTAACAGATGATTTTTAGAAATTTACCTCCCTGTCACCTATGCAGAGCAGGGGTTTGTATAAGGCAAAACTGGCAAAATGTCACCCACCAATGGGACAGATAATTTTTTGAAATTTACCTCTCTGTCACCTATCCAGAGCAGGGGTTTGTAAACAGTAAAACTGGCAAAATATCACCCACCAATGTAACAGATTATTTTTTGAAATTTACCTCCCTGTCACTTATGCAGAGCAGGGCTTTGTATACGGCAAAACTGGCAAAATGTCACCCACCAATGTAACAGATGATTTTTAGAAATTTACATCCCTGTCACCTATGCAGAGCAGGGGTTTTTATATGGCAAAACTGGCAACATGTCACCCACCAATGTAACAGATGATTCTTAGAAATTTACCTCTCTGTCACCTATGCAGAGCAGGGGTTTGTATACGACAAAACTGGCAAAATGTCACCCACCAATGTAACAGATAATTTTTGAAATTTACCTCCTTTTCTCCTATGCAGAGCAGGGGTTTGAATCTGGTAAAACTGGGTTTATGTCACCCAATAATGTAACAGAGGATTTTAAGAAATTTACCTCCCTGTCACCTATGCATAGCAGGGGTTTGTATACGGCAAAACTGGCAAAATATCACCCACCAATGTAACAGATAATTTTTTGAAATTTACCTACCTGTCACCTATACAGAGTAGGGGTTTGTATACGGCAAAACTGGGAAAATGTCACCCACCAATGTAACAGATGATTTTTTGAAATTTAACTCCCTGTCACCTATGCAGAGCAGGGGTTTGTATATGGCAAAACTGGGTTAATGTCACCCAATAATGTAACAGCTAATTTTTTGAAATGTAACTCCCTGTCACCTATGCAGAGCAGGGGTTTGTATACGGAAAAACTGGCAAAATGTCACCCACCAATGTAACAGATGATTTTTTAGAAATGTACCTCCCTGTCACCTATGCAGAGCAGGGGTTTGTATATGGCAAAAATGGCAAAATATCACCCAATAATGTAACAGATGATTTTTAGAAATTTACCTCCCTGTCACTAGAGTTGAGTGAACACCTCGATGTTCGGGTTCGAGAAGTTCGGCCGAACTTCCCGATAATGTTCGGGTTCGGGATCCAAACTCGACCCGAACTTTTGGGCACTAAAAAGGCTTTAAAATAGCCCAGGAAAGGGCTAGAGGGCCACAAAAGACAGCAAAAAATAGGTAAATCCCCTGCAAACAAATGTGGATAGGGAAATGACTTAAAATAAAATAAGTATTAAGCAAATATATTTGCTGTATTTGTGGGAGGGGAGGCTAATTACAAGACTATCTACATGCACCTGTGGGCCTAGGCTGGCTGATTGCTAGGCTATTTATAGGCACCTGTGGGCCCAGGCTGAGGCCGATTCAGCTGATTTCACTATCTCTGGGTCAGCTCTAGGATACAGCAGCATGGTGTACAGGCTCCTTACAGCTGGGCGATGGCAGAATCTCTCAGGAAGGCGCTGGTATTCATAGTAGGATCGGAGTGGTTTGCACGGGGCCCACGCTGTGGTCCGCAACATGTAGCGCTCTGGGATGAAGCAGAGTTTGGGCGCTAATGCTCAAGCGATGGCATCAGTATTGTTTGTCTGGCTTTTCAGAGGCCTGCGGGGGCCATTGCATACAGTTATTGGGGTAGCATGCGCTTAGAGTAGGTATGGTTGTATGTTTCTGATACCTGGTTTACATGTGGAGTGCGTGTCTGCAGTTGGCTCAAGCTAAGGGCTCTTTCACACTAGCGTTTTTGTTTTCCGGCATAGAGATCCGTCGTCGGGTCTCTATGCAGGAAAAATCCTGATCAGGATTATCCCAATGCATTTTGAATGGAGAGAAATCCGTTCAGGATGCATCAGGATGTCTTCAGTTCAGGACCGGAACGTTGTTTGGCCGGAGAAAATACCGCAGCATGCTGCGCTTTTTTGCTCCGGCCAAAAATCCTGAACACTTGCCGCAAGGCCGGATCCTGAATTAATGCCCATTGAAAGGCATTAATCCGGATCCGGCCTTAAGCTAAACGTTGTTTCGGCGCATCGCCGGATCCGACGTTTAGCTTTTTCTTAATGGTTACCATGGCAGCCAGGACTAGAGATGAGCGAACTTTAAAAAATAGTTCAGTGTTCGGGTAGGGGTAATCGCCGCATCCCGTTATGGATTCCACTACCGCGGACTATCCCGGCATATGGAATCCATAAGGGACGGCTTCCACGAACCCGAACTGTTGAAAAGCCGAAGGACCTGGGGTGACGTCACCGTCATGTGATCAGTGCAGGGGGTGTGGCTCAGCACTGGATTTGATCCCGTGCTGAGCCACGCCCCCTGCACTGATCACATGACAGTGACCTCACCCCAGGTCCTTCGGCTTTTCAACAGTTCGGGTTCGTGGAAGCCGCCCCTTATGGATTCCATATGCCGGGATAGTCCACGGTAGTGGAATCCATAACAGGATGCGGCGATTACCGCAACCCGAACACCAAACTATTTTTTAAAGTTCGCTCATCTTTAGCCAGGACGCTAAAGTCCTGGTTGCCATGGTAAAGTGTAGTGGGGAGCGGGGGAGCAGTATACTTACCATCCGTGCGGCTCCCGGGGCGCTCCAGAGTGACGTCAGGGCGCCCTACACGCATGAATCACGTGATCCATGCGCATGGGGAGCTCTGACATCATTCTGGAGCTCCCGGAGCCGCACGGACTGTAAGTATACCGCTCCCCCGCTCCCCACTACTACTATGGCAACCAGGACTTTATTGGGCGTCCTGGCTGCCATAGTAACCTCAAAGCATTTCGAAGACTGATCAGGATCCTGATCAGTCTTCTAATGCTTTCAGGTGACTTGCGTTCTGACGGATCCGGCGGGAGGAAGTGCCTGCCGGATCCTCAGAACGCAAGTGTGAAAGAGGCCTTAGCACGCTGTGTTTAAGTGTTGTGTATCAATGGTCAATGAAAAAAAAAAAAAAACGCAGCTGCATCGCGTGCAGGCTCATTCATGCCTGGGCAGCGGCAGAAAGTGCCAGGCGAGTGCTGGCATTCACTATAGAATCGCACTTGTTGGCACGTGATCCACACTGCGGTATGCGATTCGCAATACTCTGGGACGAAGCAAAGTTGGGGGCTAATGGTCAAGTGACTGTTGTTAGTATTTTTGTCTGGCTGTTCAGGGGCTTGTTGGGGGCTATTGCATATAGTTATTGGTGTTGCATGCGCCTAGAGTAGGTATGGTCGCATGTTTTCTGATATCTGTTTCATACGGGACGCGTGTTTCCAAGCTACGCACGCTGTGTTTAAGTGATGGTATTATTTAGTTTATCTCTCTGGAAGGGTCATGTATCAATGGTCGATTAAAAAAAAAAAAAGTGCATGTTTACAGTCACCTGGTTTACATGTGGGGCGCACGTCCGCAGTTAGCGCCAGACATGCAAGGTGTTGGTGAATGTATGTCAGTTGTCCATATATGGGGGCACAAGCAGATTGATTAAGGCACCTGTATTTGAGTTCTGAGACTCTGGTAAGTGTGTTTAATCTATAAATTGTATTTCATGGGCACTCATGTGTCAGCGGTTCTGTGCTGTGTTTAAAGGTGCACTATTGTGTAGATTAATTGGCATTGCATCACCCTGGGTTCACACCTGAGCGTTTTACAGCGCGTTCAAGCGCGCTGTAAAGCGCTCAACAGATTAAAACCAATGCATCCCTATGGGAGTGGTTCACACTTGAGCGCTTTACAGCGCGTTTGAACGCGCTGTAAAACGCCCAACGCATAAACAAGTACTTGAGCTTCTTTTGGGGCGTTTGACGCGCGTTTTGTGATTGACACCACAGTAGAAATCACAAGAACGCGCATCGAACGCGCGTTTCCTATTTGCAAAAACGCGCAAAAAAACGCGCGTCAAAAACGCGCGTAAAACGCGCGTTTTTGGAACGCTCAGGTCTGAACCCAGGGTCAGGGTTTATGTTCAACCACGTTTATGTTTCTTAGAGGAACACAAGGTGGTGTTGTGGTGACCATCATTTAAAAAAAAAAAAAAAACTCCTGCAGCATTATGTGGAGGTCTATTCACACCCGGGCAATGGCAGAAGGTGCCAGGCGAGCGCTGGCATTCACGGTGGGATCGGACTTGGTTACACGGTCCGTGACTTGTAGCTCTCTGGGGCGAAGGGGGTTGAGTGCTAATGGTCGAATGATCATGGCTAGGTTTGTTACCTTCAAAGCTACATCCGTGTGTCTGCATTTACATTTTGTCCTATACTCCATTAACTACTAGAGCTGCGTTCATGCATCTGCTCACTTTAAGATTGCATTCATACGGCTGCGTTATACCTCGCTCTTCATGCTCAGAGCTGGGCCCATACCATGTTTTAGGCACCACTCACATCCAAAGCTGCATTCACCCACCTGTTCTTACAACATGTGTTATACTCTGCTTCCACTTATAGCTACATTTTCCTTTTATTTCGACTTCATGGTTACTCAGTATTTTCTCATTAGGGCAGTAAGCATACCGCTCAGACACTGCTCTCCCAATAAACATAGCTGCTTTCTTCTCAAGCTTGCGTGTTTTTCCTCGCTAGTTTGTTACATTCCAAAGGCCTACTTTTTCTGTTCACTTCAAAAAAATATAAAAATAAATAATAAAATAAAAAATAAAAAAAAAAAATATATATATATATATATATATATATACCGTATATATTTTTTTTTGGGTGTTTTCAGTCCTGGGTTGCATTTACTTAGACTGGTCTCCTTTACTTCTGGTTACTATTCACTCAGATTGGTCCCTTGCCCCAGTTAACTAAATAGCTTCTCAGCTGTCAGTGGGCCAATAGGAGTACGTTTCCTACTATATTTTCACAAATCCTTCATTTGTCAAGATAAGGGTCTTCCCTTAGCGAACTGCTAGGCCTCTGGCTCTTCGCTTTCTCCCACCTGTTCAATTTCACGGTTCGTGGTTGGTTAATGTTTATTCATGCACATGGTTCTCATCACTCATACCTATGCAAATTACTCATCATCACTGTAAGGTCATTCAGTTCAGTCTCATGGCTTCCAGGGGCCCGATGATCGCTTCGGCCTCATGGCTCCGGGGGGCCCTTTGACCGTTCTTCATGTTGTTTGTTAGGGGTACCATATGGTTGTAGGCTGTTAGTGTCTTAGGTTCCCTGTCAGAGGGAAATCTGCCATTAGAGTCTCGCATGCATGGCTCTGCCATTAGTCTCTCACGCATGGCTTCTCCGATTTAGTGTCACACATATGACTCCGTCATCAGAGTCTCTCACGCATGGCTTCTCCAATTAAGTGTACACATATGACTCCGCCACCAGAGTCTCTCACGCATGGCTTCTCCATTTATGTTTTACACACATGACTCCGCCATTATAGTCTCTCAAGCAATGCTTCTCTGATTAAGTGTCCGCCATTAGAGTCCCTCACGCATGGCTTCTCCGATTAAGTGTTACACATATGACTCCGCCATTAGTCTCTCACGCATGGCTTCTTCATTTATGTTTTACACATATGACTTCGCCATTAAAGTCTCTCACGCATGGCTTCTCCGATTAAGCGTTTCACATATGACTCCGCCATTAGTCTCCCACGCATGGCTTCTCTGATTTAGTGTCACACATATGACTCCGTTATTAGAGTCTCTCACGCATGGCTTCTCTGTTTATGTTTTACACACATGACCCTGCCATTAGAGTCTCTCACGCATGGCTTCTCCGATTTAGAGTCCGCCATTAGTCTCTCACGCATGGCTTCTCCAGTCAAGTGTCTGCCATTAGAGTCTCTCACGCATGGCTTCTCCGATTTAGTGTCCGCCATTAGAGTCTCTCACGCACGGCTTCTCCGATTTAGTGTTACACACATGACTCCGCCATTAGAGTCTCTCACGCATGGCTTCTCCGATTAAGTGTTTCACATATGACTCCGCCATTAGTCTCCCACGCATGGCTTCTCCGATTTAGTGTTACACATATGACTCCGCCATTAGAGTCTCTCACGCATGGCTTCTCCGTTTATGTTTTACACACATGACTCCGCCATTAGTGTCTTTCACGCACGGCTTCTCCGATGAAGTGTTTCATATATGACTTCACCATTTGAGGTCGGCCATGTGGCCCCACCACAAGTAGGTTCCATGTCTTTTTCCGCCAATCGGGCTGAGGGTGTTGGTGCCGGGCCTAAGTCCCGGGTATCGGTCTGTCTTCCAGTAGGAGGTACAGTAATAAGGCGCAATTCTCAACGTCTCACGTCTGCAGACACAGGTCCTGTCACGACTACAGGCGCTGCATACATAGTATCATGACCTTAAGCTTATTTCCTGTCACAACTGCAGGTATGGCGTGTACGTTCTCTGTCCTCATTACAGGCAACATTAGCTTGTTAATTGAAATAGCCATGTACAGTATTAGTGTTGATGGTTTCCCAGACCTGGTGAGTTTACACATTCCGCTTAATCTACTAATAGAGAAACACGGCATACGCCATGTTCTTACTTTTGGGCCCTTTATATATTAAGGTTGTGGCCTGGGGAATAAGTAGAGGTGTAGTAGTTTGCAACCAGGAATAGTTGGTGCCCGATCAGGGCCCTTGGGGAATGCTTGGAATTCATTTATGCCTTCCGACAGATTCACCATGGTTTGTTTCAGTCTGCAGCTCTCAGGATTCAGACCTTCTCGTAATATGTTCATACGTTTAGTATACATAGGAGTAAATAGTTTCAGATTACCGGCCACTCCTCCAATTGCATCAGAATTAGCCACCTCCAAGAACGATGTGCCGGTGCACATGACAGAGGTAAGGTAGATGGTAGTCACGGTGATATGTACGGTATATTCCGCACCTTCATCGGGGAATGTCTTTTACGTTCAAAGTGGTTGTAGTAATGGTATGTATATAATTTGCTCTAACCTAAGGTCTGCTCCTTTTGGCCCCTTTAGGCTGCCCTACTGCAGCAGTTATGGCATAATTCTACTAATTGTTGTAGATAGGGTTAGATAGGTTAGGTACACCTTTCTGATAGCCGATCCGACCACAAGTATTAAGCAAGTATATTTGCTGTATTTGTGGAAAGGGAGACTGATTACAAGGCTATCTACATGCACCTGTGGGCCTAGGCTGGCTGATTGTTAGGCTATTTATAGGCACCTCTGGGCCCAGGCTGACGCCAATTCAGCTGATTTCATCCACCCACCCACCCACACCATCTTATAGTCATTTCATATTAGGGTGGCCCCCTTTAGGCTGCCCTACCGCAGCAGTTATGGCATAATTCTACTGCTTGTTGTAGATATGGTTAGATAGGTTAGGTACACCTTTCTGATAGCCGATCCGACTACAAATAAAAAATTAACCAATATCAATTAGCAACTTGGAGGAGGAGGAGGTGGAATAGGAGGTTGGGGTGGCATCAGGTGGGAATGCTATGGGAGTTGAAGTTCTCATCACAGCCAAAAAGGATTCATGTCTGCCTGCAGTGCCACAGGCCTCATTCACAGACTCAGGGCCATGGCACCCGCAAAGAAGAGAGCGGTCTCGTAACAGCAACACAGGCCTCAGGTCAACCTGCCCTGGAACAGGCCATTATTATTTATGTAGGCCCCTGACACCCAGACAGAGGAGAGGTAATTTGACAGTAAAAAGAGTTTAATATCTCTCACTTAGACAGCAAGCAATTAAACGAAATATAGGCCACTGACACCCACACAATGGGGCGATCATTAGACAGTAAAAAGAGTTTAATATCTCCCACCAAGACAACAAATGATTAAACGACATATAGGCCCCTGACACCCACACAATGGGGCAGTCATTTTACAGTAAAAATAGTTAAATGTCTCCCATCAAGACAGCAAGCAAGTAAATGAAATATAGGTCCCTGACACCCAGATAATGGGGCGGTCATTAGACAGTAAAAAGATTTAATTGTCTGCCACCAAGACAGCAAGCAAGTACGTAAAAGTTAGGCCCCTGACACCCAGACAGAGGAGAGAGGTCACATAGCAGCCAAAGAGGCATCATGTCACCCACCAACGGAGAAGGCCACTTTTAGTTATTTAGGCCCCAGCGCCCAGACAGAGGAGAGAGGTCCCAAAGCAGAGAATCAGGCTTCATGTCACCCATCAATGGAGAAGGCCACTTTCAGATATTTAGGCCCCTGGCACCCAGACGGAGGAGAGGTTCATTCAACTTTGGGTTGCCCTGTAACATAATGGTAAAATAAAAAAAAAGGATTTAATAAAGAAGTGCCCTGGAGTACGAGAATATATGGCTAAGGGGAGGTAGTTATAAATGTCTATTCTGCACAAGGGATGGACAGGTCCTGTGGGATCCATGCCTGTTTCATTTTTATAAACATCAGCTTGTCCACATTGGCTGTGGACAGGAAGCTGCGTTTGTCAGTAATGACGCCACCTGCCGTGATGAATACACGTTCAGACAAAACGCTGGCCGCCGGGCAGGCCAGCACCTTTAAGGCATAAAAGGCTAGCTCTGGCCACGTTGACAATTTGAAGACCCAGAAGTTGAATGGGGCCGAACCATCAGTCAGTACGTGGAGGCGTGTGCACACGTACTGTTCCACCATGTTAGTGAAATGCTGCCTCCTGCTAACACGTTCCATATCAGGTGGTGGTGCAGTTAGCTGTGGCGTGGTGACAAAACTTTTCCACATCTCTGCCATGCTAACCCTGCCCTCAGAGATGCTGGCCGTGACACAGCTGCGTTGGCAACCTCTCGCTCCTCCTCTGCCTTCGCCTTGGGCTTCCACTTATTCCCCTGTCTCAGTAGCGCGTCTACCAACGTGCGCTTGTACTCGCGCATCTTCCTATCACGCTCCAGTGCAGGAAGTAAGGTGGGCACATTGTCTTTGTACTGGGGATCCAGCAGGGTGGCAATCCAGTAGTCCGCACACGTTAAAATGTGGGCAACTGTGCTGTCATTGCGCAGGCACTGCAGCATGTAGTCGCTCATGTGTGCCAGGCTGCCCAGAGGTAAGGACAAGCTGTCCTCTGTGGGAGGCATATCGTCATCGTCCTCCGTTTCCATGCACCCGTGATGGGCCCTTATTAGATGTTTTGCTCATTGTTACCGTTCACCACAATAAGAAAAACATTATTTGGCCCAATGATTTGAATTCAAATTCAGGCATTTTTTTACAGGCACCTAACACTATCTGGCTATCTATTTATGTACCGTATTACACAGAGATGCACAGTAGCGTGTGAAAAAATATATAGGATTATGCTTTCAGCACTTGTATGTTAACACTTTGTGTAATATACCCTTTAACGGAAAGAAATACACTTGGAGATGCATGCTGAAGTGTAATATACCCTTTTACGGACAGATTTACACTTGGCCTGCAACAGCTGGAAGATTTTGTGTATTGCTATTTTGGCAATTGAATTTCACCCCAGAACAAAATATAACCTTTGACGGATACTAGTAAACTACTTGTCCAGCCACAGCTAGAATACCAGATTTACTGTATTTCTATTTTTGCAATTGAATTTCACCCCAGAAAATAATATATCCTTTGACGGACACTATGAAACTTGTCCAGTCACAGCTGGAACACCAGATTTACTGGTATTTCTATGTTTGCAACTGAATTTCACCCCAGAAAATAATATATCCTTTGACGGACACTATGAAACTTGTCCAGTCACAGCTGGAACACAAGATTTACTGTATTTCTATTTTTGCAACTGTATTTCACCCCAGAAAATAATATATCTTTTGACGGACACTATGAAACTTGTCCAATCACAGCTGGAACACCAGAATTATGGTATTGATATTTTTGCAACTGAATTTAACCCCAGAAAATAATATATCCTTTGACGGAAACTATGAAACTTGTCCAGTCACAGCTAGAACACCAGATTTACGGTATTGCTATTTTGGTAATTGAATTTCAACCCAGAACAAAAGCTATCCTTTGACGGACACTATAAAACTTGTCCTGCCACAGCAGAAACCACTGATTTAGGGTATTGATATTTTGGCAATTGAATTTCACCCCAGAACAAAAGCTATCCTTTGACGGACACTATAAAACTTGTCCTGCCACAGCAGAAACCACTGATTTAGGGTATTGATATTTTGGAAATTGAATTTCACCCTAGAAAAAAAAATATATTCTTTGCCAGACGGTATTACACTTGGCTAGCCACAGCTGGAACACCAGATTTAGGGGATTGCTATTTTTTTAAGTGAATTTTACCTCTCAATAAAATATAGAAAATTCTATCCTGAGTTTCTAGGGGTGACAATAAGCACAGCCAAGCCCCTGATGTAGGATATAGGAAAAAAAAAAAACTACTATTGATGGATTAATGGACTTGGTGGCATCTTGTGCTGGCGCACACCAAGACACAAAATGGCCACCGATCACCCCAAAAAAAGTGATAGAAAAATGCTCTGGGCAGCCTGAAAACAGTGAGCAATTAACTAGCAGAAGTTGAATGATTCAGAGCTGTAGATCGATCACTTCATTAAGCCTTTTTAGCTAAATTAATCCCTGCCTAATCTTGCCCTAAAAGCAGCTGCATCCTATCCCTACATTAATCAGAACAGAGTGACGTGCGGCGCAATGTGACTCCAGCTTAACCACTTCAGCCCCCCTAGCTTAAACACCCTTAATGACTTTTTACAATTCTGCACCACGCTACTTTCACCGTTTATTGCTCGGTCATGCAACTTATCACCCAAATGAATTTTACCTCCTTTTCTTATCACTAATAGAGCTTTCATTTGGTGGTATTTCATTGTTGCTGACAATTTAACTTTTTTTGCTATTAATAAAAATTTAACTACATTTTTGCAAAAAAATGACATTTTTCATTTTCTGTTGTAATTTTTTTTTAAAAGCTACATTTCTATATAAATTTTTCTATAAATTTATTTTTCTACATGTCTTTGATAAAAAAAAATCCAATAAGTGTATATTTATTGGTTTGGGTAAAAGTTATAGCGTTTACAAACTATGGTGCAAAAAAGTGAATTTCCGCATTTTGAAGCAGCTCTGACTTTCTGAGCACCTGTCATGTTTCTTCAGGTGCTAGAATGCCAGGATAGTATAAATACCCACCAAATGACACCATTTTAGAAAGAAGACACCCCAAAGTACTCAGGAGAAGTAGGGTAATGTGTTTTGGAGTGTATTTTTACATATACCCATGTTGGGTGAGAGAAATATCTCTGTAAACTGACAACTTTGTAAAAAAAAAATTTAAAAGTTGTCATTTACAGAGACATTTCTCACACCCAGCATGGGTATATGTAAAAATACACCCCAAAACACATTGCCCTACTTCTCCTGAGTACAGCGATACCACATGTGTAACACTTTTTTGCAGCCAAGATGTGCAAAGGGGCCCAAATTCCAATGAGTACCTTTAGGCCTCTTGCACACGGGCGTCATGTTTGATGCCCAGATAAGAGGCGGGTGCGTTGCGGGAATCGCCACGATTTTTCCGCACGTGTGCTAACGTTTGTAGTGCGTTTAGCACGCGCGTGAAAAAACCGCATGCTTGGTACCCAGACCCGAAGTCAGACTTCATCACTGAAGTCCGGTTTCGGGATGAGTATTCTGTATATGTAATTATTTTCCTTTATAACATAGTTATAAGGGAAAATAATCGCATTCTAATTACAGAATGCAATGTTCCCCGGGCTATAGAGGGTTAAAAATAATAAAGAGTTAACTCACCTTCTCCCATTGTACGCGCAGAGCCCCAGAACGTCTTCTCTCTTGATGATTGCTTGCTTCAGGACCTGTGGTGACGTCACAGGGTCACATGGTCCAATCATAGAAGCATTTGAGTGGACCATGTGACCCATGTGATCCTGTGACATCACGGCAGGTCCTTCATCCAACAGATGTGTGCCAAAAAAATAAAAAATTCTGTGAACTCGCCATTCCCCTCACGGAATACCTTGGGGTGTCTTCTTTCCAAAATGGGGACACATGTGGGGTATTTATACTGTCCTGGCACTTTAGGGGCCCTAAAGCGTGAGAATCCAAATCCGTAAAAATGCCCTGTGAAATTCTAAAGGTACTCATTGGAATTAGGGCACCTTTACGCATCTTTGCTGCAAAAAAGTGTCACACGTGGTATCGCCGTACTCAGGAGAATTAGGGCAATGTGTTTTGGGGTGTATTTTTACATATACCCATGCTGGGTGTGAGAAATATCTTTGTAAATGACAACTTTTTAAATTTTTTTATACAAAGTTATCAATTTATCAATTTTAGGAGGGCATTTTTATGCATTTTTCTTCTCACGCTTTAGGGCCGCTAAAATGCCAGAGCAGTATAAATACCCAACATGTGACCCCATTTTGGAAAGAAGACACCCCAAGGTATTCCGTGAGGGGCATGGCGAGTTCATAAAAGATTTTTTCTTTTTGGCACAAGTTAGCAGAAATTGATTTTTTTATTGTTTTTTCCGCTAACTTGTGACAAAAAGTTAAATTTTTCATGGACTCACTATGTCCCTCAGCGAATACCTTGGGGTGTCTTCTTTCCAAAATGGGGTCATTTGTGGGGTGTTTGTACTGTTCTGTACTGTTGTTGGGTGAGAGAAATATCTCTGCAAATTGATAACTTTGTATAAAAATTTTACAAAGTTGTCGTTTACAGCGATATTTCTCACACAAAGTATGGGTATATGTAAAAATACACCCCAAAACACATTGCCCTACTTCTCCTGAGTACGGCAATACCACATGTGTGCCACTTTTTTGCAGCCAAGATGCGCAAAGGGCCCCCAAATTCCAATGAGTACCTTTAGGATTTCACAGGGCATTTTTACGCATTTGGATTCTCACGCTTTAGGACCCCTAAAATGCCAGGGCAGTATAAATACCCCACATGTGACCCCATTTTGGAAAGAAGATACCTCAAGGTATTCCGTGAAGGGCATGGCGAGTTCACAGAAAAAAATTTTTTTGCCACAAGTTAGCGGAAATTGATTTTTATTTTTTCTTCAAAGTCTCATCTTTCCACTAACTTGTGACAAAAAATAAATTTTACATGAACTCACAATACACCTCACGGAATACCTTGGGGTGTCTTCTTTCTAAAATGGGGTCACTTGTGAGGTGTTTGTACTGCCCTGGCATTTGAGGGTCTCCGCAATCATTACACATATGGCCAGCATTAGGAGTTCCTGCTATTCTCCTTATATTGAGCATACGGGTAATGAGATTTTTTTTTTTTTCCCCGTTCAGCCTCTGGGCTGAAAAAAAAAAATAAATGAACGGCACAGATTTTTTCATTCGCATCGATCAATGTGGATGAAAAAATCTCTGCCCAAATCAGTGACTGCGGTGCGGTGGGCTGGGTGCTAACTACCTAACAAGTAGCTAACTAACTGGCGGTGATAAGGGATCCTTAGGCCCCATTCACACGTCCACAATTCTGTTTGCAGAACGGAATTGCGGACCCATTCATTTCTATGGGGACAGACTTTGTCCCGTTTGGATCCGGAATTGCGGATACGCACTTCCCCGTTCAGTAAAAATATAGAACATGTCCTATTCTTGTCCGCAATTGCGGACAAGAAAAGGCACTTTCTATATAGTTCTGGCAATGTGCGGATCTGCAAAATGCGGAAATCACATTGCTGGTGTCCGTGTTTTGCGGATCCGCAAAGCACATATGGACATGTGAATGGAGCCTTACAGGGGGGTGATCAGTGAGAGGGGGGTGATCAGGGAGTCTATATGGGGTGATCAGGAGTTGACAAGGGGTTAATAAGTGACGGGGGTAGTGTGGTGCAGCAAATGGGACCACCAGAGGACCAGGTAGCAGGTATATCAGACGCTGTTAACAAAACAGCGTCTGATATACCTCTTTGATGCGATTTATTTCGCATCTACTGCCTGCCATCGATTGATCATCGCTGGCAGGCTGCAGGATAACTTGCGATCTTTGAACTGCTGTGAACGCGCGCGTTCACAGCAAATCTCGCTCTCTCGCGAGATGACGCGCCGACGCGTCAAGGAGGAACTAACCTGCCGCCTGGACGCATCCCTGCGTTAGGCGGTCGGCAGGTGGTTAAATAGAGGCTGGGTCACATGCTGCACTTCGCCAATCACAGCCATGCCAATAGTAGGCATGGCTGTGATGGCATCTTGGGGCAAGTAGTATGATGCTTGTTGATTTGCTGCTTTGCAGGCTTTCAAAATGCGCCATAGAAATCGGCGAACAACGAACGCGAACCCAAACTTTTATGTAAATGTTCAGGTTTGGGTCCGTGTCACGAACACCCACAAAATTCGGTACAAACCCGAACTATACAGTTTGGGTTCGCTCATCCCTCCCTGTCACGTATGCAGAGCAGGGACTTGTATATGGCAAAACTGGCAAAATGTCACCCAATAATGTAACAGACAATTTTTACTAATTTACGTCCCTGTCACCTATCCAGAGCAGGGGTTTGTATACAGCAAAACTGGCAAAATGTCACCCACCAATGTAACAGATGATTTTTTGAAATTTACCTCTCTGTCACCTATGCAGAGCAGGAGTTTGTACATGGCAAAAATGGCAAAATGTCACCCACCAATGTAACAGAGGATTTTATGAAAATTACCTCCGTTTCACCTATGCAGAGCAGGGGTTTGTATATGGCAAAACTAGGTTAATGTCAACCAATAATGTAGCAGCTGATATTTTGAAATGTAACCCCCGTCACCTATGCAGAGCAGGGGTTTGTATACGGCAAAACTGCCAAAATGTCACCCATCAATGTAACAGATGATTTTTTGAAATTTACCTCCCTGTCACCTATGCAGAGCAGGGGTTTGTATACGGCAAAACTGGCAAACTGTCATCCAACAATGTAATAGATGATTTTTAGAAATTTACCTCCCTGTCACCTATGCAGAGCAGGGGCTTGTATATGGCAAAACTGGCAAAATGTCACCCAATAATGTAACAGACTATTTTTACAAATTTACGTCCCTGTCACCTATGCAGAGCAGGTGTTTGTATACGGCAAAACCTTCAAAATGTCACCCATCAATGTAACTGATGATTTTTAGAAATTTACCTTCCTGTTAACTATGCAGAGCAGCGGTTTGTACATGGCAAAACTGGCAAAATGTCGACCAATAATGTAACAGATGATTTTTACAAATTTACCCCTCTGTCACCTATGAAGAGCAGGGGTTTGTATACGGCAAAACCTTCAAAATGTCACCCACCAATGTAACAGAGGATTTTTTGAAATTTACCTCCCAGTCACCTATGCAGAGCAGGGGTTTGTATACAGCAAAACTGGCAAAATGTCACCCACCAATGTAACAGATGATTTTTAGAAATTTACCTTCGTTTCACCTATGCAGAGCAAGGGTTTGTATATGGCAAAACTGGGTTAATGTCACCCAATAATGTAAAACGAGATTTTTTGTAATCTTACCTGCAAAATCTCTTTCTTGCTTAGTTCATTGGGGGGACACTGGACCGTGGGTATAGCTGCTGCTGCCACTAGGAGGCGACACTAGGCTGAAAACTGTTGGCTCCTCCTCCGCCTGCTATATCCCCTCCAGCTCGGAGAGAGAAATCAGTTTGTGCTTGAGCAGTAGAAGAAGCCGAAAGAAAATCAACTGAAATCCAACAATGAAACAGAACTTCATAAATGCCCTAGAACCCATTCTTCTCTGATGATCCGACCGGCACACAACCACCAAACACCAGTGGTCTCTAATATCAAAAAAATGGGTGGGAGCTGTGTCCCCCAATGAACTAAGCAAGAAAGAGATTTTACAGGTAAGATCACAAAAAATCTTGTTTTCTTCCTCGTGTCATTGAGGGACACAGGACCGTGGGACGTCCTAAAGCAGTCCACAGGGAGGGAAAAAAACACCCCCATGGACGATGCCCCTGTTAAATAATATTTTAGGTCACCGCTGCCTGCAAGACCATGCGGCCCAGCGTGGCGTCCCCAGAAGAAAAAGTATGCACCCAATAAAACTTTGTAAATGTGTGCAAGAAGGACCAAGTCGAAGCCTTGCACATCTGCGAAGCTGAAGCATGATGGCGGTGCACCCAGGAAGCCCCGACCACCCTGGTTGAATATGGCGTGACCTCATGGGGTGAAGCCTTACCCCGGGAACGGTATGATTCGGCAATTGCCAAACGGATCCGTCTGGCAATCGTCACCTTCGAGGCGGCCAAACCCTTACGCGGACCTTCCGGGATCCCAAACGAGGAATCTGTACGGCGAAAAGAGCTCGAGACAGACAAATATATCTTCAAAGCCCACACTACATCAAGTAGATGGAGTTCACGTTCTTTGGGATGCGAAGGGTGAGGGAAGAATGATGGAAGTACAATATCCTCATTCAAATGGAAGGACGACACTACCTTTGGCAAAAACGAGGGAACCGGGCGAAGTACTACCTTGTCTTGGTGAAATGCCAAAAAAGGTTCCTTACATGAGAGGGCCGCCATTTCCGAAACTCTCCTGATAAAGGTGATGGCCACCAAAAACGTGACCTTCCAAGAGAGATAACGAAGGGAGACTGACTCCATGGGCTCGAATGGCGCTGATTGTAGTGCCTTAAGCGCCAGATTCAAATCCCACGGATATAATGGAGGGCTATAAGGAGGCACTGTATGCGCCACTCCCTGCAGGAAGGTCTTCACTGGACCCAACGTAGCTAGGGAACGTTGGAAAAAAATAGACAAAGCTGAAACCTGTCATTTTAAGGAACTGAGCGCGAAGCCCAGCTCCACCCCAGCCTGAAGAAACGCAAGAATAGACAGCAGAGAAAAACGTCTCGGCGGAAGATTACGTTTTTCACAAAAGCCCAGGTACGATTTCCAAGCTCTATAGAAAACCCTTGATGATGCAGGCTTTCTGGCTCTAATCATAGTGCGGATGACTGTTTCCGAAAAACTTCTCTTTCTCAGGATGAAGGACTCAGCAGCCACGCCGTTAAATGTAGCGAATTTAAATACTGGTGGAAGACCGGCCCTTGTGACAGAAGGTCTGACCTGAGTGGCAGAGGCCATGGCGCATCCTGTAGCATCCGAATGATGTCCGAGTACCACGCTCGCCGGGGCCAATCCGGGGCGATCAAGATCGTCCAGATTCCCTCTCTCCTGATCTTGCCCAGAACTCGTGGCAAAAGTGGAAGAGGTGGTAACAGTTACAGAAGAGACCACCTGTGCAATGGAGCCACCAGAGCGTCTGCGTCCCAAGCCCTGGGATCTCTTGTGCGATAGATGAACACCGACACCTTGTGATTGAACCTGGATGCCATCAGATCTATTTCTGGCCACCCTCAACAGTGACATATCGCTTCAAATACCTCCGGATGGAGGGCCCACTCTCCTGGATCCACTGCTGTTAGGCTGAGATAATCTACCGACCAGTTTTCCACTCCTGGAATGTAAACTGCCGATATGGTCGGGACGTGCACCTCTGCCCACTGAACGATCCTCGCAGACTCCTGCATCACTGCTAGGCTTCTGGTTTCTCCTTGGTGATTCACGTAGGCCACGGCCGTGGCGTTGTCTGATTGGATCCTTACCGAACGACCCTGTAGATGAGGCGTCCAATGCTGAAGGGAGAGAACGATGGCCCAAAGCTCTAGAACAGGCATCCTCAAACTGCGGCCCTGTAGCTGTTGTAAAACTACAAATCCCAGAATGACCTGCTGTAGGCTGATACCTGTAGGCTGTTCGGGCATGGAGGGCCGCAGTTTGAGGATGCCTGCTCTAGAATATTAATCGGCAGCCTGGACTCTGTCTAAGACCAGACGCCTTGAACTGTTCGTGGCGGAAAAACTCCGCCCCAACCGTGGAGACGGGCATCCGTCAAGATGACCGTCCAAACCGACGGGAGGAAGGATTTTCCCTGGCTCAGTGCCTGGGAAGACATCCACCACCGAAGATCCGACCGAACTCTGTACGATAGAGATATTCTCCGATCCAAAGACTTCGGAGACCTATTCCAGGCTGACAGAATGGCCCGCTGGAGTACCCGGGTGTGGAATTGGGCGAATGGGACTGCCTCGAATGAGGCCACCATCGCTCCCAACACACGCATGCATCCCCGTATCGATGGATAGCTGTTTTGGCGCAGTAGTCTCACCGAGCGTTGAAGTGCCACTATCTTGTCCTGAGGAAGGTACACTCGAGCTGCCTCCATATCCAGAATAATCCCTAGGAACTTGATTCGTCTCAAGGGATGCAGGCAAGACTTCTGAGAGTTCACTATTCACCCAAACCGGGAGAGCGAGTCCAGGGTGATCTGTAGACTGTCCTCGTTCTGACGCCTTGTCGCCACCTTCACCAGAATGTCATCCAAATAAGGAATTACCGTGATACCACGTGAACGAAGTACAGCTAAAAGGGGGGCTAACACCTTCATAAAAACTCGCGGAGCTGTCGGCAGGCCAAATGGAAGAGCAACAAACTGATAAGGGGATGACTGAATCACAAACCGCAAGAAATGGTGGTGGGCGGCGGTATGCATCTTGAATATCTATGGAGGACAGAAACTCCCCTTCTTCCAGCGAAGAGACCACGGAGCGGAGAGATTCCATCCTGAATCTCCGAATTCGGAGATACCGGTTTTTTAACAGTTTTAAATCCAGAACTGGGTGAACTGTACCCTGTTTTTTGGGGATGACTAGTTTCCTGCGCGTGACTCCGCCCCTCGGTTGACGCGATCGATACACGTACTAACGGCCATGCGCTTGTCCAGAGCGCATCGTCCTTCCAAAGAGCAGCATAGAACAGACGGCCGCCGCGCGCTGCCGGCAAGACCCCTAAAACAGTCCACGTGGGATGCCGCTGTACAAGTAGGGGTGCGACCCATGGAGTCCATGGATCTCTTCAATCTACCCATACTTACCTGTCTTGCCTGCTGATATTTGCCCTGTCCTTGTGGACCAGCAGGGTCACCTCCTCAGCCACTGGCACCGGAGTGGCAGGGGTCTGGCATAGGGCGGGACTTCAATCCTAGGTGAACCTTCGGCTGGCGGGAGACAGAGGAGCGAGGCTGCCCTGCTCCACCTTTGCTTCTTGTGGGAGGTTAGGCGGAGAGGCTTTACGACTCCGGCTTCACTCCCCGGGTGGACAGAGAGGCCCTGCGTCTCTGTTTCCCTTCCAAAAAAAGAAAGAAAAAAAAAAAAAAAAAAAAAGAAAGTCGCCCTGCAAGCTGAAGGGGATATAGCCGGCGGAGGAGGAGTCAACAGTTTTCAGCCTAGTGTCGCCTCCTAGTGGCAGCAGTAGCTATACCCATGGTCCTGTGTCCCCCAATGACACGAGCAAGAAAAGACGATTTTTACAAATTTACGTCCCTGTCACCTATGCAGAGCAGGGGTTTGTATACAACGAAACTGGCAAAATGTCACCCACCAATGTAACAGATACTTTTTGAGAAATTTACCTTCATTTCACTTATGCAGAGCAGGGGTTTGTATATGGCAAAACTAGCAAAATGTCACCCGCCAAAGTAACAGATGATTTTTCGAAATTTACCTCCATGTCACCTATGCAGAGAAGGGGATTGGATATGGCAAAACTGGCAAAATGTCACCCACCAATGTAACAGATGGTTTTTAGAAATTTACCTCCCTGTCACCTATGCAGATCAGAGGTTTATATATGGAAAAACTGGCAAAATGTCACCCAATAATGTAACAGACGATTTTTACAAATTTAACTCTCTGTGACCTATGCAGAGCAGGGGTTTGTATATGGCAAAACTGGGTTAATGTCACCCAATAATGTAACAGACTATTTTTTAAAAATTTACGACCCTGTCACCTATGCAGAGCAGGAGTTTGTATATGGCAAAACTGGCCAAATGTCACCCACCAATGTAACAGATAATTTTTAGAAATTTACCTCCCTGTCACCTATGCAGAGCAGGGGTTTGTATACAGCAAAATTGTCAAAATGTCACCCACCAATGTAACAGATGATTTTTAGAAATTTATCTCTGTCACCTATGCAGAGCAGGGGATTGTATATGGCAAAACTGGCAAAATGTCACCCACCAATGTAACAGATGATTTTTAGAAATTTATCTCTGTCACCTATGCAGAGCAGGGGATTGTATATGGCAAAACTGGCAAAATGTCACCCAACAATGTAACAGACGATTTTTACAAATTTAACTCCCTGTCACCTATGCAGAGCAGGGGTTTGTATATGGCAAAACTGGGTTAATGTCACCCAATAATGTAACAAGATTTTTAGAAATTTACCTCCCTGTCACCTATGCAGAGCAGGTGTTTGTATATGGAAAAACTGGCAAAATGTCACCCAATAATGTAACAGACTATTTTTTAAAAATTTACGACCCTGTCACCTATGCAGAGCAGGAGTTTGTATACAGCAAAACTGGCCAAACGTCACCCACCAATGTAACAGATGATTTTTAGAAATTTACGACCCTGTCACCAATGCAGAGCAGGGGTTTTTATATGGCAAAACTGGGTTAATGTCACCCACCAATGTAACAGATGATTTTTAGAAATTTACCTCCCTGTCACCTATGCAGAGCAGGGGTTTGTCTATGGCAAAACTGACAAAATGTCACCCACCAATGTAACAGATAATTTTTAGAAATTTACCTCCCTGTCACCTATGCAGAGCAGGGGTTTGTATACAGCAAAACTGGCAAAATGTCACCCACCAATGTAACAGACGATTTTTACAAATTTATCTCTGTCACCTATGCAGAGCAGGGGTTTGTATACGGCAAAACTGGGTTAATGTCATCCAATAATTTAACAGCTGATTTTTTGAAATGTAACCCTCTGTCACCTATGCAGAGCAGGGGATTGTATACGGCAAAACTGACAAAATGTTACCCACCAATGTAACAGATGATTTTTTAGAAATTTACCTCCCTGTCACCAATGCAGAGCAGGGGTTTTTATATGGCAAAACTGGGTTAATGTCACCCAATAATGTAACAGAGGATCTTTAGAAATTTACCTCCCTGTCACCTATGCAGAGCAGGCGTTTTTATCCGACAAAACTGGCAAAATGTCACCCACCAATGTAACAGATGGTTTTTTTAAATTTACTCCCTGTTACCTATGCAGAGCAGGGGTTTGTATATTGCTAAACTGGCAAAATGTCACCCACCAATGTAACAGATGATTTTAAGAAATTTACCTCCCTTTCACCTTTGCAGAGCAGGGGTTTGTCTATGGCAAAACTGGCAAAATGTCACTCACCAATGTAACAGATGATGTTTTTAAATTTACCTCCCTGTCACCTATGCAGAGCAAGGGTTTGTATATAGCAAAACTGGCAAAATGTCACCCACCAATGTAACAGATGATTTTTTGAAATTTACCTCCCTGTCACCTATGCAGAGCAGGGGCTTGTATATGGCAAAACTGGCAAAATGTCACGCAATAATGTAACAGACCAATTTTACAAATTTACCTCCCTGTCACCTATGCAGAGCAGGGGATTGTATATTGCTAAACTGGCAAAATGTCACCCACCAATGTAACAGATGATTTTAAGAAATTTACCTCCCTTTCACTTTTGCAGAGCAGGGGTTTGTCTATGGCAAAACTGGCAAAATGTCACCCACCAATGTACAGTAACAGATTATGTTTTTAACTTTACCTCCCTGTCACCTATGCAGAGCAAGGGTTTGTTCCGTCCGACGCTGTTTTGGTTAAAAAGAATTTGCGGTCGGCAATGGAGCACCAGGAGGTTGTCACGGAAAAATTAGAGAAAGAAGTTAGGTTGGGTAGGATGGCGGGCCCATTTTTGGAGCCACCACTGGCGGGGTTAAGGTTGTCTCCGTTGAGGGTGGTTCCAAAGAAGGAGATCAATAAATTCCGTCTGATTCACCATTTGTCCTTCCCTGAGGGAACGTTGGTCAATGATGGTATCGACCCGGCTCTGTGTTCTGTGGTTTATACGTCATTTGACGTGGCAGTGGCATTGGTGAAGCAGTGTGGACAGGGAGCGCTTATGGCGAAGACCGACATTGAGGCGGCATTTAGACTTTTGCCGGTGCATCCCGATAGTCTGCATCTGTTGAGGTGTTTTTGGAACGTTTTTTTTTTCATAGATCATTGTTTGCCCATGGGTTGCTCCTTATGGTGCGCATATTTTGAAAAGTTTAGTTCGTTTTTGGAATGGGTGGTTCGGGACGCGTCAGGGTGTGAGTCGGTCATCCACTACTTGGATGATTTTCTTTGCGTTGGGCCGGCTAAATCACGGGTTTGTTCGGTTTTGTTGCACACTTTATTTGGGGTATTTGAGGCTTTTGGGGTACCATTGGCGGGGGAAAAGACGGTGGGTCCGGTGACAGAGTTGAGCTTCCTAGGGATAGTGATCGACTCTGTGAGTATGGAGTGCAGACTGCCTTTGGACAAGTTGGAAGACCTCAGATGGGAGGTGGCAAGGGTGGGGAGGCTGGCAAAAATTAAGTTGAGGGAATTGCAGTCACTCCTGGGGAAGCTCAACTTTGCGTGCCGGATTATGCCTATGGGCAGGATCTTTTGTAGAAGGCTTGCGGGGGCCACGGCGGGGGTTCGGGCGCCTCGTCACTTTGTTAGGCTGGGTCGGGATTTGAAGGCCAATCTTAAAGTTTTTGGGGCGGTATAATAGGCGCTCCTTGCTCATGGATGCAGCAGTTAGCTTGTTTGACTTTAATTTATTTTCCAATGCGGCGGGGGGTTGCAGGTATGGAGTTTATTGTGGGGGCCAATGGTGAGCAGGGCAATGGCTGGATGGGTGGGTTCAAAAGGGCTGGGTGCGGAATTTGGCATTATTAGAATTGTTTCCGATTGTGGTTGCGGTGTTGTTATAGGGGGACAAGTTTCGGGACAAGACAGTTCGGTTTTATTTTGATAACCTGGGAGTGGTGCAAGCAATTAACAGTTTGTCGGCTTCTTCGCCATTGGTAGTGCGGCTTCTACAGAAGCTAGTGCTGGAATGCCTGCTACTTAACGCATGGGTGGTGGCGGTGCATGTGCCTGGGGTGGAAAACTGTATTGCTGACGCTCTCTCTCGTTCACAGTGGGACCATTTCCGGCAGCTGGCTCCTGGCCCGGCGGAGGTGGAGTGCCCGGCAGGCATTTGGGAAGTTCTGGAGGAACCGTAATAGGTTTGATTCGGTCATCTTTGGCGCCTGGGACGTGGGAAAAGTATGCAAGAGCTTGGCGTGGTTGGGAGGAGTGGAAGGTGAGGTTAGGGGTGGGGGAGGAGAGGGATTTGGAGATACCTCTCTTGTTGTTTATCGGTCATTGCAGGGAAGAGGGCTGGTCTGCTGCTAAGATGACTGGTTGGATTGCACGGTTGTCTTTTGGTTTCCGGTTACGGAAAATGGCTGATGTGACGAAGTCTTTCCTGGTGCAGCGGGCGTTGAGGGGGTGGCGCAAGGTTGGTTCGGGGGTGGATTCCCGGCGTCCAGTGTGGTTTTTTCTGTTGCTGAGATTGGGTGAGGAGTTGAAGGGGGGGGGGGTTGTACGTCGCTTGGGGAGGTGCGTTTGTTCCGCTTGGCATTTTCGCTGGCGTTTAGATTAGGGGAGCTGGTTTGTCCAGCGATAGATCGGTTGGGGGGGCTTGTTAAGGGACGACGTTGACCTTTTCTCGGATAGGGTAGAGCTGGTTCTCTGGCGGTCCAAGACCGACGTGGGAGGGAGAGGTAGGTGGGTGGTGTTGTTTAGTGTCCCGGATTGTGCGATGTGTCCTGTGCGCTGATGCAGGATTATGGTGCGGATGGGGTTAGGGTGGTATCACCTTTGTTGGTTCATGCGGATGTATCTTTCCTGTCTAGGTTCCAGTTCACGGCTGTGTTTAAGCGGTGTTTGGTTCGGCTGGAGATGGATGATGCTGGCTATTCCAGGCATTCATTTCGGATTGGGGCGGCGATGGAGGCCGCCAGATGGGGTTTAGGTGAGGAAGTGATTAAAAAGTTTGGGAGATGGGAGTCATTGCGGTTTCAGTCTTATGGGGGTGGTGAGATAGCGGGATGGTTTTAGGGTAGTGCGCAGGGTTGGCTTGTCAATTTTGGTTATGGTATGTTTTTGTTTTTTATCGTTGCAGGTTCGGGCCTGGTGTTAATCTAGGTATTAGGCCACTCGTACGTTTTCTGGGGAGCGATTAGAGCGGCGGTGCGGCCGGATAGACAGCAGCTCAGGTTCGCGCTGGAGGAGGCAGTGGTGAGGTGGATTGGAAAGCGGGGCATGCTGTGGAATGGGATGTTGCCAGAGTTTCACAAGTTTGCGAGGCAGGATAGGGCTCCCGACGTTCTCGTTCTGCATGTGGGAGGTAATGATTTAGGCGCGCGCCCTTCCAGGGAGCTGGTGAGGGATATCAAATTTGATCTGCACAGGTTATGGTCCCTTTATTCGAAAATGGTGACGGTATGGTCTGATATGGTGCCACGATCGGTTTGGCGTGTTCTGTCGAGGGTGTGAACAAGGCCCAGTTGAAAGCGAATAGGGCTATGGGAGGTTTATGGCCAGGAACGGGGCGCTGACGGTGAGGCACCGGGAGTTGGAAAAAGGTGTTGGCGGTTTTTGGCGCAGTGATTAGTGCACCTTAATGCGCTGGGCATAGACATGTGGTGCGGGTGGGGAGGGACGCTAAGGCTTAAGAGGTCAAGCCGTGGCGGTGGGAGGTCCTTGGAGTCAGTGGTTTTCTCAGAGGACGAGGATGGGAGGGTCCCATGGTTGGTAGACGGCGGTGGCGGAATTATTAGGGTGAGTCAACCACGGTGCCTCCGAGCTAGCGGGCAATGGCTGGAGGTAAGGTCGCCCCCACCCCGGCATGGTCTCCAAGTTTTCAGGCTTCAAGGACCTCCCCTGCATTAGTTTAATGTTGGGTTATTTTATATGTATCTTTTGTTAAACAAAAGGCTGCTGTGGCCAATTTATTCCATCCACGTGTCGGTGTTTTTATTTGGGGGGAGAGGGAAGGAGGAGGGTATTAGGTAGGAATGGGCACGGGGGTACAGCTGGATGAGAATTAGGGGTCGAGTGGCAATAACCAGTACCCTGTCAAGAGGAGTCGGAATTGGGGCGCAGCCTGGGGGGAGGCGACCATGACGGGGGGTGGTTTAGGGAGACCCCTCCACTTGGGAAGTTAGGGATTGGGGGATTTGAGTGGATGGGGGGAGTCAGGAGGTGATAAAGGGAGTTGAGGCAGGTGTTAGGGGCCATTTTGGTGCGAGTGAACTCACGCCCACCCACCCCTGGGGTTGAGACGTGGGGGGGTATTTGGTTCACTGGCCTCTGGAGAGAGTCAGGTTCTGGGTTTTATCTACATTAAAAAAAAAAAAACGCCAAAGGGGGGGATGATTGTCACGGTGGCTTGGAGGGCGGTGGGAGGTCCTTGGAGTCAGTGTTTTTTTCAGAGGACGAGGATGGGAGGGCCTCACAGTGGGGGCTGGACTCCCATGGTTGGTTGACGGCAGTGGCGGAATTGTTGGGGTGAGTCAACCACGGTGCCTCCGAGCTAGCGGACAACGGCTGGAGGTAAGGTCGGCCCACCCCGGCATGGTTTTAAAGGTTTCAGGCTTCAAGGACCTGCCCTGCGTTAGGTTAATGTTGGGTTATTTTATATGTATGTTTTGTTAAATAAAAGGCTGCTGTGGCCAATTTATTCCATCCACGTGTCGGTGTTTTTATTTGGGGGGAGAGGGAAGGAGGAGGGTATTAGGTAGGAATGGGCACGGGGGTACAGCTGGATGAGAATTAGGGGACGTGCGGCAATAACCAGTACCCTGTCATGTATATGGCAAAAATGGCAAAATGTCACCCAATAATGTAACAGACGATTTTTACAAATTTACGTCCCTGTCACCTAAGCAGAGCAGGGGTTTGTATACGGCAAAACTGGATTAATGTCATCCAATAATGTAACAGCTGATTTTTTTGAAATGTAACCCTCTGTCACGTATGCAGAGCAGGGGTTTGTATATGGCAAAACTGGCAAAATGTCCCCCACCAATGTAACAGATGATTTTTAGAAATTTACCTCCCTGTCACCTATGCAGAGCAGGGGTTTGTATATAGCAAAACTGGCAAAATGTCACCCACCAATGTAACAGATGATTTTTAGAAATTTACCTCCCTGTCACCAATGCAGAGCAGGGGTTTTTATATGGCAAAACTGGGTTAATGTCACCCAATAATGCAACAGATGATTTTTTGAAATTTACCTCCCTGTCACCTATGCAGAGCAGGGGTTTGTAAATGGAAAAACTGGCAAAATGTCACCCAATAATGTAACAGACGATTTTTACTAATTTACGTCAATGTCACCTATGCAGAGCAGGGGTTTGTATACGACAATACTGGCAAAATGTCACCCAATAATGTAACAGACGATTTTTACAAATTTAACTCCCTGTCACCTATGCAGAACAGGGGTTTGTATATGGCAAAAATGGCAAAATGTCACCCAATAATGTAACAGATGATTTTAACAAATTTACGTCCCTGTCACCTATACAGAGCAGGGGTTTGTATACGGCAAAACTGGGTTAATGTCATCCAATAATATAACAGCTGATTTTTTGAAATGTAACCCTCTGTCACCTATGCAGAGCAGGGGTTTGTATACGGCAAAACTGGCAAAATGTCATCCACCAATGTAACAGATGATTTTTTAGAAATTTACCTCTCTTTTACCTATGCAGAGCAGGCATTTTTATCCGGCAAAACTGGCAAAATGTCAACCACCAATGTAACAGACGATTTTTACAAATTTACGTCCCTGTCACCTATGCCGAGCAGGGGTTTGTATATGGCAAAACTGGGTTAATGTCACCCAATAATGCAACAGATGATTTTTTGAAATTTACCTCCCTGTCACCTATGCAGAGCAGGGGTTTGTAAATGGAAAAACTGGCAAAATGTCACCCAATGATGTAATAGACGATTTTTACAAATTTACCTCCCTGTCACCTATGCAGAGCAGGGGTTTGTATACGGCAAAACTGGCAAAATGTCACCCACCAATGTAACAGATGATTTGTTGAAATTTACCTCCCTGTCACCTATGCAGAGCAGGGGTTTGTATATGGCAAAACTGGTTTAATGTCACCCAATAATGTAAAAGATGATTTTTAAAATTTACCTCCATGTCACCTATGCAGAGCAAGGGTTTGTATATGGCAAAACTTGCAAAATGTCAACCAATAATGTAACAGGTGATTTTTAGAAATTTACCATCCTGTCACCTATGCAGAGCAGGGGTTTGTATATGGCAAAACTGGGTTAATGTCACCCAATAATGTAACAGATTATTTTTACAAATTTACGTCCCTGTCACCTATGCAGAGCAAGGGCTTGTATATGGCAAAACTGGTTTAATGTCACCCAATAATGTAAAAGATGATTTTTAAAATTTACCTCCATGTCACCTATGCAGAGCACGGGTTTGTATACGGCAAAACTTGGAAAATGTCATCCACCAATGTAACAGATGATTTTTAGAAGTTTACCTTCCTCTCACCTATGCAGAGCAGGGGTTTGTGTATGGCAAAACTGGGTTAATGTCATCCAATAATGCAACAGATGATTTTTAGAAATTTACCTCCCTGTCACCTATGCAGAGCAGGGGTTTGTATGCGGCAAAACTGGCAAAATGTCACCCAATAATGTAACAGTCTATTTTTACAAATTTACGTCCCTGTCACCTATGCAGAGCAGGGGTTTGTATATGGCAAAACTGGCAAAATGTCACCCACCAATGTAACAGATGATTTTTAGAAATTTACCTCCCTGTCACCTATGCAGAGCAGGAGTTTGTAAATGGCAAAACTGGCAAAATGTCACCAACCAATAGAACAGATGATTTTTTGAAATTTACCTCCCTGTCACCTATGCAGAGCAGTAGTTTGTATATGGCAAAACTGGCAAAATATCACCCACCAATGTAACAGATGATTTTTTAGAAATGTACCACCTTGTCATTCTCGCAATAGGCGAGATGACGCGATCTGTGCGCCTGAACTGGCGCACAGACTGTCGGGAGCTGTTCAGGACAGGTTCGACACCAGCCTGCCAGCTAATGATCGGCGCTGGCAGGCTGGTGATGTTTAAAAAAACGAATGAGAATCCTTGAAATGCATTATATTTATAAATATAATGCATTAAATGGCTTCTGTGCCCTCTCCTGGGTCCTTTTCGTCGGTTGGACCCAGGAGAGAGCACACCTCTACTGTAAGTACACCAAGCACCACACTTCAGGCCCTGATCACCCCCCATCACCCCAATTAACCCCTTGATCACCCCTTTCAATCACCTGTCAATCACTAGTGAAAGGGAAAAAAGTGATCAGTGTAAACTGTCACTTTTTTTTCCACTAGTATTGACTGTTAGGTTTAGTTTAGGCCCCTTTGGTAGGTAGTTAGCTTCTGTTAGCACCCAGCCCACCGCACCGCAGTCACTGATTCGCTGATTAGCGTAGCGCTAATCAGCATTTGTACTTTTACCCTAGGTACACACCTAAGCGTTTTACAGCGCGTTCAAACAACATGCACAACATGTGAAAAGCCATGCTTCCCTATGGGCATGGTTCACATTTGGGCGTTTTACAGCGCGTTTGAACACGCTGTAAAACGCCCCACGCCCAAACAAGTACATGAGCTTCTTTGGGGCGTTTTAACGCGCCTATGGACAATGATGCCATAGGGGAGAATCACTGAATCGCGCGTATGACGCGCGTTTCTTAGTTACAAAAACGCGCGTAAAACGCGCGATTCAGAAACGCCTAGGTGTGTTCCCAGCCTAATAGTATCTGTAAGTGATCAGAACTGATCACAGTCAGATCTATAATAGTATTAGTGTCACCTTAGTTCGCCCCCCAACCAAAACGCAGTGTTTGCCCGATCAGGCCTGATCGGTCGCCCACACGTGCGTTCACCTACGCCCGCCCCGCCGCAGTGACAAAAAATATTTTTTTTTCATAATCACTGCACAATCACTTCACAAGCGCTGCGGTGATCTTTTTTATCAATCGCAGCGGCCATTTGTAAGACAGGCTTGCTCTTTTTCTTGGGTAGTCTCAGGGAATACCCCCTAAATTTAGTCGTCCAAATGTCAAATAAGGGGTATTCTCCTGAAGAGGCCTACAGGATTCTGACCCAGTCGGATGAGGAATGGGAACCCTCATCTGACGAATCTAGCGGGTCAGAATATGAACCTGTAGAAAGCAGTGGCAGTCTGACCCAAAGTTCGGACGAGGAGGTTAAGGTCCCTGATACCACCAGGCATACCCAGCCCCGTGTCGCTAAACCACAGGTAGCGCAGGATCCGTTTCAAGGGCAGCAGAGTGGGGCTGGCGCTGCCGGATTACGTGGTGAGGCATACACCAGCAGCGCAGCCCATCCTGGACCTACTACCAGCACTGCCGTACAACATGGTGAAGTGGCGAGCACCAGAAGGGCAGTTGAAGCTGGTACGGTGGCACGTGCAGTAGTTCCCCCGTCACAGCCACCGCGCAGACAGGCCCGTAGAATCCCTGAGGTGCTGGCAAACCCTGATTGGCAGCCCCCATCTTCAGCCGCACCATTAGTTCCCCCTTTCACCGCCCAGTCAGGAGTTCGGGTGGAGACAGCTCAGATCGGATCGGCACTGGGGTTTTTCAACTGTTCTTCACTGCGGAGCTCTATGACTTAGTCGTGGCAGAAACAAATCGGTATGCCACTCAATTTATTACCGCCAACCCGGAAAGCTTCTATGCCCAGCCTTTCCGGTGGAAACCACTCCAAGTTTCCGAATGTAAAACTTTTCTGGGCCTTCTCCTCAACATGGGCCTGACAAAAAAACATGAATTGCAGTCATATTGGTCCACGAACCCAATTCATCACATGCCCATGTACTCTGCTGCTATGTCCAGGACACGATTTGAGGCCATCCTGCGTTTCCTGCACTTTAGCGACAACACCACCTCCCGTCCCAGAGGCCACCCAGCTTTTGACCGGCTCCACAAAATTCGGCCCCTCATAGACCACTTCAACCTGAAATTTGCAGATTTGTATACCCCTGCACAAAACATCTGCGTGGACGAGTCCCTGATACATTTTACCGGGCGCCTTGGCTTCAAACAGTACATTCCAAGCAAGCGCGCCCGGTATGGGGTCAAATTGTATAAGCTCTGTGAAAGGGCCAAAGGCTATACACACAAATTTCGGATCTATGAGGGAAAAGATCAGACCCTGGAGCCGGTCGGTTGCCCTGACTACCTGGGGAGCAGTGGGAAGATAGTCTGGGACTTGGTGTCACCCTTATTCGGCAAGGGGTACCATCTTTATGTGGACAATTGCTACACAAGTGTGGCCCTCTTCAGGCATTTGTTCCTAGAACAGATTGGCTGCTGTGGCACCGTGCGACCTAGTCGCTGGGGCTTCCCCCAACGGCTCATTACCACCCGTCTTGCAAGGGGGGAGAGGGCTGCCTTGTGTAACCAAGAACTGCTCGCGGTGAAATGGAGAGACAAGTGTGACGTTTACATGCTCTCCTCCATTAACGCAGACACGACAATACAAATTGAACGGGCAACCAGTGTCATTGAAAAGCCCCTCTCAGTCCACTACTATAACCTCCACATGGGAGGGGTGGACTTCAATGAACAGATGTTGGCCCCGTATTTGATTTCCCGCCGCACCGGACGCTGGTATAAGAAGGTGTCTGTATATTTATTTCAATTGGCTATGTACAATAGTTATGTTCTCTACAGTAAGGCTCGGAGAACAGGATCCTTCCTCAAATTTCAGGAAGAGATCATCGAGAACCTCCTGTATCCAGGAGGTTCCGTGGCCCCAAACCCCAAATACAGCGATATTTGGTGGGGCCCAATGCTGTTCTAAGGATGTTAAGGCCTGAGCAGGTACAGGCGCTAGTCAATTGGGTGGCTGACAGTGGATCCAGCACGTTCACAACATTATCTCACACCCAGTCTTCTGCACAAAGTGCACAGGTGGAGCCTGAAAACCAAACCCATCAGTCTGTCACATCACCCCCATGCATATCAGGGAAACTGTCTGAGCCTCAAGTTATGCAGCAGTCTCTTATGCTGTTTGAAGACTCTGCTGGCAGGGTTTCCCAAGGGAATCAAACTAGCCCTTCCCCAGTGGTGGAAGACATAGAATCCACTGATGCACAACCACTGATGTTTCCTGATGATGAGGACATGAGAATACCACCTCATCGGTGTCCGCGCGTCTCTGATGATGACGAAACACAGGTGCCAACTGCTGCGTCTTTCTGCAGTGTGCAGACCGAACAGGAGGTCAGGGAGGAAGACTGTGTGGAAGACGATGCAGGAGACGATGAGGTCCTAGACCCCACATGGAATGAAGTTCGTGCCACTGCCTTTCATAGTTCAGAGGAAGAGGCAGTGGTGAGACCAAGCCAACAGCGTAGCAAAAGAGGGAGCAGGGGGCAAAAGCAGAACAGCTGCCGCCAAGAGAGTTCGCCTGCTACTGGCCACCGCCACCAGGGACCGAGCACCCCAAAGGCAGCTTCAAGGAGTTCCCTGGCATGGCATTTCTTTAAACAATGTGCTGACGACAAGACCCGAGTGGTTTGCACGCTGTGCCATCAGAGCCTGAAGCGAGGCATTAACATTCTGAACTTTAGCACAACCTGCGTGACCAGGCATCTACATGCAAAGCATGAACTGCAGTGGAGTAAACACCTTAAAAGCAAGGAACTCACTCAGGCTCCCCCTGCTCCCTCTTCTGCTGCTGCCTCGGCCTCTTCCTCTGCCTCGGGAGGAATGTTGGCACCTGCCGCCCACCAAACAGAGGATGTGCCACCGACACCACCACCTGCGTCACCAAGCATCTCCACCATGTCACACGGCAGCGTTCAGCTCTCCATCTCACAAACCTTGGAGAGAAAGCATAAATTCCCACCTAGCCACCCTCGAGCGCTGGGCCTGAATGCCAGCATTTCTAAACTCCTGGCCTTTGAAATGCTGTCATTCAGTCTGGTGGACACAGACACCTTCAAACAGCTGATGGCCATGGCTGTCCTACAGTATGTTGTTCCCAGCCGCCACTACTTCTCCAAGACAGCCGTGCCTTCCCTGCACAACCTAGTATCCGATAAAATCAAGTGTGCACTGCGCAACGCCATCTGTGGTCCACCTAACCATAGATACGTGGACCAGTAAGCACGGCCAGGGATGCTATATCTCTCTAACTGCACACTGGGTAATTGTAGTGGCGGCTGGGCCCCAGGCGGAGAGTTCCTTGGCGCACGTCCTTCCGCCGCCAAGGATCGCAGGGCATCATTCTTTGCCTCCTGTAGCCTCCTCCTCCTACTCTGCTTCCACCAGCTCATCCAGTCAGCCACACACCTTCACCACCAACTTCAGCACAGCCCGGGGTAAACGTCAGCAGGCCATTCTGAAACTCATATGTTTGGGGACAGGCCCCACACCGCGCAAGAGTTGTGGCGGGGTATTGAACAACAGACCGACGGTTTCTGCCGGTGAGCCTCAAGCCCAGCCTGGTGGTGTGCGATAATGGGCGAAATCTCGTCGCAGCTCTGGGACTAGCCAGTTTGACGCACATCCCTTGCCTGGCGCATGTGTTTAATTTGGTGGTGCAGAAGTTCATTCACAACTGCCCCGACATGTCAGAGCTGCTGCATAAAGTGCGGACCGTCTGTGCGCGCTTCAGGCGTTCACATCCTGCCGCTGCTCGCCTGTCTGCGCTTCAGCAGATCTTCGGCCTTCCCGCTCACCGCCTCATATGCAACGTGCCCACAAGGTGGAACTCTACCTTGCACATGCTGGAGAGACTGTGCGAGCAGCAGCAGACCATAGTGGAGTTTCAGCTGCAGCAAGCACGCGTCAGTTGCACTGCGGAACAGCACCACTTTACCACCAATGATTGGGTCTCCATGCGAGACCTGTGTGCCCTGTTGCGCTGTTTCGGGTACCAACAGCAGAGTTGCCCACATTTTAACATGTGCGGACTACTGGGATGCCACCCTGCTGGATCCCCGGTACAAAGACAATGTGCCCACCTTACTTCCTGCACTGGAGCGTGATAGGAAGATGCGCGAGTACAAGCGCACGCTGGTAGACGAGCTTCTGAGATCATTCCCAAATGTCACAGGGAAACAGGTGGAAGCCCATGGCGAAGGCAGAGGAGGAGTGAGAGGTCGCCAATGCAGCTGTGTCACGGCAAGCTCCTCTGAGGGTAGCGTTAGCATAGCAGAAATGTGGAAAAGTTTTGTCTCCACGCTACAGCTAACTGCACCACCACCTGATACGGAACGCGTTAGCAGGAGGTAGCATTTCACTAACATGGTTGATCAGTACGTCTGCACACCCCTCCACGTACTGACTTATGGTTCGGCCCCATTCAACTTCTGGGTCTCCAAATTGTCCACGTGGCCAGAGTTAGCATATTTTGCCTTGGAGGTGCTGGCCTGCCTGGCGGCCAGCGTTTTGTCTGAATTTGTATTCAGCACGGCATGGGTCATTACTGACAAACGCAGCCACCTGTCCACAGGCAACGTGGACAAGCTGACGTTCATAAAAATGAACCAGGCATGGATCCCACAGGACCTGTCCCTCCCTTGTGCAGAATAGACATTTATAATTGCCTCCCCCTCAACCATGTATTCTTGTACTCCGGGGCACTTCTTTATTGAATCCTCATTTTTTTAACTTGACCATGATCTTGCGGTGCAACCCAAATTTGAATGAACCTTATCCCTTGCTGTGGGACCTCTCTCCTCAATCTGGGCGCCGGGGCCTAAATAACTGAAAGTGGCCTGTTACAATGGTGGGTGACATGAAGCCTGAACCTCTGCCATGCGACCTCTCTCCTCTGTCTGGGTGCTGGGGCCTAAGTAACTGAAAGTGGCCCTCTCCAATGGTGGGTGATATGACGCATGATTCTCTGCTGGGAGACCTCTATCCTCAGTCTGGGTTCTGGGGCCTAAATAACTGAAAGTGACCTTCTCCAGTGGTGGGTGATATGACGCCTTATTCCTTGCTGTGGGACCTCTCTCCTCTGTCTGGTTGCTGGGGCCTAAATAACTGAAAGTGACCTTCACCAGTGGGGGGTGATATGATGCCTTATTCCTTGCTGTGGGACCTCTCTCCTCTGTCTGGGTGCTGGGGCCTAAATAACTGAAAGTGACCTTCACCAGTGGTAGGTGATATGATGCCTTATTCCTTGCTGTGGGACCTCTCTCCTCTGTCTGGGTGCTGGGGCCTTTATAACTGAAAGTGACCTTCTCCAGTGGTGGGTGATATGACGCATGATTCTCTGCTGTGGGACCTCTCTCCTCTGTCTGGGTGCTGAGGCCGAAATAACAGAAAGTGACCTTCTCCATTGGTGGGTGACTTAAAACCTGATTCTCTGCTATGGGACCTCTATCCAATTGATATTGGTTAATTTTTATTTATTTATGTTATTTTAATTAATTTCCCTATCCACATTTGTTTGCAGGGCATTTACCTACATTTTGCTGCCTTTTGCAGCCCTCTAGCCCTTTCCTGGACTATTTTACAGCCTTTTTAGTGCCCAAAAGTTCGGGTCCCCATTGACTTCAATGGGTTCGGGTTCGGGATGAAGTTCGGTCGAGTTCGGATCCCGAACCCGAACATTTTCGGGAAGTTCGGCTGAACTTCTGGAACCCGAACATCCAGGTGTTCGCTCAACTCTACTTGTAATAAACTCTGTTAACGCCTGTTTCAAACAGCAATTGCACTCTAATATGAACGGTTTGCTGGAATTACAGTGCAGTATTATGGCAATTTGGATCCGCAGTCAGGGCAGCAAAGTGTAATTCTATTGTTACTATTGCCCAGGCTGTAACCTCCCCTACTGAACCCTGTTCAACATAAATGTTGCGGAATGATTCCTCCGTATTCTTTCCTTGCACCTTGAATAATCTTTCCCTGCACTTGTAAATCGTTTTTTTAGCATAATGACGTTTTTTCTAACACTGTTCCTAGCGCCTGCACTGAGTACACTGGTAAATGGCAGATAGAGATGGCCCGAACTATCCGCCGGCGAACAGTTCCTGGCAAACATATCTTGTTCGCGTTCGCCTCAATTGAGGAATATAATGAATATAGCGCTATATTCTCAATCTTCGTTATATTCTAGCAATACAACCATTAGGAACCCAGCTCTAAGTTAAATTCGCAATGTGATTAATGCAGGTTATATTAATCGCATTGCGAATTCAACTTAGAGCTGGGTTCCTAATGGTTTTATTGCTAGAATTATATAACGAAGATTGAGAATATAGCGCTAAATTCTCAATCTTCGTTATACTCTAGCAATACAACCATTAGAAACCCAGCTCTAAGTTGAATTCGCAAATAAAAAGTCCCGAACTATTCAAGGGCAAACACTGCCCGGCGAACATAGCTTGTGCGCGGTCGGCGCGGCGGGGGCGAACATATGCGATGTTCGGTCCGCCCCCTATACATCATCATTGAGCAAACTTTGACCCTGTACCTCACAGTCAGCAGACACATTCCAGCCAATCAGCAGCATACCCTCCCTCCCAGACCCTCCCATCTCCTGAACAGCATCAATTTTAGATTCATTCGGAATTTGCAGTCTTAGTGAGAGGAGGGAGAGTGTAGTTGCTGCTGATTTAATAGGGAAATCGATAGGTAGCCTAGTGAATTCAGTGTCCACTCCAGTCCTGAAAGACTCATCTGATCTCTGCTGTAAGGACAGCGTCCTGACAGCACCCCAAAAAGCCCTTTTTAGGGCTGCTACATTAGTCTGTTTTTTTTTTTCTCCATATACATATTGCAGTTGCCTGGCCTGCCTGTGTGTGAGGAGCTGCAGGCCCACAGACTGTAGTGTGCCCACTGCCAGTGCCCACCCCTGTCATCCCATGTGGCACAGGACTTTGCATCAAAAAAGGCATTTAATTTTTTTACACTTTAATCTAAGGTTAGTTGCCTGCCAGTGTGTGTCAGGCTGACTTCCACTGACTGTAGTGTGCCCACTGCCAGTGCCCACCACTCATACCGGCTGGTACAGGGACTTTGCATAAAAAGGCATTTAATTTTTACACTTTAGTGTAATTTCAGCTGCTTGCCTGCTGCTAGTGTGTGTCAGGCCGACTTCAACTGACTGTAGTGTGCTCACTGCCAGTGCCCACCCCTGTCATCCCGTGTGGCACAGGACTTTGCATCAAAAACAGGCATTTCATTTTTACACTTTAGTGTAATTTCAGTTGCTTGCTTGCTGCCAGTGTGTGTCAGGCCGACTTCCACTGACTGTAGTGTGCCCACTGCCAGTGCCAACCATTGATACCGGGTGGCACAGTAGCTTGCCGATAAATAAGGCATTTAATTTTTAGACAGTAGTCTAAATTCAGTTGCTTGCCTGCTGCCAGTGTGTGTCAGGCCCACTTCCACAGACTGTAGTGTGCCCACTGCCAGTGCCAACCACTGATACCGGGTGGCACAGTAGCTTGCCGATAAATAAGGCATTTAATTTTTAGACAGTAGTCTAAATTCAGTTGCTTGCCTGCTGCCAGTGTGTGTCAGGCCCACTTCCACAGACTGTAGTGTGCCCACTGCCAGTGCCAACCACTGATACCGGGTGGCACGGTAGCTTGCCGATAAATAAGGCATTTAATTTTTAGACAGTAGTCTAAATTCAGTTGCTTGCCTGCTGCCAGTGTGTGCAGGCCCACTTCCACAGACTGTAGTGTGCCCACTGCCAGTGCCAACCACTGATACCGGGTGGCACAGTAGCTTGCCGATAAATAAGGCATTTAATTTTTAGACAGTAGTCTAAATTCAGTTGCTTGCCTGCTGCCAGTGTGTGTCAGGCCCACTTCCACAGACTGTAGTGTGCCCACTGCCAGTGCCAACCACTGATACCGGGTGGCACAGTAGCTTGCCGATAAATAAGGCATTTAATTTTTAGACAGTAGTCTAAATTCAGTTGCTTGCCTGCTGCCAGTGTGTGTCAGGCCCACTTCCACAGACTGTAGTGTGCCCACTGCCAGTGCCAACCACTGATACCGGGTGGCACAGTAGCTTGCCGATAAATAAGGCATTTAATTTTTAGACAGTAGTCTAAATTCAGTTGCTTGCCTGCTGCCAGTGTGTGTCAGGCCCACTTCCACAGACTGTAGTGTGCCCACTGCCAGTGCCAACCACCGATACCGGGTGGCACAGTAGCTTGCCGATAAATAAGGCATTTCATTTTTAGACAGTCTAATTTCAGTTGCTTGCCTGCTGCCAGTGTGTGTCAGGCCCACTTCCACAGACTGTAGTGTGGCCACTGCCAGTGCCAACCACTGATACCGGGTGGCACAGTAGCTTGCCGATAAATAAGGCATTTAATTTTTACAGAGTCTAAATCACTTCCACTGACTGTAGTGTGCCCACTGCCAGTGCCCACCACTGATACCGTGTGGCACAGTACCTAGCACGCGTAGTACCACTTATCTAAAAAAAAATGACAGGCAGAGGCAGGCCACCCCGCAGGGGCCGTCGTGGTCGTGGTGCTGTGATTTCCACTGTCCCTGGAATAATGCCCAGGACACGTACCCTGAACCCGAAAATTCTGAGGACGTAGTTGACTGGCTTAGACAGGACACCCAATTTTCAACAGCTTCCGCTAAGAACCTTGACGCACCATCCTCCTCCAGCTCAGCTTCGGTCACCTGCTCTCAAGTTACCACGCACCCGCCCGCCGCCACCACCACCACTACCACCACAGCCACCACAGCCACCACAGCCGCTTCACTTGATCCGTCAGAGGAGTTATTTACACATCAGTTGGATGCAATTAGTGATGCGCAACCATTATTGCCAGATGATGTAGATTACGGGGTGTAAGAGGGTGCAAGGTATCATAGTCGATGGCAGGTACGTGTCACCGAGGTTCCTGGCCTCGGTGAGGTGAGAGCCGGGTTTTATGTGTCTGCAGCAGCTAGTGCTGTTTGACTTTGTTACCTAGTTTGGCTGCAAAGCTAATCCGGGCCGGCTCTTACTGGGAGTAGGCAAAGAGCTGGGTGGGTGCCTACTCCCCACGGTCCAGGCCGGACTTTATCCGGGCCTTTAAAAAGGCAGCCTCCTTAGCAGCTGTGTGTTGATTGTCCTGGAGCTGCAAACAGGACTGTGGAGTTCTCTGACTTCGAGGAAAGAGCTCAGCAAGGAGGTGTTGTTGTTCCTGGCACCCTGAAGGTGGATTCTCCTGCGGCTGGGCCGACAGCCTGGTGCGAACCTGCACCTAAACCTCCCAGGTGACTGAACCTGTGTTGGCCTGTTTTGTTTTGCCTCCTTATTTCTGATGTGCATGATTTACCACCAAGAGACTGTTTGTCGCTTATTTTTGTGTCAGTGTGAATAAAACACTGTTTATTGTACATCCTGGACTCTGTGTTTTGCCTCGGTACTGCACCCGCACCGCTGTCTACCAGAGCGACTCCCCACATTTGGTGTCGGATGCGGGCATGCGCAGTGAGGCTGGCGGGAACGCCAAGTTTTTTTTTGCTAAAGTGCATGGAATATATTAAGCCAGCAAAGTTGCAAGCAGGAATTTCTGGCAACATGGAGGCTGCTGTGAAGGCTCTCATAGAGGCTAACGTGCAGCAGCGGGAGACCAACCAGCTACTGCTACAACATGTGATGGCGTTACAGGCGGCAGGAGCGTCCCACCACGCCCATGATGCCCGGAAAGCGGTCCGTGCGGCGATCCCAAAATGACCCCCGCAGACGACGTTGAGACATACCTGGCGGTCTTTGAGAAGGTCGCCGTGAGGGAAAAGTTACCCCGTGACCAGTGGGCTGAGGTGGTCGCTCCGTTCCTGGCTTCCGGACCCCAGCAGGTGTTTTTCGACTTGTCGGACGACCAAGCCGGCAGATTATGACACCGTGAAAGGAGAGATCCTAGCCAGACTGGGGTGAACGTGCTGGTCCGCGCCAAAGAGTCCACCAGTGGGACTTTAAAACGACTGATCCCGCTAGGCCGCAGTACTACGACCTGCTGCACAGGCTGCAAAAGTGGCTGCAGCCCGATCTACTAAGTCCCACTGCCATGCTGGATCGACTGTTGGCGGACATCTTTGGAGGGCCCTGCCTTATCCCCTCCAGCACTGGATCGGCCAGGTATCGCCCACCAATGCCCTGGAGATGGTCGACCTGGTGGAGCGTTACGAGGCCACCAGAAACCTGCAGGGGAGTCTTGCTGGGAAGGGGTCAGTCAAACCCCGGGAGGCCTCTGCCCCAGTTCCGACGTCCGGCGACAGAGCGGCCTGCACGGAATATACCCCTGCGAGTCCGCCTCCCGTGGTATGCTGGAGGTGTCAGGAGCCAGGCCACATCAGGGCCGACTGTCCGCATCGGGATGAGCCGATGGAGGTGAACTACGGGGTCGCCACTCCTTGTACGCCCGGAGACTGTGTGCGACCGGCACCCCCGAGACAATAGACAATCGTCATCTGTGCCGGGTGCAGGTCGGGGATAACCTGGCAGTGGCGCTGTTGGACTCAGGGAGCCTGGTAACCCTGATAAGTGCTGCCCTGGTACAGCCCACCCAGTATACGGGCCGGAAAGTGGGTGTGGTGTGCATTCACGGAGACTTAAAGGACTATCCCACTGCTGTAATGTCTCTGTCCACGGCGGCCGGCACCTGGACTTGTGAAGTGGCGATCTCCACAAAGCTACCCTATGAACTGATAATTGGGAGAGACTTCCCTGGTTTTCCGTCACTGTGGCCTGAGGTGAAAGTGTCTAATAGCCCTGAGACAGGGGTAACCCTAGCAGAGTGGCCTGATACCACTGGAAGGCCAGAACCCTGGGAGCCCGAGTCTGAAGGGCCAGCGGTAGGGGTGACCACTGCTGCAGCGGTAGTGGGGGAGACAACCCCACTGAGTGTAATGGTGGGAGACACGGAGGACTTGCCACCGGGACCTGAGTTGGCAGACCTCAATGTCTCCGGGAAAATTTTGGGACCGCACAACACCGGGACCAAACCCTAACCAGGGCCTGGGAGAATGTGCTGAAATTGATGGTAAACCCCAGAAACCAGGGGCTGAATTAATGTTCCCACGATTTATTGTTCTGCAGGATATGTTGTATCGGGTGAACCAAATCCGAGGTGAACCTGTTGAACAGTTGGTGGTGCCCACAGCGTATCGCAAGCTTGTCATGGAGCTTGCCCACCAACATGTTCTTGGGGGACACCTGGGGTGGCAGAAAACCCAGGACCGCATTCTGCAGCGGTTTTATTGGCCCAGTGTGTTCAAGGAGGTAGAGAATTATTGTAAGTCCTGTCCAACCTGTCAGATAACTAGCCCCCAGCCACATTTCCGTAGTCCTCTGGTACCTCTGCCAATTATTGAAGTACCGTTTGAGCGAATCGCTATGGATTTAATTGGGCCTGTACCAAAGTCTGCCAGGGGCCACCAACACATTCTGGTAGTTCTCGACTATGCCACTCGGTATCCGGAGGCGGTGCCTCTGCGACATACCTCAGCTAAGCTCATTGCCAAAGAGTTATTGGAGATGTTTTCCCGTGTGGGCCTGCCAAAAGAGGTTCTGACAGACCAAGGGACCCCTTTATGTCCAAAGTAATGAGGGAACTGTGTAAATTGTTGCGTATAAAGCAGTTACGGACGTCCGTTTACCATCCGCAAACAGACGGTCTTGTGGAGAGGTTTAACCAAACTCTAAAAAATATGTTAAAGAGGGTGGTGTCTAGAGATGGGAAGGACTGGGATCTGCTTCTGCCCTATCTCATGTTCGCAGTGCGAGAGGTGCCCCAGGCCTCTACTGGGTTCTCGCCCTTCGAACTGCTTTATGGCAGACACCCTCGGGGCCTGTTGGATATCGCCAAGGAAGCATGGGAACAACAGCCTGTCCCCCACAAAAGTGTCATTGAGTATGTCGCCCAGATGCAGGAACGGATGGAAAGGGTGTTGCCTTTGGTCCGGGAGCATATGGAGGCAGCGCAACAGGCCCAGAGTAGGGTGTACAATCGTCAGGCTCGGGTACGGGACTTCAATCCGGGAGATCGGGTTTTGGTTCTGGTACCCACCCTTGACAGCAAATTCCTAGCTAGGTGGCAGGGCCCCTATGAGGTGATCGAGAAGGTAGGGAAGTAAATTACAAAGTACACCAGCCAGGCGGCGCAAGCCGGAGCAGGTGTACCACGTGAATTTACTTAAGCCGTGGAAAGATAGGGACGCGGCCGACGACCACAGCCCCGGCCAGGGCTTCTAGGTGAAAAGGGTCCAGCCCCACAGTTCGAGGCCTGTGAAGCCGTAACCACGGTAAAATTGCAGACAGCCTGTCTTCCAAACAAGTTCAGGAAGTCAGGGAGTTCATCAGTCGGAACACGGATGTGTTCTCGACCTCCCTGGCCGCACGCCTCTCATCCGACATGACATCGCCACTGAGCCTCAGGCCAAGGTCCGGTTAAAACCATACCGGGTACCCGAGGCTCGGGCGGCGGGCCATCGCGGAGGAAGTGCAGTTAATGTTGAAGCTCGATGTCATTGAGGAGTCGAAAAGTGAGTGGGCCAGCCCCATAGTCCTAATACCCAAGCCGGATGGGACGCTGCGGTTCTGCAACGACTTTCGCAAGTTAAATGAAGTATCCAAGTTTGACGCGTATCCCATGCCCCGAGTAGACGAGCTTGTTGAAAATTTAGGACAAGCCCGTTATTTTTCTGTGCTGGACCTCACTAAAGGGTACTGGCAGGTACCCTTAACGGAGTCGGCTAAGGAAAAACTGCGTTTGTTACCCAAGCAGGGCCTGTATCACTACAAGGTGTTACCCTTTGGCCTGCATGGCGCCCCGCCACTTTCCAAAGGTTAATGGACATAGTGCTGCGACCACATCGCCGGTACGCCTCGGCCTACTTAGATGATGTAGTCATCCACAGCACCGACTGGGAAAGCCATTTACCCAAGGTGCAGGCGGTAGTGGATGCCCTGAGGAAAGCTGGACTAACCGCCAATCCAAAAAAGTGTGCGATTGGGTTGGAAGAGACCAAATATCTGGGATATGTAATCGGGCGGGGAGTCATCAAACCTCAGGTAACTAAGGTAGAGGCCATTCGTAACTGGCCCCGACCGGTCACCACCAGGCAGGTAAAGTCGTTCCTGGGGATTGTAGGATACTACATGAGGTTTGTGCCCCACTTTGCCACAATAGCAGCGCCATTGACAGACCTGTTGAAGGGACGAAAGTCTGGGAGGGTTAGCTGGAGTGAGAAGGCGGAGGAGGCTTTCTCCGCGTTGAAGTCGGCCCTGTGTGGGTCCCCGGTTTTGGTGACACCCGACTTCAACAAGGAGTTCGTCGTACAGACCGACGCCTCGGAGGTAGGCCTCGGTGCTGTACTGTCTCAGGAGGTCAACGGGGAAGAACATCCCGTTGTCTTCCTGAGCCGTAAGCTCAGTCCCGCCGAGTCCAGGTATAGTATAGTGGAGAGGGAGTGCCTGGCTATCAAGTGGGCACTCGAATCTCTCCGCTACTACCTGTTAGGGAGGAGGTTCCGTCTGGTGACCGACCATTCCCCTCTCAAGTGGATGAGTCAGGCCAAGGAGAGGAATGCTCGGGTCACCAGGTGGTTCCTATCCCTGCAAAATTTCAAATTCTCCGTGGAACACAGGGCAGGCCGCTTGCAGGGTAACGCAGATGCCCTGTCCCGCGTCCACTGCCTCACGTGTGTTCACCCCTCAGGGTTGAACAAAGGGGGTGTGTAAGAGGGTGCAAGGTATCATAGTCGATGGCAGGTACGTGTCACCGAGGTTCCTGGCCTCGGTGAGGTGAGAGCCGGGTTTTATGTGTCTGCAGCAGCTAGTGCTGTTTGACTTTGTTACCTAGTTTGGCTGCAAAGCTAATCCGGGCCGGCTCTTACTGGGAGTAGGCAAAGAGCTGGGTGGGTGCCTACTCCCCACGGTCCAGGCCGGACTTTATCCGGGCCTTTAAAAAGGCAGCCTCCTTAGCAGCTGTGTGGTGATTGTCCTGGAGCTGCAAACAGGACTGTGGAGTTCTCTGACTTCGAGGAAAGAGCTCAGCAAGGAGGTGTTGTTGTTCCTGGCACCCTGAAGGTGGATTCTCCTGCGGCTGGGCCGAAAGCCTGGTGCGAACCTGCACCTAAACCTCCCAGGTGACTGAACCTGTGTTGGCCTGTTTTGTTTTGCCTCCTTATTTCTGATGTGCATGATTTACCACCAAGAGACTGTTTGTCGTTTATTTTTGTGTCAGTGTGAATAAAACACTGTTTATTATACATCCTGGACTCTGTGTTTTGCCTCGGTACTGCACCCGCACCGCTGTCTACCAGAGCGACTCCCCACAGGGGATATGTCTCAGTCAGGCAGGATTACACACATGGACGTACAGTGTGATGATGATGATGATGATGTTGTACCCGCTGCTGCTTCCTTTGCTGAGGTGTCAGATACAAGTGAAGCGGTTGATGATGACGATGTGTCCACGGATGCCACGTGGGTGCCTGTTCGAAGAGAAGAAGAGGGGGAAAGTTCAGAAGGGGAGACAGAGAGAATGAGGAGACGAGTTGGAAGCAGGGGGAGGTCGTCGCAAGGAGTTAGTGGCACAGTCAGACAGCATGTATCGGCACCTGGGGTCAGCCAGACAGCACGCCAGTCAACGCATGCTGTTGCCACCACCAGAATGCCGTCATTGCAAAGCTCAGCAGTGTGGCATTTTTTTTGTGTGTCTGCCTCTGATAACAGCAATGCCATTTGCAACCTGTGCCAAAAGAAACTGAGTCGTGGGAAGTCCAACACCCACCTTGGTACAACTGCTTTGCGAAGGCACATGATCTCACATCACAAACGCCTATGGGATCAACACATGAGTACAAGCAGCACACAAACTCAAAGCCACCATGCTCCTCCTGGTCCAGCATCTTCAGCCACGTCAACCACTGCTGTCCTCCCTGCCCCCTCTCAACCAACCGCATTAATCACCTTCAGCAGTTCCTGCTCATCTGCCCACAGTCAGGTGTCTGTCAAGGACATGTTTGAGCGTAAGAAGCCAATGTCACAGAATCACCCCCTTGCCCGGCGACTGACAGCTGGCTTGACAGAACTCTTAGCCCGCCAGCTTTTACCATACCAGCTGGTAGAGTCTGAGGCCTTCAAAAAATTTGTCGCTATTGGGACACCACAGTGGAAGGTACCCGGACGAAATTTTTTTTCAAAAAAGGCAATCCCAAACCTCTACCATGTCATTGAAAAGGAAGTCATGGCATCTCTGGCATACAGTGTTGGGACAAGGGTCCATCTGACCACTGATACATGGTCTGCAAAGCACGGTCAGGGCAGGTATATCACGTATACTGCGCATTGGGTCAACCTGCTGACGGCTGACAAGCATGGAATGCGTGGCTCCGCAGCGGAGTTGGTGACACCACCACGACTTGCAGGCAGACCTACTGCCACCTTCTCTACTCCTACTCCATCCTCTTCGATATCCTCCTCGGCTGAGTCCTCTTCTGCTGCGGCATCTGGCTGCACATCAACTGAATCCCCTCAGCTCCCCAGGGGTTATTCCACATCCCGGATACGACAGTGTCACGCTGTCTTGGGGTTGACTTGCCTGAAAGCAGAGAGCCACACAGGACCAGCACTCCTGTCCGCCCTGAACGCACAGGTGGATCAGTGGCTGACCCCGCACCAACTGGAGATCGGCAAAGTGGTGTGTGACAATGGAAGCAATCTGTTGGCAGCATTAAATTTGGGCAAGTTGTCACATGTGCCGTGCATGGCACATGTGTTGAATCTCATCGTACAACGTTTTGTGTCTAAGTACCCAGGCTTACAGGACGTCCTCAAGCAGGCCAGGAAGGTGTGTGGCCATTTCAGGCGTTCCTACACGGCCATGGTGCACTTTTCCGATATTCAGCGGCGAAACAACATGCCAGTGAGGCGCTTGATATGCGACAGCCCGACACGTTGGAATTCAACACTCCTAATGTTCGACCGCCTGCTCCAACAAGAAAAAGCCGTCAACGAGTATTTGTATGACCGGGGTGCTAGGACAGCCTCTGCGGAGCTGGGAATCTTTTTGCCACGTTACTGGACACTCATGCGCAATGCCTGTAGGCTCATGCGTCCTTTTGAGGAGGTGACAAACCTAGTCAGTCGCACCGAAGGCACCATCAGCGACCTCATCCCATTTGTTTTCTTCCTGGAGCGTGCCCTGCGAAGAGTTCTGGAACAGGCTGTAGATGAGCGTGAAGAGGAAGAGTTGTGGTCACCATCACCACCAGAAACAGCCTTGTCATCATCGCTTGCCGGACCTGCAGCAACGCTGGAAGAGGAGTATGAGGCTGAGGAGTCAGAGGAGGAATGTGGCGGCTTTGAGGAGGAGGAAGACCAACCACAGCAGGCACCCCAGGGTGCTCGTTGTTGTCACCTATCTGGGACCCATGGTGTTGTACGTGGCTGGGGAGAAGAACAGACCGTCAATGACATCAGTGAGGACGAGGAACGGGAAATGAGTAGCTCTGCATCCAACCTTGTTCAAATGGGGTCTTTCATGCTGTTATGTCTGTTGAGGGACCCACGTATAAAAAGGATGAAGGAGAACGATCTGTACTGGGTGGCCACGCTACTAGACCCCCGGTATAAGCAGAAAGTGGCAGAAATGTTACCAAATTACCGAAAGTCGGAAAGGATGCAGCAGTTCAAAACGAAACTAAAAAATATGCTTTACACAGCTTATAAGGGGATGTCACAGCACAACGAGGAATCTAACAGGGAAGAGGTGAGTGTAATCCTCCTCCTACCACGGCGGCAAGGACTGGACGATTTACAGATGTGTTGTTGATGGAGGACATGCGGAGCTTTTTCAGTCCTACTCATCGCCACAGCCCTTCGGGATCCAGCCTTAGAGAACGACTCGACCGACAGGTAGCAGACTACCTCGCCTTAACAGCAGATATCGACACTCTGAGGAGCAATGAACCCCTTCACTACTGGGTGTGCAGGCTCGACCTGTGGCCTGAGCTATCCCAGTTTGCGATAGAACTTCTGGCCTGCCCTGCTTCAAGTGTCCTGTCAGAAAGGACCTTCAGTGCAGCAGGAGGCATTGTCACTGACAAGAGATGTCGCCTCGGTCAAAAAAGTGTTGATTACCTCACCTTCATAAAGATGAATGAGGCATGGATCCCGAAGGGACTGACAGTGGGGGATACGTTTGACTAATAAAAGGCCTGATTACATGCCTTGGCCTCAAAATGGTCCCCACGCTGCTGTATTTAATGTCTACATACCGGATGACTTTCGTGAATTCTCCACCACCAACTAGGGTTCAAGCCACAATGTTTTAGTCACTTTTCTGCCTGGAAAACATCAATTTTTCCGGCCGCTGCTACAATAGCGGCTGCAACAATGCCATTATTTTTCAGGCATGTGTACATGCCTAATTTTTCTGTCCTATGGTGCAGCACTGTGGCTGCAAAAACAAACCAAAAAAAAAGGCACATACAAGTGTCAATTCCCCTTACGTGATCGTTACCTTGTTGTGGTGAAGGGGCTTGCGTATCACAATGAAGCAATCATCACCTCTATGAGTGTGGTGGCAATGTTGCCACACCCCAGATGATAAGGCCGTTGCTTCATTATGGTCAGACCAAAAGCGATCGGACGGCTGGATAATATTTCATAGAAAAACATTAATTTACCTTTTTTTCTATATGTTGTATGGGTTTTTAATACATAAAATAAAAAATCATAATAAAGTCTCTTAATAGTTTATTAGAAATGATGCAGACAATTAAAAAAATCCCCATCAATTCCAATACAAAGCAAGTACAGAGCTCAGAACTAAATTATTTCATGATGTCGTAATGGTTCGCTAATTCGACAATGGTTAATCAATTCGACCGGATAGGGTACGTAACAGGGATTAAACTGATAGGAATAGTACTAGTTAAGACACCACTCATATAGGGTGTCACAGCACATTGCTCTGTGCACGCGCAGTGCCCCAATTTGGGAGTAAGAGGACCGACCAAGCTGCTTTTTCGATCTCCCGGTTCCCAGTCGAAGGTACCCGGCCTAAATTTTTTTTCACAAAAGGCAATCCCTGATATGGGACGTAACAGGGATTAAACTGATGAGAATAGTACTACAGAAAATACCACTCATATCGGGTGTGACAGTAAATTGCACGGCTCAGACGCAGTGACCGTGGATTAAAACAGAGTGGAGGGAGCCAGCGTTTTTTTAACCATCTCCCCATTCGAAAAATCTATTGAATAAATGGCCCCCAGATTGGGGACGTTAGAGGGATTAAACTGATGAGAATAGTACTACAGAAAATACCACTCATATCGGGTGTGACAGTAAATTGCACGGCGCAGACGCAGTGACCGTGGATAAAAACAAAGGGGAGGGAGCCAGCGTTTTTTTTAACCATCTCCCCATTCGAAAAATCAATTTAATTCACCTTTTGGGGACCCTTGGTGTTGTACGTGGCTGGGTGGAGGAAGAAACCTTCAATGACATCGCCGGGACGTGGCTAGCTTGGTAGCCAACCTTGTGCAAATGGGGAGTTTGCGGTTGTGCAAATGAACTGTTTGCGGTGCATTAAAAGGGGAGTTTGGTCTGTCAATGTCTATGAAGCGGGCGTAACCCTTACACTACCTGATCGATACAACATCATACCTGATCGTATACACACACTGGATGTTTTAAAGCATGTTATTCCAAACAATTTAGGAATGTTAGTTGATTTATGCCCTTTATGGATTAAAACCCGACTCTGCGTCCACTACGTAATTTTCCATGGGAGTTTTGCCATAGATCCCCCTCCGGCATGCCACAGTCCAGGTGTTAGACCCCTTGAAACAACTTTCCCATCACTATTGTGGCCAGAATGAGTCCCTGTGGGTTTTAAAATTCGCCTGCCAATTGAAGTCGATTTTTCGCATAAGATGAAATAAATTAGATAATGAAGAATATTCTAATTCACTACAGACTACGATATTGCAGCCTTCTCACATTGGCCCACAAGCAAGGAGCAGGCAGGTAATGGGTTCAGATAAACAAAAATAGACAAATATTCGTTTTTACGAATATATATCACTATATTCTAAATATTCGCGAATTCTCGAAGTGCTGATATTCGCAATAAAAATTCACAATGTGAATATTCACACTCAACACTATCTGCAATGTGCTGTCGCACAACTATTTTGAATCTGAATTTGGCTGTAAGTCCCCTTTTACACAAGCGTGATTTCCGCGCGGGTGCAATGCGTGACTTGAACGCATTGCACCCGCACTGAATCCTGACCTATTCATTTCAATGGGGCTGTGTACATAAGCATTTTTTTACATGTATCACTTCTGCGTTGCATGAAAATTGCAGCATGTTCTATATTCTGCGTTTTTCACGCAACGCAGGCCCCATAGAAGTGAATGGAGCAGCGTGAAAAACGCAGTGCATGCGGATTGAATGCATTGCATTGCGTTTGGATTTCAAAAGATGTAACTTAGCAACTAGGAAGTGTGGGGAGTCGCTCTGGTAGACAGCGGTGCGGGTGCAGTTTAGATGAAAAACAAGGAGTCCAGATTGTGCAACAAACAGTGTTTTATTCACACTTGCACACAAAACGAAAAACAGTCTCTTGGTGACAGTTCACACACAACGGAAATAACGTAGCCAAACAAAAACAGTCCAACACAGGTTCAGTCACCTGGGAGGTGTAGGTGCAGGTTCGCACCACGCTGTCGGCCCAGCCGCAGGAGAATCCAGCTTCAGGTAGCCAGGAACACAACACCTCCTTACTGAGCTCTTCCCTCCAGGACAGAGAACTCCCAGCCCTGTTAGCAGCTCCAGGATAATCACACACCCCCAGACACAGCTGCTGGCTGCGTTTTATATCCAGCCCAAAACATGGACTGGACCGTGGGGAGCAGCCACCCACCCTACTCTTTAGCTGCTCCCAGTAAGAGCCGGCCCGGATCGGCTTTGCAGCCATGCTATTTAACAAAGACAAAACAGCACTAGCTGCTGCAGACAAAAACCCGGCTCTCACCTCACCGAGGCCAGCAACCTCGGTGACACGTACCTGCCATCACATATGACACCTTGCACCTTACCACATACCCCCTTTGTTCAACCCTGAGGGGGTGAACACACGTGAGGCAGTGGACGCGGGACAGGGCATCTGCGTTGCCCTGCAAGCGGCCTGCCCTGTGTTCCACGGAAAACTTGAAATTTTGAAGAGATAGGAACCACCTGGTGACCCGAGCATTCCTCTCCTTGGCCTGACTCATCCATTTGAGGGGGAATGGTCGGTCACCAGACGGAACCTCCTCCCTAACAGGTAGTAGCGGAGAGATTCGAGTGCCCACTTGATAGCCAGGCACTCCCTCTCCACTATACTATACCTGGACTCGGCGGGACTGAGCTTACGGCTCAGGAAGACAACGGGATGTTCTTCCTCGTTGACCTCCTGCGACAGTACCGCACCGAGGCCTACCTCCGAGGCGTCGGTCTGTACGACAAACTCCTTGTTGAAGTCGGGTGTCACCAAAACCGGGACCCACACAGGGCCGACTTCAACGCGGAGAAAGCCTCCTCCGCCTTCTCACTCCAGCTAACCCTCCCAGACTTTCGCCCCTTCAACAGGTCTGTCAATGGCGCTGCTATTGTGGCAAAGTGGGGCACAAACCTCATGTAGTAACCTACAATCCCCAGGAACGACTTTACCTGCCTGGTGGTGACCGGTCGGGCCAGTTACTGAATGGCCTCTACCTTAGTTACCTGAGGTTTGATGACTCCCCGCCCAATTACATATCCCAGATATTTTGTCTCCTCTAACCCTATGCAGCACTTCTTTGGGTTAGCGGTCAGTCCGGCTTTCCTCAGGGCATCCACTACCGCCTGCACCTTGGGTAAATGGCTTTCCCAGTCGGTGCTGTGGATGACTACATCATCCAAGTAGGCCGAGGCGCACCGACGATGTGGTCGCAGCACTATGTCCATTAACCTTGGAAAGTGGCGGGGGCGCCATGCAGGCCAAAGGGTAACACCTTGTAGTGATACAGGCCCTGCGGGTAACAAATGCGGTTTTTTCCTTAGCCGACTCGTTAAGGGTACCTGCCAGTACCCTTTAGTGAGGTCCAGCACAGAAAAATAACGGGCTTGTCCTAAACTTTCAACCAGCTCGCTCTACTGGGGCATGGGATACGCGCCAAACTTGGATACTTCATTTAACTTGCGAAAGTCGTTGCAGAACCGCAACGTCCCATCCGGCTTGGGTATCAGGACTATGGGACTGGCCCACTCACTTTTCGACTCCTCAATGACATCGAGCTTCAACATTACTTGCACTTCCTCCGCGATGGCCCGTCGCCGAGCCTCGGGTACCCGGTATGGTTTTAACCGGATCTTGGCCTGAGGCTCAGTAACGATGTCATGTTGGATGAGAGACGTGCGGCCAGGGAGGTCCGAGAACACATCCGTGTTCCGACTGATGAACTCCCTGACTTCCTGAACTTGTTTGGAAGACAGGCTGTCTGCAATTTTTACCGTGGTTACTGCTTCACAGGCCTCGAACTGTGGGGCTGGACCCTTTTCACCTAGAAGCCCTGGCCGGGGGCTGTGGTCGCCGGCCGCGTCCCTATCTTTCCACGGCTTAAGTAAATTCACGTGGTACACCTGCTCCGGCTTGCGCCGCCCTGGCTGGTGTACTTTGTAATTTACTTCCCTACCTTCTCGATCACCTCATAGGGGCCCTGCCACCTAGCTAGGAATTTGCTGTCAAGGGTGGGTACCAGAACCAAAACCCGATCTCCCGGATTGAAGTCCCGCACCCGAGCCTGACGATTGTACACCCTACTCTGAGCTTGTTGTGCTGCCTCCATATGCTCCCGGACCAAGGGCAACACCCTTTCCATCCGTTCCTGCATCTGGGCGACATACTCAATGACACTTTTGTGGGGGACAGGCTGTTGTTCCCATGCCTCCTTGGCGATATCCAACAGGCCCCGAGGGTGTCTGCCATAAAGCAGTTCGAAGGGCGAGAACCCAGTAGAGGCCTGGGGTACCTCTCGCACTGCGAACATGAGATAGGGCAGAAGCAGGTCCCAGTCCTTCCCATCTCTAGACACCACCCTCTTTAACATATTTTTTAGAGTTTGGTTAAACCTCTCCACAAGACCGTCTGTTTGCGGATGGTAAACGGACGTCCGTAATCTGCTTTATACGCAACAATTTACACAGTTCCCTCATTACTTTGGACATAAAAGGGGTCCCTTGGTCTGTCAGAACCTCTTTTGGCAGGCCCACACGGGAAAACATCTCCATTAACTCTTTGGCAATGAGCTTAGCTGAGGTATGTCGCAGAGGCACCGCCTCCGGATACCGAGTGGCATAGTCGAGAACTACCAGAATGTGTTGGTGGCCCCTGGCAGACTTTGGTACAGGCCCACTAAATCCATCGCGATTCGCTCAAACGGTACTTCAATAATTGGCAGAGGTACCAGGGGACTACGGAAATGTGGCTGGGGGCTAGTTATCTGACAGGTCGGACAGGACTTACAATAATTCTCTACCTCCTTGAACACACTGGGCCAATAAAATCGCTGCAGTATGCGGTCCTGGGTTTTCTGCCACCCCAGGTGTCCCCCAAGAACATGTTGGTGGGCAAGCTCCATGACAAGCTTGCGATACGCTGTGGGCACCACCAACTGTTCAACAGGTTCGCCTCGGATTTGGTTCACCCGATACAACATATCCTGCAGAACAATAAACCGTGGGAACATTAATTCAGCCCCTGGTTTCTGGGGTTTCCCATCAATTTCCAGCACATTCTCCCAGGCCCTGGTTAGGGTTTGGTCCCGTGTTGTGCGGTCCCAAAATTTTCCCCGGAGACATTGAGGTCTGCCAACTCAGGTCCCGGTGGCAAGTCCTCCGTGTCTCCCACCATTACACTCAGTGGGGTTGTCTCCCTCTACCGCTGGAGCAGTGGTCACCCCTACCGCCGGCCCTTCAGACTCGGGCTCCCAGGGTTCTGGCCTTCCAGGGGTATCAGGCCACTCTACTAGGGTCACCCCTGTCTCGGGTCCCTCAGATACCTTTATTACCGGCCACAGCGCCGGAAAACCGGGAAGTCCCTCCCAAGTATCAGTTCGTGTGGGAGTTTAGTAGCGACAGCCACCTCGTGGGTCCACCTACCAGCCGCGGTGGACAAAGTCACTAGTGCAGTGGGGTAGTCTTTCAGGTCTCCGTGGATGCACAGGACCCCGACTTTACGGCCAGTATACTCCGCAGGCCGTACAAGGGCAGCCCTTACCAGGGAGACTAGACTCCCGGAGTCCAGCAGAGCCACCGCCAGAGAGTCTCCCACCTCTACCTGACACAGGTGGTTATGGTCCTGCACCTCACGGGTGCCAGTTGCGCACAGCTTCCGTGCATACAGGGAGTGACGACCCTCGTAGTTCATATCCATCGGCTCATCCCGATGCGGACAGTCGGCCCGGATGTGGCCTGGCTCCTGACACCTCCAGCATACCACGGGAGGCGGATCCGCAGGGGGTACATGCCGTGCAGGTCTCTCTGACGCCGGTCGTCGGAGCTGGGGTGGAGGCCTCCGGGTTTGACTTGCCCCTTCCCAGCAAGACTCCCTGCAGGTTTCTGGTGGCCTCGTAACGCTCCACCAGGTCGACCATCTCCAGGGCACTTACCGGAGACGCCTGGCCGACCCAGTGCTGGAGGGGATAAGGCAGGGCCCTCCAAAAGATGTCCGCCAACAGGCGATCCAACATGACAGTGGGACTCAGTAGATCGGGCTGCAGCCACTTTTGCAGCCTGTGCAGCAGATCGTAGTACTGCGGCCTAGCGGGCTCAGTCGCTTTAAAGTCCCACTGGTGGACTCTTTGAGCGCGGACCAGCACGTTCACCCCCAGTCTGGCCAGGATCTCTCCTTTCATGGTGTCATAATCGGCCGCTTGGTCGTCCGCCAAGTCGAAAAACACCTGCTGGGGTCCGGAAGCCAGGAACGGAGCGACCACCTCAGCCCACTGGTCGCGGGCAGCTTCTCCTCACGGCCACTTTTTCGAAGACTGCCAGGTAGGTCTCAGCATCGTCCTCGGGGTCATCTTGGGAATCGCCGCACGGACCGCTTCCGGGCATCATGGGCACGGTGAGAGGCTCCAGTCGCTTGCAACGCCATCACATGTTGCAACAGCAGCTGGTTTGTCTCCTGCTGCTGCTTGTTGGCCTCCCGCTGCTGTAAATTGGCCTCCACGAGAGCTTTTACAACTGCCTCCATTTTGTCAGGGTTCACGGGTTGAAACTTTGCCGGCTTGACATATGACATTAACTTTTGCTCAGCAAAACAAACAAAGTTCGGCGCTCACGCCAGCCTCACTGCGCATGCCCGCATCCGACACCAAATGTGGGGAGTCGCTCTGGTAGACAGCGGTGCGGGTGCAGTTTAGAGGCAAAACAAGGAGTCCAGATTGTGCAACAAACAGTGTTTTATTCACACTTGCACACAAAACGAAAAACAGTCTCTTGGTGACAGTTCACACACAACGGAAATAACGTAGCCAAACAAAAACAGTCCAACACAGGTTCAGTCACCTGGGAGGTGTAGGTGCAGGTTCGCACCACGCTGTCGGCCCAGCCGCAGGAGAATCCAGCTTCAGGTAGCCAGGAACACAACACCTCCTTACTGAGCTCTTCCCTCCAGGACAGAGAACTCCCAGCCCTGTTAGCAGCTCCAGGATAATCACACACCCCCAGACACAGCTGCTGGCTGCGTTTTATATCCAGCCCAAAACATGGACTGGACCGTGGGGAGCAGCCACCCACCCTACTCTTTAGCTGCTCCCAGTAAGAGCCGGCCCGGATCGGCTTTGCAGCCATGCTATTTAACAAAGACAAAACAGCACTAGCTGCTGCAGACAAAAACCCGGCTCTCACCTCACCGAGGCCAGCAACCTCGGTGACACGTACCTGCCATCACATATGACACCTTGCACCTTACCACAGAAGTCACATGACCCAGGAAGTTGGCAGTTTGCAAGACTCTGCATCGTGTTTTATGACTGAGGAGCAGCTCAGCAGATTTCAGCCAGCCCCTGAAGTGCATTATCCAGCATGCCCAAAATCCCAAGACCACTAGATGAGGAAAAAATGATTGTCATGGTGCAGGAGAGGCCCTGCATCTGGAACACCCGATCTCCTGAGTACCAGGACCGGTACAAAAAGGAAGCTGCCTGTCAGGACATCACGCAGGACCTTTTTTCGATTGTTTGGGGCAAGACCACCGAAAAAAAATCGACATACTCTGTGTAAGTTCTATTTTTATTCTAATGTCGTATCCTGTAGTATCTGGGCTAGTGCATGTCGTATCCTGTAGTATGTGGCCTAGTGCATGTCGTATCCTGTTGTATGTGGCCTAGTGCATGTCGTATCCTGTAGTATGTGGGCTAGTGCATGTTGTATCCTGTTGTATGTGGGCTAGTGCATGTCGTATCCTGTTGTATGTGGGCTAGTGCATGTCGTATCCTGTAGTATGTGGGCTAGTTCATGTCGTATCCTGTAGTATGTGGGCTAGTGCATGTCGTATTCTGTAATATGTGGGCTAGTGCATGTCGTATCCTGTAGTATGTGGGCTAGTACATGTCAAACACTGCAATGAAGGTTAATATTGTTTTTATTTTCACATTTTAGTGGAAAAGGTGAAAAACTGTAGGCGGAGCTGCAGAGACTAGTTCCGCATAGAAATGGTCCATAGCCGCAGTGGATCTGGCCTCCCCAAGAAGCGGCCATATATGTTTAAGGAGCAGCTCATGTTCCTCCGCGACATAATGGATTTGCGTCCGTAAGTTCTATATTCATAATCTCCTAATGATGTTATAGTAAAGTGCCTAATATGATGGAACATATATCTAAGCTAACTATATTTCAGCCTTTAATTTCATTCAGATGTGGACTTGTTGTAAGCAACATGAGTCATAATATCCCACCATCTGTCTGGTGTATGTGTCACTAGATTCTTTGGGGGCCGAATCTCACCAAATGTGCCAAATGTGTATTTCAGATAATGGACTTGTTTGTTTCAAATGGTGTCTGGTATAACTGGCCTTAGTTGCCTATAGCAACCAGTCTGAATCTTGTTAGAATCTTCAAGTTGCTGGTGATCAAATTAACGCAGGAATGTACGAGAAAAAAATGGCACCCATTGGGTAACTGTTCCCTAATGTTTTTCAACCTTTTTTTTAGAACGGAGGACAACCTTGAGGAGGAATTGGAGGAGCCAGTGGAGCACCACTCCAGTGCAGGGGACGCGGAAGGGCCATCTTCGCCACCTCCTAGCGATGTGGGTTAAGGGAGAGCCTCCAGTGCTTCACAAGTGACAGCTCCCCCTACTTTTAGAAGTTGAGGCATCCTTGGCAGGGCAGCCACGCCGCAAAAGACCTGCCCAGCCTGTGGACACTTCTGTGAATGTCCAGGTACCTTAATCGGGCCATGCATAAGGACACTTTTGACCTCTATGCCAGGAGTCTGGCCACACATTTTAGGAACCTGCCTCAGAACAGTACTTTCATACCCAGCGGTAATCAGTACCGTTCTGTAGGCAGCCACTCCTCCGAATTATCCATCGGACCTTTTTGGGGCCTGTGATAACTGGCGGATGTATGGTAATACCAATGGTCCAGTTCCATGGCCCCCTCCGTCACTGTTCCCACACACCTCACCATTATGGTCCATCATATAGTGGGGAGGCCGCTTACCGGGACCCTCAGCATCCCAAAGTATGGCAGCGCAACAGCCCGGGCCCTCCACACATGCCAGTTCCCATGGCCCCCAGTATGAGGCAGGCGGCTCCTCGCCATCTCGTTTTATGCAGCTGTAATGTGTAAAAATTTTACTTTGTGTGATGTTGGCCAGGACAGAGGTCCTATTTTCTTATTTGAAAAATCAGACAACTTTTGTCGGTATTAAAAAAAGTTTATTTTGGTTATATACTTCAATGAACTTCTCAGTGAACACTTTGTAAGTTAACGTCCTTTATTCCAGACTCCATCCACATTTCCCTAGGGAGATTTGTTATTATCAGACATTACACACACAATGTACAGTATGGTTGTGTTGGAATGTGTGCTACAGTATGCAAATAAGTATACCCTTTATGTAAAGTACTCAGGGCCAAATACATTCTTTATTCCACATCTTCACAATACATGTCCATCCTTACAATATCATGGACTACAATGTAGACACTTTTATAGCCACATTACATACATTAATATGTAGTCAAGTATGCACTATACTTCTACTAGACAAACTCCCCATAATCACCAGGGACATCTCTGAGAAGATCAGGTAGCCGTTAGCAGGGATGGCTGAAGCGCGGCTCTCTGGCTCTTGCCAAACTCCAAATACCAACATGCAAAGACTGCCTGCAGCTATCAGCCTACAGTAGGGCATGCTTGGAGTTGTAGTTTGGCAACAGCTAGGAGCAGAGCTTTGGCCATCACTGGACTTGAGCCACATGAGTGCATATGAGCGGTGTTTCAGTGTTTATTTTCTGTAGGTTGTTGGCCGGATCACAACTCTCCACAAATGCAGCTTGGTGTCTGTGAAGAAGCTCACTTTCCTTTCGCCTCTCAGGGTGTACTAAGCTAGGCATATTTACCTTATCGCCAGTCCACTGCTGGTTGTTTGAGTATCCACAGCGTCCCGCTCATCCAAAGCTAGTTTCTTATGATTCTCCTAGTTGTGTGTTTTGCCTCAGTATCAGGGAGCTGATGGGGCCTACACGGTGAAAGGTAAGGGCTATCTCATCCCCTGCTCTCTCCCTCCACTCTTGTGACAGTATTAACAGGGCATAGGTTACAGCGTATGAGGTCGCATACCTGGAGGACTTGCTCATACTGTCACCTGTCACGGCGAGTCTCCGGCCAGGATAGGAGGTCACCTTTCACTCTTCACGAGCTTTTAGGCATAATGTGTGTACTTGGTCAGGTTTGTTTAATAATATTTCACAGACATTTAGAAGAAACATATTGGGGAGAAATATCAATAGAATATCAGCCACTTGGATCCTTCACATTTTCTGATAAATCTCCCCGGATGTCTGCAAAATATGTAAGCTCGCAACCCACCTCAATGGTCCTCATTGTCTTGCGAGTCTCTAACTAACAAATAACATATGAACAAACTAACTAAAAAACATATCCATCCAGGATCTATCCACTCAATAAAGTCATCTTGAGTGAAATGGGAAAAAATTAGGTCTCCCCACGGGAAGATTGCTGGGAAGGAAAATGAAAAGAACCAGCTGGAGAAGCAAAATAATCTGAAAATAATTCCCTCACCCTCAGGCCTGCTGAACCAGCTCTTCCGAGTTGAGAGGGCTCTCCCTGGTCTGGTGCTGTAAATGCTAGCGCATCTTCATCCTGAGTAGCCTCATACATACGAATGAAATTATGTAGGACTACACAGGCTTTGATGACTGTGTTGACATTTTCCGGGGCCATTTGCTGGCTAAGATCCCGAAGGCACACTCCACAAATCGTCGGGCGATAATTAAAGGTGCGCCTTTTGTCGTCCAGTCCGTGCCTGGGAAAAGGACGCATGAGGTGTGGAGAGAGCGCAAACCCCTCATCGCCAACAATGACAAAGGGGGCAGGTGGTCCCGCAGAACTTGGAAGAGGATCTGGCTGGGGAATGTCCAGTTGGTTGCTCTGAAGCCACCAACTCATTCTGGAAGCCCAGAAGATGCGAGCATCTGCCGAACTTCCATAGGCCCCGATATCTACAATTATAAACCTGTAGTTTGTGTCCACCAAGGCCAACAAAACAACAGAGAAAAACTGCTTATAATTGTAGAATCAGGACCCTGAGTTCGGTGGCTTCTTCACCCGTATGTGCTTCCCGTCAAGGGCACCAATGCAGTTGGGTAATTGTGCCCTCTCCAGGAAGCCATGGGCAATTTGGAGCCACAGCTCGCAGCCGCAACCAAATAGTGGCACAAGTTGCTCTTACTATGCCAGCTATGGTGGAGGTCCCCATGGGAAACTTGAAGTGGAGTGCCGAGAATGAAATCCCCGTGGCCAAAAATCTGTGGGGAAAAAGAAAAAAGATCTGTTAACTATGAAAACACTCTCACCATACTCTCTTTTTCGGCTCAGGCACACAAACTTGGCCTGTCCGTTATGTGCATTGGGGATATCTATTTGCACCCCTAAATGCATGGCTGCATCTGTGTGCATGCCACAACCAGATCCAGACTAGTGTTGAGCGCGAATATTCGAATAGCGAATTTTTTTAGCGAATATCGGCACTTCGCTAATTCTTGAATATTGCGAATATAGCGCTATATATTTGCTATTTCGAATATTCATTTTTTTTTAAGTTGTTAATCCTTGTTGCTCTCTGGTTGTCTTCCCACTTCCCAAAAGCTGTTTTTACCTGTCCGGAGGATTCTTGGCTCCCTGTCCGCTCCAGTCAATGCCCGTTGCCGCTTCTGCCGACTTCCTGTGTGCATGGGAACGCCTCTATGCTAAAATGTATTGTCGGATGTGAGAATCACGATCTCACAAATTTGACTGTTTTACTCGCAATGCGATTAATATAATATGAATTACTTGCATTGCGAATTCAACTTAGAGCTGGGTTCCTAATGGTTGACTTGTATTGCTAGAATATAACGAAGATGACGAATATCACGAATTCACGAATATAGCACGAATATAGCACGAATATAGCACGAATATCTTCAATCTTCGTTATATTCTAATACAACCATTACACCACATAATACAACCTAATACAACCATTAGGAACTCAGCTCTAAGTTTAAATTGCAAAGCGAACATATACTTGCATTTTGCATTCAACTGAGTTCCTAATGGTTGTATTGCTAGAATATAACGAAGATTGAGAATATAGTGCTATATTCGTGAATTCGTGATATTTGTCATCTTCGTTATATTCTAGCAATACAACCATTAGGAACTCAGCTCTAAGTTGAACGCGCAATTCAAGTAGATGTTCGCTTTGCGATTTAAACTTAGAGCTGGGTTCCTAATGGTTGTATTGCTAGAATATAACGAAGATTGAGAATATAGTGCTATATTCGTGATAGCGAATATATTGATGAATATAGCGACGAATATATAGCGACGAATATATTGATGAATATTCAAGCGAATATTCGCAAAATATCACAAAATCGAATATGGCACCTCCCGCTCATCACTAATCCAGACACATTCAATTTGAAGGGGTATGTGATCTGTCCACACCCACAAAAATTTGAGCATGCATTAGTTTGTCACAGGGCTGAGGCACATAATGAAAAAATCATCTAGAAATCCAAACTAATTTACTTTTAGATCTTTAAAAATAAACAAAATTGTACCTACTGGAGAGTTATGATGAGGCGTTCCTCTGCAGACACACAACGCCGCATGTTGGTGTCCTTGAAGGTCAACCCAGGCCGCAACTCCGCTAAAAGCCAGTCGAAGGTGGGAATGGACATGCGGCAGTAATTATAAAATTTGGCAGAGGTGCGCACGAAGGTCAGAATACAGGCTGGCAAACTGACCTTTGCAAGCCCTCTGGGCCATAAGAGGATGAACCCACATTCTCTTCCTCTGCGGCTCCCCCTCAATCATTTGTGGCCGCTCCCCAAAGCAACGGTATACCAACCATTGCAAAATCACATGTTCAGTATACAATAACGAGAAAGCTGACATCCTGCTAAGGAACAAACTCAAACACAGAACAAAACAGCTTCTATCCACAAAAAATTTGCTTTCCCAAAAAGAAGAGCATGCTGGGGGTATTTAAGGTCTTGCTAATGAACATGTGACTAAACAGGATGGTTGCGTTTTTTTTTTAAAGCAAAGTAAAAACGCATGCAATCCGCTTGTAACCCGCATGTAAAAAACGCAATAACGCAACGCAATCACAGTTAAAACAGACTTGTTTTAGTGCCAAAATCGCAGCATTTTCCCAGAACACACCCTGAATGCATCCGGATCAAATCCGCAACGCTTGTGTGAAACGCTTGCAGTCTTACATGACTTGCGGTGTGGACTATGATAGCAATGTCACATGCATTTTTTTGCTGCTGTTGAGTTACAGTTGCAGCATGTCGCAGTGTCACCCCATCAACAATTATTAAATGCAATGTCAAAATGCAACTTTGCAGTCTTCATGTTGTAGCCCAGCCTTAAGCGTCATTCACACATCCGTGCTCAAATCTGTGAGCAGGTGGTCAGTGATGCATCCGTGAAGTTTTCCATGAAGAATCCGTGTTGGCTCCGTGTGTCCGCTTTTTGCTGTCGGTGTTGCATCCGTGTTTTACTGACACTGAACAGCTGAAAAATAATTATCAAAGCATCTCTTCTTAATGATCCATGAAGCACGGATGCAACATGTATGGCAACTGTGTTGCATCAGTGGTTTTCACGGACCCATAGACTATAATGGACGTGATGGATCCGTGAACACGGACAAAATAGAGCATGCATCTGTGCTGAAAACACTGACCCACGGACCAGGCTAAATCACTGATGTATGTGAATACACACATTAAAATGAATGAGGACGTGTGCTGTCCATGGAGAACACGTACAACATGTACAGCACACATCCGTGAAACACTGACGTGTGAATGAGGCTTTACACTGAATACGGAATTTACAGTACATGATCAGACACATAGAGACCTCTACATTTTTTGTCAGATTTATGAATAAATGAAACTACATTTGTTTTTCACTGCCTTTATTTTATTATGCTACAGCTCCTCACCCTTGGATACTGTAAAATAATAAAAATAGAAATATATATGAATATAATACCCTTTTTCCCATAATACTGTGTCACAAACATTTGACAATAAAAGGTGAAGTTAAGGTGCAGGAACTTAATTTAATAGCTGGAAATGGAACAGTGCCTCTCTTTATTTTATAGGCTCAGAGTTATTCTCTGGCTTTGAAACAGTGTCTCACCTGGCACTGACAATATTGGCACCCTGTATAAATGGTTGTTTTGGAGTGCCTGGAGAAGGCAGCAGATGGACACCAGAGCTATCACAATGCTGTTACTATGCATACAGTCTTCAGGTGCCCTCTGCAAATACCTTTAAACAGGTAATGAGAGCACAAATGGAAATGAATAGAGCAATTTGCGAGTAGTAATCACATACTACAAGTTATGCACTATCACCTTTTTAATGAACTGGAAGCAGAGACAGGCAATGAATGGTATCTTTATTCACACGGAATAAAAACTCCTCTGTACATGAAATTAGATGTGGCTTTACAAACAAATCAGTTTTGCAACTGACTTAAAGAAACTCGTCTGACAGCATGAAGAAGGGCCTGGGGAGAACAGTACAAACATACCTTTTGTGGAGCTTTTGTTATCAGGAGTAGTGTATTAAATTTTTTACTGTCAGGTTCTGTTCCTGCAAGTTCCCTGGAGGTGAAGATTTTCTGGTTGGATGCTGCAGATGTCACTCAGAACAAAGTGAAGTGTCTTAGGAAGAAGACAATACAAAAAGCAGAGAATACTTGCAGAGCAATTGCAGAAGCAGATTCTGGCAGAATAAAAGTTCTTACTCACACTACTCCTGTAATGAGCTCTATTGCTATCATCACTTTAGCATGGTCAAATTGTCCCTTTAATATCCTAAAAACATTTAAAAGGGTTTTCTGGGTTTTTATTATTGATTAAGGTCAGCGGGGGTCCAACACCCAGCATGCCCGCCAATCAGCTGTGTAAAGGGAAGGCATGTGCAGTGTGCACATGCCGTTTCCTGTCTCTCTTCCTGTTCGCTGCCGCAATGTCTATGGTGAGCAGGAAGTGAAAAGGGAGATAGCACGTGCCTTCCCTTCATACAGCTGATCGTCAGGGGTGCCGGGGGTATCCTCAGGATAGGTCAGCAATATTAAAAGCCCGGAGAACATCTTTAAAATATTATCATGTTATAATGTTAGAAATGAGAAAAGATTTGCTGTTTGTACTATGGTACCTGGATTCCCTATTGGTCCATATATCTATATCTATATGATGCAGTGGAGCAGTGTTTCTATAACACCTCTGTACTACAGTATGCACTGGCTATAGGCTACTTTCTTTTTTTTTTTACTGTTTACATTATAGCCCCTATAGTAATCTACAAGAAGTATTGCTATGACCACATGCTTGTACCACAAATATCAAAGGGTAAATTCTGTCCACATGTCTCATTTATAGTACATTGACAGTTTTGCCAGTTAATGAAACACTAGTTCAAAGTGACAACTAATATGGCTACACTTCAGATAATCACTTACAAATATGCCCACTGAAACAAAACATTAAACACTGCAGTGACCATTTGATTTACTACCACTTTACTAATATAGAACAAGTTTTATGTTTTAGGCAAAAATGTTTTGATTGTCAATGCCTATTTCTACATTTTATTTAACCCCTTAGAGACCCAGGACGAGAATGCTTGTCCTAAATGGCCGGTACTTTGTGCCACAGGACGAGCATTCTTGTCCTGTGGTCCTTCCTCCGCCCCATGTGCGGTGCTGTGATCAGCAGCACAGATCCGTCTGTTACTGACAGCCAGATCCCTGCTGCATCCACCAGCATCGGTGATAACGCCGATGCCGGTGGATTAACCGGCACTGACTACGGGATATGGGAGGTTTGCGCTCCCTCTCCTCATCCATCGGGTCCAGTGATGGGTTGGCGGGGACCCAATGGTTGCCATGGCAGCCCCAAGCCATATAAAGGCATTGTTGCATGGCATGTTGGGAGGCCTATGAGGCCCAGCCCCCAGGCTTGCTCTAATAGGCAAACTATCAGTACCCTGTAATGTTAAAGTCCTATAGTGGGAGAAAAATAAAAAATAATACAAATGAAAAAAAGTGTTTTTAACAATAAAAAAAAAGTTATAATAAAAAAGTCCCATTCCCGTAAAATGTGACTTATAAAATTGTAAAAAATAGAAAAAAAAACAGACAAATTAGGTATCACCGCATGTGTAACAACCTGCTCTATAAAAAATATTACATGATCCACCTCGTCTGGTCAACACTGTAAAAAAATAATAATAAAACTGTGCTAAAAAAAAAAAGCAATTTTTTGTCATCTTTCATTACAAAAAGTGTAATACCAAGTGATCAAAACATTATATGTACCCAAAAATAATACCAATCAAACCGTCATGTCTTCCTGCAAAAAATGAGACCCTAACTAAGACAATCGCCTAAAAAATAAAAAAGATATAGCTTTCAGAAAATAAGGACACTAAAACATCATTTTTTTGTTTCAAAAATGCTTTTATTGTTTAAAACCAAAATATATATTTTTAAAAATACATATTAGGTATCGCCGCATTCATAACAACCTGCTCTATAAAAATATCACATAAGCTAACCCGTTTGGTGAACACCGTAAAAAAATAATAATAATTTTTTGTCACCTTACATCACAAAAAGTGTAATGCCAAATGATCAAAAAGTAGTATGTACCCCAAAATAGTACTAATTAAACCGTGATCTCACACTACAAAAATGAGACCCTACCTAAGACAATCGCCTAAAAAATAAAAAAGATATGGCTTTCAGAAAATGGAGACATAAAAACAGGATTTTTTTCCTTTCAAGAACTTTTATTGTGTAAAACCAAAATAAATATATCAAAAATAGACAAATTACGGTAGGTATCGCCGCGTCCATAACAATCTGATCTATAAAAAAAAATCACATGATTTATCATGTCAGGTGAAAACCGTAAAAAAATAAAAATAAAAACCGTCACAAAAAGTGTAATACTAAACAATCAAAAAGTAGTATTTACTCCAAAATAGTACCAATCAAACCGTCACCTCATGCCGCAAAAACTGAGCACCTACATAAGATAATCGCCCAAAAATAAAAATTATGACTTTCAGAAAAGAAGACACAAAAACATTGTTTGTTTCAAAAATGTTTTATTATGTAAAACTGAAACAAAAGAAAAATAAAAGTAGACATATTTGGTATTGTCGTGTCCATAACAACCTGCTCTATAAAACTAGCACATGATCTAACCTGTCAAGTGAACACCGTAAAAAACTAAATATAAAAACTGTGCCAGAACAGCCATTTTTTGGTTACCTTGCCTCACAAAAAGCGTAATATAGAGCAATCAAAAGTCATATATACCACAAGATAATACCAATAAAAGCCTTATCCTATAATTTCCAAAATGGGGTCACTTTTTGGGAGTTTCTACTCCAGGGGTGCATCAAGGGGTCTTTAAATGTCATATGGCAACTTAAAATTATCCCAGTGAAATCTGCCCTCCAAAATCCATATGGTGCTCTGTTCCTTCTGCGCCCTGCCGTGTGCCCATACAGCGGTTTACAACCACATATGGGGTGTTTCTGCAAACTACAGAATCAGGGCAATAAATATTGAGTTTTGTTTGGCTGTTAACCCTTGCTTTGCTACTTGAAAAAATGGATTAAAATGGAAAATTTGCCAAAAAAATCGAAAATCTGAAATTTTATCTCTATTTGCCATTAACTCTTGTGGAACACCTAAAGGGTTAACAAAGTTTGTAAAATCAGTTTTGAATACCTTGAGGGGTGTAGTTTCTAGAATGGGGTCATTTTGGGTGGTTTCTATTATGTAAGCCTCACAAACTGATTTCAGACCTAAACTGGTCCCTAAAAAGTGGGTTTTTGAAAATTTCAGAAAATTTTTAAGATTTGCTTCTAAACTTCTAAGCCTTGTAACGTCCCCCCCCCCCCAAAAAAAATGGCATTCCCAAATGATACATACATGAAGTAGACATATGGGGAATGTAAATTAACAACTTTTTTGGCAGTATTACTATGTATTATAGAAATAGAGAAATTGAAACTTGGAAAATTGCAAATGTTTCAAAATTTTAGGTAAATTTGGTATTTTTTTATAAATAAAAATACATTTTTTGGACTCCATTTTAAAAGTGGCATGAAGAACAATATGTGACAAAAAAACAATCTCAGAATGGCCAGGATAAGTAAAAGCGTTTTAAAGTTATCACCACATAAAGTGACACTGGTCAGATTTTCAAAAAATGACCTGGTCCTTAAGGTGAAATAGGGCCGTGTCCTTAAGGGGTTAACGAGTAAACTAAACCTGTTAAAGGCATTGTCTGGTTTCATGATATTGATTACCTATTCTCAGAACAGGTCATTACAATCATATTGGTGGAAGTTTGGATAGTAAGTGACAAAATGTGTATAAGATCCCTTACACTGGGTCAGAACAGGCGCTCAGAAGCTTATCGCCTCATGCGATCACGATGGGCGTATGCGTTTTGCTGCGTCTTGCAATAGTGTGGCGGATGCGCGCTATATGATTGACTGCATAGTTGGCCAATGACCAATGATATAGTTTGGCCAATCTGAGTGCTTTAGAGGTGTGACATTCATGGTGGCTGATTCAGCATGATCCAAACTTTGTAATAACGCTCCATAGGCGCTTGTACGCTGCACAAACTAGAACAACACGCCTATCGCGTTCCTATTGAAGTCTATTGCACCGAACGCCGAAAGCCCAATTAACGCGAACATACTGCTTATGCATCGGACGTTATAGGCCATCCGCATAAAGCGCAGTGTGAACCACCCCATTGGAATGCATGGTTCCTGTACTATTGTGTCTATATATGAACGCGAACGGTACTCGAAAGTACGAACTGAGTGTTCGTGGAATGAGGCCTTAAACTTTGGCAAAGAATTTCCTACTTTCCGATGACATAATTTCATCCAGTTTTTGGTGCTTTTATATCTTGCCTGCAGAGTTACAATATACCTGTTTGGCTGAGTGGTTATTGGGGGATACTTATCATGAGGGGAATATTTGAGGTTAGTTTTCTTGAGTCTGTTCGCATACTGTGTGCCAAATGTTTTAAATGTCCACATTGTTTGTTAAATTTGGTGCATCTTTAAGACCTTCCTGGCATCCGCCATACTAATATGGCTGAGCCGGAAGTGACTTCCCACAAACCACCGTAATAGTATGCCTCCATGATCAGGCAGGCACAGGAGCTGTGCTAGCCCGATCAGTATAGTTGCCAGGCTCTTACTGACAGCCAGGCCCCCGTTAAATCCGCTGGCTTTGGCTGTTTCAATACTGACCACAGCATATGAGAGGTTTGCAGAAGGAAAGTCTCATAACGACCGACTGTATAAAAATATCACATTACCTATGCCATCAGATGAATGGCATAAAAATAAAAACTGAGCTAGAACAGTCATTTTGTGGTCACCTTGCCACACAAAAAGCATAATATCGAGTGCTCAAAATGTTTTCTACCCCAAAATGGTAACAATGAATCTGCCACCTTATCCAGCAAAAAATGAGCCCTCACACAAGATCATTGCCATAAAAATAAAAATAATGATTTTTAGAAAATGGATGCAATGCAAAAACATGAATTAAAAAATATATATTTGTGTAAAAGTTGTAAAACGGAAAAAGAAATGGTATCTCACGTCATTTTTCCGGTATGGTGTTCGGCGCAATAACAAAACATAAAAAAGGGATAGCACAATTGCTGCATTTTCTTTATCCTGCTTCCTAAAAAGTGAAATAAAAAGTGCTCAAAAGTCATGTGCACCCCAAAACAGAACCAATGATAGGGGCAACTCATACCACAAAAAAAATAATCCCTCACACAGCTCTATTAAAAAATATATGGTACAGTATAGTATAGTATAGTATAGTATAGTATAGAATGGTTGTATCCAGAGGGGAAAAAAGCAGTCTGGTGTGTTTTTATTTTGGAGCAGCATTTATACAAACAGACAAGTATTATGCAAATATATTGCTGTATTTGTGGGAGGGGAGGCTGATTACAAGGCTAGTTATATGCAGCTGTGGGCCCAGGCTGGCTGATTGCTAGGCTATTTATAGGCACCTGTGGGCCCAGGCTGACGCCGATTCAGCTGATTTCACTACCTCTGGATCAGCTCTAGGATACAGCAGCATGGTGTGGAGGCTCCTTATGGCTGGGCGACAGCAGAATGTCTCAGAACGGTCCGCGACATGTAGTGCTCTGGGATGAAGCAGAGTTTGGGCACTACTGGTCGAACGATGGTTGTTAGTATTGTTTGTATGGCTATTCAGAGGTCTGTGGGGGCCATTGCATACAGTTATTGGGGTAGCATGTGCTTAGAGTAGGTATGGTTGTATGTTTTCTGTTACCTGGTTTACATGCGGGGCGCGTGTCTGCAGTTGGCTCAAGCTATGCACACATTGTTTAAGTGATGGTAAATATGTATCAATAGTCGATTTAAAAAAAAAAAATAATGCAGCAGCATCGTGTGGAGGCTCGTTCATGCCTAGGCAACGGCAAAAAAGTGCCAGGCGAGTGCTGGTGTTCACGGTAGAATCGGACTTGTTGGCACGTGATCCACACTGTGCTATGCGATTCGCAATACTCTGGGACGAAGCAAAGTTGGGCGCTAATGGTCAAGTGACTGTTAGTATTTTTAGTCTGGCTGTTTAGGGACTTGGGGGCTATTGCATATAGTTATTGGTGTAGCATGCGCCTAGAGTAGGTATGGTCGCATATTTTCTGATACCTGTTACATACGGGGCGCGTGTCTCCAAGCTACGCACGCTGTGTTTTAGTGACTAAAAAAAAAAAATGCAGCATTGTGTGGCAGCTCGTTCACGCATGGGTAACAGCAAAAGGTGCCAGGCGAATGCTGGCGCTCACGGTAGGATCGAACTTGTTGCACAGGACTCATCTCGCGGTCCGCGATTTGCAGTGTTCTGGGACGAAGGGGTTTGAGAGCTAATAGTCGAATGTTTGTGGTCAGGATTGTTGCCCGGCTGTTTAGGGGCTTGGGGGGGGGGTCTACTGTATACATAGTTATGGGTATGATATATACCTAAAATTAGGCAGGAATGAGCATGCTAAAAAAAATGGTTGCATGTTTACTGTCACCTGTTTTACGTGTGGGGCGCACGTCCACATTTAGCGCCAGACATGCAAGGTGTTGGTAAATGTGTTTCAGTGGTCTGTATATGGGGGCACAAGCAGATTTGGTTAAGGCGTCTGTATTTGAGTTCCGATGCTCTTGTATGTAAGTGTGTTTAATCTATAATAACATTATTTTATGGACACACATGTGTCAGTGGTTCCATGCTATGTTTATAGGTGCACTATACGTCAATTAATTGGCGTTGCATCAGGGTTTATGTTCAACCACGTTTATGTTTTTCTTAGGCGAACACGAGGTGGTGTTGTGGAGACCATCGTTCTAAAAAAAACTCCTACAGCATCATGGTAGCGCTCTGGGGCGAAGGGGGTTGGGCGCTAATGGTCGAATGATTGTGGTTAGGATTGTTACCTTCAAAGCTACGTCCGTGTGTCTGCATTTACATTTTGTCCTATACTCCATTCACTACTAGAGCTGCGTTCATGCGTCTGCTGTTGCATCACATTAATACTCTGCTCACTTTCAGATTGCATTCATATAGCTGCTTTATACAATGCTCTTCATGTTCATACTAAGAGCTGTGCCCATACCATGTTTTTAGGCACCACTCACATCCAGAGCTGCATTCATCCACCTGTTCTTACATCATGTGTTATACTCTGCTTCCACTTCAAGCTGCATTTTCCTTTTCATTGCTACATCATGGTTACTCAGTATTCTCACTAGGACAGTTAGCCCACCGCTCTGATACTGCTCTCCCGATAAACATAGCTGCTTTCTTTTAAGGCTTACGTTTCTTTACTCGGTGGTGTTACATTTCATAGGCCTACTTATGCTGTTCACTTCGGTGGAAAAAAAAAAAAAAAAAAAAACTTTTTAGGGGTGTTCTTTAGTCCTGTTTTGGATTCACTCAGACTGGTCTGCTTTACTTCTGGTTCGCATTCTCTCAGATTGGTCTCCTGCCCCAGTTAACCAAATAGCTCCTTAGCGGTGTAAGAGGGCGCAAGGTGCCGTCATGGACGGACGATACGTGTCACCGAGGTTCCTGGCCTCGGTGAGATGAGAGCCAGGTTTTTATGTGTCAGCAGCAGCTAGTGCTGCTTGACATTGTTAGTTAGTTTGGCTGCAAAGCCAATCCGGGCCGGCTCTTACTGGGAGTAGGCAAAGAGTTGGGTGGGTGCCTACTCCCCACGGTCCAGGCCGGACTTTATCCGGGCCTTTAAAAGGCAGCCTCCTCAGCAGCTGAGGGTGTGATTGTCCTGGAGCTGCAGATGGTGCTGTGGAGCTCTCTGGGCTGGAAGCAGGAGCCCAGCAAGGAGGGAGTGCAGACGGCCTGGAAGCCTGAGGTGGATTATCTTGCGGCTGGGCTCGACAGCCAGGTGCGAACCCGCACCTAAAACCTCCCAGGTGATTAGAACCTGTGTTTGGACATTTTGTTTTACCTCACGCTTTCTGATGTGTGTGATTTAACACCAAGTGACTGTTCGCTGTTTATTTTTGATGCAAGTGTGAATAAAACACTGTTTGCTGCACCTTCTGGACTCCCTTTTGCCTCTATACTGCACCCGCACCGCTGTCTACCAGAGCGACTCTCACATTTGGTGGAGGATGCGGGCATGCGCAGTGAGGCTGGCGTGAACGCCAAGTTTTTTTGCTAAGCACGAGTGCATGGAATATATTAAGCCAGCAAAGTTGCAAGCAGGAATTTCTGGCAACATGGAGGCTGCTGTGAAGGCTCTCATAGAGGCTAACGTGCAGCAGCGGGAGACCAACCAGCTACTGTTACAGCACGTGATGGCTTTACAAGCTGCAGGAGCGTCCCACCACGCCCATGATGCCCGGAAAGCGGTCCGTGCGGCGATCCCAAAGATGACCCCTCGGACGACGTTGAGACGTATCTGGCGGTCTTTGAGAAGGTGGCCGTGAGGGAGAAGCTGCCCGTGACCAGTGGGCTGAGGTGGTCGCTCCGTTCCTGGCTTCCGGACCCCAGCAGGTGTTTTTCGACTTGGCGGACGACTAAGCGGCCGATTATGACACCGTGAAAGGAGAGATCCTGGCCAGACTGGGGTGAACGTGCTGGTCCGCGCTCAAAGAGTCCACCAGTGGGACTTTAAAACGACTGAACCCGCTAGGCCGCAGTACTACGATCTGCTGCACAGGCTGCAAAGTGGCTGCAGCCTGATGTTCTAAGTCCGGCTGCTATGCTGGACCGTCTGCTGGCCGACATCTTTTGGAGGGCCCTGCCTTATCCCCTCCAGCACTGGGTCGGCCAGGCGCCTCCGGTATGTGCCCTGGAGATGGTCGACCTGGTGGAGCGTTACGAGGCCACCAGAAACCTGCAGGGAGTCTTGCTGGGAAGGGGTCAGTCAAACCCCGGAGGCCTCCACCCCAGTTCCGACGTCCGGCGACAGAGAGGCCTGCACGGAATGTACCCCTGCGGATCCGCCTCCCGTGGTATGCTGGAGGTGTCAGGAGCCAGGCCACGCCAGGGCCGACTGTCCGCATCGGGGTGAGCCGATGGTTGTGAACTACGGGGTCGCCACTCCCTGTATGCACGGAAGCTGTGCGCAACTGGCACCCGTGAGGTGCAGGATAAAAACCACCTGTGTCAAGTAGAGGTGGGAGATTCTCTGGCGGTGGCCCTGCTGGACTCCGGGAGTCTAGTCTCCTGGTAAGAGCTGCCCTAGTACGGCCTGGGCGGAGTATACCGGCCGTAAATTGGGGTCCTGTGCATCCACGGAGACTTAAAAGACTACCCCACTGCACTAGTGACTTTGTCCACAGCGGCTGGTAAGTGGACCCACGAGGTGGCTGTTGCTACCAAACTCCCACATGAACTGATACTTGGGAGGGACTTCCCAGGTTTCCCGGCGCTGTGGCCGGCAATAAAAGTGCCTGATGGACCCGAGACAGGGGTAACCCTAGTAGAGTGGCCTGATACCACTGGAAGGCCAGAACCCTGGGAGCCCGAGTCTGAAGGCCCAGCGGTAGGGGTGACCACTGCTCCAGCGGTAGAGGGGGAGACAACCCCACTGAGGGTAATGGTGGGAGACACGGAGGACTTGCCACCGGGACCTGAGTTGGCAGACCTCAATGTCTCCGGGGAAAATTTTGGGACCGCACAACACCGGGACCAAACCCTAACCAGGGCCTGGGAAAGTGTTGTAATGATTGATGGTAAACCCCAGAAACCTGGGGCTGGAATTAATGTTCCCACGATTTATTGTTCTTCAGGATATGTTGTATCGGGTGAACCAAATCCGAGGTGAGCCCGTTGAACAGCTGGTGGTGCCCACCGCATATCGCAAGCTTGTTATGGAGCTTGCCCACCAACATGTTCTTGGGGGACACTTGGGGTGGCAGAAAACCCAGGACCGCATACTGCAGCGGTTTTATTGGCCTGGTGTGTTTAAGGAGGTAGAAGAATATTGTAAATCCTGTCCGACCTGTCAGGTAAATAGCCCCCAGCCGCATTACAGAAGTCCCCTGGTCCTCTCCCAATAATTGAGGTCCCATTCGAGCGTATTGCCATGGATCTGGTCGGACCCGCATCGAAGTCTGCTAGGGGTCACCAACATATCCTGGTGATTCTGGACTATGCCACTGGTATCCGGAGGCGGTGCCTCTGCGACATACCTCAGCTAAGCTCATCGCCAAAGAGTTAATGGAAATGTTTTCCGTGTGGGCCTGCCAAAAGAGGTTCTGACAGACCAAGGGACCCCTTTTATGTCCAAAGTTATGAGGGAACTGTGTAAATTGTTGCGTATAAAGCAGTTACGGACGTCCGCTTACCATCCGCAAACAGACGGTCTTGTCGAGAGGTTTAACCAAACTTTAAAAATATGTTAAAAAGGGTGGTGTCTAGAGATGGGAAGGACTGGGATCTGCTTCTGCCCTATCTCATGTTCGCAGTGCGAGAGGTGCCCCAGGCCTCTACTGGCTCTCGCCTTCGAACTGCTTTATGGCAGACACCCTCGGGGCCTGTTGGATATCGCCAAGGAAGCGTGGGAACAACAGCCTGTCCCCCACAAAAGTGTCATTGAGTATGTCACCCAGATGCAGGAACGGATGGAAAGGGTGTTGCCGCTGGTCCGGGAGCATATGGAGGCAGCGCAACAAGCCCAGAGTAGGGTGTACAATCGTCAGGCTCGGGTACGGGGCTTCAATCCGGGAGATCGGGTTTTGGTTCTGGTACCCACCCTGGACAGTAAGTTCCTAGCTAGGTGGCAGGGCCCCTATGAGGTGATCGAGAAGGTAGGGGAAGTAATTACAAGGTACACCAGCCAGGCGGCGCAAGCCGGAGCAGGTGTACCACGTGAATTTACTAAAGCCGTGGAAAGATAGGGACACGGCCGACGACCACAGCCCCGGCCAGGGCTTCTAGGTGAAAAGGGTCCAGCCCCACAGTTCGAGGCCTGTGAAGCAGTAACCACGGTAAAATTGCAGACAGCCTGTCTTCCAAACAAGTTCAGGAAGTCAGGGAGTTCATCAGTCGGAACACGGATGTGTTCTCGACCTCCCTGGCCGCACGTCTCTCATCCAACATGACATCGCCACTGAGCCTCAGGCCAAGATCCGGTTAAAACCATACCGGTACCCGAGGCTCGGCGACGGGCCATCGCGGAGGAAGTGCAGTTAATGTTGAAGCTCGATGTCATTGAGGAGTCGAAAAGTGAGTGGGCCAGTCCCATAGTCCTAATACCTAAGCCGGATGGGACGCTGCGGTTCTGCAACGATTTCCGCAAGTTAAATGAAGTGTCCAAGTTTGATGCATATCCCATGCCCCGGGTAGACGAGCTTGTTGAGAATTTAGGGCAAGCCCGTTATTTTTCTGTGCTAGACCTCACCAAAGGGTACTGGCAGGTACCCTTAACGGAGTCGGCCAAGGAAAAACTGCTTTTGTTACTCAAGCAGGGCCTGTATCATTACAAGGTGTTACCCTTTGGCCTGCATGGCGCCCCGCCACCTTCCAAAGGTTAATGGACATTGTGCTGCGACCTCATCGCCGGTACGCCTCAGCCTACTTAGATGATGTAGTCATCCACAGCACCGACTGGGAAAGCCATTTACCCAAGGTGCAGGCCGTAGTGGATGCCCTGAGGAAAGCTGGACTAACCGCCAATCCAAAAAAGTGTGCGATTGGGTTGGAAGAGACCAAATATCTGGGGTATGTAATTGGGCGGGGAGTCATCAAACCTCAGGTAACTAAGGTAGAGGCCATACGTAACTGGCCCCGACCGTCACCACCAGGCAGGTAAAGTCCTTCCTGGGAATTGTAGGATACTACATGAGGTTTGTGCCCCACTTTGCCACAATAGCAGCGCCGTTGACAGACCTCTTAAAGGGACGAAAGTCTGGAAAGATGCACTGGAGTGAGAAGGCGGAGGAGGCTTTCTCTGCGTTGAAGTCGGCCCTGTGTGGGTCCCCGGTTTTGGTGACACCCGACTTCAACAGGGAGTTCGTCGTACAGACCGATGCCTCGGAGGTAGGTCTCGGTGCTGTACTGTCTCAGGAGGTCAATGGGGAAGAACATCCCGTTGTCTTCCTGAGCCGTAAGCTCAGCCCCGCCGAGACTAGGTATAGTATAGTGGAGAGGGAGTGCCTGGCTATCAAGTGGGCACTCGAATCTCTCCGCTATTACTTGTTAGGAAGGAGGTTCCGTCTGGTGACCGACCATTCCCTCTCAAGTGGATGAGCCAGGCCAAGGAGAGGAATGCTCGGGTCACCAGGTGGTTCCTATCCCTGCAGAACTTCAAGTTCTCTGTAGAGCACAGGGCAGGCCGCTTGCAGGGTAACGCAGATGCCCTGTCCCGCGTCCACTGCCTCACGTGTGTTCACCCCTCAGTGTTGAACAAAGGGGGTGTAAGAGGGCGCAAGGTGCCGCCATGGACGGACGATACGTGTCACCGAGGTTCCTGGCCTCGGTGAGGTGAGAGCCGGGTTTTTATGTGTCAGCAGCAGCTAGTGCTGCTTGACATTGTTAGTTAGTTTGGCTGCAAAGCCAATCCGGGCCGGCTCTTACTGGGAGTAGGCAAAGAGTTGGGTGGGTGCCTACTCCCACGGTCCAGGCCGGACTTTATCCGGGCCTTTAAAAGGCAGCCTCCTCAGCAGCTGAGGGTGTGATTGTCCTGGAGCTGCAGATGGTGCTGTGGAGCTCTCTGGGCTGGAAGCAGGAGCCCAGCAAGGAGGAGTGCAGATGGCCTGGAAGCCTGAGGTGGATTATCTTGCGGCTGGGCCCGACAGCCAGGTGCGAACCCGCACCTAAAACCTCCCAGGTGATTAGAACCTGTGTTTGGACATTTTGTTTTACCTCACGTTTTCTGATGTGTGTGATTTAACACCAAGTGACTGTTCGCTGTTTATTTTTGATGCAAGTGTGAATAAAACACTGTTTGCTGCACCTTCTGGACTCCCTTTTGCCTCTATACTGCACCCGCACCGCTGTCTACCAGAGCGACTCCCCACAGCGGTCAGTGGGCCAATAGGAGTAAGTTTCCTACTATGTTTCACAAGTTGTTCATTCGTTTGTCACGATAAGGGTCGTCTCTTAGCGAACTGCAATGCCTCTGGCGCTTGTTTTTCTCCCATCTGTTTCAATTTCACGGTTGGTTTAATGTTTCATTTATGCATGTGGTTCAGATCACTAATGTCTATGCATATCCCATCAGGTCTGGCTGGCGTTTTAATTACTTATCATCACTGTAAGGTCATTCAGTTCAGTCACTTGGCTTCGGGGGGGCCTCATGGCTTCGGGGGCCCGATGACCACTTCAGCCTCATGGCTCCGGGGGGACCTATAACCATTCTTCATGTTGTTCGTTAGGGGTACAATATGGTTGTAGGCTGGTTAGTGTCCTAGGTTTGCTGTCGGAGAGGGTCATGGTTATGCGAGTCCCCAACTCATACTGGTGCTGCATAAGTGGTTTATATTTAAAAAAAATAATAATCCGCCATTAGAGTTTCTCACGCATGACTCCAGCATAAGAGTCTCTCACGCATGACTCCAGCATAAGAGTCTCTCACGCATGGCTCCGGCATTAGAGTCTCTCACGCATGGCTTCTCCGTTTAAGTTTACACTTATGACTCCGCCATTAGAGTCTCTCATGCTTGGCTCCGCCATTAGAGTCTCTCACACATGGCTTCTCCGTTTAAGTTTACACATATGACTCCGCCATTAGAGTCTCTCACGCATGGCTTCTCCGTTTAAACTTTACACACATAACTCCGCCATTTGAGGTCGGCCACGTGGTCCCACCACAAGTAGGTTGCATGTCTTTTTCTGCCTCCAGGCCTGCTCGCATGGCTCGGTCATCTGTGGCGTGCAATACAATTTTTCTTGTGGTGGCTCGCACGCGTGGCTTTTGCCTTTAGAGCCTCACTTATGTTATTGTTTTTTCTCTGACATTTATTTTCTAGGTTGTTGGGTCTTCATTGTTTTTCCTTATAAGCAGTCATCCCAAGTCTGCCTTTTTGGACATCACCTTCTCTCAGGTGCGCACTTTCTCCCACTTACCCTCTCTAGATTCTTGCTTCCTCTCACTCCCTGCTGTTACTTTTTCTCTTGCCCGTCCTTGCATTATAGACCTATTCTCCGAGCAAGCTGACCCTGTGGTCTAATTTTTTACGTTTCTCAAGTTCTGCCTCTACAGGGGTTGTTCAAAAAAAAAACACTATACTATGGCGTCAGTTTCGTCCACAGGAAGTCCTGTCACGACTACAGGCGATTTACGAAGTCTCTCACGTTTATAGACACGATAAGTCCTATCACGACTACAGGCGCAGCATACATAGTCTATTATGACCTTCAGCTTATTTCCTGTCATAGCTGCAGGTATTATATGTACATTATGTCTTCATTACAGGTATGCTTACTTCATATACAAACTCGGGCTAAGGGTGTTGGTGTCGGGCCTAAGTCCTGGGTATCGGTCCATCTTCCAGTAGGAGGCAGTGGCGTACATACAGGGGTCGCCTGGCCTGACCCCTGGCCCCACCCCCTGTGCACTAGTGGCGTACTGTGCTGTATATATTTTGTATCTGTACCTGGCCGGGGCCCAGTGCTAGCCTCTGCCCGGCACTCCAGGGGCCCCGCCCCCTGCATTAGTGCTGCTGCTCCATTTTTTTTGTAGATTCACCGGGGCCTGGCCGCCAGGGCCCAGTGCTACCCACTGCTTCCTGGACTGGTCTGATATCTGTGCGCCCGCCTTTACCCTCCCCAGCTGGGGCTTCACTGTCTTGACCTGAGCACACAGCGTCAGGACTTGGTGCGTGCGCGCTGTCAGGTCAGGTGACACAGTGCAGCCGGCCGGAAAGGAGGGAGAGACTCGAGCAGTGGAGAGAGCAGATTTCTGCCAGAGTCTGACGCAGAGAGCCAGGAGGAGTAGCCACAGACCAAGCACCAGCAGAACTCTCTGGTAAGTTATGTTGGGGTCGGGGGTGTATAAAGCCTGCACTGCATACTGCATTGCTGCAGTTTTCACCACTCCCCCATGATCATCCAATTCAAGAGTGAAGCGCTCAGCTGCTTGTCACATACCTGGATCTGGTGCTGCCTGTGGGACCACAACCACCATCAGGACAGACGGGGAGTAAACAGTGGATGACAGACTGCCCCAGGAAGAGGACCTTAAAGGCGTCCCTTATACTGATGTAGTGAAGTGAAGTTTGTCGTTCCCTTCCCTTTAGTACAGGGTTCAGCAATCTCCGGCACTCCAACTGAGGTAAAACTACAACTGTCAGCATGCACACTGCTTGGTACAGTTCTATGAAGATACATAGACGTGAATGAAGCATGCTAGGGGTTGTAGTTTCCCAATACTGTAGCTAGAGTGCCACAGGTTACTAAACTTACCACTGTTGTAGTAAATTAACCTGCAGTCACAGATCATATATTGGTATAAACGGCATCTAGTGAGTCGGCTCTGCTACATATGTATAAAAGCTAACTAGCTAAGTCCCCAATGTAGCCGGTGGATGAGGACTGCGTAGACAGCACCGGCCGCCATTACATTATTCACACCAGAGACACCTGGATGAGGTTTTTTTAGCTCTTTTGCTGAATAGTTAATTAATGTCTGTTGTAAGTGTCGCAAAGTCTTCTATGTTTCACACCATGGAAACCAGGCCAGGTCCATGCAAATTACAGCCCTCACTTATTAATACTATCACTGGTGGGGGGTGAAAGAGTAAGCCAGAAATCTGTGAGGAGAAGGCTTTGGGTCATAAAGATGTTACTTCATGGTGCATTCACAGAGTATCTATCTATTTATCTATCTATCTCATATCTGTCTCTATCTATCTATCTCAGTGCCCGGTCTCAGTGATCCTGGCCTGGATTTCTTCAACGTGCAGGAGCGCACGGTGTCATTGGTTACCATGATGCCGTGCACTTCCTGCTGCCGCCGCAGTACAGTGATACGCTGGTATAATCTATAGGGGTAGAGCCAGGTTGGGGGTGGTGTCTGGGGTGGGGCCAGGTTGGGAAGCGGCGACGGGAAGGGGGCCACATGGATCAGTTTTGCACCGGGGCCCCATGGATTATGTGTACGTCACTGGTAGGAGGCACAGTAATAAGGCGCAATTTACGAAGTCGGTCACGTCTACAGACACGACAAGTCCTATCACGACTACAGGCGCAGCATACATAGTTTATCACGACCTTAAGCTTATTTCCTGTCCCAACTGCAGGTATGGTGTGTACGTTCTCTGTCCTTATTACAGGCAACATTAGCTCGTTAATTGAAATAGCCATGTATTCGTGTTTTATGGTTCCCCAGGGCTGGTGAGTTTACACTTTTAGCTTAATCTACTACTAGAGCAAGACGGCATACGCCATATTCTAACTTTTGGGTCCTGACTAGTGTTGAGCGAACGGTTCGAGCATAGTTCGACATTTTCAAAAAAGTTCGGGTTCGGGTTCGTTGTTCGGCGATTACTTCCCGCTTTCTGAAGGGCTGCACAGCAGCCAATCAGCTAGCGTTTACTTCTGTCCTAAGAGCCATCACAGCCATGCCTACTAATGGCATGGCTGTGATTGGCCAAGTGCAGCATGTGACCCAGCCTCTATTTAAGCTGGAGTCACGTAGCGCCGCACGTCACACTGCTCTGATTAGTGTAGGGAGAGGACGCAGCTTCTGTGAGGGCAAGATTAGGCAGGGAAAAGTCAGCAACAGCACCTAATGAACGGATCGATCTACAGCTGTGAATGATTGAACTTCTGCTAGTTACTTGCTCACTGGTTTTTAGGCTGCACAGAGCGTTTTTCTGTCACTTATTTTCTGGGGTTTTGCTATATCCTACATCAAGGGCTTGGCTGTGCTAATTGTCACCCCTAGAAACTCAGGATAGCAATTTCTATATTTTATTAAGGGGTTAAATACAATTGCCCAAATACCAATCCCCTAAATCTGGTGTTCCAGCTTTGGCTAGCCAAGTATAATACTGTCTGCTGTCTGGCAAAGGATAGATTATTTTCTGTGGTGAAATTCAATTGCCAAAATAGCAATACCATAAATCAGTGGTTTCAGCTGTGGCTGGCAAAGTATAATAGTGTCCGCTAAAACATATATTTTGTTCTGGGGTGAAATTCAATTGCCAAAATAGCAATACCCTGAATCTGGTGTCCCAGCTGTTGCAGGCCAAGTTTCATAGTGTCCGCAAAAACATATATTTTGTTCTGTGGTGAATTTCAATTGCCAAAATAGCAATACCATAAATCAGTGGTTTCAGCTGTGGCTGGCCAAGATTCATAGTGTCCGTAAAAACCTATATTTTGTTGTGGGGTGAAATTCAATTGCCAAAATAGCAATACCCTGAATCTGGTGTCCCAGCTGTTGCAGGCCAAGTTTCATAGTGTCCACAAAAACATATATTTTGTTCTGGGGTGAAATTCAATTGCCAAAATAGCAATACCATAAATCAGTGGTTTCAGCTGTGGCTGGCCAAGATTCATAGTGTCCGCAAAAACATATATTTTGTTGTGGGGTGAAATTCAATTGCCAAAATAGCAATACCCTGAATCTGGTGTTCGAGCTGTTGCAGGCCAATTGTAAATCTGTCCATAAAAGGATACCTTTCATCCAGGGCCTAAATACTAGCCCTAAAAGAGATATTCCCCTAAATCAGTGGTTACTGCTGTGCCTGGATTAGTGTAATACGCTACATAAAAAAATAAGCAGATAGTGTTAGGTGCCTGTAAAAAAAAAAGGCCTGAATTTGAAATCAATACATTGGACCAAATATTTTTTTTCTTATTGTGGTGCTTGGTGAACGGTAACAATGAGGAAAACATCTAGTAAGGGACGCGGTCGTGGTGGTGTTAGTGTACCCTCTTGTGCTGGGAGAGGACGTCGCCATTCTGCCACAGCCACACGTCCTAGTGAACCAACTACCTCAGGTTCCAGTACCCGCCAGAATTTACAGCGATATTTGGTGGGGCCCAATGCCGTTCTAAGGATGGTAAGGCCTGAGCAGGTACAGGCGCTAGTCAATTGGGTGGCCGACAGTGGATCCAGCATGTTCACAACATTATTTCTACTTCTCCAAGACAGCCGTGCCTTCCCTGCACAACCAAGTATCCGATAAAATCAAGTGTGCACTGCGCAAGGCCATCTGTGGCAAGGTCCACCTAACCACAGATACGTGAACCAGTAAGCACGGCCAAGGACGCTATATCTCCCTAACTGCACACTGCGTAAATGTAGTGGCGGCTGGGCCCCAGGCGGAGAGTTCTTTGGCGCACGTCCTTCCGCCGCCAAGGATCGCAGGGCATCATTCTTTGCCTCCTGTAGCCTCCTCCTCCTACTCGGTATCCTCCTCCTCTGCTTCCACCAGCTCATCCAGTCAGCCACACACCTTCACCACCAACTTCAGCACAGCCCGGGGTAAACGTCAGCAGGCCATTCTGAAACTCATATGTTTGGGGGACAGGCCCCACACCGCGCAGGAGTTGTGGCGGGGTATTGAACAACAGACCGACGAGTGGTTTCTGCCGGTGGGCCTCAAGCCCGGCCTAGTGGTGTGCGATAATGGGCGAAATCTCGTTGCAGCTCTGGGACTAGCTGGTTTGACGCACATCCCTTGCCTGGCGCATGTGCTGAATTTGGTGGTGCAGAAGTTCATTCACAACTACCCCGACATGTCAGAGCTGCTGCATAAAGTGCGGGCCGTCTGTGCGCGCTTCCGGCGTTCACATCCTGTCGCTGCTCGCCTGTCTGTGCTACAGCGGAACTTCGGCCTTCCCGCTCACCGCCTTATATGCGACGTGCCCACCAGGTGGAACTCCACCTTGCACATGCTGGAGAGACTGTGCGAGCAGCAGCAGGCCATAGTGGAGTTTCAGCTGCAGCACGCACGCGTCAGTCGCACTGCGGAACAGCACCACTTCACCACCAATGATTGGGCCTCGATGCGAGACATGTGTGCCCTGTTGCGCTGTTTCGAGTACTCCACCAACATGGCCAGTGGCGATGACACCGTTATCAGCGTTACAATACCACTTCTATGTCTCCTTGAGAAAACGCTTAGGGCGATGATGGAAGAGGAGGTGGTCCAGGAGGAGGAGGAGGATGAGGGGTCATTTTTAGCACTTTCAGGCCAGTCTGTTAGAAGTGGCTCAGAGGGAGGTTTTTGCAACAGCAGAGGCCAGGTACAAATGTGGCCAGCCAGGGCCCACTACTGGAGGACGAGGAGGATGAGGAGGAGGTAGGAGGATGAGGATGAAGCAGGTTCACAGCGGGGTGGCACCCGACACAGCTCAGGCCCATCACTGGTGCGTGGCTGGGGGATACAGGAGGACGATGACGATACGCCTCCCACAGAGGACAGCTTGTCCTTACCTCTGGGGGCCTGGCACACATGAGCGACTACATGCTGCAGTGCCTGCGCAACGACAGCAGAGTTGCTCACATTTTAACGTGTGCGGACTACTGGGTTGCCACCCTGCTGGATCCCCGGTACAAAGACAATGTGCCCACCTTACTTCCTGCACTGGAGCGTGATAGGAAGATGCGCGAGTACAAGCGCATGCTGGTAAAGGCGCTCCTGAGAGCATTCCCAAATGTCACAGGGGAACAGGTGGAAGCCCAAGGCGAAGGCAGAGGAGGAGCAAGAGGTCGCCAACGCAGCTGTGTCATGGCCAGCTCCTCTGAGGGCAGGGTTAGCATGGCAGAAATGTGGAAAAGTTTTGTCTCCACGCCACAGCTAACTGCACCACCACCTGATACGGAACGTGTGAGCAGGAGGCAGCATTTCACTAACATGGTTGAACAGTACGCCTGCACACCCTCCACGTACTGACTGATGGTTCAGCCCCATTCAACTTCTGGGTCTCCAAATTGTCCACGTAGCCAGAGTTAGCATTTTATGCCTTGGAGGTGCTAGCCTGCCCGGCGGCCAGCGTTTTGTCTGAACGTGTATTCAGCACGGCAGGGGCGTCATTACTGACAAACGCAGCCGCCTGTCCACAGCCAACGTGGACAAGCTGACGCTCATAAAAATGAACCAGGCATGGATCCCACAGGACCTGTGCCTCCCTTGTGCAGAATAGACATTTATAACTGCCTCCCCTCAACCATGTATTCTTGTACTCAGGGCACTTCTTTATTAAATCCTCATTTTTTAACTTTACCATGATCTTGCGGTGCAACCCAAAGTTGAATGAACCTCTCCTCTGTCTGGGTGGTGGGGCCGAAATAACTGAAAGTGGCCTTGGTGATATGAACGCATGATTCCTTGCTGTGGGACCTCTCTCCTCTGTCTGGATGCTGGGTCCGAAATAACTGAAAGTGGCCTTCTCTAGTGGTGGGTGAAATGACGCATGATTCCTTGCTGTGGGACCTCTCTCCTATATCTGGGTGCTGGGCCAAAATAACTGAAAGTGGCCTTCTCCAGTGGTGGGTGATATGACGCATGATTCCTTGCTGTGGGACCTCTCTCCTCTGTCTGGGTCCGAAATAACTGAAAGTGGCCTTCTCCAGTGGTGGGTGATATGACGCATGATTCCTTGCTGTGGGACCTGTATCCTCGGTCTGGGTGCTGGGCAGAAATAACTGAAAGTGGCCTTCTCCAGTGGTGGGTGATATGACGCATGATTCCTTGCTGTGGGACCTCTCTCCTCTGTCTGGGTGCTGGGGCCGAAATAACTGAAAGTGGCCTTCTCCGGTGGTGGGTGATATGACGCATGAGTCCTTGCTGTGGGACCTCTCTCCTCTGTCTGGGTGGTGGGGCATAAATAACTGAAAGTGGCCTTCTCCAGTGGTGGGTGATATGACGCATGATTCCTTGCTGTGGGACCTGTATCCTCGGTCTGGGTGCTGTGCCGAAATAACTGAAAGTGACCTTCTCCAGTGGTGGGTGATATGACGCATGATTCCTTGCTGTGGGACCTCTCTCCTCTGTCTGGGTGCTGGGGCCGAAATAACTGAAAGTGGCCTTCTCTGGTGGTGGGTGATATGACGCATGATTTCTTGCTGTGGGACCTCTCTCCTCTGTCTGGGTGGTGGGGCATAAATAACTGAAAGTGGCCTTCTCCAGTGGTGGGTGATATGACGCATGATTCCTTGCTGTGGGACCTCTCTCCTCTGTCTGGGTGCTGGGCCGAAATAACTGAAAGTGGCCTTCTCCGGTGGTGGGTGATATGACGCATGATTCCTTGCTGTGGGACCTCTCTCCTCTGTCTGGGTGCTGGGCCGAAATAACTGAAAGTGGCCTTCTCCAGTGGTGGGTGATATGACGCATGATTCCTTGCTGTGGGACCTCTCTCCTCTGTCTGGGTGCTGGGGCCAAAATAACTGAAAGTGGCCTTCTCCAGTGTTGGGTGATATGACGCATGATTCCTTGCAGTGGGACCTCTCTTCAATTGATATTGGTTAAATTTCAGTTATTTTATTTTATTTTAATTAATTTCCCTATCCACATTTGTTTGCAGGGGATTTACCTACATTTTGCTGCCTTTGGCAGCCCTCTAGCCCATTCCTGGACTATTTTACACCCTTTTTAGTGCCTAAAAGTTCGGGTCCCCATTGACTTCAATGGGGTTCGGGATAAAGTTCGGGTCGAGTTCGGATCCCGAACCCAAACATTTTAGGGAAGTTCGGTGAACTTCCCGAACCCGATCTTCCAAGTGTTCGCTCATCTCTAGTCATGACCTTTATATATATAAAAAAAAGTGTGGCCTAGGGAATAAGCAGAGGTGAAGTATTTTGCCACCAGGAACATTTGGTGTCCGATCAGGGCCCTTGGCGAATGGTTGGAGTTCATTTAGGACCTTCCAACAGATTCACTATTGTTTGTTTCAGTCTGCAGCTCTAAGGATTCAGACCTTCTCGTAATATGTTCATACTAGACATTAGGCCAGTTACAATAACGGGCGCTAGAACATTAGTTCTGACAGTGTTATGGGGGATCTGTGGATGACACTTTTATGGGGGGGATCTGTGGATGGCACACTGTTATGGGGGGATCTGTGGATGGCACTGTTATGGGGGATATCTGTGGATAATACTGTTATGGGGGATCTGTGGCTAACACTGTTATTGGGGTCTGTGGTTAACACTGTTATGAGGGGGTCTGTGGTTGACACTGTTATGAGGGGTCTGTGGCTGACAGTGTTATGGGGGGTCTGTGGCTGACACTGTTATGGGGGTCTGTGGCTGACACTGTTATGGGGGGTCTGTGGCTGACACTGTTATGGGAGGTCTGTGGCTGACACTGTTATGGGGAGGTCTGTGGCTGACACTGTTATGGGAGTCTGTGACTGACACTGTTATGGGGGTCTGTGGATGGCACTGTTATGGGGGATCTGTGGATGGCACTGTTATGGGGGTCTGTGGATGGCACTGTTATGGGGATATCTGTGGATAATACTGTTATGGGGATCTGTGGATGGCACTGTTATGGAGGGATCTGTGGCTGACACTGTTATGGGAGGGATCTGTGGCTGACACTGTTATTGGGGTCTGTGGTTGACACTGTTATGGGGGTCTGTGGTTGACACTGTTATGGGGGTCTGTGGTTGACACTGTTATGGGGGGGTCTGTGGCTGACATTGTTATGGGGGGGTCTATGGCTGACACTGTTATGGGGGTCTGTGGCTGACACTTATGGGGGGGGGGGTCTGTGGCTGACACTGTTATGGGGGGGTCTGTGGCTGACACTGTTATGGGGGTCTGTGGATGGCACTGTTATGGGGGGATCTGTGGCTGGCACTGTTATGGGGGGATCTGTGGCTGGCACTGTTATGGGGGGATCTGTGGCTGGCACTGTTATGGGGGATCTGTAGCTGGCACTGTTATGGGGGATCTGTGGATGACACACTGTTATGGGGGATATCTGTGGATGACACTGTTATGAGGGATCTGTGGATGGCATTGTTATGAAGGGGATCTGAGGCTGACACTGTTATGGGAGGGATCTGAGGCTGACACTGTTATGGGGGATCTGAGGCTGACACTGTTATGAGGGATCTGTGGCTGACACTGTTATGGGAGGGATCTGTGGATGGCACTGTTATGGGGGTTCTGTGGCTGACACTGTTATGGGAGGATCTGTGGCTGACACTGTTATGGGGGTCTGTGGCTGACACTGTTATGGGGGGTCTGTGGCTGACACTGTTATGGGGGGTCTGTGGCTGACACTGTTATGGGGGGTCTGTGGCTGACACTGTTATGGGGGTCTGTGACTGACACTGTTATGGGAGTATCTGTAGATGACACATAGCATCGTATGATATGTTTCATCCACAGATTCCCCCATAACAGTGTCGATTGGAGTTTTCTCCCCATACAGTGTTGATTGGAGTTTTCTCCAATCCGATGGTATATTTTAACTTCAAGTGTCCCCATCACCATGGGGACGCCTCTATGTTAGAATATACCATCGGATCTGAGTTAGATCGTGAAAACTCAGATCCGACAGTATATTCTAACACAGAGGCGTTCCCATAGTGGTGGGGACGCTTCAAGTTAGAATATACTGAGATGTGTGTACAGACCGGCCCCTGCTGCCTGGCAGCACCCGACCTCTTACAGGGGGCTGTGATCCGCACAATTAACCCCTCCCCCCATTAAAATCATTGGTGGCCAGTGTGCGGCCTCCCCTCCCCCATTAAAATCATTGGTGGCCAGTGTGCGGCCTCCCTCCCCTATTAAAATCATTGGTGGCCAGTGTGCGGCCTCCCTTCCCCCATTAAAATCATTGGTGGCCAGTGTGCGGCCTCCCTCCCCCTATTAAAATCATTGGTGGCCAGTGTGCGGCCTCCCTTCCCCCATTAAAATCATTGGTGGCCAGTGTGCGGCCTCCCTTCCCCCCATTAAAATCATTGGTGGCCAGTGTGCGGCCTCCCCACCCTATTAAAATCATTGGTGGCCAGTGTGCGCCTCCCTCCCCATTAAAATCATTGGTGGCCAGTGTGCGGCCTCCCTCCCCCTATTAAAATCATTGGTGGCCAGTGTGCGGCCTCCCTCCCCCATTAAACTCATTGGTGGCCAGTGTGCGGCCTCCCTCCCCCAATTAAAATCATTGGTGGACAGTGCGGCCTCCCTCCCCTATTAAAATCATTGGTGGCCAGGTGTGCGCCTCCCCTCCCCCTATTAAAATCATTGGTGGTCAGTGTGCGCTCCCCCATTAAAATCATTGGTGGCCAGTGTGGCCTCCTCCCCCATTAAAATCATTGGTGGCCAGTGCGTGTGCGGCCTCCCCTCCCCCTAGTTAAAATCATTGGTGGCCAGTGCGGCCTCCCTATAAAAATCATTGGTGGCAGTGGCACCTCCCCTTCATCATTGAGTGGCAGCGGAGCGGCAGTTCTGATCGAGTCCCAGTGTAATCACTGGGGCTCGATCGACTACCATGGCAGCCAGACGCTACTGAAGTCCTGGCTGCCATGGTCACTTAGTCAGCGTCCATTGCTGTGTCAGCCTGCGCTCCTTCTGCTGATAAGTGACAGGTCTGTGCCGCGCATTGCTTATAGCACAGACCCGTCCCTTATCAGCAGAAGGAGAGCTGGCCGGACACAGACAGCGAGGTAAGTATGACGGAGTTTTCTCCAATCCGATGGTATATTTTAGCTTCAAGTGTCCCCATCACCATGGGGACGCCTCTATGTTAGAATATACATCGGATCTGAGTTAGATCGTGAAAACTCAGATCCGACAGTATATTCTAACACAGAGGGCTGCTTCCCATAGTGGTGGGGACGCTTCAAGTTAGAATATACTGAGATGTGTGTACAGACCGGCCCCTGCTGCCTGGCAGCACCCGATCTCTTACAGGGGCTGTGATCCGCACTACTAACCCCTCCCCCATTAAAATCATTGGTGGCCAGTGTGCGGCCTCCCTTCCCCCCATTAAAATCATTGGTGGCCAGTGTGCGGCCTCCCCTCCCCTATTAAAATCATTGGTGGCCAGTGTGCGGCCTCCCTTCCCCCATTAAAGTCATTGGTGGCCAGTGTGCGCCTCCTCCCCTATTAAAATCATTGGTGGCCAGTGTGCGCCTCCTTCCCCCTATTAAAATCATTGGTGGCCAGTGTCGGCCTCCCTTCCCCATTAAAGTCATTGGTGGCCAGTGTGCGGCCTCCTCCCCCTATTAAAATCATTGGTGGCCAGTGTGCGGCCTCCCTTCCCCCATTAAACTCATTGGTGGCCAGTGTGTATGGCCTCCCCTCCCCAATTAAAAATCATTGGTGGACAGTGCGGCCTCCTCCCCCTATTAAAATCATTGGTGGCCAGAGTGTGCGCCTCCTCCCTCTATTAAAATCATTGGTGGTCAGTGTGCGCCTCCCTTATTAAAATCATTGGTGGCCAGTGTGCGGCCTTCCTCCCCCTATTAAAATCATTGGTGGCCAGTGCGTGGTGCGCCTCCCCTCCCTAGTTAAAATCATTGGTGGCAGTGGCACCCCCTTTCATCATTAGTGGCAGCGGACCGGCAGTTCTGATCGGAGTCCCAGTGTAATCGCTGGGCTCCGATCGGACCATGGCAGCCAGGACGCTACTGAAGTCCTGGCTGCCATGGTCACTTAGCAGCGTCATGCTTACCTGCGCTCCTTCTGCTGATAAGTGACAGGTCTGTGCCGCGCATTGCTTATAGCACAGACCCGTCCCTTATCAGCAGAAGGAGCGCTGGCCGGACACAGACAGCGAGGTAAGTATGACGCTGCTAAGTGACCATGGCAGCCAGGACTTCAGTAGCGTCCTGGCTGCCATGGTAACCGATCGGAGCCCCGATCAGAACTGCCGCTCCGTTGCCACCAATGATGGGGGGGTGCGGGGTGCGGGTGTCAACCTGTGGCCACTGCCACCAATGATTTTAATGGGGGGGGAGGCCACACTGGCCCCCAATGATTTTAATAGGGGGAGGCCGCACACTGGACAATGATTTTAATACTGGGGAGGAGGAGGGTCTGGCCCCCTGCCGCCTGGCAGCACCTCACCTTTTACAGGGGGCTGTGATCCCCACAATTAACCCCTCAGGTGCTGGCAGGCGGCATGGGGCCGGTATATACAGACTTCTCAGTACATTCTAGCTTGAGCGTCCCTCATCACTATGGGAACGCCTCTGTGTTAGAATATACTGTCGGATCTGAGTTTTCACGATCTAACTCAGATCCGACAGTATATTCTAACACAGAGGCGTCCCCATAGTGATGGGGACGCTTCAAGCTAGAATATACTGAGCAGTCTGTATATACCGGCCCCCTGCCGCCTGGCAACATCTGAACAGTGTCCGTTGAGTGTGTGCCAAATGCTCTGTGCGCCGCGCATGCGCAGTTCAGTATTCGGCACACACGCACGGACGTCACAGGGATTTTATTAGTATAGATGTTGTTCGTCAGCATAGGAGTAAATTGTTTCTTATTACCAGCCACTCATTCAATCGCATCAGCATTAGCTACCTCCAAGAACGATGTGCCGGTGCACATGACACGAGGTAAGGTAGATGGAAGTCACTGTGACATGTATGGTATATTCCGCACCTTCATCGTGAAATGTCTTTTGCGTTCAAAAGTGGGTGTCGTAACGGTATGTATATATTTTGCTCTAAACTAAGGTCTGCTTTTTTTTGCCCCTTTAGGCTGCCCTACCACAGCAGTTATGGCATAACTCCACGGCTTGTTGTAGATAGGGTTAGATAGGTTAGGTACACCTTTCTGATAGCCAATCCGACCACAAGTATTATGCAAATTTATTGCTGTATTTGTGGGAGGGGAGGCTGATTACAAGGCTATTTATATATGCATATATTATCCAACTAGTACAAAAACCCTATTTAAAACGTAACATTTAATAATTTATTAGAAAAAAGGAAACACCCCTACTTCCCCATAACAGACCAAAATACATTTAAATGAGGATATTCAGAGTAAAACGATGCGACAAATTCATACTCTAAGTCCATTGATAATTCATCACAGGTCAATACAAAATATACATTGTTGGTCACTCAGTGCCAATGATCCACCACACACTGCGTAAAAAGTCAGAGTTGGAGTGGGGTAATTTATCCCTACTGTGGGTCCTAGGATACGCCTGTGCCCAGGGATATCCCCTGGTGGTGGGGACTCCCTGTCCTCGTGCCTAAGGCTCACTGCCCCTACTTCTGTCCCTAATCAGGACGCTAGGTGTTAATGGATAAACATGAGCACTGGATGTTTGACCAATCAAAAAAACGTGCAATGGATTTTTCACAACGGTGTACTCAATTACATATCTAGGGAGATATAGTGTCCATGTATCGTGGACTATCTCTTCCCTAATGCAGACACATTAATCCAGCACCAATAAGTACAATCATTAGATAGATACAATGCTTATATATTCCTCTTTATTTGTTATTTATTTATATATGCACTTGTGGGCCCAGGCTGGCTGATTACTAGGCTATTTATAGGCACCTGTGGGCCCAGGCTGACGCCGATTCAGCTGATCCCACCCACCCACACATCATACAGTCACTTCACATTAGGGTGGCCCCCTTTAGGCTGCCCTACCACAGCAGTTATGGCATAACTCCACGGCTTGTTGTAGATAGGGTTAGATAGGTTAGGTACACCTTTGTGATAGCCGATCCGACCACAAATAACAAGAGTTTGTGAGCGTTTGCATGTTTGATTTCCAGCGTGTGTTTGCATTAATGTGTGACTTTAGATTACGTGACTTGAGATTCATGGACTTTAAGACGGGACTATAGTAAGTCAGTTTCTTCATATACATCATTGCACTGTTGTATTTTATTTTTTTCTTTCCCTTTATTGTGTAATCCCCATTAGTAAGTATGAGTTCAATTATTGACAGAGCAGTCCAGTGCACATCTTGTCTAATGTATGCAGTCCTGGAAGAGCCGTTTGAGGGTGCATATCTTTGTTGAAAATGTGAGCAAATTACTCGTTTGGAATCGCACATTGTGTATTTAAACGATCGATTTCAACACTCGGAAGCACTGGCAATTTGGAACAGAGTTTGTTGCTCACTGAGCAGCCACTCTGTGAGGTAGATGCGGAGGAGGGTGGTAGCATGGAGACTCAGGAAAGTGAGGTACAGTAGGTAGCTGGATAACAGTTACACAGCAGGGTAGAGGGAAAAGTGTCAGGGAGACTAGCCCTGATCTGACACACCCCAACAAGTTTGCAAGGTTGGCAGATGAGGGCGATGTTAGTTCAAGGAGAGCACTGCTGCAGCCAGACACATCCTCTGCCATTTTGGAGAATGTCATCTCCAGTAAGCAGGGGACCAGGGCAGGCCAGACAGGTGCTGGTAGTGGGAGACATAATTATTACGGGTACAGATAGGGCGATTTGTCACACAGACCGGGATCGTCGAATTGTGTGTTGTCTTCCTGGCGCTCGAGTTCAACACATAGTAGATCGGGTTGATAGATTACTGGGAGGGGCTGGCGAAGATCCAGCAGTCATGGTCCATATTGGAACCAATGACAATGGAGAGTCCTTAAAAATGATTTTAGGGGTTTAGCTTAGGGCAAGGACCTCAAAGGTAGTTTTTTCTGCAATACTACCTGTAACACAAGCCACTCAAGAAAGGCAGTGGGAGATTAGGAAGGTGAACAAATGGCTTAAGAACTGGTGTAGGAAGGAGGGGTTTGGGTTCCTGGAGAACTTAGCTGACTTCTCTGACGGCTACAGGCTATATTGTAGGGATGGGCTGCACCTTAATGGGGATGGTGCAGCTGTTTTGGGGGAAAACATGGCTAGTGAGTTGGAGTGTTGAACCCTTTCATGACCAAGGGTCATTAATGCCCCCATGTCCACGTATAATTTTGCAAATCTGACGTGTCATTTTATGTGGTAATAACTTTGGAACAGTTTTACTTACCAAGCCATTTAGAGATTGTTTTCTCGTGACACTTTGTACTTCATGATAGTCATACATTTGAGTCAATATATTTCACCTTTATTTATGAAAAAATGCCAAATGTATCAAAAATTTGGAAAAATTCGCAATTTTCAAAATTTCGATTTCTCTGCTTTTAAAACAGAAAGTGATACCTCATAAAATATAAATTACTTAACATTCCCCATATGTTGGCATCATTTTGTAAATGTAATTTATTTTTTTAGGATGTTAGAAAGCTTAGAATTTTAGAAGCTATTCTTAAAATTTTTGGGAAAATCCAAAACCCACTTTTTAAGGACCAGTTCAGTTCTGAAGTCACTTTGTAAGGCCTCATGCACACAAACGTATTTTGGGTCCGCGTCCGAGCCGCATATTTTACGGCTCGGGCGCAGACCCATACACTTCAATGGGGCCGCAAAAGATGCAGACAGAACAAAGATGCTGTCGACTTCCTTTGCTACGTTCCGTGGCCCCGCAAAAAAAATATAGCATGTCCTATTCTTGTCCGTTTTGCGGACAAGAATAGGCATTTCTACATATTGCGGAACAGAACGCGGAACAGCTTCCGTGTTTTGCAGATCCGCGGATTGCGGAACGCAAAACACCTACGGTCGTGTGCATTAGGCCTGAGGTTTACATAATAGAAACCCCCCATAAATTACCCAATTGCAGAAACTACACTCCTCAGGTTATTCAAAACTGATTTTACAAACGTTGTTAACCCTTTAGGTGTTCCACAAGAATAAAATAATTTTTTTCTTTTTTAACACATCAAGGGTTAACAGCCAAACAAAACATTATTTATTACCCTGATTCTGCTGTTTACAGAAACATCCGACATGTGGTTGTAAACCGCTGTAAGGGCACACGGCAGGGCGCAGAAGAAAAGAAGCACCATATTGTTTTTGGAAGTTTCACGAGGGTGTTAGGAGCCACGTCTGACTCCGTTATACCCGGGGTCAGGAAGTCGCAGCGGGTAGCTGCGCGCTCTGTCTAAAGATCATGCTGTTACTTAATGGTAGCTTTCTGTGTTTGCTTCGCAATCCTTTTGTCTCACTCAGGGATCCGTAGCTTCTTCTCCTCAGCTGTTTCTTGTCCGCCACTCCCAACCTCCTTATATTCCCCCTTCCCACTTCTTTGGTTGCCAGATATAGAGCTTCCTGCCTGGACTTCTATCCTGACCCACTGGAGCTGTATAGCTGTTGTTCCTGGTTGTCGTACCAGAGCATTACCCTCCGGATCACTGTTGGGCTTTTGTTGTCCGCTGTTGTCGCCCACCTGGGCTTATATGTTTTGTCTGTATTGTCTGTCCTCTCCCTGGTGTTTTCCTTTAGTGTTAGGGGTGAGGACTAGTGCTCCCACCGCCCTATTCACTACTTAGGGCTCAGCTTAAGGAAAGCCAGGGTTTAGGCACGTGATCGGCGTACGGGTGAAGAACCCGTCTAGGGACGTCAGGGCAGTCAGGTGCCAGCTTCTGGGTGAGTTAGGGGTCACCACCTTTCCCTCTCCCTTGGACAGGGCTTTCCATTTTCCCTCCCTTTGCGTCACACGTCTGTGATCGGTACGCCGGTCGTGATATTATATCTGGCCCTTATTTTGTGTAGGTAGGAAAAAAAAAGTTTTTTTTCTTTTTTCACTTTCTGCCTATTTAGAATCCAGTATGGATTCTATTGCTGCTTTGACAAAGCAACTTCAAGGCCTGTCTTTGGAGGTGGCAGGATTGAAGGCGTCGGTCCTCCAGCAGCAGCAATTGCAGCAGACCGCAAGCCTAGCAGTTGCTACGGGTAACCAGGTTGCTCCGGAACCCAAGGTTGTTCTTCCTGACATATTTTCTGGGGGAAGTGACACATTTGTGACATTCCGTGAGGCCTGTAAGTTATATTTTAAGCTGCGCCCCTACTCCTCTGGTAATGAAGAACAGGGTGGGGATTGTTATTTCCCTGCTACAGGGGGACCCGCAATCCTGGGCATTCTCTTTACCCACTGATTCCCAGGCTCTCCGGTCAGTGGATGGATTTTTTGGGGCCTTGGGTCTCATATATGATGACCCTGACGAGTCGCCCTAGCAGGGAGATCGGCCAGCAGAGGAGGATTGCTCAGAGTTCAGTAGGTGGGCTACAGATACTCAGTCGAACGATCCGGCTCTCAGGAGTCAGATTTGCTCTGGTTTATCCGAAAGGGTTAAGGATGCGCTTGCGCTGTATGAGACCCCCTTTTCCCTTGATGCTGTTATGTCCCTTTCTATCAGAATAGATAGACGTCTTAGGGACAGAATGAAAAATCCTGAGCAATTAGTAACCCCTCCCAAGTAGCAGCTAGTCTGTATGGACCTAGACGAACCTATGCAGCTAGGAGGAACTACTCGTCAGGTCCTTCCTCCTGAGGCTCGCAGTAGGCATGGGGTTTGTTTTTTCTGTGGGGGGAGGGGTCATTTCATTAATGTCTGTCCTTCCATACCCAAAAACAAACGACCGTCGGAAAACTACTAACCCCAGGCTGGGTGGAGGATGTCAACCGGGGGGTATACGTTTCCTCCATACGAACATCTCAATTTGTGTTGCCAGCGGTTGTTGTTTTTGGTTATAAGATGGAGACTATTTCTTTCTTTCTAGACAGTGGAGCAGGGGTTAATTTGATAGATGCCAATTTTGCCCAGATTATGGGTTTGTCTTTCTGTACGCTACAGAGACCTATTCCCGTATTCGCTATTGACTCTGCTCCTCTGTCTCAGAGAAACCTTACTCATATTGTCCATAACTTACACCTTCGGGTAACGAGTGTCTTTCATGTTATGTTCTGGAGGGCCTTCCCTCTCCTGTGGTATTGGGTCTTCCCTGGTTGGTAGTGCACAATCCAGTGGTGGATTGGCAGGCCAGGGAGATATTGGAGTGGAGTGAGCATTGCAGAGAAAATTGCTTAAATAGCAATTGCTTAGTCGCCTCCACAGCTACTCTACCTACATTTGTTTCGGATTTTGAGGACGTTTTCTCTGAGAAGGGTTGTCAGAAGTTACCTCCTCACCGTCCTTATGATTGCCCGGTCACCTGATTCCCGGTGCAAAATTACCCAAGCCCAGGTTATATAATCTTTCGGGTCCTGAGAGACAAGCCATGAAAGATTATATCTCCAAGAGTCTTACTAAGGGACACATCAGACCCTCTTCATCACCCGTTTTCTTTGTTAAAAAGAAAGATGGGGGCTTGCGTCCTTGCCTAGATTTCCGCGAACTAAACCGGATAACCATCCGAGACCCATACACTCTTCCTCTCATTCCTGACCTGTTTAATCAGATTGCGGGTGCTAGGTGGTTCTCCAAACTTGATTTTAGGGGTGCCTACAATCTGATTTGTATCAAGGAAGAGGATGAGTGGAAGACAGCTTTTAACACCCCTGAGGGGCATTATGAAAATCTAGTCATGCCTTTCGGTCTGACCAATGCTCCTGCTGTCTTCTAACATTTCGTTAACGATATTTTTAGTTATCTTATCGGCAGCTTTGTGGTGATATACCTAGATGATATTTTAATCTATTCATCTAATCTAAAAACACACGAAGTACATGTCAGACAGGTACTGCAGGTCCTACGGACGAATAAATTATATGCGAAAATTGAAAAGTGTGTCTTTGCCCTTCAGAAGATACAGTTCCTGGGATATCTATTGTGTGCTTCAGGTTTCGTATGGATCTTGGGAAGGTCCAGGCAATTCTAAATTGGGATCTTCCTGAGAACCTTAAAGCCCTGAAACAGTTCTTGGGTTTCGCAAATTTCTATAGAAAGTTTATTAAAAACTATTCTGTGATTGTCAAACCCCTTACTGACATGACTAGGAAGGGGACTGATTTTTCTAAATGGTGTGACGCCGCTAAAATGGCATTTTCCTCTCTAAAGGAGAGGTTTACCTCGGCACCTATACTAATCCAACCGGGTGTCTCCCAGCCTTTTATTGTTGAAGTAGATGCGTCAGAGGTGGGAGTGGGGGCTGTACTGTCTCGGGGACCGTCGTCTGGCAAATGGCGTCCTTGCGCTTTCGTTTCTAAAAAAAACTATCTGCAGCGGAAAGGAACTATGATATTGGCAATAGGGAACTATTAGCTATTAAACTAGCGTTTGAGGAATGGCGTCACTTTTTAGAGGGGGCAATCCAACCCGTCACGGTGATTACAGACCACAAAAACCTTCTGTACCTTGAATCAGCTAAGCGTCTCACCCCTAGACAAGCTAGGTGGTCTCTATTTTTAACCAGGTTTAACTTTATCATCACCTATCGTCCTGGGGCAAAAATTACCAAGGCAGATGCATTATCTCGTAGTTTCCCTGGCGGGGGTAATGTGGGTGATCCAGTACCCATTCTACAAAGAGGAGTGGTTGTCTCTGCTGTACACTCTGTTCTGGAGGGGAAGGCCCCGGTCTCTTGCCCCTCAGAGAAATTGTTTGTACCGTTAAACCTGCGTCTCGAATTATTAAAGGAACATCATAATTCGGCACTTGGTGGGCACCCGGGTAGTAAAGCAACCTTGGAGCTACTGTCTCGTCGTTTTTGGTGGCCGAGCTTGCGTCAGGATGTAATGGATTTTGTGTCTACTTGTTTTACTTGTGCACACGCTAAAGTCTCTCATACACGTCCAGCAGGGTCTTTATTGCCACTTGTCATTCCCAATAGGCCATGGACACATCTGTCAATGGATTTCATCACTGACTTACCTTTGTCTGCGGGTAAAACAGTTATCTTGGTAGTAGTGGACAGGTTTAGCAAAATGGTACACTTTATTGCGTAACCCGCACTACCTAATGCTAAGACTCTAGTTCAGGTATTCATCAGTTAAATCGTGAAGCTTCACGGGGTCCCTTCCGATGTTGTTTCGGATCGGGGAACCCAGTTTATTTCTAAGGTTTGGAAAGCTTTTTGTTCCCGTTTGGGGGTACACTTGTCCTTTTCCTCAGCATTCCATCCTCAATCAAATGGACAGACTGAGCGTACCAACCAAAACCTTGAGACATACCTAAGGTGTTTTGTGTCTGAAAACCAAGAGGAGTGGTCATCATACTTACCGTTAGCTGAGTTTGCTATAAATAATCGCCGTCAGGAATCCACTGGCAAGTCACTAATTCTGTACTTTTAAAGAAAGGGGGTCATCAGGGGTTCCCGAGGAGGAACGGTTTTCGTCATCACTTTAATCTGTATGGCAGAAGGTGCAAGCTAACTTGAAAAATATGGGGGGTAAACATTCGCCAGGTCAGGACCTAGGAGTAAATTACTGTATGGTTGTCTACTAGGAATATTAAGTTAAAGGTTCACTCTTGGAAACTAGGTCCTAGGTTCATTGGTCCTTACAAAATAGTAGCCATCATTAACCCCGTGGCTTTTCGCCTGGAGCTACCTCAGACTTTTAAAATCCATAACGTCTTCCATAAGTCGCTACTCAAAAGGTATGTTGCACCTCTAGAACCGTCACCGCTACCACCCCCTCCTGTTATTGTTGATGGTAATCTGGAGTTTCAAATATCCAAAATTGTTGATTCTCGTCGGGTCCGCTGCTCTCTTCAATATCTGGTGCATTGGAGGGGTTATGGTCCCGAGGAAAGAATGTGGGTACCAGCGTCAGAGGTAAACGCCAACAGGTTAGTTCAGGCTTTCTATGCCTCTCATCCTGAGAGACCTGGTCCTGAGTGTCCGGAGGCCCCTTGTAGAAAGAGGGGTACTGTCATGAGGGTGTCAGGAGCCACGTCTGACTCAGTTATACCCGGGGTCAGGAAGTCGCAGCGGGTGGCTGCGCGCTCTATGTCTAAAGGTCATGCTGTTACTTAAAGGTAGCTTTCTGTGTTTGCTTTGCAATCCTTTTTGTCTCACTCAGGGATCTGTAGCTTCTTCTCCTCAGCTGTTTCTTGTCTGTCACTCCCAATCTCCTTATATTCCCCCTTCCCACTTCTCTGGTTGCCAGATATAGAGCTTCCTGCCTGGACTTCTATACTGACCCACTGGAGCTGTGTAGCTGCTGTTCCTGGTTGTCGTACCAGAGCATTACCCTCCGGATCCCGGTTGGGCTTTTGTTGTCCGCTGTTGTCGCCCACCTGGGCTTATATGTTTTGTCTGTATTGTCTGTTCTCTCCCTTACAGAGGTGTTTTCCTTTAGTGTCAGTGGTGAGGACTAGTGCTCCCACCGCCCTATTCACTACTTAGGGCTCAGCTTAAGGAAAGCCAGGGTTTAGGCACGTGAACGGCGTACGGGTGAAGTACCCGTCTAGGGAAGTCAGGTGCCAGCTTCTAGGTGAGTTAGGAGTCACCACCTTTCCTCTCCCTTGGACAGGGCTTTCCCTTTTCCCTCCCTTTGCGTCACACGTCTGTGATCGGTACGCCGGTCGTGATAGGAAGGCAGATTTTGCTGGACTGGTTTTTAGATGCCATGTCCCATTTGAAGCCCCCCTGATGCACCCTTACAGTCTTAGGCCTCTTTCACATGGGCGTCATGTTTGACACCCGGATAAGAGGCGGGTGCGTTGCGGGAAATGGGCAATTTTTCTGCGTGAGTGCAAAGCGTTTTAATGCGTTTTGCACGCGCGTGGGAAAAATCGGCATGTTTGGTACCCAGACCCGAACCCGGACTTCATCACTGAAGTTCAGTTTTGGGTTGAGTATTTTGTAGATTATATTATTTTCCCTTATAACATGGTTATAAGGGAAAATAATAGCATTCTCAATACAGAATGCTTAGTAAAATGTGGATGGGGGTTAAAAATAAAAAAATTACTCGCCATATCCACTTGATTGCGTAGTTGCGATCTCTTTTTCATTCATTAGTTGTCGGCTAAAGGACCTGTGAAGACATCACTGAGCTCATCACATGGTCCATGTGATGTGATGTCACCACAGGTCCTTTAGCTGGCAGCTAATGCTTGAAGAAGAGAGAAGAGATCGGCAACTACGTGATCAAGTGGATAAGGTGAGTTAATTTTTTTATTTTTAACCCCTTAATCCACATTTTACTAAGCATTCTGTATTGAGAATGCTATTATTTTCCCTTATAACCATGTTATAAGCGAAAATAATAAAGATCGGGTCCCGTCTCTTAGCAACCTTGTGGGAAAATCGCACTGCATTGCACTTGATTGCGGATGCTTGCGATTTTTCCGCAGCCCTATTCACTTCTATGGGGCCTGCGTTGCGTGAAAAACGCAAAATATAGAGCATGCTGCGATTTTCACGCAACGCAGAAGTGATGCGTGAAAATCACCGCTCATGTGCATAGCCCCATAGAAATGAATGGGTCAGGATTCAGTGTGGGTGCAATGCGTTCACCTCACGCATTGCACCCGCACGGAACTCACGCCCGTGTGAAAGGGGCCTTACAGTAGAAACTCCCAAAAAGTGACCCCATTGTGGAAACTAGGGGATAAGGTGCCAATTTTATTGGTACTATTTTGGGGTACGTATGATTTTTAATTGCTCTATATTACTTTTTTGTGAGGCAAAGTAACCAAAAAATTGCTGTTTTGGCACCATTTTTATTTTTTTCAAGATTCATCTGACAGGTTAGATTATGTGCTATTTTTATAGAGGTTGTTACAGCTTGTTACGGACGCAATTATATAAAATATGTCTACTTTCTTTGTTTGTTTGTTTCAGTTTTACATAATAAAGCATTTTTGGGAAAAAATTGTTTTTGTGTGTCCATTTTCTGAACGCCTCATTTTTTTATTTTTCTGCCGATCGTCTTGCGCAGTTGCTAGTTTTTTGCAGAAAGAGTTGACATTTTTATTGGTACCATTTTTAGGTACATATGATTTTTTTGATCAATCATTATTACACTTTATGGGGCAAGGTGACCAAAAAAATCGGTTGTTTTGTAACAGTTTTTATAAATTTATTTTTAAAGCGTTCGTCTGAGGGGTCAGGTCATGTGACATTTTTCTAGAACACATTGTTACAGACGTGGCAATACCTAATATGTGTACTTTTTCTTATTTATTTAAGTTTTACCCAATAATAGCAATTTTGAAACCAAACAAATGATGTTTTAGTGTCTCCATAGTCTGAGAGCCATAGCTTTTTTATTTTTTGACCAATCGTCTTAGATAGGGTCTTTTTTGCAGGATGAGGTGATGGTTAGATTGGTACTATTTTGGGGGGCAAACGCCCTTTTGATCGCTTGGTGTTGCCATTTTTGTCATGTAAGGTGACAAAAAATGGCTTTTTTAGCTGTTTTTATTTTATTTTTTTATGGTGTTCAGCTGAGGGGTTAGGTCATGTGATATTTTTATAGAGCTGGTTCCTACGGACACGGCATTACCTAATATGTCTCCTTTTTTAAATTTATTTAACCTTAACACAATAATAGCATATTTGAAACAAAAAAATGAAGTTTTAGTGTCTCCATGTTCTGAGAGCTATAGTTGTTTAATTTTTTTAAGCGATTTTCTTATGTAGAGGCTCCTTTTTTGTGGGATGAGGTGACAGTTTTATTTATACCATTTTGTGGGACATAAGCCTTTTTAATCGCTTGGTGTTACACTTTTTGTGATGTAAGGTGACAAAAAATGGCTTTTTTTACACAGTTTTTATTTTATTTTTTATGGTGTTTATTGGACAGGGTGGATTATGTGATATATTTATAGAGCGGGTCATTACTGACGCGGTGATACCAATTATGTGTAGTGTTTTTATTTATTTCATTTTTTTTAATGACATACAGTAAATGAGGATTTGAGAAAATTTTCACTTTTTTTTGACACTTTTCTTTTTATTTATCAAGACCATCTGTATCTTGAAGATCCAGTGGGCCTGGTGGCTATACAATGCATTGCAATAGTCATCTATTGCAATGCACTATATAATCGGTGTAGGGTGAAACATATACAAAAAACCTCTTCAATGTATGTATACTAATGCCAGAAGCCTGACTAATAAAACTGGGGGACTGGAATTTGTGATGTGTGAGGAGGACTATGACATAGTGGGAATAACTGAGACATGGCTGGATGATAACTATGACTGGGCAGTTAATGTACAGTGGTACAGTCTGTTTAGAAACGATCGCCAAAACCGGATAGTGGGAGGGGTCTGCCTTTATGTAAAGTCCTGTCTAAAGCCCACAGTCCGAGAAGATATAAGTGAGTGACATGAACATGTAGAGTTACTGTAGGTAGAAATACATGGAGGAAAAACAATAATAAATTACCAATAGGAGCTTATTATAAACCACCTAATATACCAGAGTCAACAGAAAATCTACTACTAAACAAGATAGACGAGGTGGCAAATCATAATGACCTTCCGATTATCATTCAAAAGAGTGTTTCTTCAGGGAGGAACAAAAATACCAAACTTCAAAAAAGCAAAAATAAGAATAAAAGTAAAATAAAAATTGCTAACTAAGAGAAGCCATAGGTCTAACTAACCGGGACAAAGTCCTCAAAAATAAAAATACAGCCACAAAATGGGATATTTTTAAAAGCATCCTAAAATCTAAGTGTGAGAGGTGTATACCTTATGGGAATAAAAGGATAAGGAACAAGAAGAAACCAATCTGGATAGATAGAACTGTAAAGAAAGCAATAAATGACAAAAAGAAAGCATTTAAATCACTAGAACAGGAGGGTAGCGAGGAAGCACTGAAAAACTAAGGAAAAAAATAGAATATGTAAAAAAACAAATAAAAGCGGCCAAACTAGAGACTGAGAGATTAATTGCCAAAGAGAGTAAAACTAACCCTAAAATGTTCTTCAATTATATAAATGGTAAAAAGTATAAATCTGAAGGTGTTATCCCTTTACATAGGGATGAGGGGGGAATTGCAGACAGCGATGAGGAGAAAGCAAAGCTATTAAATATTTTTTTCTCTACTGTATTCACTGAAGAAAATAAACTGTCATATGCAAATGCAGAATGTAAAATTAAATTCCCCAAAAAAGTGTCCTGCCAGACCCAGGAAGTACAGCGGCATCTTAAAAAGATTTAAATAGACAAATTGCCAGGACCAAATGGCACACACCTCCTTATCCTAAGATAATTAAGTAATGTCATAGCGGACCCTTATTTCTGATATTTAAGGACTCTATATTGACAGGGAGTATTCCACAGGATTTGAGCATAGCAAATGGGGTGCCAATATTCAAAAAAAAGTCCAAAAACAGAGCCCAAAAACTATAGGCCAGTTAGTTTAACATCTGTCGTATGAAGGTTTTCTAAGAGATGCTATCTTGGAGTACCTCAATAAAAATAAGCAAATAACGCTATATCAGCATGGTTTCATAAGGGATGGGTCATGTCAAACTAATTTAATCAGTTTCTATGAGGAGGTAAGTTCTAGGCTTGACCGCGGTGAATCAATGAATGATGTATATCTGGACTTCTCCAAAGCAGTTGACACTGCTTGGACTGGGAGAAAATGTCTGTATGGGGGTAAGTAAATGGCTCAGTGGTAGAAAACAGAGGGTGGTTATTAATGGTACATACTCAGATTGGGTCATTGTCACTAGCTGGGCACCACATGGGTCAGTATTGGGCCCTATTCTCTTCAATTTATTGATCTTGTAGAAGGCTTACACAGTAAAATATGACTTTTTGGAGATGGCACTAAACTGTGTAAAGTAATTAACACGGAAGAGGACAGTATCCTGCTACAGATGGATCTGGATAGATTGAAGGCTTGGGCAGATAAGTGGCAGATGAGGTTTAACACTGACAAATGTAAGGTTATGCACATGGGAAAGAATAATGCAAGTCACCAGTAACTACTAAATGGTAAAACAGTGGGTAACACTGACATGGAAAAGGACCTAGGAATTTTAGTGAACAGCAAACTAAGCTGTAGAAACCAGTGTCAGGCATCTGCTGCCAAGGCCAATGAAATAATGGGTTTCATCAAAAGGGGCATGGGTGCCCGTAATGAGAACATAGTCCTGCCACTTTACAAATGACTAGTCAGACCACACATGGAGTACTGTGTACAGTTCTGGGCTCCTGTAAACGAGGCAGACAGAGCAGAGCTGGAGAGGGTTCAGAGAAGAGCAACTAAAGTAATAACTGGACTGGATGGACTACAGTACCCAGAAAGATGATCACAATTAGGGTTATTCAGTTGAGAAAAAAGACAACTCCAAAACAAAATCTCAAAGGGGTACAGCTTTTCCTTTCCCCTAGGGGTATTTCTGACACTGAATAGGGCAATTGGAAGAGTCTCTGGCCATGGTTTAGCAGTCTCTTGACCCATTTTCAGAATTTTTAGTTTCAATATGCCGTTCATTCTTTCAACTTTGCCGCTGCTTTGTGGTCTGTATGGGGTATGGAAAGCAATGTGAGTCCCTAGGGCCACTAGCTCCACAGCTGTGAAGGCAGTTCCTTGACCACTTTCTATCACTTCAGGTACCCCAAATCTGCAAACAATCTCATTTAACAGCTAATTCACTGTTGTCTTCGCTGTCTGATTCTTCACGGGATAGGCTTCAGGCCATCCAGAGAAAATGTCTGACAACTAGAGCATACTGGAGGCATCTGTATATGGTCAATCTGTATCCTTTGAAAGGGGTACAGAGGTTTTGGTGAACACTTGACAGGGACTTTTTCCATTTTCCCTGGGTTGCATCTGGCATAGACCATGCAGCTATTTACATGTTGGGCAGTGTATGTGGAGATGGCTGGAGCAAGAAGATGAGGATATGAGGTTTTTCATGGCTTCCTTCCCAAGATGAGTAGGGCCGTGTGCCCAATTTACAGTCATAGGGTAAACTTCGGGGTAGGCATATTAGATGTCCAAGATTCCACATGGAATCCTCATCTGAGTCCAGGTCCCGCTCCCTTCCTACCCAATTCAGCCACTTCTTCATCAGATGGTTCATTCTGTCTGTCTACCATTTGTCCCCATAGATTCCTTTAGAAATTCCTGCATAACGAGATCCATCCACAAACAGATTGAGATCAGAGTTATCCAACATTGTTTCAGTCACATTTGGGAGAGGCCCAGTATCTTGCTGTCACAGAAGTGCCATGGTCTGGTTGTAGTGGACCGTGACACTTTTTCCGTGCATGCTTGTTGCCAGTGGCAACATAGTTTTTGCATGTTTACACACTTTCCCTTTAAGGTTGTCCCTTCCCATTTTGGTGGGTACGGAGTTAATGCGTGAGCAAGGTGGAGCTGGGTGTGGGCTCTTATAGTGCTTGAGCTTGGAGCCTGAGGTTAGTGGGACTTCAGCTTCTTGTGGAACTGGAGTTATGCTGCGATCCTGGACCTTACCATCTGTCCAGTTTGAGGGCCACTTTGTTGGACATAGTTTGTCTTCCCATAGTATACTCCTTGTTTCCTACCTTACCTGTGTGGTTGTTTGGTGTGGGTTTATGTCTTGTTTGTAGTTATATGTCTGGTCTGTTGGTGTTGTTTGTCCCAGCAAGTATGCAAGGCGTTACCCTGTGTGTTGTGCCTCCGGTGAGGGGGCTTCTGTGTTCCTCGGAGAGGGAACAGCATTGACCACCTGCCTGCGGAAGTGGGCTCCGTGGTTTTCCAGAGGGGTGAATCACAAATCAGCAAGCTGTAGTTGTTCCACCCAGTTGTTGTGGCAGGTAAGTGCTGGTTGTTCCAGTGTGTGTCGTTTGCGCTTGGCTCTTACCTGCCATTATGTGTTTATGCTTGCTGTCTGTTCCTTCCTAGTTGCTAGGTCTGTCTGAGACTACGGTTCATCCGTGTCGTGGATGTACCAGTCGTCTCTTATTTCTGACTCCTATTTTAGGGATCGTTAGGGTCAGCAGGACTCAGGTTACGGAGTATGAGCCCCCCTACCATCGAGGCCGGCTCATACAGTTAGGAGGTCAGGGATAGGTTGACGGTGGTGTTAGGAGGTGACCTGCTACCTTTACCTCGGTGTCCTGGCCTAGCTGCTTCTCCACTTTCCCATGCTATACAGTGGGTAGTTTCCCCCACTCCCTGCCGTGACACTTGCTTAATCAATTCCAAGCAATCATGGCAATCTCCAGAGTAAAAAGCATCATCAGAATAAACATCTCCCTCCTCAACAATCCCCCCTTGAGGAGAAGGAAGGAGGGAAGCAGAGTTGAGAAACATGACACCTAGAGATATTCAGTGTCCGGAAGGAGAAGAGAACACCCTACAGCCCCCTCCCACTCACCTGCATTGCAGGACCAACAATGCAATGGGGAACAAATGAGGCCACAAGCACCACAAGCACCATGATCTTTGGGCTGTGAATGAAGCAAGCGCCTTGAAAACTCAGATTGTACCAAACCCCCACTCCCTGCTTTCTGCAGTACCACCGGATGCAGCGGCCTTAACAGTCATTGACCTACAGATGTAGCAGGGTTAGCACTCCCTCTGTTAACTCAAATTTCTTAACGCATTTCATTATCTTGAGAAAAAAGCCATTGAAAAGCAATTGAAGGTGTTTGCTTAGATTAGATAACCAAACTCAGAAATCTCAGAAAAAAGGAGTGCTAACCATGCTACAGGTCAATGACTGTTAAGGCCGCTGCATCAGGTGGTACTGCAGAAAGCAGAGAGTGGGGGTTTACAATCGGAGTTTTCAAGGCGCTTGCTTCATTCACAGCCCAAAGATCATGAACCATCCTGTAGGTGTCAGGTTGCTCTTTTTTACCTTTCTTCCTCACTGGGAATGGAGAGGTGGCGGGACCTATAGCACCAGCCTTTAAGATGGCCCGTAATTGTTCAGTGACATCGTCCATCTGCGCTACAGACAGGGGATACTGCAGTTTGCGAGGGAGAACTGCACCTGGTTTCAGGTGTACCATCAGAGGCTACACCCGTAGTCTGCCTACATCCTGTTGTTGTTTTGCTCACAGCGTCCCAGGTATGACAGATAAAACAGCAGCTGGAAGTAAACTTTCAGGCGGACAGTCTTCTAGAGACGTAAGAGCGGCCAACATGACTGTCTCCTCTGGCTGAAATTGAGTGGAAAAGGTGACTGTACCATTGGGCTGAAACTGTATAGTGGCTTTCATTTTCTGTAGCACATCTGCACCCAAAAGGTTAAGTGGACACGTGTAGGAGACTACAAACTGTGAAAGCACTTCATTGGACGGCTGTGGTCCAAAATAAACACTGAGCGGTTTTATTAAGGGAGAGGATCGCACATGGTTATCAATGCAGATGCACTGCACAGTAATGTTGTTTAGGAAGGAGGGGTCGGGGATCTCATTACGTCGGATTATACTTCTGGCTGCACCAGTATCCACAAGAAAAGTGTGTATGTCTCCCCCTAGATCCACCGTGGGGAGGGAGGAGGGCCAAGAAGAACAGAACAATACTTTGGGCGTGCAGTCTTTAGAGACCTTTGGATCTGAGGTTTTAATCCATCGACAAAAGTACTAGACAGAATTCTAGTTTGTACTGGGTCCTGTTTAGAGAACCCCAGGTCCTTGAACATTTGCTCCATTGGGTTTGCAAATTTTTCCACTGACTCTGCCTTATCTTGTTTCATAGCCTCAATTTGGATCACCTGATCGGCCAGTCTGGTCCTAGCCCAAGTCTCTAACAATTCACAAAAATGCACTCCAGATTGATCGTTTTTTTAGTATTCTTCATCCCCATTGTTCGGGGCTGGCAGTTTCATAGCCATGGTAGGCCAAAAAGAATCCCCTGCCATAATTTGAGTAAGTCCATACAGATCTCTTCATGTGGCAGAATGTGCTTTTCTGGTTTGTTCTAATGTCCTATAGAAGGGCATGGGATGTTGTTCTGGGTCAGGGAGAGAGTTCACCATATTGGTGGCCTGTGTAGGGTTAAGTCACGTGTCTCCCCTGATGGATTATTTCAGGGGGAGGCTTAGGGGTCCGGGCTTGTCTGGTCTGGACCTCTATTTGTCCGGTAAATTTGGCCACCTCCAGGTCTCTTTCTCTCTCCATCTGCACTCCATATTTCCCCTGGCTCCCCCTCCCCTGCTGCTCCTTGCAGGTGCATGAAGGAAGAGGTGCTGACAGGAGCACTGACTGCTGGGTCTTGAGGAGGTTTTGTCTCTTCCTCCTGCTGCTCTTTCTGTACCCACGTCTTCACTCTAATCATGATGGGCACATTCAAGGGATTCAGGGGTGGAGTAGGATGGGCAATCTGACCCCCTGGCATGTAATATTGCAGTGTCCCAGGGGGTCAGTAGTGTAGCTTTAGGTATGCTGGGCTTAGTAGTGCAGGGCAACCCACTAACCTGGGACCGACTGTCGTCTTCAATCGGGTCAGCACTGGAACAGGCAGGTGATGAATGTCGTGACGCCAGTGCCAATTGAACGGTGGCACACCGTGTAGTGACAGGTGGAATAATTGAGGAATCCTTTTACTTAAATATCAGGATAACTTTACTGAACGTAGTTGCAAATAGATGAACAGTCAGTAGGTACAGTTCCAGAATATTCCACACGTTACAATACAGTCACAGCAGTGGTTCAGACTATTAATCAGTCGCAAAAGCTATCTTCAAGACAGGCCTCCTAGGATCAGGGCTTTCCTCTTACTTTCAATGCAGCAATACACTTCAGGCAACTATTCTCTCTGCAGGGGTACACTTACTTCCTCTCCTGCTTTAGTTCCTGGCTGTAGGCAATACTCTCAAGGTCCAGACACCCAGATCACAGTGATAACCCTTGAGCAAAGGTTTTGTAGAGGTTTCCTTCTCTCCTGGTGACAGGCTCTATACTTGATATGCGAACTGCCTTGCTGGTTACACTCTCTGTCCAACTTGCTAGTGACAGGCTCTTATTTGGAGTACCTCAGGTATACTTGACCTGGAAAACTGGGTGGGAATGATCCTCCACACCAGTGGTGCAATTTCTGCACTAGTTACTGAGTCCTGAATCTCTCAGAACTAACTCTGAACTAGAAACTTCCAACAACTAACTTCCTAGGCTAGGCCCTGGCCTATTTATACTAAACTGGGGGCTCCCTCTGCTGGCTGGAATATGAATTGCCTGCTACAGGCCTAACTTTCTTAAAGGGAGATACACATTAAAATATAGCAGTGTCGGGTAACCTACCCGTATGCTGCATTATGTGCCATCTGGATTTAGCACGGGATACAGGGGGTTATGGGCTTCAGCATTTTCCCTGCAGCATCACTGACTGAGTTTTCACAGGGCTGCACTGTATCTTCAAATGTTATCAACGGAGGATCGGGGCAACTTGGAGTGGACTGTCTGTCACCCTGCAGTGGGGCTGGACAGGGCAGAAGACTATCTGTAATGGATCAACGGGTGTGGACCCACTGTGCCACTTACCGGTTTGGCTTTGGGCCAAACTTGGGACCGGAGTCTAAGTGTCCCCCTGGTTTTCACCCTTTATCCCGCTCCAGGATGCAGAAGTTGGACTCAGCTGCAAGGGAGACACAAGGTCGCTATATGTATATTATGTATATAACCACTGGATGCAAAGCCCCCTCCAGAAGGTATCTCCATTCTTCCAAGGCCATCTTGATAGCAAGCAGTTCTCTATCACCGATGGAGTAGTTTCTTTCTGCAGAAGAGAAGCGCTTGGAGAAGAAACCACACGAGACAAATTTCCCCTTGGAGGTCTTCTGTAGCAGGACTGCACCTGCACCAATAGAAGAAGCATCCACTTCTAGGAAGAACTGTTTGGAAGTGTCTGGATGATGGAGGATAGGAGAAGCAGCAAAGCAATCTTTGAGTTGTCAGAAAGCAGACTCAGCTTCAGGGGTCCATTTCTTTGCATCCGCCCCTTTCTTAGTCAGCGCAGAAATAGGGGCTGTGAGAGAAGAGAAGTTCGGGATGAACTGCCTATAGAAGTTGGCAAATCCCAGAAATCTTTGAATGGCACGGAGACCTTGAGGATGGGGCCAATTCAGGATGGCAGAGACCTTGTCGGGATCCATTTGCAGACCAGTGCAGGAAACAATGTACCCCAGAAAGGGTAAGGAAGACTGCTCAAAGACACACTTTTCGAGCTTGGCAAACAGACCATTCTCCCTTAAGCGCTGCAGAACCAGGCGCACTTGTCTCCGGTGAGTGGACAAGTCGGTTGAATAAATGAGAATATCGTCGAGATACACTACAACACACTTGTATAACAGGTCCCGGAAGATGTAATTTACAAATTCTTGACAAACTGCAGGAGCGTTGCAAAGGCCGAATGGCATAACCAAGTACTCATAGTGGCCATCACGGGTATTGCCTTCCACTCGTCGCCCTCACGGATTCGGATCAGGTGATATGCACCACGTAGATCTAATTTAGAAAATATCTGTGCGCCTCGGATACGGTCAAACAATTCAGACATCAGGGGCAGAGGATACTTGTTCTTGACTGTAATCTTGTTCAGTCCACGATAATCTATGCATGGACGGAGTGACCCGTCTTTCTTGGACACGAAGAAGAAACCGGCTCCAGCCGGCGAGGTAGACTTCCGGATGAACCCCCTCTCCAGGTTCTCCTTAATATACTCGGCCATAGCCTGTGTCTCAGGCAGGGATAAAGGATAAACCCTTCCACAAGGAGGAGAAGTCCCAGAGGCTTCGCCCGACGGGTAGTGAAAAGCTGGCACTGGGTCACCAGGGCTTGATTGACAAAATTCCCGGCAGCGCCAGAATCCAGGAAAGCAGGTACCAATATACTGGTTTTCCCAGCAGACACCATTACAGGGATAAGAAGTTTGGGAGAATTGTCTTTTTCGCCTAGAGTCACTTCTCCCAATGAGCCTAGGCGCTGAAGTTTTCCACCTTCTGGGGGCAGGTACGAACAACATGCTCCTTTCCACCGCAGTAGAGGCACAAGTTCTCTGCTGGCCGTTGCTGGCGCTCCTGATCAGAGAGCTTCAGGCGATCCACCCTCATAGGCTCTTCAGACGGAATCGCAGCAGGAGTCTGAACAGTCCTCTGGAAAACAGGTGCAGGTTTAGACGTCCGCTTGATCCTTGCAGCTTGATAAAAACTTTCACGAAACCGCACGTCTATGCGTGTGGCCAACGTGATCAAAGCATCCAGAGAGCCAGGGAGGTCCCTTCCCGCTAGTTCGTCCTTGATGCGGTCACACAGACCCTCCCAGAATACGGCTCGTTGAGCTTCATCATTCCAGGACAGTTCTGCGGCCAGTGTACGGAACTGGATTGCGTATTGGCCCACTGTCCTAGCGCCTTGACGCAGAGGCTGCAGACGAGGCACGGCCAGGTTCCTTAAATACTGTACGGAAAGCAGTTAAGAAGGTCTGTAGGCTTGCAGTCTCAGGTCCGCTTCGCTCCCATATAGGATTAGCCCAAGCAAGAGCTTCTCCAGAGAGCAGAGATACAATGAAAGCCACTTTTGCTCGGTCAGACTGGAACTTGTCTCCATGTAGCTAAAAGTGGATCAAGCATTGATTCAGGAACCCTCTGCAGGCCTTTGACTCACTGCTGAAACGTGGAGGCAAGGGAAGTTGGACAGCAGACGGGCCTTGGTATGCAGACGATGCACCGGAATTAGCAGGAGTTGCTGGGACCTGTAGTACCGCAGGAGCAGTAGTGGGTAGAGCGTCCAGACGTGCAGAAATTGTGTTCAGACACTGCAGCAGGACATCTCGGCGTTCACTCTGGCGTTGCAGCTCTCGGTATAAATCTTGTACCACAGGCTTGGGCTTGCCAGCGGGGTCCATAACCTGAGCAAACTGTAATGGATCAACGGGTGTGGACCCACTGTGCCACTTACCGGTTTGGCTTTGGGCCAAACTTGGGAGCGGAGTCTAAATGTCCCCCTGGTTTTCACCCTTTATCCCGCTCCAGGATGCGGAAGTGGGACTCAGCTGCAGGGGAGACACCAGGTCGCTACCTCAAGAGTGGTCCCAGTTAAGTGGCAGCTGGCCGGGCAGGCCAGAAAGCCCCGATGCTAGCACCGGGGAACAGGCAATATAGCAGACAGCTGCAGGATAATGCTGAGCTGAACAAGCGGTATAGCAGAGCTAGTGCTGTGAGAACAGCAGAGCTGAGTTAGTCCAGGTAGAGCTGGTGTAACAATCTGCACAGCAGACAGAGGCGTGGTCGACAGTCCGGGTCTTTATTTTGAGAGCAGCGAGGTACAAGAGGATCAAGCAGAGACGAGGTCAGGATACAGGCAGAGGTCATAAACAGGATATCAAATGCAGGAACAACAGGAGCCTTAGCTGTAGGAAGTACAATATTGCTCAGGCATTGCAGGAAGGGGGAAGCATCCTTATAAAGGTGGTGCCTGGCCAGGATTGGAGAGAGGGCGGAATCAGGGGCGTGCATTAACCCTTAAGGTACCAGGACGCCTGCGGCTCCTATAAGATACAACAGAAGCTGTTGTAGCCTGTGACAGCGCAGGAAAACGGGTCCGGAGCCTGCAGCGAAGAGACTGAGCACCGCGTGCAGCTCGACTGAGGTACGTAGTCGGACGCACTGCACGCTGGCGGCTGCCAACTGCCATTGTTACACTATCTAAACTGGGGGGGGTGTCTACGGACCGGAGCTGGGTCGTCAGAGGCCCTCCCACTTCTGGAAGAGTGGGGCCAGGGGGCACCACAAGCAAGAGATGTATCTCGGGCATCAGGATTCTGCTGCCCACAATGCGCGCACGTCCATCCTGCTGGTCCTCTCACTGTCACCCCAGAGTGCTAATCACCAGATACTGCTCCACCAGCGCTATTATAGGGCGGCAGTATTACACTCTGTGGCATATAGACATACGCTATCAGACCTTCATCCCATCTCTCTGAGCCTTCGTTAGCAGCCAGGTGGTCTGCTGTTCGCTGCCAAGCCTGTGCAGCACTCAGTAAGCCTTCGTCACACAATTTTCCACGGCAATGTGCCAAAACTTTTCTCCACATTGCAGAGTTTAACTCTCCATTTTCATGACCACTAGCTAACTTCATCAACTTTTTGTAATGTTTCACATGCTTGCTACCCTCTTCCCAGGCCACCAGCTGATGGGCTGTATATTCGCCCTCAGGCAGAGAGTGCAAGTGTCCCATGGATTTATTTACATACAACCTGCCAGTCCAGGACTAATCCTCCGCCACTCCAGGCAGATAATTTATAGTCTTCCTGGGACTCCCAAGGACCACACCCTCCGTCACTAAGACAGATAAATCAGTAACCCCTAAATCAAGCCCCGTCTCAGGGCACCACGGGGCTACTCCCTCTGTCTGGACAGGACAGATAATTTAGTAGCCCCTAATGCGGCTCCGACCCACTGCCAGTGGAAATCTCTTACTCTGCTTACCGGTTAAGTGTGAAGGTGCCTGACACAAAAAACTACATGACGGACAAAACACAACCACAGAAGAGCAAACTCAAACTTTCCTCTAAGTATTCTAGGAACTCAGGATTTGGCATCAACAGAAGTTGCTACTATGTACGTGTAAGGCTACTTTCAGACCTGCGTTTGGTGCAGATCTGTCTTGTATCTGCACAGACAGATCCGTACCGATAATGCAAACAATTGTATCTGTTGCATTATCATGAACAAAGTCAAAATGGATCCGTCCTGAACACCATTGAAAGTCAATGGGGGATGGATCTGTTTTCAATTGCACCATATTGTGTCAATGAAAACGTATCCATCCCCATTGAATCAGGACGGATCCGTTTGGCTCCACATCGTCAGGCGGACACCAAATCACTGCAAGCAGTGTTTTGTTGTCCGCCTTCAAAGCAGAATGGAGGCGGAACGGAGCCAAACTGATGCATTCTGAACGGATTCTTATTGATTTAGAATGCATTGGGGCTAAACTGATCCGTTTTGGGCCACTTGTGAGAGCCCTGAAATGGGTCTCACAAGCAGACCCAGAAACGGCAGTGTGAAAGTGGCCTAACAGCAACAGCAGAACAGATTACCACAGCACAGTGGAGTACAGTAAGAGGCAGATGAGATAACCAGAATTTTCTCACCTTGTCTCTGAGGATGCAGTCCTCATCCTCAAGCGCGGTCCACCGTGCTCTGGGAACCCCAAACTTCGGCTAGCGATGCTACGCCTCCTGAGCCCCACCTATCAGGCGTCAACTGTGGAATATGCCCTCAATCAGTGCTGATTATGTTTGCTCTACTGCTCCAAATTAATAGTAACCCAAGGGTTTTACGTGCACGGAAGAAAATAACAGCGACACATACAGGGGTCAAAGCAAATTCTCATTTATTACAAGAAGTACAGCGGGTTATAAAGACATCAGAGGGGCATTCCCCCTGAGGCATGTGGCATTGTTACATTGGCTAGAATATGAAAAGAGATAACACTTGGCATCTGTGCATTGTTTTACTAACTCTGGTATGTGAACTATGTAAATATCTAGCTGTAAGCTCAATATTGTAATGGAGTTTTCACTAACATCAGAAAAGCATATATGACGTAGCAAAGAAGCATGTTCTCTTTGGTAGGATGGAACCATCGTGCTCTGGAGAGGATAAGGTGTTGTCTGAGAGCTGGAGTATATGGGAACTTTCTTGGCTGACTCAAAGAATGATGGCCACATCTCTATCATTTCTATGTTACTATCCCAGAAGGTGTTAAAAGTAACATGTTACCCATAAAGTAAACCATTTAAATCTGCACTGCAAAAGCTAGGTGGTCTTTCCCTTTCTGAACTGTGCTGTGTACCCAAACAACAGTTTAAGTTCAAATGTATGGCTTTTAGGTACCCGGTAGAACCTGCCTAATAATTTAGAGGTGTATCTTAGATGGCACCAGCTGGGCACAACATATTGGCCACTGAAATTACATATCTGTGTAAAAATTGCCACTTTCAATGTATACCATCTGCTGTGAAATATTGTTTGCAAAACGCCTGTTGAGTCAAAATGCTTACTGCATCCCTTGGTAAATACTGTGAGAGATGTGGTTTCTAAAATGCGGGAACATCTTTGGGGGTTTGTTTTTATGTTTCACCTCAGAGCCTCTGCAGTTGTCGGTCAGTGCTGCATAAATCACAAAACTAGGCCTCAGATGCACATACTGTAGTGCTCTTTCTCTTCTGAACCCTGCAGTGTGCCCGTACAGCAGTCTATGACCTCATATAGGGTGTTGCTATATTCAGAACATGTGTAACAAATTGTGGGGTGCATTTTCCCCATGTTAACCTTTGTGAAAAGGAAAAATCTCAGGCTAAAACATCATAACTATTTTATGAGGTATATCTATCTGTCTAAAAAGCAGAGAATTCAAATTTAACAAAAAAAGTGATTTCTTTCAAATTTTTGGTAAATTTTAGATTTTTTAATAAATAAAATTAGGGATGAGCGAATCGACTTCGGATGAAACATCCGAAGTAGATTCCCATAAAACTTTGTTCTAATATTGTATGGAGCAGGAGCTCTGTACAGTATTAGAATGTATTGGCTCCGATGAACCGGAGTTATTGCTTCGCGAAGTCTCACGAGTTTCATCCGAAGTCGATTTGCTCATCCCTAAAAAAAACTATTGACTCAAATTTACCACTAACATGAGGTATGATGTATTACAAGAAAACAATCTCAAAATGGTCTGGATAAGTAAAAACATTCCAAAGTTATCACCACTTAAACTGACATGTCAAATTTGCTAAATTTGGCCCTTTCAGAAAGGTGAAAAATGGCTGTGTCCAAAAAGGGTTAAATCTTACACATTTGCGACTTTTTAGACTTAAAAAAAAAAAAAAAAGTTGCAGTGATAAATCTAAAGTCATATTGGTTAACATTGCAAACCACATCCACTTTCCCACAGCGGAGTAAATACTGCATAAGCTTGTTTCGTGACTTTTTAAAGCCAGAATTCTGTAGTGCAGGGCATGATAGATTCCCCATATTCTCTCATTTTGACATACATTCTAACTATATCTTGATTTGGAAGCACCCCAATAGATACAAGGGGCGAAGGACCAGGGTAACATTAACAGTGGAGCTAAAGGAGCTCCTGCTCTAGCTCCAAGACCCCTGTTTGTTTTGAGCCTGGGGAAGCCGCCCCACAAAGGAAGAAAAAAGGTTCTGTAATGCTGTTTTAGGCACCATAGTTCACAGTAGGAACTATACAGTCACCTGTATTACCTATAAAACCTCCATACAAGTGTTGAGCGAACCCGAACTGTAAAAGTTTAGGTTCGAGTTTGGTGTTCGGCCGTTTAATAAAGCTTGTTGAAAGGCTGCAGGGCAGCCATTCAACAAGCGTTTAACTAGTGTGCCCTTAGAAGCCATCACAGCCATGCATACTAATGGCATGGCTGTGATTGGCCAGTGCAGCATGTGACCCAGCCTCTATATAAGCTGGAGTCGCGTAGCACCGCACATCACATCAGCTCTTACTAGTGTAGGGATAGGATGCTGCTGCTGTGAGGGAGAGATTAGGAAAGAATCTGATATCAGAGTTTGTAACATTTTTGCACCCTGCACTGAGCCCAGTAACACAGTTATACAGTTATACAGTAATACGTTTTAATCCGTCTATTAGTTAGGTGGGTGTCGGCGGCCATTTTGTGTTATGTAGTGCACTTGCACCTGCATAAGTGCCAGGGACAATAATTAAATCCTGTTCTTGTAGTTCAGTGGATGACATATATACGGTACATTTTTTAAGTGCACCTGCACTGCCTATGTGCCAGGGGAAGGGAAAATAATATAGCTAATCCGTCTGTGAGTTCAGGGACCCAGGGGGTGACATATTCACATTTGTTTCTGTAAAGTACCCCAGTGCTGCATATGTGACAGTGTAATCAATTCAGTAAATCCATCTGTAAAAATCTTGAGGGACAAATACATGACTGGTGCATTGTCGAGTCGCTTACCCCTTAACCTCCACCCTTCCCATCCAATAATGACAGATTCCGCAAGTGGATTTTATGGACACAGCAGCCTTTTATTAATAACATAAATACAAATAAATACCATAAATAATAACTTAACCCTTGGCCTTCCCACTTGAAGGCCCCACCCTAGAACCTTACCAAGAACCTATGAATGACAACACGGGGAGGGTCCTTGGAGCCCCGTAAATGTCGGATAACTGCCCCGCCCTGAGTTAAATTACCTCTAGCCGTAAACGCCAGCTCAGAGGCAGGAACCGGTAACCAAGGGCAACCAACTTGGGACACTACCCGCCATATCACACCTTAAACCATTACCTGGGGAGTCCAGAGCCTCCTTTGGCTCCCTCCCCACCACACCAGAGCCACCATAACCACCAACTCCAAGGACCCCCACCGCCCCAGGCCGCCATGACAAAGCTCCCCATCAAACACTGCCGGGCCACCCATAATCCACTCGAAACCATCCTGGCCCTACAACCCACCCCATAAAACACTCAAGGACTCCTACCCAACCGAGGCAACCAGCAGCCCAAATGGGTGGGTGGGTGGGGGCTGCTGCCACACTGCTGTCCTTAAAAAATGGCCCCTTTTCCCGCCCTTGCTAACCCTTTTATGCCCTTAGCCACTCCCCCATTCCTTCGTCACTATCCTTTCTCCTTAACCCTTAGTGAACCGAATCCTCTCCCTCCAAGCCCCAGTCATGCCAGGCCTCCATCCAGTCTTGCAGCCCTATTCCGGCCTGCACTTGTTTTTTTTATTTTTTTTTGCTGCATTTGTGATAGTGAAATACAAATCAGTAAATACAACTGGGACATTGTGGGTGGAAAAAAAATCACTTTTTTTTGCTAGAAAATACCTTTGGGGCCTGTGCTACATTTGTGATAGTGAAATATAATCAGTAAATACAGTATCAGTAAATACAACTGGGACATTGTGGGTGAAAAGATCACCTTTTTTTTTTTTTTGCTAGAAAGTACCAGTGTGGCCTGCACTGCAATTCTTATAGTGAAAGAAAATCAGTAAATCCATATATTATAATATATAATATATTCTGTAAATCCGTCTGTTAGTTTGGTGGGTGAACGCAAAGAATGAGGAGAGCGTCAAATAAGGGACGTGGCCCTGTTTGTGGTGCTGCTGGTGGTGGTGGAGCTCCTGTTGCAGGGAGAGGACGTGGTCGATCTATGCCAGCTACACGCCCAAATGAAATAACTTCCTCAGGTTCGCTTAGGCGTCAGAACGTTCAGCTTTATTTTGTAGGCCCGAATGCCGCATTACAAATGGTGAGGCCAGAACATGTACAGGCGATAGTATTGGGTGGCTCACAGTGCATCCAGTTCTTTCATATTGTCTCCCACCTGGTCACCTGCAGCTCAGTGGAAGCACAAGGCGAAGGCAGAGGAGAAGGAAGAAGTCGCCAACGCAGCTGGGGCACCGCTAGCACCTCAGAAGGCAGGGTTAGCATGGACGAAATGTGGAAAAGCTTTGTCAGCACGGCACAACAACCAGCACCACCAGCTCATATGGAACGTCTTAGCAGAAGGCAGCATTTCAGCAACATGGTGGAACAGTATGGATGCACACACCTACACGTACTGACTGATGGGTCTGCCCCATTCAACTTCTGGGTCTCCAAATTGTCCACATGGCCTGAGCTTGCCCTTTACGCCTTGGAGGTGCTGGCCTGCCCTGCAGCCAGTGTATTGTCTGAACGTTTGTTTAGCACGGCAGTTGCGTTATCACAGACAAGCGCAGCCGCCTGTCCACAGCCAACGTGGACAAGCTCACGTTTATTAAAATGAACCAGGCATGGATCCCACAGGTATTGTCCGTACCTTGTGCAGAATAGACATGTATACCGGCCTCACCCAGCACTTTGTTTGTTTTCTTATCTATATTTCCCAATGTTTTGGGGTCTACCCAAATAAAAAAAAAAAAAAAAAGTGTTGTTGGCGACTACCTCCGCTTCCACATACACCGCCTCGTCAACCTCCTACTCCATATGGACCTCTTCCTCCTAGTTCAAGATTATTATTTTACATTTTTATGTATTTTATGTTTAGGTTATTTCCCTATCTACATTTGTTTGCAGGGCAATTGTCCAGCTCTTAACCCCCATTTTGCTTCCTTTTGCAGCCCTCTAGCCCTTTCCATTACTTTTTTAGAGCCATTTTAGTTCCCCAAAGTTCGGGTCCCCATTGACTTCAATGGCGTTCGGGTTCAGGGTCAAGTTCGGGTTCCGAACTCGAACTTTGCAATTAAGTTTGGCTGAACCCGAACTTCCAGGTCTCGAACTCTAATTATGCACTTGGTTCACTAGCAGATGGAGTATGGTTGCCAATGTTTAGTAACTCCTGGCACTACAAGACCTTTCTGCCATCATCTCTTGAGCCAGAGATACTCCATCCTCAAGCTCCAGCAGAATCATCTGGGCCACATGTGCCCTCTTTATTAGCTCGAGCAGAAATTAAACCTGCAGTTCCAAGTTTCACCACAAGAGGTCGTCAGTGGATCACAGATGGAACCTCTACTGGAGTTACAGCTGCAGAGAACACCATAGCCAGTAATAACAGCCCTGAGAATTCCACATTTCAGGATCCAGTTGCTGCAAGAGACTATGGGTTCCAACCAGGCCTGACGTTCTTCAGTAAAGCTGGAAGACCTAAGAGCCTGGCGAGCTTCAGGAGGGTGAGATACAAGAGACTGTTTGTTTTAATTTTTGGGTCCTACACAGCCACCCTCCTGCCTCTAACCTACAAAAGGGACTCCCTTCATCCATTTCAAGTTAGCACCTATTGAGCCTTACCTTCTCAGGTTAAGCAAAAGAACCACCTGAAATCTGTCATGCAACGTTTAAGCACCTTGCCCATTGCCATGGACTCTAATGGTTCTGAGCCACTGTGACCTGCAGGGGCGTAGCTATAGGGGGTGCAGAGGTAGCAGTCGCTACCGGGCCCAGGAGCCTGAGGGGCCCAAAGACGCTTGTGTCGCATAAGAAGACACACAAAGCACTGAGGGAAGGGGGGCCCAAGCTGAACTCTTGCACCAGGGCCCATGAGCCGTTAGCTACGCTCCTGGTGACCTGGCTTTGTGTTTCTGGGACTCTTGTATTAAGTGAGCCACAAGTCCAGGACTTACTTGTGTTTGCACTTTAGGTGGACTTTTAATATATTGTATTTTAGCTAGTTCGCTAGTAACTCCACCTCATGGACTGTCACTCAGGACTCTAGCACTTGTTCATTTGTCACTGTGGTAGTCAGTTAGAATCTAGGCTATAAATGTTGTGCATATGCTCCATTGCTCTTAACTCTTTTTTCTCCACAGCATAGGGAGGGAAGGGTGCCAGTTTTGATCTATGTCTTTGGAAACCTGTGCTCTAACACCACAGATGGATCCAAGCAGCAACCGAGGACAGCTTGTTGGTACTGTGTAATTTGGGTTCAGTACCTTCCTGCTTGAGTCAGTCGGGCCAGTATTAGCTAGTCTGGCCCAGCCCTCTCCGGGGCTAAAGGTGGGGGCTGGTTCTCCTGGCTCCAGTTTTTCAGTGTGGGTTTGGGGTAGGCAGCCATGAGGATGGGTCCTGGAGGAGAGGGAGTAGACTGCAGCGCTTCTTTCCATAGGCATGAAGCTAACAGATCCCCGTGTGTCCTCTGCTACTCCTAAGATAAAGTGATTTAAAGGCTACATTGGGTCAGTCATCAAAGCAAACAGTTTTAAGCATAACAGGCATTGTTGCAGTGAGGAGAAAATACGGTAAAGACACCTGTCACACCTTAGCTGGAGTACGGTTGACAAGGTTCGGTAACAGGAATGGAGCTTACCATGATGGCATCAGTGACAAGATGGTCAGTGGTTCCTTTGTGAAGAATCCATGTTTGGTCTGTGTCGGTTTGCTAGGCATAAAATTAATTTTCTAAGTATTGAAAACCACGTACACCCAACTGGTGTACAAGGTGCAAAACTGGCCGTGCGCCAAAATTGTGTTGCACGGTCGGACAGAAAACGGTACTTGCAAAACTTTTTACGTCTAAAAGTGTCGCAAGACCATTAGTAAATGTGCCCCGTAGACTTCAATGGGCATGTTTTTTACGCATCATGGATCAAAGTGCATGTTTTCTTCACAGACTCATGGTCAGTGGAAAATCATGGATGTGTGAATAAACATAATATCATCAATGGGTACGTGTGATACTGATTTTGTGAATAAGGCCTACTGTAAATGATATTTAATAAGGATGCTTAAAATATTACAGTACATAAAATTGTACTTTGAAATTGTTAGACAATATGACATAACAGTAAGCTGCTGTGAATGAGTTAAAAATACCCCAGCTCCATCTGCCACAACACATTGAGCCGACGACTATGCCTATTACTCGGCCACAGTTAGATGCGAATCACCTGCAGAGAGTGCCCAGGTGCTCAGATCGTAATTTGCAGCTGCTCTTATATTCGGAACCTAACTGGAGTTGGCCACATGAGTAACATCTCTGGAATAGGATGAATTTTGGTCTGATATCAGCACAGCAGATGTGAGCTGGACATGAGGTCTGGCTTGGAGACACGGCAAGGTTAACATGGGCAAATGAGTGCTCCGAGTGGCTGAGCAGGCCAGGAATGCTTATAATCAGAGATGGGTGTTGTTAAATGAGCTTCTAATCACATTCCCTTTCCCTAATTGTCTCTTTTATAATATCAACTTCTAATGAAATATCATGTCTGTCAGGCTGTAGGTCAATGAAGGACAATGTGGGTGCAAATAAGTGAGAATGGTTCATTTCTATAACACATTGCTAAGAGGAATAAAGTTTTCAATTAAACTGAAAAAATACAGAATTTAAATGTGAGCAATAAGTGTAATATTAAAGATTTTTATAGACAATTGTACATTTTATATATTATTCAAAGCTGCCAAACTGATTCCTTTCCATAGCAAAAGCATCTACCTTTTCTCCATGTTGCTCTAATTCCCTGCTGGCAACAACCTGGATTAGATTTATTAACCAGCATAATACTATATCTATTAGAACCAATTTGTTTATTCGGTGTTCATTGCTAATAACCACATGGTAACCGGCCAAGCCACATGGGCATTAACAATGAACACCAAATAAACAATTTGGTTCTAATCAATTAATGTGCCCTACTACTTGATTAGATACACACTACTCGGCTGCATGGTGGATGTGTCCCTGTCAAGGCAAAACTATGCCATGTGGCCATATCCTAAAAATACGACCATACTGTTTTTTTATGCAGTTTTTGAAGCTAGAATTTTTGAAGATGTGGATCATGAAAGAAGTGAAAGTATTAACAACAGATGCTACTGTTTTTTAAATCACTGATGGTATTAGCTTCACAAACTGCGTTAAAAAATCTGAACATGTGGTCATACCCTAAGACTGGGGCTACATGGGCATCTTGGCTGTGACACCTATCGCAAGATACTGTACTGTACCAGATAGATCATCAATATTAAAAGCCGGGAGAACCCCTTTAACTATCACAAGGGCCCAGTAGTGGATTGTTATCAGAAAGACACCACTGAGTAAGGTCGAGTTCAGACTTCAGTTATTTGGTCAGTTATTTCCATCAATTATTGTGGAAAACCAGGTATAGGTCCAAAACACAGAACTGGAGGAAATTTTTACATTATACCTTATCTCTGAGTAGGCTTCTCTACTGGATTTGGCTCACAATATCTGATGGAGATAACTGACCAAATAACTGAAATGTGAACTCTGCCTAAGGGTGCTTTTATCACCCCACTGTTAGGCCTCTTGCACACAACCGTGTGCTGGCCGGGCCCAAGCTACGGACCGCAATTGAATCGGGTCCGCGATCCGATCCGTTCCGCAAAAAGATAGAACTTGAAAAATAGAACTTGAAAAATAGAACTATCTTTTTGCATAACGGAAGCACGGAACCCCCACGGTAGCACTTTGTAGTGGTTCCGTTCCATGCTTCCGTTCCACACCGCATCTCCGGATTTGCGGACCCATTCAAGTGAATGGGTCCACATCCATGATGCGGAATGCACATGGCTGGTGCCCCGTGTATTGTGGACCTGCCATATGCGGGCCGCAAATACGGCCACGGTGGGGCAACAGCCTTGTGGAAGAGGCCTTAGTCAAGGGAAGCACTGGTTGAGTGCAGAGATGGTGAAAGTTGATGATACCTCGATGTTGTCTACAGAAAATACCTGGACATCAATTTATAGCTGTCAAGGTCCCTCCCATGACAGAGGTGAGAAGATCTGAGAGACTGGCGGCACATGAGGGTATCTAACAGTCTCTCTGTTTTCATCTTGCAGTGTTGTTGTTTGGTAATGACCACACCTTTTGTCAGATGCAGCTTGTGGGTCATTACTGAGGCTCTATTTAGTTCTGACTCGCACTGCTTACCCTGCGGTTGATATTTCCTGCTGGAGTTGGTTGAGCTAAATGCATATTGTTTTGCATTTTGTTGTTCGCTTGTGTGTTGTTGTCTAGACCTCAGGGAGATGCTGGTTCCTTCATCTGGGGAGGATCCTGTAGTCTCATTCAGTGCTACCACTCCTAGGGCTTTCCAGCGTCTCCAGGGCTAAGGTTCCGGTGTATGAGTATTTCCACCTTCTGAGTCTACTCATACTGGCAGGAGTCCGGGAGAGGTCTAGGGATTCAGAGGAGGTCACCATCCCTCTCCCTTAGCTTTGATGCCTAGACTCTGGTCTCTTCCTTCTGTGTGTTATCTGGTGTTATCCCCTCCCCATTACCCGTGACAATAGCTCAGCAATCAAAAGTCATCATGGCCTGAATAACTCCCTACTAACTGTAGTGAATGGCTTGATAATCTGCTATCTAGTGACATTGCGTCGGCATAGATCCTGCATGTTATTTATCTTTACAGACAAAAAAGCATTTCTGTCAGGTATCTTTTAAAGGGAGTTTGTCACCACAATTTGACATTATAGACCACAGATTGGGGTGACAGATTCCCTTTAGACCCCTTTCACATCAGCGTTTTTGCTTTCCGTCCTAGAGTTCCGTCCTCGGGGCTCTAGGACGGAAAGATACTGATCAGGATTATTCTAATGCATTCTGAATGGAGAGAAATCTGTTCAGGATGCATCAGGATGTCTTCCGTTCAGTATGTGAATGCTTTTTGGACGTTGACAAAACGTGCTGCGGATTTGTCTCTGTCCAAAAATCCGGAAGACATGCCGCAAGGACGGATCCGAAATTAATGCCCATTGAAAAGCATTAATCCAGATCTGACTTTAAGCTAAACGTCGTTTCGGCTCATCGCTGGATCCGACATTTAGCTTTAAAGAATGGTAACCATGGCAGCCAAGTCCCGGCTGCCATGGAAAAGCAGCGGGGAGTCGGGGGAGAAGCTTCTTACCTTCCGTGCGGCGGTCGGGGCGCTCCTCGATTACATCACTGGTTTCCTGCGTCGCATGGTTCACATAGCTATGCTATGACTTTAGTAGCGTCCTGGCTGCCATGGTTACCTGAAAGCATACTGAAGACTGATCAGTCTTCAATATGCTTTCAGTTGTCTTGCATTGTGACGGATCCGGCGGGCATTTCCGGCGAAGGAAGTGCACGCCGGATCCTTACAACGCAAATGTGAAAGAGGCCTTAAGGTTATATTGTAATCTGGAATGCTGTATTCTTGCTGTGATCACTTTACACGTGTGCATTAGAGGAGGCATATAGCGCTTACAATTTGATACTAATTGACAGCTGCACCCTAATGGTAAATTATTAACTTAGTACAGGTGTTTGCTGCTAGAAATGACCAAAGTATTGACATACAGAGGAAGTGACTGATGTTAGTTTCTGATTCTTACATGTATACAGCACTCCCAGGCGTTCTTTCTTGTGGGTGCACGTCCCCCAGGGATGGTAGATAAGTCCCTGTATTCACATCAATGCAGTAAATAAAATAAAATAAAAAAAACGGAGACAGCACGTCCAATGCCAATTGTGGTTTAATCCGGATGCTACGTTTCGGCTTTCACATCAGCCTTTGCTTGAAAAAGGCTGATGTGAAAGCCGAAACGTAGCATCCAGATTAAACCACAATTGGCATTGGACGTGCTGTCTCCGTTTTTTTCTTTTCTTTTCTGCATTGATGTTAGCTTCTGACATCCTTTCCTCTGATTAGGAGGTATCACTTTAAGGGCTCATGTACTTGGCCGTTGCTTGACCGTGCCCATATTGTGGCCGACAAACAGTGGGTACGCAATATGCAGGCCTCGGCAGTGTGCTCACCCATAACGGATGGGTCCGCAATCCGGAAGGTGCCGTGCGGAATAGAGGCACGGAACCCCACAGAAGCAATACGGAGTGCTTCCATCGGGTTTCTCTCCGTGCCTCCGCATCACAAAAAATAGAACTTGTTCTATTTTTTTGTGATGCGGACAGATCACTGACCTATTCAAGCAATTTGCGGTCCCTAATGCCCAGGAACAGGCTATCTAATTCCTAGGGCTCAATAGCAGGTCAGAAACGGCCCCCAACCTTCTTGAAAAAACATTGAACTATGGTAATGCAAACATTTGGTAATGCTATTTGAGCAGTAACCAAAGGATGCATTGCAGTGTCACATTAGATCAGGGATCAGCAACCTCCAGCACGCCAACTGTTCTGAAACTACAACTTTCACTTTGGTGGAAATAACAGCCAGGTACATGCTGAGAATTGTAGTTTCACAGCAGCTGGAGTGGTGAAGGTTGCTGATTCCTGCATTAAATCTTCTGCACAAAGGAGGACATGTGGTGAAGCTACACAATAGAAAACCTAATCATGTTTTTTCCTCTTATAAAAGAATTCTATATTCCTACACATTGACACGCACCCCCAGTTACACCCATGCCCAGTATACACCAAAACCTTTGCTCCCTGTTTTGTTAAGCCAAAGAGACATACAGTACTTCTCTCCCCGTTAGGTGGTATTCTCACTGTGCATTCTTGATATGCATCCGGATACAAATGGAATGGTCGACGGCCCCATTAAGTATAATGGGGTCTGGCAGATATCTGTACGCTGTTCCAGCAGACAAGTGGAGAGTCGGCCGGACACAAACCGCTGCATGCTGCGGTCTGTGTCCGGACGGTTCCCTGTTTGTCTGCCAGAACAGCGTACTAGAGGAGGTGTGAAATTAGCCTTAGCTTGGATGATATTTTTGTCCACTTGTAATGCTTAATAACAGTGACACCTATATTGAAACCCCGAGTGATGGTTAATTTTGTCGCTGTCTATGGCCAGTTACACAAGAGTATTCAGTACAGGAACCAGTTAATCACAGCATGGGTTCATTTTATGCTACAGGGTTAAATGTTGTGATTTAATGTTAAAATTCCTGGCTCTCTATGCACTGTGTATTCCAAATGGTTGGCAGTCTTAGCCTAGTTACCAGGGTGATGTTCTGGTCCCACCCCCTGGCTAGTTGGTGAGTTTTTAGCTGAGAAAAGGGTGATACAAGGCTTCCATGTGTGAGCTCCTGCCAAGTAGACCCTAGAGAAGCCTCATCCAGGAAACACCATTCCTGAGACTGAAAAGCTGCCATAGAACAACTTAACTGAGAGACAAACCCTAAGGTCAACATAACAGACATTCTCAAAAGGTCTAAAACCACCAAGGCTGTGCTAGAGTCAGACAGTAAGGTAACATAAGTTTATGGCAATAAGACTTTATTTATTTACTTATTCACTAGCCCCTATATCTGCCGATCTGCCTTGCACTCATCTACATAACATCAAAGGGACACTGCTTAACACCAGACAGAAGCCCCAGAAAGCCCATTATGTGCCCAGAGTGTCACGGTGGGGAGTGGGGTAAACTCCCCACCGTGCAATGTCCAAAGCTACTGGACCAAAGTGCAGGGAAAAGAAGCTGGTCACCTCCTAACATCTCCCTAAAGTCACCCTAGTCTCCTAGTAGCATGAGCCGCTTCCAATGGTAAGGGGGCTCATGCCCACGAACCTAGAATACTAGGAATCCCTGCATTGCCCTAAAAGTTGGGGACGGGGCAGCGACCACCTATTCATCCTACACCACGAATGAAAGAGGTCTCCAGAGGCCCAGAAGCTAGCCGGAAACTAAACATAATGTTGTAGCCATACGGCAGGTAAGTATAACATGACACTAAATGTAACCAACACTTACCTGCCGCAGCCGTGGAGGACGGACGCGCCAAGATCTACCCGGACCTCCAGGGGAACACCAGATGCACGGAGGCTCCGGCAGGAAACACACAGTCTAGTTTAGTAATCACCCCTCTGGGCGACGAATCCCCTTGCGAATACATCCAAGCTTCATGCAGGCCTGTACACACCTACACGGAGCAAACACCAGACGTACCTTCCACACAAACCCACACCAAAACCAACACACAAGGTGGGAAAGGGAAAAAGGAGAAACACACAGCGTGATGACAAAGGACATGCCAAAGAACCTTGATGACAATCAAGGGTGGCTCACACAGATCAGAGCTCCTACACCCAGCTGACAAACAAACTGCCCTCAGGCTCAACAACACCAGAATATAAAGAGCTCTGAGGCCACACCCAGCACACCAAGCACACACCAATCTAATTAACCCTGTGCACACCAAGACGGGGAGGAGAAGTGCACACATGCATAAACACGTTGCCACCAGCAACTGAATGTGTGGCCAGTGAGTAACCAAGCACACCACATTTAAAGGGATAGTGTTCTGCATGCTAAACACCACGTTGTCAACGGCAACCGCATGCACAGCGGAAGTGTCATGGTCCACAACCAGCCAACCACGACACAGCCGTGACACAGAGGAAAGAAAGGGGCTGCTCTAAAACTCACTGCATGGCCCCAAGTTGGAGTGAGGACAGCAACTGTAAACCACTACCACTCCTATCAGTGCCATAACTACCACTCTTCTCCTTTCAGCTCTGCTTCCAGCTTTCCCTCTGCAGGATCGCTACGCATGCTCTGTGTGCGAGCAGTATTTCCTGGTCTGAACACTGCTCCTCTGGAGTGAACTTGTAGTATCACAATGATTTATGATGAAGTGAATTCCTGTCTCACCAAGTGTCTACTGAACTTTAGTCACATAATGCAGTGACTATGGTACAGTAGACCTGCGGTGACACAGGTCTCACAATTCACAGAATCATAAATCATTATGATGTGGCAAGTTCACTTCAGAGGAACATTGATTAGTCCAGGAAATACTGCTCCTATGTTTCCCGGACTCATAGGCGTGCGCAGCCTATTGCATTAGGGGATGTGCGCGCGTGTGTATCTAATAAATATAAATATATATATATATATATATATATATATATATATATATATATATTAAGCAAGTATTGCTGTGTTTGTGGGAGGGGAGGCTGTCTACAAGGCTATTTATAGGCACCTGTGGGCCCAGGCTGATGCTGATTCAGCTGATTTCTCACCCTCTGGGTCAGCTCTAGGATACAGCAGCATGGTGTGGAGGCTCCTTACAGCTGGGCGACGGCAGAATCTCTCAGGAAGGCACTGGTATTCATGGTAGGATCAGAGTGGTTTGCACGGGACCCACGCTGTGGTCCGCGATATATAGCGCTCTGGGATGAAGCAGAGTCTGGGCGCTAATGCTTGAGCGATGGCGTCAAAATTGTTCTTCTGGCTTTTCAGAGGCCTGCGGCATACATATCGGGGTAGCATACCTAAGAGTAGGTATGGTTGTATGAAAAAAAAAAATCTACGATACCTGGTTTACATTTGGGGTGCGTGTCTACAGTTGGCTCAAGCTATGTACGCTGTGTTTAAGTGTTGTGTATTAATGGTCAATGAGGCAAAGAAAAAAAACGAGAAAAAAACAAAACCCCCCCAACTGCATCGTGTGCAGGCTCATTCACGCCTGGGCAGCGACAAAGTGCCAGGCGAGTGCTGGCATTCACTGTAGAATCGCACTTGTTGGCATGAGACCCACACTGCGGTATGCGATTCGTAATACTCTGGCACGAAGCAAAGTTGGGCGCTAATGCTCAAGTGACTGTTGTTAGTATTTTTGTCCGGCTGTTTAGGGGATTGTTGGGGACTATTGCATATAGTTATTGGTGTTGCATGCGCCTGGAGTAGGTATGGTCGCATGTTTTCTGATATCTGTATCATACGGGACGCGTGTCTCCAAGCTACGCACGCTGTGTTTAAGTGATGGTATTATTTAGTTATCTCTCTGGAAGGGTCATGTATCAAGGGTCATTAAAAAAGAAAAAAAAAAAGTGCATGTTTTTCTGTCACCTGTTGTACATGTGGGGCGCACAGCCGCAGTTAGCACCAGACATGCAAGGTGTTGGTGAATGTGTATCAGTGGTCCATATATGGGGGCACTAGCAGGTTGATCAAGGCACCTATATTTGAGTACTGATGCTCTGGTAAGTGTGTTTAATCTATAAATTGTATGTTTTGGGCCTGCATGTGTCAGCGGTTCTGTGCTATTGTGTTGATTAATTGGCGTTGCATCAGGGTTTATGTTCAACCACGTTTATGTTTTCTTACAGGAACACGAGGTGGTGTTGTGGTGACCATCATTAAAAAAAAAATTAAAATAAAATCCTGCATCATTATGTGGAGGTTCGCAATGGCAGAAGGTGCCAGGCGAGTGCTTGCATTCACGGTGGGATCGGACTTGGTTACACGGTCCGTGACTTGTAGCGCTCTGGGGCGAAGGGGGTTGGGCACTAATGGTAGAATGATCATGGTTAGGTTCGTTACCTGCAAAAGCTACGTCTGTGTGTCTGCATTTACATTTTGTCCTATACTCCATTTACTACCAGAGCTGCGTTCATGCATCTGTTGTATCACGTTAATACTCTGCTCACTTTAGATTGCATTTATACGGCTGCTTTATATCATGCTCTTCCTGCTCACACTCAGAGCTGCGCCCATACCATGTGTTGGGCACTACTCACATCCAGAGCTGCAGTCACCCACCTGTTCTTACACCATGTGTTTATACACTGCTTCCACTTATAGCTACATTTTCCTTTTTATTTCGACATCATGGTTAGCCAGTATTTTCACTAGGGCAGTCAGCACACCGCTCTGACACTGCTCTCCCGATAAACATAATAGCTGCGTTCTTTCAGGCTTGCTTATTTCCTCGTTGGTTTGTTACAATTTTATAAAAAAAATAATAATAATATAAAAAAAGAAAAATATTTATAAAAATTATTATTTTTTTGTGTGTTTCAGTCCTGGTTTGCATTTACTTCGACTGGTCAGCTTTACTTCTGGTTCATATTCACTCAGATTGGTCTCTTGCCCCAGTTAACCAAATTAGCCAATAGGAGTACGTTTCCTACTATATTTTCACAAATCCTTCATTTGTCAAGATAAGGGTCTTCTCTCAGCGAACTGCAAGGCCTCTGGCTCTTCGTTTTCTCTCATCTGTTCAAATTCACGGATGGTTAATGTTTGTTTATGCATGTGGTTCGCTTCACTAATGTCTATGCATATCCCATCGGGTCTGGCTCACATTTAATTACTTATCGTCACTGTAAAGTCATTTAGTTCAGTCTCATGGCTTCGAGGGGTCTCATGGCTTCAGGGGGGCCCGACGATCGCTTCGGCCTCATGGCTCCGGGGGGCCCTTTGACCGTCCTTCATGTTGTTCGTTAGGGGTACCATATGGTTGTAGGCTGTTTAGTGTCTTAGGTTCCCTGTCAGAGGTTCATGGTTACACGAGTTCCCAAATCATACTGGTGCTGCATAAGTGCTTTATTAAAAAAAAAAAATCTGCCATTTGAGTCTCGCATGTATGGCTCCGCCATTAGTCTCCCATGCATTGCTTCTCCGTTTATGTTTTACTCACATGACTCCGCCATTAGAGTCTCACGCATGACTTCTCAGATTTAGTCCTACACATATGACTCCACCATTATAGTCTCTCAAGCAATGCTTCTCCGATTAAGTGTCCGCCATTAGAGTCTCTCACGCATGGCACTGCCATTAGAGTGTTTCGCGCATGGCTTCTCTGTTTGTTTTACACACATGACTCCGCCATTAGTCTCACGCACGGCTTCTCCGATTTAGTGTTACACATATGACTCCGCCATTAGTCTCACGCACGGCTTCTCCGATTTAGTGTTACACATATGACTCCGCCATTAGAGTCTCTAACACATAGCACTGCCATTAGAGTCTCTCACGCATGGCTTCTCTGTTTATGTTTTACACACATGACTCCGCCATTAGAGTCTCTCACGCATGGCTACTCCAATTAAGTGTTACATGTATGACTCCGCCATTAGAGTCTCTAACGCATAGCACTGCCATTAGAGTCTCTCACGCATGGCTTCTCTGTTTATGTTTTACACACATGACTCCGCCATTAGAGTCTCTCACGCATGGCTACTCCAATTAGGTGTTACATGTATGACTCCGCCATTAGAGTCTCTAACGCATAGCACTGCCATTAGAGTCTCTCACGCATGGCTTCTCTGTTTATGTTTTACACATGACTCCGCCATTAGAGTCTCTCACGCATGGCTACTCCAATTAGGTGTTACATGTATGACTCCGCCATTAGAGTCTCTAACGCATAGCACTGCCATTAGAGTCTCTCACGCATGGCTTCTCTGTTTATGTTTTACACACATGACTCCGCCATTAGAGTCTCTCACGCATGGCTACTCCAATTAGGTGTTACATGTATGACTCCGTCATTAGAGTCTCTCACGCATGGCTACTCCAATTAGGTGTTACACGTATGACTTCGCCATTAGAGTCTCTCACGCATGGCACCGCCATTAGTGTCTCTCACGCATGGCTTCTCCAATTAAGTGGTTCATATATGACTTCACCATTTGAGGTCGGCCACGTGGCCCCACCACAAGTAGGTTTCATGTCTTTTTCCGCCACTCGGGCTGAGGGTGTTGGTGTCGGGCCTAAGTCCTGGGTATCAGTCCGTCTTCCAGTAGGAAGTACAGTAATAGGCGCAATTCACAATGTCTCACGACAACAGACATGACAAGTCCAATCACGACTACAGGCGCAGCATACATAGTTATCACGACCGTTAAGCTTATTTCCTGTCACAACTGCAGGTATGGTGTGTACGTTCTCTGTCCTCATTACAGGCAAAATTAGCTCGTTAATTGAAATAGCCATGTATTCGTGTTGATGGTTCCCCAGGCCTGGTGAGTTTATACATTCCACTTAATCTACTAATAGAGAAAGACGGCATACGCCATGTTCTAACTTTTTGGCCCCTTATATATAAAAGGTGTGGCCTGGGGAATAAGTAGAGGTGTAGTAGTTTGCAACCAGGAACAGTTGGTGCCCGATCAGAGCCCTCGGCGAATGCTTGGAATCCATTTAGGCCTTCCAACAGATTCACCATTGTTTGTTTCAGTCTGGAGCTCTCAGGATTCAGACTTTCTCGTAATATGTTCACATGTTGTTACATAGGAGTAAATCGTTTCTGATTAGCGGCCACTCCTTCAATCGCATCAGCCACCTCCAAGAACGATGTGCCGGTTCACATGACAAAGAGGTAAGGTATATGGTAGTTACTGTGGTATGTACGATATATTTCGCACCTTCATCGGGAAATGTCTTTTACGTTCAAAGTGGGTGTAGTAATGGTATGTATATATTTTACTCTAACCTAAGGTCTGCTCTTTGGCCCCTTTAGGCTGCCTTACCGCAGCAGTTATGGCACAATTCTACTGCTTGTTGTAGATGGGATTAGATAGGTTAGGTACACCTTTCTGATAGCCAATCCGACCACAAGTATTAAGCAAGTATTGCTGTGTTTGTGGGAGGGAGGCTGACTACAAGGCTATTTATATGCAGCTGTGGGCCTAGGCTGGCTGATTGCTAGGCTATTTATAGGCACCTGTGGGCCCAGGCTGATGCCGATTCAGCTGATTTCACCCACCCACCCACACCATCTTACAGTCATTTCATATTAGGGTGGCCCCCTTTAGGCTGCCCTACCGCAGCAGTTATGGCACAATTCTACTGCTTGTTGTAGATGGGGTTAGATAGGTTAGGTACACCTTTCTGATACCCGATCCGACCACAAATATATATATATACAAATACACCCTGCATGCATACAGACCTGCACTCATATAATTATTAATATAAACAAATATAAGTTAAATAACCCCTGTATAATAATGTACCCTGATACCCCTAGTTATATTACTCCCTGCATTGTACCCCTCCCTCCCCCTTCTCCAACCACCCAGCATCCTTACTCACATAAAACAAGTAATATATATAATATAGCTTACAGTGAATGACTGTAAATCCTTACAGTTCTGAAGACTCCAGCAGGCTCAGGATCAGTGCACTGGGCAGCTGGACTCAGTGCTGGAAGTGGGCACCGCTCTGCAGTTCAGAAAGGAAACATATAAGACGCACCTAGGTTTTAGAGGGGGACAATAAGAAAAAATATATTTTTCATCACACCATAGGTCAGACCACCAATCAGACCCCAATGTTAATCAGCCCCCATTAAGACCTCAAATCAGACCCCCAATCAAACCTCAGCTCAGACCCCAATGTAAATGACCCACAATCAGACCTCAGAGAGGAGCCCCATGACTCTCATTACCCCCATATCAGCCCCCATGCCTCTCATTAGCCCCCCATTATGCCTCTCATTAGCCCCCATTTGCCCCATTATGCGCCTCATTAGCCCCCCATTATGCCTCTCATTGGCCTCATTAGCCCCCATGTGCCTCTCATTAGCCCCCATGTGCCTCTCATTAGTCCCCCATGTGCCTCATTAGTCCCCCATTATGCCTCTCATTAGCCCCCCATTATGCCTCTAATTAGCCCCCATGTGCCTCATTATGCCGCCAGCAGCCTCATTTTTTATAAAAAAACAAACAAACACTTACCTTTCCTGCTCCTGGACGCCGCCGCTCCTCGTAGTATTCAAAGATTTGGTTGCACCAAAAGAGAACGTTAGTGCTGTGTTTAGGGATCCTGCCCCAATAAACGTAATAAATAGAAACACAGCACAAGCTTAAATTCTTAATTGCTTGGTAAAGTTTTATTTCATTCCAACAGTGGCAGTACGTGTGTAAACGTTTTCGACCCGTAGGTCTTCTTCAGACACTGTGATAAAATATAATAATCATGTTGAAATAATCAAAAATGAAATAATCAAAATTACGTAGTCATCAATGTCGACAAGTATAATCAAAAAATCAAAAAATAGGTTCGAATATCAAATTCAGATTTTGCCAGGGTTACAACATTATGTAGTCAGGGAAATTCATATGACAATATATAACGATTCAGTGAGGCGGAGAATTAGTCCATGATTTTACAATTAATCAACCGTCAAGTCCATGGTCCAATTTGAAGGAATAGTCCATTAAATTTCAGTAGATCACAGGTAGACCAGGTATTACTTTGTAGAATATGAATTTCAAAGTGCATTAACCAGGAAAGAGAAGCAGCCATGACTATAGGAGAATGCATAAGTATATTCATTGTAAGAAAAAAGATATATTCTTACCTATGCCGATCGTTGGAAACAAGAGTGAGATGAACTTTTGTCATAAGGAAAATGCGCATGGTTTGCGCTGATCGGGTAGCATGTATGCATCGCACGCCGCCCCCTTCTTATATGTGGGGTTGCGCGGTCGTATTCGAATCGGCAGGAGGTTGGTGCCGCACTTCGGACGCCATGCGTTCCACCGGCCGGAAGTACGTCAGCCGGTGGAACGCAAGAGACCGGAAGTTGCGTTCCAAAGTACTGTTTACGTTCCATAGGTATCTTAGATAATGGAGATTGGTTTAGCAGACATGAACGAATGACGAAGACTTCATTTAGACTTCATTTTACATGTAGAGGATTAATTCATCCATCTCATTTGTTATTTGTAACCCAAAAATATTAAATATGCAACAATGGCTATACTGGGGATTCTTGAGAATTCTAAGCTGTATCTATCTACTGAGAGTACTTACTACTTGAAGGGGTTTCTATAGTAATGAATCAAGAGGCCTATGGGAAGAAAACAAATATATGTTAGGATGAAGCAATGTATTAAAGCGTAGATATATTACTAAATCAGGCATTGAACTTCATAGTCTCTGTTCATTCCTTTTGGGTATAATGTATCTAGGGTATAGATCCAAAACGCCTCACGTAACTTTAATTGCTTAATTCTATCCCCTCCTCTGCGTGGTGATGGTACAGACTCGATGACTTGGAACCGTAATTGTGGGATAGTATGTCTGTGGGTATGAAAATGTGCTGGTATGGGTAACAGTAATTTGTTTCGACGAATATTGGATTTGTGTTGACAAATTCTATCACGAATTTTTTGAGAAGTTTCTCCTACATATGCCAAGCCACATGGACACTTGATAATATAGACAACGTAGTCTGAGTCACATGTGAAAAATTCCTTAATTTTGATTGCCTCTCCTGTTTGAGGATGAGTAATGATTGGGCCTCTTTGGATGTGGGAGCACTGAGAACAATGATAGCATGGAAATGTTCCTTGTTTAGGAGTCTGTAGGAAAAGTTGTCTAGGTATAGCGGTACTTGAACCAATGTCTGCTCTGACTAAATGATTTCTTATATTTTTCGGACGGCGGTTACATGGCAAAATTGAGTTATTAAATTCTTTCACATTAGGATAAGCCTTATGAAGGAGGGGCCAGTGGTTGCGTAAAATGTTGAGAATTTTTTTGGTAGTCGGATGATATGTATGTACAAACGGGATTCTCTCTTTCTTATCAGGTTTTGGTACAATTGTCTGTCGATTGTGAGGAGATGATGTGGTTTTTAGTGTACGTAAAGGATAGCCTCGTTCTTTAAATCTATTCAACATTTCTTCTTGTCTAGTTCTCTTTGTTAAGGGGTTATCGACAATGGTGTCGATTCTTTTCAATTGTGAAACGGGAAGTGATTTAACTGTCGCTGGTGGATGGAAACTGGAGTAATGTAGGAGATTGTTTCTATCAGTAGGTTTGCGGTAGAGATCAGTAGTTAGTTTACCTGAGAGTTCCTTGGTGACCAGTGTGTCCAAAAATGAAATGGAGAAATGATCAAAGTGAATAGTGAACTGAAGTTCCGGCCAAATGGATATGGATAAAACCCAATACATTTCAGAAATAAAACGACAACTTGACGACCATATGGTATACGAGAAGCTAAATCAGAACCCGACATCAACAATTATGACCCGGATCAAGACAGTACTCCAACATTATCTCATCAAAGGGACAATAGATCAAAATACAGCTAGTTACCTTACAAAAACATATCCTATCACCCCGGTATTTTATATTCTCCTAAGATTCACAAAAATTTACAGAACCCCGGCCGCCCAATAGTAGCCTCTACAGAATCCGTCCTGTCCCGTTATCTATCTTTTAGAAAAGATCCTTACGCCATACATTAAACTTACCGATTCATTTCTTCTCGATACGACTTCATTCCTGAACATCATTCGTGGCATCGGTCCACTATCCCATGATACCCTTTTTGTCACATGGGATGTGGCCAGCCTTTATACATCCATCCAACACGAGAAAGGGATCCTGGCAACAAAGAAACTCTTAACTAATACAAACCTACACGAAGATGTAATCTCATTCTCTCTAGACCTGTTGCAATTGGTACTACAGAACAACTTTTTCCTATTTCAAGACACATACTATTTACAAAAGCAAGGGACCGCAATGGGGGCCAATGTGGCCCCCCCGTATGCAAATGCCTTCATGGCCGATTTCGAAGGAACATTTGTTTACACTAATCCATTATACCAAACTCACTGTACTATTTGGAAAGATATATTGACGATATCTTCTGTATCTGGCAAGGCCCTAAAGATTCATTACTCACATTCCATACGTACCTTAATTCCATTTGGCCGGAACTTCAGTTCACTATTCACTTTGATCATTTCTCCATTTCATTTTTGGACACACTGGTCACCAAGGAACTCTCAGGTAAACTAACTACTGATCTCTACCGCAAACCTACTGATAGAAACAATCTCCTACATTACTCCAGTTTCCATCCACCAGCGACAGTTAAATCACTTCCGTTTCACAATTGAAAAGAATCGACACCATTGTCGATAACCCCTTAACAAAGAGAACTAGACAAGAAGAAATGTTGAATAGATTTAAAGAACGAGGCTATCCTTTACGTACACTAAAAACCACATCATCTCCTCACAATCGACAGACAATTGTACCAAAACCTGATAAGAAAGAGAGAATCCCGTTTGTACATACATATCATCCGACTACCAAAAAAATTCTCAACATTTTACGCAACCACTGGCCCCTCCTTCATAAGGCTTATCCTAATGTGAAAGAATTTAATAACTCAATTTTGCCATGTAACCGCCGTCCGAAAAATATAAGAAATCATTTAGTCAGAGCAGACATTGGTTCAAGTACCGCTATACCTAGACAACTTTTCCTACAGACTCCTAAACAAGGAACATTTCCATGCTATCATTGTTCTCAGTGCTCCCACATCCAAAGAGGCCCAATCATTACTCATCCTCAAACAGGAGAGGCAATCAAAATTAAGGAATTTTTCACATGTGACTCAGACTACGTTGTCTATATTATCAAGTGTCCATGTGGCTTGGCATATGTAGGAGAAACTTCTCAAAAAATTCGTGATAGAATTTGTCAACACAAATCCAATATTCGTCGAAACAAATTACTGTTACCCATACCAGCACATTTTCATACCCACAGACATACTATCCCACAATTACGGTTCCAAGTCATCGAGTCTGTACCATCACCACGCAGAGGAGGGGATAGAATTAAGCAATTAAAGTTACGTGAGGCGTTTTGGATCTATACCCTAGATACATTATACCCAAAAGGAATGAACAGAGACTATGAAGTTCAATGCCTGATTTAGTAATATATCTACGCTTTAATACATTGCTTCATCCTAACATATATTTGTTTTCTTCCCATAGGCCTCTTGATTCATTACTATAGAAACCCCTTCAAGTAGTAAGTACTCTCAGTAGATAGATACAGCTTAGAATTCTCAAGAATCCCCAGTATAGCCATTGTTGCATATTTAATATTTTTGGGTTACAAATAACAAATGAGATGGATGAATTAATCCTCTACATGTAAAATGAAGTCTAAATGAAGTCTTCGTCATTCGTTCATGTCTGCTAAACCAATCTCCATTATCTAAGATACCTATGGAACATAAACAGTACTTTGGAACGCAACTTCCGGTCTCTTGCGTTCCACCGGCTGACGTACTTCCGGCCGGTGGAACGCATGGCGTCCGAAGTGCGGCACCAACCTCCTGCCGATTCGAATACGACCGCGCAACCCCACATATAAGAAGGGGGCGGCGTGCGATGCATACATGCTACCCGATCAGCGCAAACCATGCGCATTTTCCTTATGACAAAAGTTCATCTCACTCTTGTTTCCAACGATCGGCATAGGTAAGAATATATCTGTTTCCTTACAATGAATATACTTATGCATTCTCCTATAGTCATGGCTGCTTCTCTTTCCTGGTTAATGCACTTTGAAATTCATATTCTACAAAGTAATACCTGGTCTACCTGTGATCTACGAAATTTAATGGACTATTCCTTCAAATTGGACCATGGACTTGACGGTTGATTAATTGTAAAATCATGGACTCTAATTCTCCGCCTCACTGAATCGTTATATATTGTCATATGAATTTCCCTGATTACATAATGTTGTAACCCTGGCAAAATCTGAATTTGATATTCGAACCTATTTTTTGATTTTTTGATTATACTTGTCGACATTGATGACTACGTAATTTTGATTATTTCATTTTTGATTATTTCAACATGATTATTATATTTTATCACAGTGTCTGAAGAAGACCTACGGGTCGAAAACGTTTACACACGTACTGCCACTGTTGGAATGAAATAAAACTTTACCAAGCAATTAAGAATTTAAGCTTGTGCCGCTCCTCGTAGCCCATTCTTCCTCCTGATGTCAGCTCTCGGCTGTGCGCTCTGAACTGGTCTACCGCTTCCTGGTCCTCCGGTACTAATTAGTATTCGTCGGCCATCACCCTTTGAGGCTTGATTAGGGTGTGCCCGCCTATGCCCGGACTGAATTCATTTATGTAATACTGGTCTTTGGTTGTGAATGAAATGAATAAACTGGCAATGCTGGAATTAAATCAATAATTTTAATCAAAGATAATCAATATATTAAAACCACACTCTGTTGTGCACATGCTTGTCCCACATACCCTGATTATGCTGCTTTGTGCAGTGAAATGTATTAAAGGGACGTGTGTATGATGCTTAATATTTTTTTTAATAAGCAAGCGTCTGTTGTCTTCAATAGCTATTGTACTGGTTATCCAGTATGCCAGTCCAAGACAGAGGAAAAATATAACTGATGGTTGTCAGTATACTAATAGAATAATAGTGACCATACAGTGACTCCTATGACACTTGTGGTTTTAATTTCATTTTTCATTTCACACCAAGATTTATCTTATTTTTAAAGGAAAAATTTTATAAAGTGGCAATTTTAATTTATAGTACAGAGGGGGGCTGATCTGTCAGTGAGGCAAGGGCATAGCTATAGGCGTCTCAGCGGTTGCCAGTGGTGCCCCGCCTGTTACCATATTTACCTAATTACCATATATTTTGCTTTATAAGATGCACTTTTTCCCCCCAGAAGTGTGTGTGTGTGGGGGGGGGGGGGTGGCTAGGGGTGTCAGATGTCAGTACATCTTATAAAGCGAATACTAGTGAGTGCTCCCATTATGAAGGTCTAAAGAGGGTCTGATCTGAGGTCTGATATGCGGAGGTCTAACATGGGGCTCTGATGGGGGTCTGGTCTGAGGTTTGATATGGTGCTTAGATCTGAGGTTTGATATGGTGGTCTCATCTGAGAATCTGATTTGAGGTATGACTTGAGGTCTGATATGGGGTTCTGATTTGAGGTCTGATATGAGGGGTCTGATCTGAGGATCTGATATAGTGGTCTGATTTGAAAGGTAAGGGGGTATTTTTTGTACTGGAACACATAAGGGGGTATTTTTTGTACTGGCACATATTATAAAGGGGGTATTGGTGCACATTATAAGGGGATATTTTTGTACTGGCACATATTATAAGGAGAATTATTACTACTGAGGGACTTTGGGGAACATGATTAATAGCATGGACACAATGGGGAACATTATTACTTTTGGGGCACTATTAACACTATGCACTCTGGCAGATAATTATTTGTGTTGGTGGGACTTTGGAAAGCACTATTACTGTGAGGGGTGGGGGGGGGGGCACTGTGGCTGGCCAGCTAAGACATGTCTTAGGACCTGTCCTAGCTAGACTTGCCAATAAATTTTATACCGTTCCTATATTTATATGTTGGAGACAGAAAGATAGTTATTTACAGAGACCTAATGTTCTGGATGTCATATAACAGTTATATATTGTGTTCACAGAAGCATAAAAGATAATATGCCTTTAAGATTCAGTAAATATATGTAAGGTAAGCTCAATGACACAGCAGAATTAACAACAGAAAGTATATAATTAAACTGTTTTTACTGCCCAGGAGTCTTAACCAATCACAGCCAACCTCACACTGAGTATGTGTGGGAAATCCCCTAGCAGAATCTTCTGGAATCTGTATAGACCAGAGAAAAGGACCTGGACAGACATCCAGTCAGAGCTATGTTTTATGGGAACAAGAGGCCAAATAGGTATTTAGAACGGTTATATAATGTTCATACTGTTAATACTGTGATCAGAACTATATACAGTTGTGTTCAAAATTATTCAACCCCCAATGCTGTAAAGGGTTTTAGGGAATTTAGTGTACATTTGTAATTGTGTTCAGAATAAAATCTTACAAGGACTTTTTAAAGAACCAAATGCAACTAAAATGACATCAATTGCTTTTGTAATACAGTATTAAATGTTTTTTTTTGTGATTTCTTCATTGACACAATTATTCAACCCCTTAAAGACTACCACTCTTAAGAACAGAGGTTCATTCAAGTGTTTTCGATCAGGTATTGAAAACACCTGTGGATGTCAAGGAGCATCAAGCAAGCATAATAAGCACCAATTAGGCAGATTTAAAATGACTGTGATACTCAGCTCCTTCTAGACATTTACTGGTGCGTTTACAAACATGGTGAAGTCAAGAGAATGGTCCAGGAAGACAAGAGAAGAGGTGATTTCTCTTCACAGGAAGGGCAATGGCTATAAGAAGATTGCAAAGATGTTAAACATACCAAGCTACACCATAGAAAGTATTATTCGCAAATTCAAGGCAAAGGGCACTGTTGAAACGCTACCTGGTCGTGGCAGAAAGAAGATGCTGACTTCGACTGCTGTGCGCTACCTGAAGCGCAAAGTGGAGAAAAGTCCCCGTGTGACTGCTGAGGAACTGAAAAAAGATTTGTCATATGCGGGTACTGAAGTTTCAGTTCAGACAATAGGAGCACACTGCATAATGAAGGCCTCCATGCCAGAACTCCCAGGCGCACCCCCTTGCTGTCTCCAAAGAATAAGAAGAGTTGACTGCAGTATGCCAAAAGTCATGTGGACAAACCACAAAAGTTTTGGGATAGTGTTCTGTGGACTGATGAAACAAAATTAGAACTGTTTGGGCCCATGGATCAACGCTATGTTTGGAGAAGGAAGAACAAGGCCTATGAAGAAAAGAACACCTTGCCTACTGTGAAGCATGGCGGGGGGTCAATCATGCTTTGGGGCTGTTTTGCTTCTACAGGTACAGGGAGGCTTCAGCGTGTGCAAGGTACCATGAATTCTCTTCAGTACCAGGAGATATTGGATGAAAATGTGATGCAGTCCGTCACAAACCTGAGGCTTGGGAGGCGTTGGACCTTTCAACAGGACAATGATCCCAAGCATACCTCCAAGTCCACTAGAGCATGGTTGCAGATTAAAGGCTGGAACATTTTGAAGTGGCCATCGCAGTCACCAGACTTAAATCTGATTGAGAACCTCTGGTGGGACTTAAAGAAAGCAGTTGCAGCGTGCAAGCCTAAGAATGTGACTGAACTGGAGGCTTTTGCCCATGCCCATGGGCGAAGATACCCGTAGATCGCTGCAAAACACTTGTGTCAAGCTATGCTTCGCGTTTAAAAGCTGTTATAACTGGAAAAGGATGTTGTACTAAGTACTAAGATTGAATGTCACTTGGGGGTTGAATAAAACTGATAATGATGTGAGCACAGAAAGGACATTTGTGGTTACTTCATTATAAATGTTATGTTATATTTGTCTGACTTACAAGTGCCTCTTTGATTTAATTGTAAACAAGATGACTGAAATGATCAAAATCAATGTCAAACTGGCCAAAACACTCAATTTTAGTGGGGGTTGAATAATTTTGAACACAACTGTACTGATACCAGTTGTATATGTTTGTTTACAGTTCCACCAAACTGCGCACAAACTGCGAATATCATATCGCAAACTGCGCAAATAGAACTATTGGTTAAACCTCAGATATACCTCTCAGAGTGATTATAAAGTGCTTAAATAACTTAGAGTGAAAGTACAAATACTGAAGAGAGAAATATATCCACCACTTATGTTGAATGCATTCTATGCATACCACCATTTTATGATACTTTATGCAACACGTGTTTTGTACATGGACTATCTGCTGCGGAGGTGCCAGTGTTATATATGAAGAAAAGTTGAAGTTAATAAAGAAGTTATTTTAAGCATTTGGTGTGCTCCTTAAGCCTACTGTTTCCATAGAACGGCGCTAGAAGAAAAAAAGTTAGATATATAAAATTCTTCTAATGCTACAGCGCAAAAGGCACTTCATAGTGATGCGCCTGTCACAGTGGAACTATCAACCTCAGAGGGTGAAGCGGTAGCGCTCCTCGACTTGCACAATAAAGAGCGCATAAGAGCAGCGGAGCGCCAGCATATACCGACGCGCAGCAACTGTTCCCTGAGTGAGCAAGCAAAGACACCTCAGGGGATCTACCACAGAGGCCATTAGTCAAACTACAGCCGACACTTAAAGTGGCAGAACGGCAAAGGCAATATAGTCAGAGAAAGAGCGCCAACCCAAGAGATGCATGGTGGAAGGCCAAAGTCCAGAGCCAGAGTGCATGCACTGCTATCCACGACGAGGCTACGTACTGGAGCCAGCTAGTTTCCCGCCATTAGGCCCAAAGCTTGCAGCAGCACATCGCAAGTCAGCACAGAGCATCACATCAAGAGAAACTGATTAAACAAGTGCAAGCAAGAAAATACACGCCTCCTTTAGGACTGAAATTTGTTCCAGCAACCTTCAGATCGCAGTAACCTGCTCCTCAAAAAGGTTAGAGCTTTTCTTTTAATTATTTATCATTGCATATAGGCTTTAGCATAAAGAGACATTTTCTTGTTCAGGAAAAAAAGACTTTAAACTAAAACAAAGCACAGTTTGTAGTACACTGACTCTAAAGTATTTAAAGTGAAACTCATTTATTGCCTGCATTTATCGCTGTCACATTTAAAGTGAAAGTCATTTATTTCTGCATTTATTAATATTGCATTTAAAGCTAAAGGTCCTTTAATATTCGTATTGATTGTTATAGCATTTAAAGTAAAATGTCTGAGCCTAGTATTACCATGCCACTGTTAGAGGATATAAAGATACATAGGATAGAAGGTGAAGAGCAAGAGAATCTGTCTGAGTCAGAAGAGTCTAATGCAGCACTAGTCTTGCCTCAAACAAATATAGCCCAAACAAATGAACTAAGATGTTTATCACGTGCATCACCAACCTCAAATATGCTGGAAAATTTGTAGCAAGAAGCAGCATTAAAAGAGAAGAAGTTCGCCCGAATGTATGATAGGTGGAAATCATACATTAAAGACATTCGTAGAAAGCTAAAGCAAAAAAGTTTAAAAAGGAACTTGAGTGATATGGTAGAGACGGTAGAAGAATCTGAATTGGAGCTTATGGCAGCATATGTCAACCTGCAGTCATCTATGACACCTTCCCAGGATATTGTAAGGAACATGGACACATGTACTGCGGTCACTAAAGATTTAGTAAAGCTCTTGAGAGAACTATCATCTGCAGCAAACTATGATGAAGTTAAAGCAAGAAGGAGAACAGGAGAAGGAGAACTTTTTATGAGACATTATGCTAAGTCCTTAGGTGGAACCACAATCTCAAGTGGGACTTCCTTCTCTAGCAAAAGTGCCAGCCCCATATCAGAGTCCTCAAGTACGTCAGCCAAAAGAAAGGAATCAGCTGAACAACTTGCTGTCAAGAGAGCAGAAATTGAGATGGAAGCTGCCATTGAGGAGCAGCACCAACTGATAGCCGAAAAGGATGCACATCGCTATCAAACGGAAGCTGAAAGGGAGGCACAGCGCCAACAGATGAAAAGTATGGAAAGGCAGAAAGAAGTTAAGATCATGGAAGCCAGACTCAGAGCAAATGAAGAGACTATGAATCAGTAGTCTTGGGTACAAATCTGTACTAAGTGAAGAAACAGACTCCTATTTTCCTCCATACGCCCAGGAGAATGAAAGGAAATCTCCAGCTCTTAGTGAGAAAATAAGTCATTATCCTTCCATCCCTGCTCAGAAAGACAAAGAGGCTTAGTCCAGTGTCAGGAAAAAGTTATGTGAATTTACCCTCTATCTCTACCGGAAAAGATGAAGAAAGGGACTCAGCATCGAGCATCATTGCTTCAGTTCAGTTGACAAGTTATTCTATCTTCAGAGATATGTTGATGGAGAAGCAAAGGAAGTTCTTGAAGGTAACTTCTATAGAAAAGATGAAGACGCCTACAAGCTAGCTTAGGAAAAATTGAATGCAAGATATGGTCATCCTTTCTTAGTACAAATAGCTTTAAGAGAGAAATTTAATAACTGGCCTGAAATGGGTCCTAAAGAACACTTCAGACTCCAAAAGTATGGGGACTTCCTGCAAGCATGCAGCAATGCCATCCCACATGTTCAAGGACTAGAAATACTGAACAACTATCTAGAAAACCACAGAATGCTAGCTAAGCTACCTGAAGAAGTGGCTTCTAGATGGAATCGCTATGTGACTAAACAGTTAGATCTAGGTAAGAACTACCCAAGTTTTAAAGAGTTCTCTGAATTCGTCAATAAGGAAGCACAAATAGCATGTAATCCAGTAACACCATCTTATGCCTCAAAATCCTTAGAAGAAAGGCCTGTGAGAGATATAATGCGCAAAAGCAACTAGCTTTGCATCCAACGCAGCAGCTAAAGGTCTAGATACCTACGAGAGCAAGTTCGAAGTCACTACTGGGATCAGTAGAGAGACAGAACCGACAAATCTTTAGACTACCTTCAAATGTATGTTCTGTGGAGAGAACCACTCCATACACAAGTGCCAACAATTGTAGGAGAAGTCCCCAGATAAAAATAAAAAAAAATGTGTACTTGATAAAAACCAACTGTGTTTCGGATGCCTAAGAATGGGCCATGTTACTAAGGAGTGTAAGAAAAAGGCCACATGCAGCCATCCTACACCACTGCATGAAGAACGTCCAAAGAAAGATAAATCCTCAATACCTAAAGATGCTGAGGAAGAAAAGAAAGTATCGATATCGGTATTCTCTTGCACAGTGAGGGAAGGAGAAAGCAACGGCACAACAATGGTTGTACCAGTGTGCATTTCAAATCCTAAAAGGAGGAACAAGAAGGTATAGGCCTATGCGCTTCTGAATGCCCAGAGTGACGTCACCTTCATTAATCAAGAAATTACAAGTGGCTTCAGAACCAGTGAAGCTCAAATTCACCACAATGATGGGAAGAGACACATTAGTGAACAGTCAAAGGGTCAAAGGACTGAGTTAGAGGACTTCATTCAAACTTCATATTAGATCTACCTCCAGCTTATACAAAAGACGAAATACCTCTAGATTGCATACCTACCTGTGAAACGGCCAATAAATGGGAGCACCTATCTGTCATATCTTATGAAATGTCCCCGCTGAAGGAGTTTGGTGTTGGACTGTTGATAGTTTATGATTGTCCCGAAGCCTTGGTACCACAAAAGGTAATCACAGGAGGAAAGGGGGAACCCTACGCTGCTCAAACTGATCTAGGATGGGCTGTTGTTGGAGGAAAACAGCAGATTGCAAACTCAAGACAGGTAACAGGATTGTGTCATCTAATATCTGTCCAAGAGTTACCAACCGTAAGTACAGCGAAAGTAATCAAGATCCTTAAATCTGATTTTGAAGACATAAGTTCTAAAGAGTGTATTCCAAGAAGACAAAGTTTGTACATACTCTAGAAGAAAGCATTAAGCAGAATCAACAAGGTCATCTTGAAATGCCCTTACCCTTTAGGAAACGACCTTGTCTGCCAAATAACAGAGATATTGTCCTAGCAAGATTGAAGTGTTTGAAGAAAAGGATGGGAAGAGATCACAAATTCAAGAAGAATTATTTGAAATTCATGAAAGGCATCCTCGAAGAAGGACATGCAGAGAAAGTCAATAGTCGACCTAAAGAAGAAGTGTGGTACATCCCACATCAAGGAGTTTACCACTCAAGATTACAGTAGTTAAATGTACAAGGAGAGAAAAGAAGAAGTCGGCGGCACCACTACGATTCGCATGAAACACACCGATAGACGGTTAAACCACAACCAACCAGCTGCAGACAGAATCATGTGGTGCTCAACATCCAGTTAAAGTGGATTCTCAGTAGAGATACAGGTATAGAAGAAAGTAAATGTGGCACTCACCACTGTCGATCAAAAAACTTCAATGCTTTATTGCTTCTTACATGAAGGTACGTTAGACGGGCTGGGGAGCGGACTTGTCTGTCACTGTAGGTCGGCGGTGAAGCCGTTTCTTGCTGAACTAGCACTTCCTCGGACCGCTGTGTGTAAGATTACTGTAGTATTTGATTGCTCAGCAAAATACAATGGTGTTGCATTGAATGATCATCTATTAAAAGGACCAGATATTACGAACACTCTGCTTGGAGTACTCTGTAGATATAGAAAGTATCCTGTAGCAGTCATGTGTGACATTGAAAAGATGTTCTACCAGTTTCATGTGAAGAATGAAGATAGAGACTTCCTGAGGTTCCTATGGTGGGAGGACGGAGATACAGATACAGAGCCAGCAGAATACAGAATGAAATTACACTTGTTCGGAGCAGCATCGTCTCCAGGTTGCGCCAATTATGGTATTAAGTACCTAGCTAATCAGAATGAAAAGGATTGTATATTCAGCAGCAAATTTTCTTAAGAAAAACTTTTATGTAGATGATGGTCTTATAAGTCTAGAATCAACAGAATCTGCAATCAAACTAGTGAAAGAAAGCCAATAGAGTTGAGCGGACACCTGGATGTTCGGGTTCAAGAAGTTTGGCCGAATTTCACGATTTTCCTTGCAGTGGCTGGGTACAGAAATGTTGGATTGCTGAAGCTCCATCCCTCTCTATTTGCTGTATCTTGTGGATTAAAGTAGCACAGGCTCTTCTGATTTCTGCCCTATTCTGTCACTGATCGCAGCACCAGCATCCTCTCCATAAGCTCAAATCAGCAGAGTGACATGCGGCAGTATGTGACTCCAGCTTATAAAGAGGCTGGGTCACATGCTGCACTCAGCCAATCACAGCCATGCCATTAGTAGGCATGGCTGTGATGGATTCTTAGGGCAAGTAGTAAAACGCTTGCTGATTGGCTGCTATGCAGCCCTTCAGAAAGCGGGAAGAAATCGCCGAACAACGGACCCGAACCCGAACTTTTTTGAAAATGTTCGGGTCCGTGTCCTGAACACCCCAAAATTCAGTACGAACCCGAACTATACAGTTTGGGTTCACTCAACTCTAAAAGCCAAGAGTTATGCGCAAGAGGAAACCTGCGCCTTCACAAATTCATCTCAAACAACAGAGAGGTGCTGGAATTTATTAGTGACTCTGAACATGCATCAACGATGAAGAATGTAGATCTCAATTATGATCATCTTCTAGTTCAGAATGTATGATGGAATGGGATGGAATGTAGAGAACGACAAGTTCTTCTTTGAATTATCTACGGAAGAGAAAGTTGCAACTAGACGTACCATTCTTTCCGCAGTGGCTTCTATATTTGATCCATTGGGATTCTTGGCCCCAGTGATCCTCAAAGCAAAAGAAATATTGCAAGAATTATGCAGACAGAAGTTAGGATGGGATGAACCCATACCGGAAAATTTTAGGCCAAGATGGGAAAGTTGGATCAGAGACTTGCAAAACTTGAGAGAAATTCTGATACCCAGATGTTTTGTACCTCGTGATTTTGGAAAGTACAAGAAAATAGAACTTCATCACTTTTCAGATGCCAGTAGTTATAGTTATGGTCAGTGCTCCTACATCAGAGTGAGTGCCCATTGTGCCCTGGTTATGGGAAAGGCCAGAGTTGCTCCTACCAGTATTCAGACAATACCAAGACTTGAACTGACAGCAGCTGTAGTTTCAGCATCAGTAAGCAAGTTTCTGAAAGAAGAATTGGAATTGAAAATAGAAGAATATTTTTAGACAGACTCACAAGTTGTCCTAGGATACACAACATTCCATATCTTTGTCACAAACCGAGTTCAGAAAATTCAGGAAATAACAAATCCAGAACATTGGCATCACATTGATACAAAGCATAGCCCAGCAGATCATGCTTTAAGAGGTCTGAATGTAACAGAATTGAAGAATTCAAATTGGTTCACAGGTCCAGAGTTCCTTTGGGAAAAGGAAATCATGCCCAGTAATGGTTGTACAAACATTGGGCACTGCAGCCAAGTGTCAAGATGACATACTTGAAAGACTAGCCAGATATTTAAAATGTAATATGGTCATAAATGTAGTAGCTTGAATTTAACGTTTGGCAAAGGGAATCAGAAAGAAGGAATCATTGAATGTAGAGGAAAGAATGAAAGCTGAAGAAACAGCCATAAGACTCATTCAACATATTCTACAGTGAAGAGTTGAAAAGACTTAGTCAAGAACCTAAAAGGCTTCCAAACCTCCACCCATTGTACAAGCTTAATCTTGTTCTGCAGGATGGTATACGGAAGGTGGGAGGGAGATTGGAAAATGCATCGTTACGTAGCAGAGTTAGTCATCCAGCAATTCTACCCAAAAATTCTACCTTCACAAGATTGATTATTGATCACTACCACAACAAATCCTTGCATCATGGAAGAAGCTTTACCCAAAGCTGTTCGAGAGAAAGTTATAGCAAAGTATATAAGTAAATGCGTAGTCTGTAGAAAGGCATGTAGACCTACCGAAGAACAAAGAATGGCAGATTTACCGACATATCGTGTAAACCCATCACCACCATTTCTTTATAGCGGAATGGGTTGTTTTGGCCCATTCATCACCAAACAGAACCGCAAGGAGTACAAGAGATATGGATTAATATTTACATGTCTAAGTTCCAGAGTGATTCACCTGGAAATGGTAACAGACGCATTCATCAACGCCTTAAGATGTTCCATAGCAATTAGAGGTACTGTCAGAGAGCTTAGATCTGACCAAGGATCTAATTTTGTCAGAGCGAAGAATCAATTGAAGGAAGCTTTAAAGGAGATTGATAAAGAAAAGTAACTGAGTATTTGTTAGAGAAACCGTGTGATTTTCACATGAATGCTCCAAATGCAAGCCATACAGGAGAAGTTTTGGAAAGACAAATCAGAACTGTAAGAAATGTGTTCAGTGTCGAAAAAGAATGCCGGAAGAATGGATGATGCTTCACTTAGGACCCTATTCTATGAAGTAATGTCTATTGTTAACAGACGTCCACTTGCAGTTGATAATATCAATGACCCAACAAGTTTGGAACCTTTAACTCCCAACCATCTACTTCACCTTAAGTCAGTTTATATACAGCCACTGCCTGGCAAGTTCACCAAAGAGGATTTATATGCCAAAAGGAGATGGCAAATAGTTCAATATCTATCAGAACAGTTTTGGAATAGATAGAGGAAAGAGTACTTCTATCCAATCTAATGCTAAGAAGTAAATGGCAAACACCCAGAAGAAATGTCCAAGTTGGTTACATAGTGTTGGTAAAAGAAGAAGATTTACCTAGAAGTCAATGGAAATTGGCCAAAGTTCTAGAAGTTCAAAAGGATGAAGACAGACTAGTAAGAAGAGTGTTGTTACAAATAGGAGACTCAAAACTTGACAAAAAAGGAAAACGTCTCGCTACTCCTCTCAAGTTGGAACGTCCTATACAGAAGTTGGTTTTTCTGCTTGAAAGTGATAAGACACTTAGAAAGTTGCGAACCTGATGGAAAATTCCCTGAATTCATGTTTAAATCCTGCTACTGAGAACATAGATTTATAGGCAATTTTGGTGGGAGTGGAGCTGTCCAGCTAAGACCTGTCCTAGGTTGCCAATATGACTTACATGTTTATATAGCTAGAATAAATTTAATACAGATCCTATGTGTGGGAAATCCCCTAGCAGATTCTTCTGGAGTCAGTATAGACCAGAGAAGAGGAGCTGGACAGACATCCAGTCAGAGCTATGTTTTATGGGAACAAGAGGCCAAATAGGTATTTAGAACGGTTATATAATGTTCATATTGTTAATACTGTGATCAGAACTATATACTGAGACCAGTTGTATATGTTTACAGTTCCAACAAACTGCGCAAATAGAACTATTGGTTAAACCTCAGATATGTCTCAGAGTGATTATAAAGTGCTTAAATAATTTAGAGTGAAAGGTCAGATACTGAAGAAAGAAATATATCAACCACTTATGTTGAATGACAAGATTGAACAGTTAAACCACCATGTTATGCATACCTCCATTTTGTGATACTTTATGCAACACGTGTTTTGTACATGGACTATCTGCTGCGGAGGTGGCAGTGTTACATATGAAGAAAAGTTGAAGTTAATAAAGAAGTTATTTTAAGCATTTGGTATGCTCTTTAAGCCTACTGTTTCTATAGAATGGTGCTAGAAGAATTAGATCAAAAGAAACAAGACTAAAGCAGAGTAATAGACAGTCTGGTTGGATGAAAAAGTTAGAGATATCAAATTCTTCTAATCCCACAGCGCAAAAGGCACTACATAGTGCTGCGACTGTCAAAGGCACCCAGGCACTGATTTAGGGCACTGTGTACCAATAATTATTGAATGGAGCAAGATCTGTGTGGTACTAGTATTTTCAGGGGGATTATCTGTTTCTGCAGTATAGTGTTGGGTAACATAGTGGGCACAATATTGGGAGTGGCAGGACAGGGTGTTGAGAAGATGGGAGGATAATGGAAAAGTAGGAAACTAAGATATCTGTTCCAAATGGAGAAGATGAAAAAGAGAAGCTCTACATCAGAGAAGACATCCCAGGTATGTGGCGCTGAATTACTCTAGATGTTTTGTAGCACTGTATGTAATGTTTTTCAAGTATGTCTTTAACAGTAGGGCTGGAGGGAAGGAGTTAGGTTGAGAATTTGGCATGTGGGGTTGCCATTTCAATTTTTGCCTCAGGCAACAGAAAGACTAGGTGCACCCCTGCCCCTTGCAACAAAGTATTGAGGGAAGGGGGCAACCGTTTTGACCTCTCCACTGCTCAAATCTTTTGTTGTAACTGCCTACTTAACACTTTGCCCAATGAGGGTGCCAGCCAGTGGCGTAACTAGAATTCCGTGGGCCCCAGGGCAAACTTTGAATTGGGGCCCCCCCATCCCCACTACAGGTTTGAATGAGTTGTAGTACAATATTAAATAGAAGAGGTAGGTGTAAAAATGTTATTGTTACCATATAAAATATATATTCCATTTTGCCCCTTTCTCACAGTCAGGGGCGTAACTACCATAGCGGCAGACCATGAGACTGCTATGAGGCCCAGGGCAAGAGGGGGCTCAGTCTTAGTTGGGATTATCTCCTCTTCTAGTGGAGGTAAAAGCTTGGTCAGGATTCTACCAATGAGGCAGTGGAAAAATGTCCCAAGGGTTATTGAAAGGAGTTTAGGCAGAAACCCTTCTGTCCTGTGTGTGTGTGTGTGGGGGGGGGGGGTCCTGGTTAGATCCTTGCTATGGGGCCCTTCCTTCTCTATGTACGCCACTGCTCACAATATATATTCCATTTTGCCCCTCTCTCACAGTATATATTCCATTTTGCCCCTCTCTTACCGTATATATTCCATTTTGCCCCTCTCTCACCGTATATATTCAATTTTGCCCCCTCTTTCACTGTATAAATTTCATTTTTCCCCCTCTCTCACCGTATATATTCAATTTTGCCCCTTCTCTCTCTGTATATATTTCATTTTGCCTCCTCTCTCATCGTATATATTTCATTTTTCCCCCTCTCACTGTATATATTTCATTTTCTGCCCCCTTTCTCAATATATATATATTTAATTTTTTGCCCCTCTCTGTATATATTCCAGTTTGCCCCCTCTCTTAATGTATATATTTCATTTTTGCTCCCTCTCTCAATGGATATATTTCATTTTGACCCCTCTCTCAATGTATATATTTCACTTTGCCCCCTCAGTATATAATGAATTATTTGCTACCAGACTGCCAGTGCCCCGCCCTCATATGGCTGGCCCCTCTTTCTGAATCCAGAGTAGTTTAGTGATAGGTGCCCCCCTAGTATAAAGCCGGTGTGCACATACATAAAAAAATATAAATATATATTTTTATATATACCCATACTTTGTGTGAGAAATATCGCTGTAAACGACAACTTTTTAAAAAAATTTTATACAAAGTTGTCAATTTACAGAGATATTTCTCTTACCCAGCATGGGTATATGTAAAAATACACCCCAAAACACATTGCCCTACTTCTCCTGAGTACGGCGATACCACATGTGTGACACTTTTTTGCAGCCTAGGTGCGTAATTTCACAGGGCATTGCTGATTGTAACCCGATTATGTGTCCTGATAAAAAGCTCTGTTTGACACATGGGGAAACCTGTGAGGGGTGGTTAGGTTGGGGCGCGTCACATGCTCCAACTGCCTCATGTGGCCATAACTCCATGGGTTTTCGTCCACATGCTGCAGCCACCTTGTGTAAACCTGACCTAAGACCATTCCCTGCTGGATACTGGAAAATATAGTGGAACGGGGATGCAGAATGCCATCACTAGTTTTCATGCAGCAAATCTGCAGTGTTGTTCAGTACTAGAAAAGTTGATAAGATTTTAAGAAGTCACATTCACATGCTGCACAAAAATTCCCACTGTGAATTGACCTGCAGTGTGGATTTGAAATCTGCAGCTTGTGAGTTTATGATATGGATCTCCATTCCTTTGTAATGGAAATCGGTGAAATACACAGCCTTTTCCAAAACAAAAACTACATGTAATTCATGCAGTTTTTGCCATGGACTTTTCTGCTGTGTTGTACAGTATGTAAATGGGAATGTACCTTTAGAGACTGTCACAAGTATGCCCTAATATGGAGAGTCTGCAATGGTCAAGCATGTAAATCATTTGTAAGTTATCTGCAACTGCCAAACTTGTGAATAGGTACAGTAACGTTTGGGTTTGCTGCAAAATAAATATGTACCTCCACCTGCCATTATTTCCAAGCCTCTCAAATATCCTGCCGGGGGTTTCATGCCAGCAGTCGACCTCAGCCAGTGCAGCCACCATTCCTTACATGCAGACCACAGCAATATATTTTAGCTATATAGCTGACATACATGTCCTGACCCACTGTAGCTCCATTTCATAGCGGTTAAAGGGGTTTTATGTGCTTGTAAAATGTTCTTTTATGGACAAAAATACATTCTGACAAACCCCAGGATCACATACTTTTTATCATGAGGAACAAGTGGCAAGGCCAGTCTCACCTTGTAACAAGACGGGGAGATTTATCAAGACTGTGCTGGTTTTGATGTCCTCTGCGCCGCCTGAAGATGCGCCTAATTGACGATGAGGTGCATGCCTCATCATAAATTAGGTGCATCCCCTGGCAGTCCATGCGCCTAAACAGAAATCTACAACAGCTCAGAGCTGCCATAGATTTCTGGCTTCATTTGCGCCAGAAAACTGGTGTAAATATAAATTTGTTTGTGTTGACACGCCTCTTTCCTGCCCTTGTCACACCCCTTTTCAAAAAGTGCTGAGGATGGTATAAAAAGAGGTACCTGCAACTTTTCAAAAAGTAACATTTAAAAAGTCACAAACACACCGTAAGTGCTGTCTGAATCCTTATGTCCATTCCGTGTTACCCGCAAAAAACTGTAATGTCCTATTCTTGTCCACATTACAGACAAGGAAAGGACAGTTCTATAGACATTCCGTTCAGCAAAATGCGGAACACATGTGGCCGTTATCCGCGTTTTGCGGATCTGCAATTTGAGAACCACAAAAAACAGCAATGGCCATGTGCATGAGCCCTATGGCCTAAAAACATTGCTATGAATAGGCGTCAAGGAGATCAAGACCATTCCAATTTAGGCCTCTTTCACACTTGCGTTCTGAGGATCCGGCAGGCACTTCCGTCCCGCCGGATCCGTCAGAACGCAAGTCGCCTGAAAGCATTAGAAGACTGATCAGGATCCTGATCAGTCTTCGAAATGCTTTCAGGTTACCATGGCAGCCAGGACGCTACTGAAGTCCTGGCTGCCATGGTACTCCGCATCAAGGTACTAACCTGCGCTGCGGCCGCCGGGCGCTCCTTCATGACATCACAGGTCCCTGCGGCGCATAGATCAATGCGCCGCCCAGACCTGTGATGTCATGAAGGAGCACCCAGAGGCTGCAGCGCAGGTAAGTACACTGCTGTGGAGTATTTACCATGGCAGCCAGGACTTCAGTAGCGTCCTGGCTGCCATGGTAACCGATCGGAGCCCCACCTTACACTGGGGACCCAATCAGAACTTCTGCTGCGCATGCGCAGAGCTAAACGTCGGATCCGGCGATGCGCCGACACGACGTTTAGCTTAATTCCGGATTAATGCACTTCAATGGGCATTAATTCCGGATCCGGCTTTACGGCATGTCTTCCGGATTTTTGCACGGAGACAAATCCGCAGCATGCTGCGGTTTTGTCAACGTCCAAAAAACGTTCACATACTGAACGGAAGACATCCTGAACGGATTTCTCTCCATTCAGAATGCATTGGGATAATCCTGATGAGTTTCTTTCCGTCCTAGAGCCTCGAGGACGGAACTCTAGGACAAAAAGCAAAAACGCATATGTGAAAGGGGCCTTAGTTAACACCTGAAAAAATACATATTTATATAAATTAATTTGCGCTGATCTTTTTCCACCACTAAAAAAAGTTCTCAAAGCCTATTGTGTTTTTTTCTATAACACATGCAGTTTATGGCAGTTTTTTGCAAAACATGTGTGGCTTTTTTCAGGGTTTTTTCACCATTAGTAAGGGGACAAAAATATGCTTGAAAAAACACCTAAAGCTTTAACATGCTAAGTTTAGAAAAAAACATCACATTAGAAAAAAATCACTGTGCAAAAACACTTGTCCGCCCTACATTTGATATTTCTCATAAATGTTCAACTGGTCTCTTTACCGGGCATGTGCAGAAAAATTACATTAAACTGCAAAATGCAGAAAATGCTACAAAATACCTGTGTGTGTTTTCATACTAAGGCCACTTTTGTAACACCCCGAGTGGTGTTACCACTACTGCACCCTGCTACTGTCTTTATTGGTCTAACCTAATGTCCTCTTATGCATTTATTTCCAGGTCCTCCACACTGTGCATTTTTAATGTTATGTAATTGTTCATGTAATATGCCTGGTTCACCAGCAGGTGGCAGCAAACATGGTAGAGCAATAGTTAGAGAGAATGGATGTGCTGCCACGCGGTTAATTTTATGTGGATTTATATAAATTTATTTCATTGAAACATTTCATATGCAGTATTTCTATATGTGGTTATATGCTCCCACCTAGTTCAGCAGAACTGACCAGGACTGTTGCACTGAACCAACAAAGGGATCTGGCAGTGCAAAATGCTAAGTTTAAGGCAGAACTCCGCATCAATTAACTGCAGGAGACCAGATCTCACAAATCCACCTCAACCAAGCGCACTGCACTTTCTTCTAGATACTCTCGCTCCAGAAGTTTAACATTAAGCGCCAAGCTATTAGAGGCCTGCGCTGATGCCGTATCAAAAAAGGCGCAAAGCTCTTTTACCAGAAAGCAAGCAGAGGTGGAAGCTCAAAGCAAAGCTCTCTAAGCACAAATGGTAGCTCAATAAGCACAAATGATTCCTCAACAAGCAGAGGCAGATTCACAAATAAAGATTCTGCAAATAGAAGGGGAGGAAGCAGCTTCCCTAGCAAGACTGAAAGTCCTTGAACAAGCAATGGGAGAAAGTACTAATTCAGACTGCCTTATGCCAGTAGAACTGGAAGATCCAGCTGAACGCAATGAATACGTTCTAAAGCATAACATCTGCAAAGATACAGAGTCATCTCTGGTACCTACTACTAAGGACACTGTTCTGACTCTTAACGCAGAGACCTCTCAGCTCTATATACCTGAGCCTCTTCATGTCTACAATGCAAGTACATATATGCAGCAAACCACATTAACTCATGCCAACAACAAAGTGACTTCCAGTGATAAGCCACAGCTCAAGCCACAGCCAGCACAAGCCTTGGAGACTACACCACAGTTAAACATTATTTTATCCTGGTAAACCTCACCCTACATCACCAGAGAACTTTCACAACCAAGGGGTTCCACAAGTTTCTTTGACACCAAAAAGTGAGAGACCAGACATGAATGACTTTGCCAGATACATGGTACGCCGTGAGCTCATTACCACCAGCCTCTCAAGGTTTGACGACTGTCCAGAGAGCTACAGGGCCTGAAGATCCACCTTCAAGGCTACTATTGCTGATCTCAAACTTATTACTAAGGAAGAACTTGATTTGCCCATAAAGTGGCTTGGACCAGAATCTGCAGTTCGTGTTAAAAGATTTAGAACAGTACATGTTGATCACCCAGATGCAGGTCTTTTTGCTGCATGGGCAAGACTCGAGCAAGCCTATGGTAGCTCTGAAGCCATAGAAAAGCACTCTATTCAAGAGACTGCAAAATTTCCCAAAAATAGGGAGCAAAGACTATCGCAAGCTCCAAGATCTAAGTGACCTCCTTATGGAGCTAGAGTTGGCAAAAACTGACCCACGTCTATCTGGACTAAGCTTCCTGGACACCGCTCATGGTGTCAACCCAGTGGTGTCTAAACTGCCATACGGCCTACAAGAGAAATGGGCACAACAGGGCTTAAGATACATAAGAGACTATAACGTATCCTTTCCTCCATTCCCCTACTTCTGTAGGTTCATTAGTGATCAAGCCTGGATGAAAAATTATCCCAGCTTCAGTAAACCCAACCTGCCTGCTTCATCCTCACCATCATCAAGGTATGATAACACAGCAGCTAAATGTAGAGACTTAAATAGAGCAATATCTGTTAAAAGGACAGACATCTCACCCTTCACAACCTCGCCTACTGATAAGGGCATTGTGGATGACAGAGATAAAGACCCTAATCATCAGTGTCCTATTCACAAGAAGCCTCACCCTCTTAAGAAATGTCATAGGCTTAGAGAAAAGACTTTACAAGAGCGCAGGGAGATTCTCCAGAAACTTGGCATATGCTATAAGTGCTGTGCTTCTTATAGCCATTTTGCTAAAGACTGTGAAGTTGTCATCAAGTGCACAGATATGTTTCAGCTATGCATCCTACTCCACTTCCAAACAGCCCACAGCAGCTACCTACCTCCACTCCCATGTCAAATCATGGCGGGGAGCAAGAAGGTCATCCTCCAACCAAAGATAATGTCTCTCCTTCATGTACAGAAGTCTGTGGAGAAGGCAAGGACCACAAATGCTGTGCCAAGATATGCCTAGTCAAGATATACCCAAAGAGTCATCCTGAGAAAGCTGCTAGGATGTATGCCATAATAGATGAACAGCGCAACAGATCCCTGGTTAAGCCAAGTTTCTTAGAGATACTCTCAGAATCTGTTCTGGTCATGTAGAGCAGTGTTTCCCAACCAGTGTGCCTCCAGATGTTGCAAAACTACAACTCCCAGCATACCCGGACAGCCTTTGGCGGATGTTTTGGTGGAGGTGAGCGAGAGAATAAAACTGTCCCTGTTTGCCTTGAGTTGACTGATGGTAAGATACCAACTGCTGTTAAAGGCTGAGGTAAATTACAGTCTGTGGGAGAGAGTGTTGTGGTACTCCTTGTCTACACCACATGAGAGGATTGTATTATTTGTTGACCGTGCCCGGATCACTGTCCCCACAGACACCCATGTTTTTAGGTATAGCTGGGGAGGCAGTGAGGATGACACAAAGACAGGTGAGGCGGCAAAGAAGTAGTACCGTTTTTATTGATAATGGAGCAGCCGAGACAGTTGAGCGCAGCAAACATGTCCTCCACTGACAATGTCCACGGACACTCGTTCTTGTGTAGGAGTGGATGGTGGAGTGTGGAAAGTAGTACACTCCCCTTTTAACAGAACCCATCCGGGTTAGATTTGCCCTTAACCAGGAAGTGCTTGCCTGTTTGCTGGTCAGTGATAACTCCCCCTGCCGCCTTCTGGGTCCAAACTTGCTTGCAAAAGTACATGCCAGCATCTCATACCAGGAGGTTGGTACTGTGAAACTCACTGGTGCCCTCAATGAACAGGAACTATGTTTGTTGGCAGTTAATGATAAAACTCCATGGTTCATGTTTGTGTCAGTACTCCCAGAAGATGAGAAGGAAGCCCTGCTTGCAGGATCCACGGATGTTGGCAAGCTCCCAGTCCCTCCTGTGGAAGTAGAGATGAAAACTGGCGCCCCACTTCCCAGGAGGATGCAGTATCTCTTGAGTATGGCATAGTCAGATGCCATATCTCAAAGAGTCCGAGACTTTTCGAAAAAGGGGTTATCAAGAAGATTGTATCCCCTCCTAACACTCTTTTGTACCCTGTAAAAAAGAAAAGTGAGAAGCGCAAACCCACGCAATACCAGATGGTCCATGTGCTACGTGCTGTCAATGAAGGCAAAATTTGTAACAGCCCTATTGTGCCCAATACACACACACACACCTTGTTGGCTCAGGTTGCCGCTAACTATACCCACTCCACTGTGATTGATTTGGCAAATGTTTTCTTTTCAGTACCACTACATTCAGATGTGAGGGTAAACAGTATACCTTGGTGGTACTGCCGCAGGGGGCCCCAAACTTGCCCGGTATATATACTGCAGCCATGTCACTCTGGTCCTTTTTTAGCTAATCATGGCTGCAAGGTGAAGGAAAAAAATGTCAGGTTTGCTGCATTATTGGTACCTTCCTGGGGTGAAACATCTCACCCCTGTACGTTAGAAGGCTGTGGAGGACAACCCTTTGCCCACAAACATTTTTGGGCCTTGTTCCTTATTGCAGAGTTTGGATACGAAAGTTTTATGCAGCCTCTCTATGATTGTTTGTCTTTCAGTCTATTCCACCTTGCAGATGAGGTGGTAGATACCTTTTATGCCTTAAACCTGACAATTTTTTAAACACCCCCCCCCCCTCCTGCACTAGGCCTATCAGATTATTATGTTTAAATTGTATTGTACAGAAGTAGATTGTCATCCCTCAGCTGTCCTCACCCAACTGCATGGCCGGCAATGGCACCCTGTGGCATATTATGTAGCCAGACTTGACATGTGGCCAAAGGTGCCTTTTCTGCATCAGAGCCATACTTGATAAAAGCTCTGAGATAGTCCTGAACCCCAAAGTGATTGTGCTTGCCCCTCATGATATTACATCTATCCCCATGAAAGTACAACCCAAAATCTTTTTGTTATCTGCCATTTGAGAATGCAGTGTTCCATTTTGCTGCCTGACAATGTTATTGTCCAAAGATGTAATACTTTGAATCCAGCCACCCTGTTGCCTGTGGAGCAAGGGGGGAGGGAAGAGTTAGGGCACTTAAACAACCAGGTCCAGAGGAAGAGGCTCAGTACTGTTTGCAGCGGGATTTGACTATATGGTAAATCGGCCATTAAATAATCCAGATCATGTGCTCTTTGTGGATGGATCGAGGTATGGCCAGGATGGCAGATGCTACACAGGTTGGGCATGACACTCTAAAAGCAGAGTCTTACCACCACACATGTCTTCCCAAGAAGCGGCTCTGGAGATGGCTTGCAGAGATACAGATGGAAAAGCAGCCAACATTTACGCTGATTCCAGGTATAGCCCATGACAATGGGCCCATTTGGAAGCCAGAGACTTTCTGACCGCTTCAGGTAAACCCATCAAAATGGGTAAGCAGTGAGGTCTCTGATGGAGGCCCTCATGTCGCCAATTTGAGTGGCAGTGATAAAAACAGACTCAGAGGAGGCAAAGGGAAAAGCCAAGGCAGATCAGGCCGCAACAATGGCTGCCAAATTTCCTAGGCAGACCCCTGTCTTAGTGGGCATGGCTCAGGTCCCTGAAATAACTCCTCCTGTCTCCCTGGAAATTCTTAAGATCTTATATAACCAGACGGGGAACGAGGAAAGGGACTAGTGGATATAAAAAGTTCCAAGGGAAACTCTGCCTTCCCAGGTCCCTCTAACCCAGTGTTTCTCAAATTGTGGGGCGGGCCCCCCAGGGGGGGCGCGAGGCTCCATAAAGGGGGGCTCCAGGTCACAGGAGATGAACGCTTCCACTGTGAAAGCGTTCATCTCCATAGTGATCTGTATCGCCGTCCTCTGGACAGCGATACAGATCGCTGTGCTGTGCGGCAGTGGAGGGAGAGGCGTCTCCCTCCCCTGCTCCTCTGATAGGCTGCCGGCACAAGGCCCGCAGCCTATCAGAGCGGTTCAGCCTGATCAGAGTGCAGAGTGGGACACAGGCCGGAAGAGGCCTGCATCCAGCGCTTCCAGGGAGGTAAGTATTGGGGGGTTAATGGAGCCTGCACATGATTGGGGGAGGGGGTTAATGGAGCCTGCACATGATTTGGAGGGGAAGAGCCTGCACATGATTTTGGGGAGGGGGAGCCTGAGCCTGCACATGATTTGGGGGGAGGGGGGAAGCCTGGACCCTGCACATGATTGGGGAGGGGGGTTAATGGAGCCCGCACATGATATGGGGGGGGTTAATGGCCCTCGCCTGTGGGGAGATTGGTGTACTTATAACAATTTTATAGACAGATGATACTATTTACAGTCGCGCGGGGGGGGGGGGGGGGCGCGAAATGTTTTCTTCTTCCTAGGGGGGGCATGACAGAAAATAATTGAGAAGCACTGCTCTAACCCATGATGGCACAGGAAACCCATGGGGTGACGCACCAGTCAAAAAACTGCTTTGTGCTATTTAGTACATAGCACATGGTACGCCCCAGGGTTCAGCACTGTATTAGCCAGATGTACTCAAGGATGTATGATTTGTGCCCAGAACAACGTAGGCAAGGTGGTTAAGATACCCCAGAAACACACGTCTTTCCCTTTGTATCTGTTTCAACGCTTGCAGACTACTTTCAACTACCCAAGGTGGGCGTGAAAAGGTATTGGTGTGTGATGGCTTGTTTTCAGGATGGCCAGAAGCATACCCAGTAGCTAAGACCACAGCGAAGATTATGGCCAAAGTTGTATGCAGGTATGGGGTACCTGACACCATTGAAAGTGACGAAGGTGTTCACTTCACAGGTGAAGTGATGCAGGAGATGATGAAGGTTTTGGGTGTAGAACAGGCCTTATATGCTTCGTACCACCAACAAATAAGCGGTAGTGTAGGAAAAAAGGAACTGAACGGGACACTAAAGCTAAAGATTTAAAAAGCCATGGCAGAGACTGGTAAGCCATGGACAGAGTGCCTGCTGGTAGCTCTCTTTTCAGTAAGGTCATAGGCGTGCGCCCGAGTCTGTCGGCTGAGAGGCATAATATGGGGGGGCAGAGGCATAAATTGGGCTGAGAGGCATAATGGGGGGGGCTGAGGCATATATTGGGCTGAGAGGCATAATGGGGCGGGGGCTGAGGCATAAATTGGACTGACTCGGCGAGGCAATGGCATAATGGGGGCTAAGAATCCTGAGAGGCATAATGGGGGCTGAGAGGCATAAGGGCTGATTTTGGGGGCCAATGAGAGACATGGTGGCTGATATGGGGGTGATGAGAGGCATGGGGCTCTTATCTGAGGTATGATTGGGGGTCATTTACATTGGGGTCTGATCTGAGGTCTGATTGGGGGTCTGATCTGAGGTCTTATTGGGGTCTTATTAAGATTGGGGGTCTGATTGGGGCTGTCAGCTGAGGTCTGATTAACATTGGGGGTCTGATCGGTGGTCTGACCTGAGGTCTGATTAACATTGGGGGTCTGATTGGTGGTCTGTAATGTTAAATATTTTTTTTCTTATTGCAACATGGTTGTCTGATTATGTGATCAGTTTGCACAAGCATTTTACTAAAATACATTCTCGAGTTTTTGCTTCAGTTTCAGATCTTGATAAAGTGCCAGGAACCCACTTGTGTCTGGAGATTGGGTGCTGGTAAAAATGCACATTAGAAAAGTCCTCAAACCCTGTTTTGATGGTCTATTCCAAGTTTTGTTGACCACAAGCACATCAGTGAAGCTCAAAGGAAAGCCTAATTGGATCTATACCACTCATTGCAAGAAAGTGTTGAGTCTGGAGTAGTGTTGAGCGAACTGTTCGAGAATAGTTTGGGTTTGTACCAAATTTTGGGGTGTCCGGAACACGGACCCGAACATTTTCAAAAAGGTTCGGGTTCGTTGTTCGGCGATTTCTTCCCGCTTTCTGAAGGGCTGCACAGCAGCCAATCAGCTAGCGTTTTATTTCTTGACCTAAGAGCCCATCACAGCCATGCCTAATAATGGCATGGCTGTGATTGGCCAAGTGCAGCATGTGACCCAGCCTCTATTTAAGCTGGAGTCACGTAGCGCCACATGTCACACTGCTCTGATTAGTGTAGGGAGAGTACGCAGCTGCTGTGAGGGCGAGATTAGGCAGGGAAAAGTCAGCAAAAGCACCTAATGAAGTGATCGATTTACAGCTGTGAATGATTCAACTTATGCTAGTTACTTGCTCACTGGTTTTTAGGCTGCACAGAGCGTTTTTCTGTCACTTTTTTTCTGGGGTGATCGGCGGCCATTTTGTGACTTGTGGTGCATCAGAACAAGCTGCCACCAAGTCAATCAATCCATTAATACAAGTTTTTTTTTTTTGCTATATCCTACATCAGGGGCTTGGCTGTGCTAATTGTCACCCCTAGAAACTCAGGATAGCAATTTCTATATTTTTATTAAGGGGTTAAATACGATTGCCAAAATACCAATCCCCTAAATCTGGTGTTCCAGCTTTGGCTAGCCAAGTATAATACTGTCTGCTGTCTGGCAAAGGATAGATTATTTTCTGTGGTGAAATTAAATTGCCAAAATAGCAATCCCCTAAATCTGGTGTCCCAGCACTGGCTGGCAAACTATAATAGTGTCCGCCAAAACATATATTTTGTTCTGGGGTGAAATTCACTTGCCAAAATAGCAATCCCCTAAATCTGGTGTCCCAGCACTGGCTGGCAAACTATAATAGTGTACGCCAAAACATATATTTTGTTCTGGGGTGAAATTCAATTGCCAAAATAGCAATCCCCTAAATCTGGTGTCCCAGCACTGGCTGAAAAACTATAATAGTGTCCGCCAAAACATATATTTTGTTCTGGGGTGAAATTCAATTGCCAAAATAGCAATACCCTGAATCTGGTGTTCCAGCAGTTGCAGGCCAAATGTTAATCTGTCCGTAAAAGGGTATATTACACTCAAGGTGTATATACAAGTGCTGGGAGGGTCATCCTCATTAACTTCACATGCTACCGTGCATCTCCCATTGGATTTCTGTCCGTTAAAGGGTATATTACACAAAGTGTTAAAATACAATTGCTGAAGGGATAATCCTACATATTTTTTCTCACGCTACTGTGCATCTCCGAGTGTAAATCTGTCCATAAGAGGATACCTTTCATCCAGGGCCTAAATACTAGCCCTACAATAGATATTCCCCTAAATCAGTGGTTACTGCTGTGCCTAGATTAGTGTAATACGGTACATAAATAAATAGGCAGATAGTGTTAGGTGCCTGTAAAAAAAGGCCTGAATTTGAAATCAATACATTGGGCCAAATATTTTTTTTCTTATTGTGGTGCTTGGTGAACGGTAACAATGAGGAAAACATCTAGAAATGGACGCGGACGCGGTCGTGGTGGTGTTAGTGGACCCTCTGGTGCTGGAAGAGGTCGTGGCCATTCTGCCACAGCCACACGTCCTAGTGAACCAACTACCTCAGGTTCCAGTACCCACCAGAATTTACAGCGATATTTGGTGGGGTCCAATGCCGTTCTAAGGATGGTAAGGCCTGAGCAGTTACAGGCGCTAGTCAATTGGGTGGCCGACAGTGGATCCAGCACATTCACAACATTATCTCCCACCCAGTCTTCTGCAGAAAGCGCACAGGTGGCGTCTGAAAACCAAGCCCATCAGTCTGTCACATCACCCCCATGCATATCAGGGAAACTGTCTGAGCCTCAAGTTATGCAGCAGTCTCTTATGCTGTTTGAAGACTCTGCTGGCAGGGTTTCCCAAGGGAATCCACCTAGCCCTTCCCCAGTGGTGGAAGACATAGAATGCACTGATGCACAACCACTGATGTTTCCTGATGATGAGGACATGGGAATACCACCTCATCGGAGTCCACACGTCTCTGATGACGAAACACAGGTGCCAACTGCTGCGTCTTTCTGCAGTGTGCAGACCAAACAGGAGGTCAGGGAGGAAGACTGTGTGGAAGACGATGCAGGGGACGATGAGGTCCTAGACCCCACATGGAATGAAGGTCGTGCCACAGAATTTCATAGTTCAGAGGAAGTGGCAGTGGTGAAACCGAGCCAACAGCATAGCAAAAGAGGGAGCAGGGGGCAAAAGCAGAACAGCCACCGCCAAGAGAGTTCGCCTGCTACTGGCCACCGCCACCAGGGACCGAGCACCCCAAAGGCAGCTTCAAGGAGTTCCCTGGCATGGCACTTCTTTAAACAATGTGCTGACGACAAGACCCGAGTGGTTTGCACGCTGTGCCATCAGAGCCTGAAGCGAGGCATTAACGTTCTGAACCTTAGCACAACCTGCATGAACCGCAGTGGAGTAAACACCTTAAAAGCAAGGAACTCACACAGGCTCCCCCTGCTCCCTCTTCTGCTGCTGCCTCGGCCTCTTTCTCCACCTCGGGAGGAACGTTGGCACCTGCCACCCACCAAACAGAGGATGTGCCACCGACACCACCACCTGCATCACCAAGCATCTCCACCATGTCACACGGCAGCGTTCAGCTCTCCATCTCACAAACCTTGGAGAGAAAGCTTAAATTCCCACCTAGCCACCCTCGAGCCTTGGGCCTGAATGCCAGCATTTCTAAACTACTGGCCTTTGAAATGCTGTCATTGAGGCTGGTGGACACAGACAGCTTCAAACAGCTGATGGCCATGCCTGTCCCACAGTATGTTGTTCCCAGCCGCCACTACTTCTCCAAGATAGCCGTGCCTTCCTTGCACAACCAAGTATCCGATAAAATCAAGTGTGCACTGCGCAACGCCATCTGTGGCAAGGTCCACCTAACCACAGATACATGGACCAGTAAGCACGGCCAGGGACGCTATATCTCCCTAACTGCACACTGGGTAAATGTAGTGGCAGCTGGGCCCCAGGCGGAGAGTTACTTGGCGCACGTCCTTCCGCCGCCAAGGATCGCAGGGCATCATTCTTTGCCTCCTGTAGCCTCCTCCTCCTCTGCTTCCACCAGCTCATCCAGTCAGCCACACACCTTCACCACGAACTTCAGCACAGCCTGGGGTAAACGTCAGCAGGCCATTCTAAAACTCATATGCTTGGGGGACTGGCCCCACACCGCGCAGGAGTTGTGGCGGGGTATTGAACAACAGACCGACGAGTGGTGTGCGATAATGGGCGAAATCTCGTTGCAGCTCTCGGACTAGCCGGTTTGACGGACATCCCTTGCCTGGCGCATGTGCTGAATTTGGTGGTGCAGAAGTTCATTCACAACTACCCCGACATGTCTGCTGCATAAAGTGCCGGCCGTCTGTGCGCGCTTCCGGCGTTCACATCCTGCCGCTGCTCGCCTGTCTGCGCTACAGCGTAACTTCGGCCTTCCCGCTCACCGCCTCATATGCGACGTGCCCACCAGGTGGAACTCCACCTTGCACATGCTGGAGAGACTGTGCAAGCAGCAGCAGGCCATAGTGGAGTTTCAGCTGCAGCACGCACGCGTCAGTCGCACTGTGGAACAGCACCACTTCACCACCAATGATTGGGCCTCCATGGGAGACCTGTGTGCCCTGTTGCGCTGTTTCGAGTACTCCACCAACATGGCCAGTGGTATCAGCGTTACAATACCACTTCTATGTCTCCTTGAGAAAACGCTTAGGGCGATGATGGAAGAGGAGGTGGCCCAGGAGGAGGAGGATGAGGGCCCACTACTGGAGGACGAGGAGGATGAGGATGAAGCAGGTTCACAGCGGTGTGGCACCCGACACAGCTCTGGCCCATCACTGGTGCGTGGCTGGGGGGATACGGAGGACGATGACGATACGCCTCCCACAGAGGACAGCTTGTCCTTACCTCTGGGGAGCCTGGCACACATGAGCGACTAGATGCTGCAGTGCCTGCGCAACGACAGCAGAGTTGCCCACATTTTAACGTGTGCGGACTACTGGGTTGCCACCCTGCTGGATCCCCGGTACAAAGACAATGTGCCCACCTTACTTCCTGCACTGGACCGTGATAGGAAGATGCGCTAGTACAAGCGCACGCTGGTAGACGCGCTCCTGAGAGCATTCCTAAATGTCACAGGGGAACAGGTGGAAGCCCAAGGCGAAGGCAAAGGAGGAGCAAGAGGTCGCCAACGCAGCTGTGTCACGGCCAGCTCCTCTGAGGGCAGGGTTAGCATGGCAGAAATGTGGAAAAGTTTTGTCTCCACGCCACAGCTAACTGCACCACCACCTAATACGGAACGTGTTAGAAGGAGGAAGCATTTCACTAAAATAGTTGAACAGTACGTCTGCACACCTCTCCACGTACTGACTGACTGATGGTTCGGCCCCATTCAACTTCTGGGTCTCCAAATTGTCCACATGGTCAGAGTTAGCATTTTATGCCTTGGAGGTGCTGCCCGGTGGCCAGCGTTTTGTCTGAACGTGTATTCAGCATGGCAGGGGACGTCATTACTGACAAACGCACCCGCCTGTCCACAGCCAACGTGGACAAGCTGACGTTCATAAAAATGAACCAGGCATGGATCCCACAGGACCTGCGCCTCCCTTGTGCAGAATAGACATTTATAACTGCCTCCCCCTCAACCATGTATTCTTGTACTCCGGGGCACTTCTTTATTGAATCCTCATTTCTTTTTACTTTACCATGATCTTGCGGTGCAACCCAAAGTTGAATTAACCTCTCCTCAATCTAGGCGCCGGGTCCTAAATAACTGAAAGTGGCCTGTTACAATGGTGGGTGACATGAAGCCTGAACCTCTCCCATGCGACCTCTCTCCTCTGTCTGGGTGCTGGGGCCGAAATAACTGAAAGTGGCCTTCTCCAGTAGTGGGTGATATGACGCATGATTCCTTGCTGTGGGACCTCTTTCCTCTGTCTGGGTGCTGGGGCCAATATAACTGAACGTGGCCTTCTCCAGTGGTGGGTGAAATGACGCATGATTCTCTGCTATGCGACCTCTCTCCAATTGATATTGGTTAATTTTTATTTATTTTATTTTAATTCATTTCCCACATTTGTTTGCAGGGCATTTACCTACATTTTGCCGTCTTTTGCAGCCCTCTAGCCCTTTCCTGGACTGTTTTACAGCCTTTTTAGTGCCTAAAAGTTCGGGTCCCCATTGACTTCGGAACTTCCAGGTGTTCGCTCATCTCTAGTCTGGAGACTTGAAAGGATGGTGTTTCTTGTTCTCCCTTGTGTGACTGCTGATCCTGATTCAAAGAATATGGATTTCAAATGAGATAGTAAAAATAGGTTTCTGGGCTGTGAAAAAGTTGTGTAAAAGGAAGAACAAAGCTGTTACAGTCCAATACTTCCAGCCCAGTGACCCATGGATAGTATCCCCTGAGGAAGCCGGAGTTAACCGGCGATACGCGTGGGGCGTTTTTCATATGCTACAGGTCCACCGCAACAGCTCTCACACAGGTTATGGGGCTCTCATTCTGAATATGTTTTGTGCCTGATTTTGACAGCAGGCGTCCTCAGCTCACCGCGCCTGTGCCGAATACAGAGCGGCGGCGCAGGATTTAGCAGGGTGACAGTGCCGGAGGCAGGAGAGGATCGCTGCCCGGCACTGTGAATCAAAGAAGGGGCGTTCCAGCAGGTTGCCGCACGGAGCCGCTAGGAGCAGGGCAACGACCCCCTGCTCCTAGAGGCTAATTTACATATTATAAAAAGACGTTTTTTTAGCCTAAATATACATCGGATTTTTATAAAAAAGACATTATCAAGTTGCTCTGACATTAGCACATAGCTAATGTCAGACAGCTTATAATGTGTAATCCTGGTGACAGAAACCCTTTAAAAAATAAATAAATACTCTACACATATTAGATATCGCCATGTCCATAAAAACATGCTCTATAAAAATATCACATGATCTAACCCCTCAGGTAAATACCATAATTTTTTTTTAAAAAAACTGTCAAAAAAATTTTTTGTCACCTCACATCACAAAAAGTGTAATAGCAAGCGATCAAAAAGTTATATGCCTCCCAAAATAGTGTCAAACTGTCATCTCATCCCGCAAAAAATGATACCCTACATAAGACAATTGCCCCCAAAAAATAAAAAAAATATGGCTCTCAGACTATGGAGACATTAAAACATGATTTTTTTTGTTTCAAAAATGATATTGTGTAAAACCTAAAAATAACTAAATAAAAAGTATACATATTAGGTATCCATAACAACCTGCTCTATAAAAATAACACATGACCTATCCCCTTAAGTGAGCACAGCAAAAAAATATATATGAATACGGTGTCAAAAGCCATTTTTGTCACCTTACATCACAAAAAGTGTAATAGCAAGCAACCAAAATGATATATGCACACCAAGTTAGTGCCAATCAAACCGACATCTCATCCCGCAAAAAATGAGCCCCTACATAAGACAGTCGCCCAAAAAATAAAAATTCAAATATGGCTTTCAGTATGTGGAGACACTAAAAAAAAAAAAATGTAAAACTGAAACAAAAACCCCCAAAAAGTTGTTATATTTGGTATTTTCGCATCCGGAACAACCTGCTCTACAGAAATAGCACACGATCTAACCTGTCAGATCAATGATGTAAATAACGAAAAATAAAAACTGTCCCAAAACAGCTATTTTTTTTTGCAAATTTTCAATTTTTCTTCAATTTTTTCAGTAACAAAGCAAGGGTTAACAGCCTAACAAAACTCAATATCGCCTTCATTCTGTAGTTTATAGAAACACCCCATATGTGGTCGTAAACTGATGTATGGCCAAACAGCAGGGCACAGAAGGAAGGGAACGTCATATGGTTTTTGGAAGGCAGATTTTGATGGACTGTTTTTCTGACACCCCCTAGAGTACAAACTCCAAAAAATTGACTCCTTCTAAGAAAGTACACCCCTCAAGGTATTTAAAACTGATTTTACAAACTTTGTTAACCCTTTAGGTGTTCCACAAGAGTTATTGGCAAATGGAGATGAAATTTCAGAATTTCTATTTTTTATTAAATTTCCTCAAAAAAAGTGTAAAAATCATATTTGCCCTAAAATAGTACCCACAAATCTGCCAACTTATCCCGTAGTTTTCAAACTAGAGTCATTTTTTGGAGTTTCTACTGTGTTCAAAAAACCAGTCCAGCAAAATCTGCCTTCCAAAAACCATATGGCGTTCCCTTCCTTCTACGCCCTGCCGTTTGGCCATACAGCACTTTACGACCACATATGGGGTGTTTCTGCAAACTAGAGAATCAGGGCAATAAATATTGAGTTTTGTTTGGCTTTTAACCCTTGCTTTGTTACAGGAAAAGTCGATTAAAATGGGAAATTTGCAAGAAAAATAGCTGTCTTGGGACCGTTTTTTTTTTGTTATTTACATCGTTGAACTGACAGGTTAGATTGTGTGCTATTTCTATAGAGCAGGTTGCTATGGACGCGACAATACCAAAAATGGCTACTTTTTGGGGGGTTTGTTTTAGTTTTACATAATAAAGAATTTTTTTTAAAAATAATTTTTTTAGTGTCTCCACATTTTTTTGGCGACTGTCTTATGTAGGGGCTCATGTTTTGCGGGATGAGATGTCGGTTTGATTGGCACTATCTTGGGGTGCATATGACATTTTGGTCGCTTGCTATTACACTTTGTGATGTAAGGTGACAAAAATGGCTTTTGACACCCTATTTATATATTTTTTTTTTTGTGTTCATCTGAGGGCTTTGGTCATGTGTTATTTTTATAGAGCAGGTTGTGACAGATACAGCGATACTTAATACGTATACTTTTAATTTATTTAAGTTTTACACTATCATTTTTTTAAAACAAAAAAAAAAATCATGTTTTAGTGTCTCCATAGTCTGAGAGCCATATTTTTTTATTTTTTTTGGGGGGGGCGATTGTCCTATGTGGGGTATCAATTTTTGCGGGATGAGATGACTGTTTGATTGGCACTATTTTTGGGTGCATATATTTTTTTGATCGCTTGCTATTAGAGTTTTTGAGATGTAAGGTGACCAAAATGGGTTTTTTTACATTGTTTTTATTTTATTTTCTTAACGGTATTTACCTGAGAGGTTAGATCATGTGATATTTTTATAGAGCAAGTTTTTACGGATGCGGCGATACCTAATATGTATACTTTTTTTATTTATTTTACTTTAACACAATAATAGCATTTTAGAAAAAAAAATTATGTTTTAGTGTCTCCATAGTCTGAGAGCCATATTTTTTTATTTTTTTGGGCGATTGTCCTATGTAAGGACTCATTTTTTGCGGGATGAGATTGCGGTTGTATTGGTACTATTTTGGTATTAAACTTTTTGTGATGCAAGGTGACAAAAAATGGCTTTTTTACACCATTTGTTTGTTGTTTTTTTACGGTATTTGCGTTAGGGGTTAGGTCATCTGATAATTTTATAGAGCATATTTTTACGGACGCGGCGATACCTAATATGTGTAGTGTATTTTATTTTTTTTCATTTTTATTCAGTGATATGTATTTTTCTTCACTTTAAAAAAAAAAAAAATTGACCCAGACCCACTTGGTTCTTGTAGATAAAGTGGATCTGTTGTCTATGTAATACAGTAAGTACACTACATTGTGTACTTACTGTATTTTTTACTTTACAAAGTCTTAATAGGCTTTTGCCTTTAGCAAAAGCCTATTCAGAGTTTCAGTGCCATGGACTGAGCAAGATGCTTCATCGTACGGACGGAAGGGGTTAAACTGCTGACATATGTAAGGCACAGATGTCAGCAGTTTATAGCAGGGGGTCAGCAATGTGCTGACCCCCTGCTATACCCACTAGACACCAGGGAAATCATTTGAAAGGAGGCGGGCGGGGGATCCGCCCCCAATTCCCCCCCCCTGCACCGCCCGGGGGAACACTAATATGGCGGGGTGCAGGGGGGATTAAAATTTATAAGTTTGGGGCATTTTTAAGTCTCTGCTCAGGGACTACAGAAAGCGCAACAAACCGCATGTCTGAATTGACCTGCGGTTTGCTGCGATCGCCGACATGGGGTGGTCACAGGACCCCCCTGGGCATTGTGCCAAGGTGCCTGCTAAATGATTTTAGCAGGCACCGTGTTCTGATCACCGCCACGTGCGCAGCGGTGATCGGATATTAGCAGCGTGTATATGTATGCCCTGCGTCCTTAAGTACCAGGACACAAGGGTGTACATGTCCTAAAGAGGTTAAAGTTGTAAAATATGTTATTGTTATTTGGTTATTGATGGGTTAATTAACAGGCCATGCCATTGGTCTACCTCCACTCTTGTGTGTTATGTTTTTAGTTATATTAATGTATACGTTTGGGATGTTTGTTTTGCATGGGACATATATGCTGCATGATGAGGGTCAGCTCAGCAGCAGGCCCTCGCCCATCATTTTTTGCAATGCTCAGCAGCAGGCCCTTGTACCTAATGTTTTAGAGGGTCACCAGCAGGCCCTTGCTCCAAATATTTTTGAGGGTCACTAGCAGGTCACCAATCATAATTTTTCAAGGGTGTGTATGATGCCCTCCTTTATGTGTAACAAATAGTGTAATGGAGTGCCGGTTCCTTGTAATTTTTGGCAGTCCCACTACCTAAGTGCAGGAGTCCCACTACCTAAACATTGACTTTCATTACACTCGGGTGCTCGGCCGAGCACACGAATATAGCAATGTGTTCGGGCCGAACACCCGAACTTAGTAAAACAATGCACAATGCGCAGATGCCAAGTGTTATCTCTTTTCTTATTTTTGTATTCTAGCCAATGGAACAATGCCATGAGCCTCAGGGGGGTGCCCCCTCTGACATACTTATAAAAACTGCTAAACTTCCTGTAATAAAAGAAGAACTGCTTTGACCCTTTTCTGGTGTCAGTGTGGATTCTTCTATGCATGTAAAATCCTAGGATCAACTTGGAGCAGTAGAGCAAATGTAATTAGCCCTGAATGAGGGCATCTTTACCACCCCCTTCACTCTTACTGCTTGTAGTGCAGTTGAAGCGGAGCAGTTCCTAAGCCTACCCCCTAAGTAACCTAATTTATAATAGTAGTTAAATTGTGCCTTGCACTAATTCTTCATCTGCATCTCATGTATGGGTCTATCAGCTCTAGGCTCAACGTGTTTTAGCATAATTCCATGCCTCATCAGGAGCCCTAAGTAAAGATAAAAGCCCTGCATCGATAAAGATGGACGCTGAATCCAGGAATATTTAAGCAGAGTAACTCCGCCCACCTTGTGGGCAAACACCAATCCCGAGGCGGAGGCTCCGGAGGATTGAGTGACGGACAGGCACACACTCCCCAAGGCCCGACCGCTGCAGTCCCGTAGTAAGTGAAGCCCAAAGAGGGGGGAGTGAGACAGAACAATAAACCCCCTATGTGGATTTAGACGGAAAACCTCTAGGAGAGGAGGCACAGTAAAGTATTGGGCAGTTGACTTATAAAATGAGGTCCAGAAAAATTAGCATGCTGTTTTGATAGGGGGTATGAAGAATCACCAAGGAGAATCGGTGCGTCACTTATAATGGACTGATATCAAAAATTAATAAATATATGCTCAGCTACCCCATTATGACCAAAAATCAAATATGTCCGAAAATCAAACTAATCAATTAGGATAATTGCGTAACTGTGACACCCCCATCGATTATATTAAATGATCTCCAGGGTACACTATGTCCTATAAATGTGACTACCAGTTCCTTAGCTGTCCCGGAGATATTTTGGCATAAGAGTATCCCGCAATGGGGGCAAGTGAGCATGCGACCGATTGGTATCCTCTATCCAGAAAACATAAAGAATATATAATATACAGTATACATATGTGCTGGCAGGGAATGTATGTAAGGTGCATGAGTCCCATACGCATCCATATCCTACAAAATAAATAACTGGCTCAGTGATAGAAAACATAGGGAGGTTATTAACGGTACATAGTCAGATTGGGTCACAGTCATTAATAAGGAGAAGGGTCGTTGATTAGGGAAGTTTTTTTAATTGATTAATTGGAGTTGGGAAAGAATTGTTTGCCCCTAAAATGAGGAAAGTGGCTTCTACCTTATTAGGGTTTTTGCCTTCCTCAGGATCAACTTTGCAGTATAACAGGCTGAACTGGATGGATGTGCCGGTATTTTTTTCAGCCCTACAAACTATGTTACAATGTTATTCCAATAACTGCATTAATAAATCAGTTTTAGTTGAAGCATTGCGTCAATATACCATGCAGTTTTAGTAAACGCATTGCACTGCATTAATATACCTGTTTCATTCAACATATTGTATTACCATTGTAGATTGTCATTACAGGGTACATTTTGTTTGTAGAAAGGGAGGGGTGTATAATTGCACCACTGTCTATAAATCACAGGAAAAAAAATTTAATTTTGCTACTGTTTAAAAATGTGTGCACCAAACCTGAAACTTTTCATTTATAGGCATCATAGTAAAATGTCTGGTAAACAGAAAAGTGGAGAACTAAAGACTCATGCTTTGTCATCCGAGAGTCAGAATGAGGGTGGCTGTAGTAGTGCAAACACAGTCAGCACCATCTTTCCGCCCACTAGTAGTAGTAGTTGGCCACAGTTCTCCCTCACTTCTAAAAGGCGCCAAATTATTATTAAAGATAAAGAGGATGACATTGAGAGAAGGAGTAAGCTATCCAGTCCTCAGTCACAGCAGGATGATGTTGATGTCACCTCTGAGTCAGACACTGTGCCTTGACACCTGCGTCTTTTCTCCTTGAGGCCCCAGAAAAGCTTTTAACTTGTATCTTCTCTGTCTTTACTGTTCCTACTAGTGGTGTACATTCTTTTTTCCAAAGAGTCAACAAAACCCTATTATGTGCTATGAAAGATACTCAAGATAGTCTTCCTGTTGATGACTTGTGTGAGAAACATCAACGTTTATACTGCCTTGAGGAGAAGGTTTAAGTGGAGATGGGGACCCCATGCATAGCTGTGTTATGTGGTGGCGGTGGTAGTAGCTAATAGTAGTAGTGGCACTTGTAGCCACAGTGGTCATGGTAAGGGCAACGGTTGCCATGGCACTTAGGGCAAACACAGAAGAGTAAATCGTGAGTGGCCCAATGAGCAAACGGATGATATATCATAGTTTCATAAAAGTGGCAAGTAGAGTGAGGACTATGATGATTGTGTGTTGGACAGGATCAGGATCAGGGAGTTGAGGAGGAGACATCAGAGAAGAAAGGTGGTTATAGCGGCAATAACAATTGTCAGAACCATATCTGCTTCAAGTTTGGGTGCCACTAGCTCTGTGCAAGTATTTTCCATATGACATTTTTTCTCCACCAGTCCAGCACACATAGCCTCTGCCATGTGCAAGACCTGCAGGATGAAAATAAGCCATGATCATTCAAACACAGGTACCAGCGTTCTATTGCAGGCATATTTAATTCAGCAGGCATTATTATTCCAGGCCACCTGCGCATAAAATGTGCGCAGTTCCTCGCCTTCACCCAAATTTAGTCAGCTGTCCATAAATTTTGTCTCACCAGTCTCCTAAGGTGGTGCAGTTCCATGCAGTCACCTAACTTTTGTTCTCCTCTATGTCATTTGTGTCATTTGTGCTTTTGGTCAGTTGTCTCTAAAACGTGTCTCATTGTTCTGCAAGTGACAAGGTTGCCTCTACAAGTGGGGACCTACTCTAATTCTATGGCGCAGCAGTGCGCGGCGACCACCGCGCCAACAGCAGACAGCGGGACCCAGAAGCCACACAGTACCCTTACTGTGCAGCAAAGCCTCCTTGGCTCTGGGCCCCACCAGCACAGCACTGAGACAGCAATGGCAGGCACGCAGTACTGCACCATGTGAACGAGTGCAAAGAGTTGCTGGTGCGGTGCTGGGGCGCCGGTGGTCGCCGCGCACTGCTGCGCCATAGAATTAGAGTAGGTCCCCACTTGTAGAGGCAACACTATCGCGGTAAATGGGCCTATGCTCTTTGATCAAACTGTATACTAATGCCTCTTATGCACAGCATAGAATGTATTACAAATTGGGCTGAGATGCCATGTAATTATGCTGAAGGACAGTCGTTATATCAAAAGCATAGTATTGAGGATGTGCGATCCAGATTCACTCTCATGTTATATATTGCTTTTCCCTCCTATGTTCGGTGTGGTGTTTCCCTCCTCCACCCGAACGTGATATTATAAACCGCCAAAACCGTAATTTTTTTGCTTGTTTCAGTACAGCCATGGATCCTATTGCTGCACTGGATGGACAGCTGCAGGGGCTGTCTTGGGAGGTAGCTGACCTCCGCACGACCGTCTCGCAGATCCAGAGACCACAGGCTGCTGGTACTAGTGGTGGTTACCAGGCCTGTCTCGAACCTAAAGTTGCCCTCCCGGACAGATTCTCTGGGGAAGTGATAATTTTATTAGGGAAGCGTGCAAATTGTATTTTAGGCTACGTCCACACTCATCTGGGGATGAGATTCAGAGAGTTGGTGTGGTTATTTTGTTGTTTAAAGGGGACGCTTAGTCATGGGCTTTTTCTCTTCCGACCGGCTCGTAGGCTCTCTGGACGGTGGATGAATTTTTCAAAGCTCTAGGTCTCATCTATGATGACCCGGATTAGACCTCCCTGGCTGAGACCAAGCTACGTGGCCTTCGTCAGGGAGAGCGTTCTGCTGAGATCTTTTGCTCTGAGTTTAGGAGGTGGGCTACGGATACTTAGTTGAATGATCTGGCACTCCGTAGTAAGTTCTGTCAGGGATTATCAGAGAGGCTGAAGGATGCTTTGGCCTTTCATGAGAATCCCGAGTCTCTGGAAGCCGCTATGTTTCGTGCAGTACGCATTGATAGACGCCTGAGAGAGAGATCTAGGGGCCCCTACTCTCAGAACGTACTATCACATAACGTATCGTCTTTCTCTGACACTTTGGGTGAAGATACTCCTGGGTTTTTGTCTGGGGACGAACCCATACAATTAGGGAAGCTACTCCTGGATCTGCTTTTAAGCATCTTAGTGATAGGAAGGGAGTGTGTTTTTTTTCTGCAGACAAAAAGGGACATTTTATCGATGTATGTCCATGCATTCAGCGTCAAAAAAAAAAAAAAAAAAAAGGGACGTCCAATTCCCATCTGACTCTTGGAGGGGTGAGAGGGGAGTCAGAGAACGTGCATTTGTCTGTGACTGGTAGTACCTGATTTCTCCTGACCGCCGAGGTGGCGCCAGCGTCCAAGACTGTAGGGATTGAGGTGTTTATCAACAGTGGGGCAGGGGTGAACCTGATTGATGCTCAGTTCGTCCGTATGCACGGGTTGTCTCCAAGTGCATTAGAGAAAATCATTTCCGTTTTTGCCATTGATTCTGCACCTCTAACTCAGAAGTGTTTATCTCAGATGGTGCATGACATCCGATTAAGAGTGGGTGACTTTCATCAGGAATTCATCTCGTGTTTTGTGTTGGAGGGTCTCCCTGCCCCATTGGTTCTGGCTTTACTGTGGTTAAGCAAGCACAATCCAACCCTCGATTGGCAAGCGAGACAGATTCTGGATTGAGGTGATTATTGCGTTGACAATTGTCTGAATACATCTTTATCTGCTTTAACCACTAAAACATTACCATCTTTTATATCTGATTTTGCCAATGTATTTTCTGAAAGTGGATGCCAGGATTTACTTCCGCATCGGGAATATGATTGTCCTATCAACCTTATTCCCGGAGCTAAGTTGCCCAAATCTAGGTTGTATAACCTTTCTGGACCCGAAAGAACGGCCATGAGAGAGTTTATTACCGAATGTTTGGCTAAAGGACACATAAGACCTTCCAAATACCCAGTGGCAGCAGGGTTTTACTTTGTTAAAAAAAAGGACTGCACTCTTCGTGAGCGCAATCGGATTACTGTCTATGATCCTTACCCTCTTCCTTTGAGTCTGGATTTGTTTAACCAGATTGTTGATATCAAGGTGTTCTCCAAGTTGGATTTAAGGGGGCATATAATCTGGTCAGAATCAAGGAAGGGGATGAATGAAAGACGGATTTTAATACCCCAGAGGGTCACTTTGAAAATCTAATCATGCCTTTTGGGTTGACCAATGCTCCTGCGGTTTTCCAGCATTTTGTGAATGACATTTTTCACCACCTAGTCGGGAGGTTTGCTGTTGTGTATTTGGATGGCATATTAATTTTTTTCTCGAGACGAGGAGACTCATTGTTTACGTTAGACAGGTGTTACAGATCCTAAGAGATAATAAATTCAACGCAAAATTAGAGAAGTGTGTTTTTGCTGTACATGAGGTGCAATTCTTGGGCTACCTGCTGTTATCTTCAGGTTTTCGAATGGATCCGGAGAAAGTCCGTGCTGTATTGGACTAGGATTGACTCGGAAATCTGAAGGTCTTATGCGGTTTTTGGGGTTCACCAACTATTACCAAAAATGTATTCAGAACTATTTGACAGCGGTGAAACCCTTAGGCCCCTTGCAGATGAGCGTAAGCGGATTAGGTCCGGATGCGTTGCAGATGCGTTCAGTGAAAACTGAGTGATTTCGCAAGTAAGTCAATTGAGTTTTTTTTGAGATTGCGTTCAGTTTTTATCGCACTGGTGCAATGCAATTTACTGCGTTTTGCAGCGCGGGATAAAAAACGGAATGTTTACGAACAACATCTCTTAGCAACCATCCATGAAAATGGCATCCACACTTGCTTGCAGATGCAATTTTCACACAGCCCCATTCACTTCTATGGGGCCAGCGTTGTGTGAAAATCGCAGAATATAGAACATGCTGTGATTTTCACGCAACGCAAAAGTGACGCATGGAAACCACCGCTCATATACACAGACTCATTGCAATGCGTTGTTTCAGTGTGGATGAATGTTTCAGTGTGGTCTGATTCGGCGTTGCAAGTTTTTTTCTGCGGTTAAGGAGTGCTTAGCTTCTGCCCCTATATTGGTGCAGCCGGATGTATTGTGGAAGTTGACGCGTCCGAGGTGGGGGTAGGAGCAGTCTTAACACAGGGCTCGTCACCTGGTAAATGGCGCCCATGTGCATTTTTTTCTAAAAAACTCTGGCTGCTGGCTATTAAATTGGCTTTTGAGGAGTGGCGTCATTGGTTGGAAGGGGGGATTCATCCGATCACGGTGTTCACAGATCACAAAAATCTGGCTTACCTGTAGTCGGCTAAACGACTGAACCCGAGACTGGCCAGATGGTCTTTGTTTTTCACCAGATTCAATTTCATTGTCATTTATCATTCTGGGGTTAAGAACGTCAAGGAAGATGCCGGAGTCTTGCCCCTCTGGTAAATTGTTTGTTCCATCAGAATTGCGTCATAAGGTTTTTGCGGAACATCACTGTACGGTTCTTAAGGGACACCCTGGGAGTAGATCCACTGCCGACCTCATCTCTTATAGATTCTGGTGGCCAGGGTTGCATAAGTGTGTTGAGGACTATGTGTCAGCCTGTAGTATCTGTGCACGCGCTAAGGTGACACGTACTCGACCTTCTGGATCTCTACTTCAGTTGCCCATACCGTCGAGACCATAGACTCACTTGTCTATGGATTTTATTAGTGATCTGGCTAATTTGTCTGGAAAGATAGCATGCCTGGCCTAGCTAATGCTAAAACTTCATGGCATTCCCTCTGACATGGTCTCGGATCGTGGGACTCAGTTTGTGTCCATATTCTGGAAGGCGTTCTGTACTCGGCTGGGGGTGTAACTGTCTTTTTTTCTGCTTTTCATCCTCAGACGAAGCGCACTAATCAGAGTCTGGAGACTTACTTAAGATGTTTTATCTGTGAGAACCAGGAGGAATGGTCCACGTTTTTGTCTTTGGCAGAGTTTGCCATAAACAATCGTAGACAGGAGTCCACTGTTAAGTCGCCATTTTTTGGGTTTCACTAGCAATTTGGCACATTCTCTGGTTCAGATACTTCAGGTATACCTGAGGAGGAACGATTTTCATCATCATTGTCTTCTATATGCCAGAAAATTCAAAAAAACTTGATGAATATGGGCAACAAGTATAAATGTGTGGCTGATAGGAAACTTATGAATTGTCCGGACCTAAGTGTGGGTAATTTTGTATGGCTGTCCACAAGAAATATTAAGTTTAAGGTTCCTTCTTGGAAGTTGGGTCCAAGGTTTATTGGTCCATATAAGATCACTGCCATTATTAATCCTGTAGGTTTTCTTCTTGAACTTCCTCAGGCTCTGAAAATTCATAATGTGTTTCACAAATCTTTGTTGAAGAGGTATGTTGAACCTTTGGAGTCGACCCCCTTGCCACCCGCTCCTGTCATGGTGGACGGGAGTTTGGAATTCCAGATCGCCAAGATTATTGACTCTCGAGTTCTTCGTAGATCTCTTCAGTAACTTGTTCACTGGAAGGGTTATGGACCAGAGTAGAGGATGTGGGTACCGGCATCTGACGAGAATGCCAGTCGTTTGGTAAAAGCACTTCACAGGTCTCATCCGGATAAGGTAGGTCCTGGGTGCCCGGAGGTCACCCGTAGAAGAGGGGTACTGTCACGGACATTCCAGCGACAGGAGGCAGGAGATCGGTGAGATTGCCAACACGTGGTTTGATCTGACATGTTTTCTGTTTGAATCAAATGATGTCTGTGTTGTTTCTGGTGCTTGCCACACCTTCTTTCCCCAGGTGTAGCTATTATGGTAATTTAACCTTCTCTATTTACTGTTGTTTCTCCCACTATGCTATGCGGTTTATAGCTTCAGTTTGAGTTGTGGATAGCTTGTGTGTGGATCTCGGCTGAGTTCCTGGTGCTGCCATAGCCACTTGAAGTTAAGTGTTTTCTTTCCCTTTTGTATTTTGTTTGGGTTATTTTGTGTGATGCATTTCCCTGTCACTTGTATTAAGGCCTGAAGAAGACTCCTGTTCATCCTTCCTTTTGGAGGAACAACCTGTCTCAGTCTTGACATTAGTTTCAGGGTCTTATAGGGTGAGTTAGGATATTAGGTATTCCTGTGTATGAACTCACCTACCTCTGAGGTCTGTTCATACTGGTAGTTAGTCAGGACTTTGATTAGGGTTTTACTAGGAGGTGTCCATATCCTTTGCCTAGTTTCCCGTCCTTATTCCCTCACCCCTTTCCCTCCTATGTTCGGTGTGGTGTTTCCCTTCCACACCCGAACGTGATATTGCTACTCTCAAAAAAGGAAGAATTTTTCCAGGCTTGTTCACAACAAGTCAATGTTCCTTCTCACAATAAAACACCTGTGTGTAGAAACAGAGGCAGGGATCTGCCTCTATTAAAGCATCATTTTTTGGATGCTTGTTGAGAAGCAACTGCTTCCTCTGACACTACCGCTTGTGTATAAACACAGGCAAGCATCTGCTGATATTAAAGCATAATATTTGGAACATTTATTGAGAACAAGAGATTGATGTGTTTTCGACAGCACTGTGCGCGTTTAAACCCTCAGTGACCAGCCTGTTTTGGGCCTTAATGAACAGGAGATTTATTTAAATTTTTTTCATCATCACCTTCCAGGAGCTATACCTTTTTTATTTTTCCGTCTATGTAGCCATATAGGGGCTTGTTTTTTGTGGTTCAAGTTGTAGTTTTTAATGGTGTCATTTTGGGGTACAATTAACCTACTGTTAAACTTTAATTATCTCTTTCTAGGAGGGAGATGGGGAAAAAACAGCAATACTGTCACTTAGTTTTTACATTATAAATTTTGTGGCATTAATTTTTCAGCATAAATAACACAATAACTTTATTCTCTGGGTTAGTATATAGCTATACCAAATACATATAGTTTTTTTATGCTTTAATACTTTTGCACAATAAAAACCATTTTTATAAAAATAAGAAAATGTTTTTGCATCGCCGCATTCCAAGACCCATAACTTTCAATTTATTTTTTTCTATTGAGCTGTGTGAGGGCTTGAGTTTTGCAGGACAAATTGTAGTTTTCATTGGTATCATTTTGGAGTACATGACACTTTTTGATAATTTTTTAGTGGCGACAAAACAAAAAGCAACAATTCTGGCATTTTTTTTGTTCCTTTTTTTTCTTTTACGGCACTCACCATACAGGATGAATTATATGTTAATTGCGTCGGTTAAGTGTGAGTCATTACAGATGCGGCGATAGCAAATATGTGTAGAAGATTTTATTTTTTCCATTGAAAAGCGTTTTTTCAATGAAAAAAGGTGTACCCCACAAGGCGACTATAATAGGCGATCTTTTGATCGCTTCTAAATTACTATTCCTATAGTGCAATGTAATTTATCGTCAGTGTTTTACTGACAATGAACAGCAAGTTGCTCCAGAGAGGTGCAGCCTGCTGGGAAGTGCTGAAAGCAGGCTTGGGACATACACTAGGCCCTGGCCACCCCACAAACTTATTTTTCTCACATGTCAGACCCAAGCCCCAGCTCTCCGTTGCACGGGAGACTTTTAGACTGAGCCACCAGAAAAGGGCAGCGGTTCAACCCAAGGCCTCTTAATGACCACTGTAGAAAGGCGTATGGGTGGTCACTAAGGGGTTAAACACCATCTGCCCCGAAAAAGTGAAAATTTTTGTAACTTTAATTCTTAATTCTTTAAAGCATAACAGATACGACTGTGAAGTGTGTTTTAAACAGTCTGTTAACCCTTTCAAGACCAAGCCATTTTTCACCTTCGTGAGCAGGCTTAATTTTGCAAATCTGACGTGTCACTTTATGTGCTAATAATTTTGGAATGCTTTTATTTATCATAGCCATTCTGAGATTGTTTTCTTGTGACATCTCGTACTTAATGTTAGGGGTAAATTTGGGTTAATAAGCGTTACCTTTATATTATAAAAAATCCCAAATTTACAGAAAATTTGGAAAATTTCTACGGATTAAAGTCAGATAGTGATACCTCATTAGAGTTTTTATTTAAGATTCGCTATATGTCTACTTTATGTTGGCATCATTTTGAAAATCACCCCATTTACCTCAGAGGCGTTTCATAATATTTAGAAACACATAGCTGTGAAAATAAAAAAAAATATTTTTACAAGAAAAAGTCGCCAAAATCCCAAATTTTTCACTTTTACAAGGAATAATAAGAGAAAATGCACCCCATAATTTGTTATCTATATTCTCCTGAATACAGCAACACCCCATATGTGGTTGTAAACTGCAGAATGGCAGAATTCAAAAGGAAAGGAGCGGCATCTTTATTTTCAGACGTGGAATTTGCTGAAATAGATTTTAATGGCTATAACCTTTTTTATTTTTTTGTTGACTGAGCTGTGTGGGGGCTCATTTTTAGCTGGGTGAGCTTTAGTTTTTAATGGTGCCATTTTGGGTACCATATGACTTTTTGATCACTTTTTATTTATTTTATGAGGTGAAGTGGGCTAATATTGCAATTCTGCCAGTGTTTTTTTATTTTTATTTTTTATGGGGTTCTCCATGTGGTATACTTGATAAGATGTTTGTATTCTGTGGGTTGATACGGTTCTGGAGATACCAAATTTATATTGTTTTATTCATGTTCTACCACTTTTATATCATAAAATCACTTTTTATTTAACTTTTTTTTTTTTTTTTGCATCACCAATTTGAAGATTCCTAACTGATTTTTCCATCAATGTATCTGTGTGAGAGCTTGTTTTTTTGCAGGACGGGCTATAATTTTTAGTGGTATAATTTTGGGGTCTATATGGCTTTTTGTTCATTTTTTTAGGAGGTGAAGCAGACAAAAATTGTATTTCTATCAGTGTTTTTTATTTTTTATGGGGTTCTCCATGTGGTATATATGATAATTTTATTCTGTGGGATGATACAGGTATGGTGACACCAAAATTGTATAGTTTTTTTCATTTTCTACCACTTTTAAATCATAAAATCACTTTTTATTAAACATTTTTCTGCATCACCAAAATCTGTATAATTTATGACTGTTATGAAATATTTTTGGGAGGTGAGGCAAAAAAAAACAGCAATTCAGCCATTGTTTATTTTTTAAAGCGTTCACCATGCGGGATTGGTACCATCATCATTTTATAGATCAGGTCATTACGAACACGGTGATACAAATTATGTGTAGTTTATTTATTTATTTTTAATTTTGTAATCTGTTATAAATGAGTAGATGTGGGAAAAGGCAATTTATTTTATTTTTAAAAAAAAAATTATTTTTTTATTTTCACACCTTTATTTTTTTTATCAAGTCCCACTTGGATCTTGAAGATTCGATGGGGCTGATGGCTGTTCTTGCATTGAAAAGTATAATACTATAAGTATAATATAATAATCAGTTTTAGGCTACATGCACACAAACGTATTTTGTTTCCGTGTCTGATAGGATGCAGACCTATTCATTTCAATGGGTCGGCAAAAAATGCTGACAGCACACCATGTACCATCCGCATCTGTATGTCTATTCCGTAGCCCTGCAAAAAAATAGAGCATGTCCTATTCTTGTTCGTTTTACTGACAAGGATAGGCACTATTACAATGGATCCACAAAAAAACGGATATGCCATACGGATGTCATCCATTTTTTTTTGCGGATCCGCAAACCCCAAAACACAGAGAGAACAAAAAGCAACATGCAGCGGTATTTAGAAAAGTATCAAAAAGATTTTATTGAACATATATTAAAATTATAAAGGAAGGAGGTAGCAAGAAAGCATAGACGCCACCCTGGACCCTATAGAAAAACGTACAAGAATATATATGTATCTAGCATCATTAGAAGGTAATATAACAGAAAGTCAAACGCTATACTGTTTTATAAGTATGGTATATCAAAGCCTCGCTGTAGCCTTCAAAAAGTCCACAAAAAAGGAACAATAATAAGGACAAGTGTCTTTGTATATAGATAATGTTAGTGGTACAAGGCAAACAGAAAAAGACATGAATCGTGCTAGAACAGAACCCGAAGGGGTACTTACCAGTAAGAAAATGGAAGGGAGGGACCAGGATGGCGTCAACCCTGACGCGCGTTTCGGCGAACCTTCGTCCAAAACACATACGGTCGTGTGCATGTAGCCTTACACTGATAGATGGCAACACTGGACATCTTTGCAAGGCATCCGGTTGCCATGGCAACCATTGGGTTGCTGCCATCACAGCGAGGCAGCCCGATGATTGAGAGAGGGAACCCTCTGTTAAACCCTTGGATGCCGCTGACAGCAGCATCTAAGGGGTTACAGTAGAGTGTTAGCCGCCACCATCGCATACAGCAGGGGGACCACACAAGAGGGCAAAGATAAGGGCTTGGGGCAGGGGACACTGATGAGGGCAGGGGACATGAATGGGGCAGGGGACATGAATGGGGCAGGCGGGCACAGTTGCCGGCACATACACAGTGCACAGCCGGCAAAGCTGGAGGCAGGGCGCACAGATCGGGGCAGGGGGCTCACATATTGGGGGTACAGATTGGGGGCACGGAGCAAACAGTACCTGATTTCAGGCTCTGATCTGCAGAGTGCAGATCAGAGCCTGAAACCGGCTTTTTTACACTCCCGCGATCCGATTGGTTAGTCTGCACAGACTAACCCTGGGTTCAGACCTGAGCGTTTCTGAGAGGCGCGTTTTACGCGCGTATTAGTCGCGCGTTTTTATACGCGTTTTTGGCAATAGTAAACGCACTTTTGACGCACGTTTGTGTGATTGACTGCAGTGTTGTCCAATGACCAAATATCCCTCTCTATATAAAGTTTGGCCAATCAGAGCTGGGGTTTGGCCTTTCCAGCATGTTTCAAATTCATAAACGCGCGTTCGAACGCGCGTTTTCAGTGTCAAAAACACGCAAATTACAAGCGTTGCGCGTTCCTATTGAAGTCTATGGGCCAAAATGCGCGACAAACGCCCCAAAAAAAGCTCAAGAACTTGTTTATGCGTCGGGCGTTTTTCAGCGCGTTCGAACGCGCTGTAAAACGCGAAAATGTGATCCAGTCCCATAGGAAAGCATTGGTTTGCATCGGTTATGCATTTACAGCGCGTTCGAACGCGCTGTAAAACGCGCAAGTGTGAACTTAGGGTAGAGCCTCTTGCACACGACAGTATTTTGCGGACCGTATACTGGCAGTTTTTTCAGTTCAGTTTACTGACAGTATACTGAACCATTCACTACAATGGGTCTGCAAAAAATACTGAAGTGTCTTCGTATGTCTTCCGTTTCTGTTTTTCCGTTCCATTTAAATATAGAACATGTCCTATTCTTGTCCGCAAATCACGTTCAGTGGCTCCATTTAAGTCAATGGGTCTGCAAAAAAAATGGAAAGCATACGGAAAGGCATATGCATGTCTTCCGTATCCGTTCTGTTTTTGCTGAACAATCTATAGAAAATTTTAAGACCAGCCCAATTTTAATTATGGAATTACTGTATACTGTATATTCCATACGGAATACGGAACCGAAACGGAAACACAACGGAAACAAAAAACGGAAAAACGGATCTGTTTGAAACGGACCGCAAAATACTGAAAAAGCCATACGGTCGTGTGCAAGAGGCCTAACCAATCGAAGCGATCAAGAGCAAGGGACCACTGTAATTGGTCCCTTGCCGGCATTACTGTACACTGTCTATGACAGCGGCAGTGCAGGGACAGAAGCTTTAATACAAGTGCTTTGTAGCGCTTGGATTAAAGAGGTGCCATAATGTTTATATACGTGCTATCTGCACGGGGTATATGCAGATAGCACATATATAGCCTTATGGCAGTCGGGAAGGGGTTAACCATGCTTTACCTATATATCTCATTATTTACTATTGTTGTCATTGCATTAAAAACCTTAAAGGGGCGGAGGGGGACAAAAATTTGAAAAAGTCAGCAAGACAGGAAAGGAAAAAATAGTCCTAGCTGACTTCAAAGTGACATACCAAGTTTCAGGCCAAACGGAGCAATTTCGATTCAGGTAAAATCAATTTGGACCAGAATCAATTTTTTTTTTACAGATTTGGCAAATTGAAGACAAAACCAATATCGATAAATTTACTCATCACTACCTTGGGTGCCAACAGAGCTTGCCTTTTTACTGCCTGGTGCTGACATATATCAGAATTTAAAAGATAAAACACCTGCCCTGGACAGAAAGTCCAGATATGCCTCTGGCTTAACCCTAGGTTCACACTTGAGTGTTTTACAGCGCGTAAAAACGCGCTGTAAAACGCCCGACGCATAAGCTCATTCAGGAGCGTTTTTTTGGGCGTTTGTCTCGCTTTTCCTCCCATAGACTTCTATGGGAACGCGATACGCGCGTCAATGGGGCGTTTTTGGCACCTGAAACGTTTGCAACGCGCGTTCTGGATTTTACTACATGTACTTTCCATGGTCTCCCAAACTCACACTCTCCCTACACACATGGATTGGCTACACTTCATAAAGGGAGCTCACTGAGCTCATTGGACAACACTGCAGTCAATCACACATACGCGCGTTAAACGCGCGTTCACTATTATAAAAAAAGCGTCAAAAAACGCGCGATAAAATGCGCGTCAGATGCGCGTCTCAAAAACGCTCAGGTCTGAACCCAGTGTAAAGCCGCTGTCTGAATTCCTTGTGGAGAAACTTAGACGTATACAGCAAAGGAATTTGAACTTGGTACCTCACAGCAATGGAAAATAAAATTATATTCAAAGTGTTCATTCTTTGAGACTATATTTATAAAATTTAGACATGATCCCAGCACACAGAAAAAGGAATACATTCCCACACAATGCTGGATTAGAGAAATGCAGTCTCTCAGCATTTTCAGAGGCTTTACATTAATATGCTGTAGCTATAGGGCTGGCCTGAACAAGTCTTAAATTTATATGACCATACTTTTTGTTCAAACAGCATGGAAGAGTGCAAAAGCCTTCAGTGTAATTATGAAGAAATAACTACCGTATATCTTAATGTAGGTGTGAATTAGTGGAGTCTCTGAAGCTTAAGAGCGCCATATTTATAAAGCACCTGTTCCACCATTTCTTATGTAGAAGTTAAGCGGGCAAAAGTGGGACTTTATAATAAAAAAAGATCCCTCCAAAAAAAAAAAAATATTAAAAAAATTTTAACCACAAGTCTCTCTGAGTGGCCCATAATACGTTTTGCTATGGGCCCCTACCATATATCACTACACCCCTGGTGGGGTAAGCTGCCCATGGTCAGTGCTGTTCTTTCTACTTTTTTCTGTCTTGTTTCTCTGGATATTTAATGCTATGTCCTTCCTTACTCCAACTTTTCTTTACTCACTTTTATATTTAATTTTCCTGTTGTCTGCGATTTTATTGGATCTATGGCTTTATATTAGCAAATTGTCTTTTTTATATCAATCAAAATCCTCTCATGTGTTACTGTTCCTTCTTTTCTTTTGCATATGGAAAAATAGAGATATATTCAAGGCCGGTTTTAGACAAAGTGTGGCTCTGGGCAAAATCAAAAGTGGGGCCCCAAATCGTGTAATAATGTACTAACAACACAGTTACATTCTGTCAATTCTGGCCCTCCCTCACAGATTTACACCCCATAAAGCCCCTCACACAGATCTGCACCCTCATGGCCCCAGAATACACCAAATGTCCCCCCTCCTCACAAACTTACATTCCATAAACCCACTGATCCGAACCATCATGGCCACAAATTACGCCACATGCCCTCTCCCACACAAAAAGCTATAGCAACGGTGGTCATACAGCATGTACCCCAGGACTGCACTGCATGCCATTAGACCCTCCCTTACATGGCCGCTTTCAGGCATAAACAACCCCTCTCTCCCAAAGTATCTCCACGAACTCCAGCAGTCCTTGCATAAAGAAAGCTCTGTCCTAGACACATTTGGTCATGTGACCATTAACCCCTTCACAACATACACCATAAATGTATGACACATGTCAGGTCTTTAAAGAGGTTCTATACAGCAGGCACCCACGCCCAATGTTCGCGATCTCAGATGCCATGGTTAAGGCCTTATTCACATGTCCGCATGTATTCCACAGTTCTGCGGAATACATGCGGACCCATTGACTGTGAATGGGGCACGGAACGATGCAGAGAGCACACACTATGCTCTCTGCATCAGTTTTTGCGGAGCGCGCCGCCGATCTTACGGCCGCAGCTCCGCAAAAAAGTAGAGCATGTCCTATTCTTGCCCGCAATTGAGGACAAGAATAGACATTTCTATGGGGCTGACGGCCGGGTGTGTTTATGGATCCGCAATTTGCGGATACATAAACACTACGGACGTGTGAATAAGGCCTAAATGTCACCACGGCATCTGAGAGCATCAAAAACCAGAAGCGCTCGCTTCAGTTCAGGCGCGGTTTCCCTGGCGGCAATCAGGGATGGCACCCTGTTCTAATAAGTACTAGGCCTCCAGGCTAATTTTATATCAAGACACGGAGGCGAGTATTGCTTACCCCTTTCTTTACTGTGCCAAAATAGCAGCAAAGAAAACTGGTACATAAACAGTTAAACTGAGAACCAACAGAGAAAACTCCTCCCCTAGACCTAGGCTATATAAGGCCAGTCTCTCAGAAGCACATCCTCTTTCTTTGCTGCTGCCCTTACAGATAAGTATTCTGGTGACTTTTCCTTTTCACAGGTATTTATTTGGTTTATATAGTTTATATAGTTTTCTCCCTTATATTTCTTTCGGTTCCTGACCGTTTAAACGGGCGGCCTAGCGGTTCTTTTACTGCTTGGGCCTCCCGGTTGGTTTGTTCTTGCTGCCCAGTCCTTTTCCCCACGTCTGGGATTCGGACACTCCTTCCCTCACTTACCTCACCCCTCTTTAGAAGTTTGGGGTGTTGTCTTTAGCTATCTGGTCCTTCGGTTTTCTTTCCCTCAGCAGGCACCGTTGCGGCCGAGCTCTCGCGAGATCTCGGCCGCCATTACGGGATCGGGGCGGCAGTTGACGCTTGGCGCTTCTCGCAGTGCGAGATCTCGCGATCTTATCGCTCTGCGTTAGTACAGAGAAGACAAGCGTGCAGCTCCGGTCCTGGTAGTGGTGCTTTTAGGTTTCAATTTTATACTCCATAGTACTTCCTCTGGGCCTCAGTTTTAGTTACCCCCTGTGTTTCTCCCCTAGTCTTTTTTGTTCTAGTTGCTCCACTCTCGTTTAATTGTTTTCTTCTACTGGCTGGGGCGACTACTCCCTCCAGTGTGTAACATGTCACATCGTTCCTCCATTGCTTTTTCCCCTGCTCTTCAGGAGAACTCATCTGGGGTTAACCCCATCACTGAAAGGGGAGCAATGTCTCAGGACCCAGTGGACTCACAGGCTATGGCCCTGCAGCAGTCTATTTCCCAGGCAATCATCTCAGCTATGGGTTCTATGTCGACTGTTTTATCACAGTCCATTTCTCAAGCTTTAATTTCTCAGCCAGCAGCTCCCATGCCGCCTCCACCCACCTCCAGAATTATTTGCTCAGATGGCCTAGCTCCATCAAAAGATATCGCGCATAGTACGCGAAAGAGAGCCTGTTCCCGCCAGGCAGAACGTGCGAGGAATTGGAAGTCTGCCCGTATGCAGCCAGACTCAGACTCAGATAAGGAGTCCTTAGAGGAGGTTCAGAGCGAATCCTTTCAGGATTCAGATGCCAATGTACTATCTGATGATCCGGACCTTCCTGGGTCCACTGGGGATAACCTACCCCATCTCCCGCCAACTGCTCCTGCCACCGTGATAACCCCTACTGGGGCAGAAGCCTTACTGGACGCAGCGGGGGACCCGCTTTTTGACCCGGATGCCTTACATCATCCGAGGTCTTCGGAGTGGCTCCCTGCGACACATGTCGCTCAGTACATTGAAGCCAGGGTTCGCAAACCCTTATCAAAGGAGGCACGAAATAAATTAAGGGCCGAATGCCCGAGACCCTTATTCGAATAAGGCATGTGACACCCCGTCAGTGGACCCCAAAATGGTCCAATTTCTGTCCAAATCAGGATTTAACCCTCGCCGGGGCCTTGACTCCGCCTTGCGGGCATGTCAAGATAAATTACTAGATATGTTGGGCCCCTTGGCCAAAATTTTTGATATTGCCGAATCGGCTAAAGCAGAAAATCGTCAGGTAGACCCAGACGAACTTCGGGGCTGGATTCAGAGAGCTGTATGCATGTTAGGTAACGTCAATACCTCTCTATCGATTGAACGGCGTAAAGCCCTTCTCATTAAGATTGAGCCGAAGCTGGCCAACATGGCGCTAACCGGAAGCAGGGAAAGACGCCCAAGGTCTCCTATTTGGAGATACATTTATAAAGGATTTAGGGAAGTTTGTGGGTGCATTCACGGCCCTTGATAAGGCCCAGTCCTCTATGAGGAGAGTTTTTCATGGTAGGGTTTCTACCAGGGCCGGCAGCTCAAGGGGCCGCCTGTCCGGCCGTACGCCTTTCCAGACCCGTGGCATGGGTCGAGGCTCCTTCACTCATTACAACTCCCTGCAAGATCAACGTCACCAGCCGTCGTTCTTTCCCTACCGAGGTGCTGCCATCCGCTCCAGAGGTTTCAGAGGAAACCAGAACTCCAGACGCCCTATTGGTAAGTCTATCGCCCCCCTTTTTCCCCTGCACGGTTGGGAGGTCGACTCAATTTTATTTGGATGCGTGGAAAAGCATTACGGCAGACCCATGGGTCCTCGCCACTGTACAAGGTTTTCGGATAGAGCTAACTCACTCTCCCGGAAATATTTCTATCCAAGCTCCCATTCCCCAACCCCCGTCAGTTCTAGCTCTCATAAATACAGAGTTACTTTCTCTAAGCGAAAAGGGGCGATAGAACGTGCCCCCTGACCCATCTTGGGATCACAAGCAGCATCTTTCTAGTAGAAAAGAAAGGAGGTCAGTTACGTCCGGTCATAAACCTGAAAAGACTAAATGCGTTTATCAGATACCGCCATTTCAAAATGGAGGGTATTCATTTGCTAAGAGACGCGCTCCTGCCAGGAGATTGGCTGGCAAAGATAGACTTAAAGGACGCGTATCTGACGGTCCCAGTTGCTCTGACATCCAGGGACCTTCTTCAGTTCTGGTGGGGAACCAGATATGGCGTTTCACTTGCCTTCCCTTTGGTCTATCCTCCGCCCCTTGGTGTTTTACCAAGGTAATGCGTCCTGTGGTGGCTTGGCTCCGCAGCCGCGGGGTCCGCCTCATCATCTATCTGGACGACATCCTTTTCATGGCGTCCAGTCGACAGATTCTCATAGACCATCTGGCAATGGCCACCAAACTCCTACTAGGTTTGGGGTTTGTGATCAACCAGGAAAAATCCTGTCTAGTTCCGGCCAGGACTTTGGAATTTCTGGGTTTCTCTGTGGACTCGGTGGCTTGTACTCTCAGCCTTCCCCCGACCAAGGTTCGAGCCTTCAGGAAAGAGATTCTTCGTACTCTATCGGCCGGGAATATCTCACTCAGACATCTCGCCAGGGTGATCGGCCTTCTTTCCTCATCCATACAGGCCATATTTCCGGCACCCCTCCACTATCGGGCCTTACAACGCCTAAAAATCGCGCATCTTCATGCAGGGGCGTCATACGCAGATCAGATTTCCCTAGACAGAGAGACGAGGGACGAGCTCACTTGGTGGGTCCACAATTTGGCAGCCTGGAATGGCAGAGCCATTTTCGGTCCGCAACCAGATTTGGTCATCGAGTCCGATGCCAGTCTTTTGGGTTGGGAGAGCGCACTGCAACGGCATCTCCACGGGAGGCCCTTGGTCTCCGTCGGAGTCTCGTTGCACATCAATGCTCTAGAGCTCTTGGCGGGGTCGTTTGCGATCAGGAGTTTTGCCGTCGACAGAGCCACTGCGTGCGTCCGTCTCCGGATGGACAATGTTTCAGCAGTGCGTTATGTGAATGCGATGGGGGGGACCCACTCGGCGGTCCTGACTCATCTTGCACAAGATTTCTGGGCTTTTTGCCTAGACAGGAACATTATGGTAGTGGCAGAGTATCTCCCGGGATTGCACAATTCCTTGGCCGATTGGAGTTCTCGGCATGTTCGGGATTCCAGCGATTGGAGATTGCACAAGACGGTCTTAGACTCCGTTGCTTTGCGCTGGGGTCCTCTTTCCATAGACCTTTTTGCTTCACGACTCAATGCGCAGTTAGTCAGGTTTTACAGCTGGCGTCCGGATCCTCTGGCAGAGGCGGTGGACGCGCTGGCCCAGTTTTGGTCAGAGGAACGCCTATACGCGTTCCCTCCATTTGCTCTCATCCCCAGGGTCTTGGCGCAGACCCGTCTTCAACGGGCGGATCTGATTCTGATCCTCCCTTTTTGGGGGACCCAATCTTGGTTCCCTCAACTAATGGAGTTGCTCGTAGAGGAACCTCGCCTTCTTCCTTCATTTCCAGGTCTGCTGGAGGGTCCGGGGCGAGTTGCATCCACTGTTGACGGACGGCTCGCTCCGGCTTCTGGCCTGCAGGGTTTCAGGAATCCCTGGGAGATCGAGGGCCTTTCGACAGAGACTAATCTCCTGCTGGAGAATGCCTGGGCCCCAGGTACTCGTAGAGCCTACCGAGCGGCTTGGCAGTCATGGGTTCGCTGGTGCGATCTTCGGAACGTGGATCCCTCTGTTGCCCCTGTAGCTGATATTTTGCTATATCTTACCTCGTTGTTTGAAGCGGGGAAAGCTTATCGTACTCTTAATCTGGTTCGATCGGCTATTTCCTCCTTTCACCGGGGTTTTGGCAGTTGTCCAGCGGGTCAGCATCCCTTGGTCTGTCGTTTACTCCGGGGCTCACGTATGTCTAGACCCCGTTTTTTCTCCTCTTGGGATGTTTCAGTAGTCCTTCAGTTCCTGTCGGCCTGGCCCCCTAACAGTGAGTTGTCTGTGCGTCAGCTGTCAGCCAAGCTGGTGACATTATTTTGCCTTATTTCCTGTAAGAGGGTGTCAGATGTGCGGGCTCTGGACTACGATGCCCGTTCTTTCACGCCTGATGGTGTCACATTCAACATTTCTCGCCGGACGAAGACAAACATAAGGTCTGTATCTTACCCTAGTTTCCCATCTTCTCCGCAATTGTGTCCAGTTGCGTGCCTGAGGGAGTACGAGACCCGCACGTCTAGTCTCCGTCAGTCAGGTTGCTTCAACTGTTTATCTCTTACAGGCGGCCATTCGCGCCGGTTTCTAGTGTCACTCTTTCTAGATGGGTGAAGTGGATCCTCTCTCTCGCGGGTATCGACACGTCTATTTTTACCGCACATTCGGTTAGGGGTGCGGCGGCTACGTCCATGGTGGTATCTGGAGCACGCTTGGAGGATGTCATGCTCCTGGCAGATTGGTCCAGGGCTTCTACGTTTCGGGAGTTCTACTTCAGGCCTCCTGCTCATGCGTTTCGTCGGTTATTGACCGGCTTTAAACTTACTATCTGAGCCTCCGTGTCTTGATATAAAATTATAGGATTTTGCTATTTCATGACGTAAAGTCATAATTTTATTAAAGACACGGAGGCAGTATTACCCTCCGCTCCCACCCTTAGTTGGGTTGAGGTTTGTATTGTGAGTGTGATGCCTAAGGGTACATCTTTTCGCTTATCCTGTATATGTTTGGTTTTATCCTTTCATTTTCTCGTTCTGATCCTAGTACGTGTTACTCATCGATGGTTTTGCAGTTTTGATCTGCTGCTGATAACATCAGTTACTATGCTTTCATTTTCTCTCCCCAGGGTGAAGACGAGCTCCTTATGGTTCTCCGTGGGATATGTTTGTCTCAGGATTGTCTACAGAGTTGTTCCTGCTTGCAGTTCGGTTCCGGGTGTCCTCAGGTTCGAGAGGAAGACGTGTTTTGACGGTTCATCACAAAGAAAGAGGATGTGCTTCTGAGAGACTGGCCTTATATAGCCTAGGTCTAGGGGAGGAGTTTTCTCTGTTGGTTCTCAGTTTAACTGTTTATGTACCAGTTTTCTTTGCTGCTATTTTGGCACAGTAAAGAAAGGGGTAAGCAATACTCGCCTCCGTGTCTTTAATAAAATACGTCATGAAATAGCAAAATCCTATAATTATTAGTGTATGCCAGTTCAGGCCAGAAGGTGGCAGCACTGAACTGTGATATAGTGATTCCTCTACAGAATAATGGAGAAATTTCCATTATTCTGTATAAGTTGCAATCTGATGATTTCAAGTAGTGGTCCACCTGGGGACCTAACAAAAGTAAAAAAATAAATAAAATAAAAAATAAAAAAAAATATATAAAAATTCAAATCACCCCCTTTCCCCAAAATAAATAAACAAAAAAAATTACATCATGGGCATCGCCACGTGAGAAAACACACATGCTATTACAATAATAAAAAAGTTAGCCCATATTCCCCTTAAGTGGGAAAAATTGGCTTCTGCCTCAAAGGTTTTTTTGCCTTCCTCTGGATCAACTAGCAGGATGACAGGCCAAACTGGATGGACAAATGTCTTTTTTCGGCCTAAGGGTCCTTTCACACTTGCGTTCTGAGGATCCGGCAGGCACTTCCGTCCCGCCGGATCCGTCAGAACGCAAGTCGCCTGAAGCATTAGAAGACTGATCAGGATCCAGATCAGTCTTCGAATTGCTTTCAGGTTACCATGGCAACCAGGACTTTAGCGTCCTGGCTGCCATGGTAACAATTGAGAAAAAGCTAAACGTCGGATCCGGCGATTCGCCGAAATGACATTTAGCTTAAGGCCGGATCCGGATTAATGCCTTTCAATGGGCATTAATTCCGGATCCGGCCTTGCGGTAAGTGTTCCGGATTTTTGGACGGAACAAAAAGCGCAGCATGCTGCGGTATTTGCTGCGTCCAAAAAGCTGTTCCGGTCCTGAACTGAAGACATCCTGATGCATCCTGAACGGATTTCTCTCCATTCAGAATGCATGGGGATGATCCTGATCAGGATTTTTCTGGCATAGAGACCCGACGACGGATCTCTATGCCGGAAAACAAAAACGCCAGTGTGAAAGGACCCTTATGTACTATGTTACTATGTTGCAGAAACGAAGAGATATCCAGCTCCAAAGATAAAAGAAAATCAGTATCTTTATTTTGCAGTAATAATATCTCATGACATGCACCCTGATTATATGATGGTCTGAAATGCATTGACTTAAGCATCCTGTGCTGAAGATTTTATTACCGCAAAATAAAGATACAGATTTTTCTACTATCTTTGGAGCTGGATATCTCTTGTTTCTGCTACAGATTATCGCCACCAGGTACGATTTCCGTGCTCAGATAGTGGCTAAACAGGTGAGAGCTGCCTTCTACTTGTACTAGGACTGTATGTTACTATGTTATATGGTAAATGGCGTAACAGAAAAAAATGTAAATGGATGACTCGCTATTTTTTCATCACTTTAGCTCCCAAGAAAATTTTATAAAAACTTTGAATTCCAACAGAAACATTTCAAAAATAGAGGCTAAATAAAACTTAAATACACAGGGTGTCCCCAGGCATACCTCCCTTGGGGATACCCCCTCATCTTCATAGCACTGACTCCATATATGGACCACTGGCGGAGAATATAGTGAGAGTGAGGGCTTCCAATCGCCCTACCTCCCCTTTCCTAAACCAGTGCTGGCTGCCACGCCACTACTAGCAGAGTAGCAGGGGAAGGAAGAAGAGCGGGGACGAGAGGGCCCACACTGACGCAAGAGACCGCCCACAGCCGTGGCACCGGAGGAGACAGAGCGTTTCTGCCTGCAGCTGGGGTGTGTGTGAGCACCTGCAGCCAGCACAGCAGGGTGTGTGAGTCAGAGACTAAGTTAAGAGACTGATAGTACAGCTATGATATGAAAAACATTTTGTGACCCTTTTGGAATGATCATTTTCCACTGAAGAAACAGACCTGCTTTTTTTTAGTGGCTAGCAGTAAGACTTTTTTTTTTCAACAGAAAATAGCCCAAAATACTATAAACTGGTGATGTTTCTTTGTCCATTGGTCACAGGGTTTGTGAGTTTTACCTAACCCTGCCTGCATGATGATAACTTATCATCATACAGGCAGGGTTAGGTAAAACTCACAAACCCGGTGACCAATGGTCTGGAGTCTGGACAAAGAACACCAGTTTCTAATATTTAGGGATATTTTCTGTTGAAAAAAAAAAAATAAAAGTCTTACTGCTAGCCACAAAAAAAAAAAAAGAAGGTTTGTTTCTTCAGTGGTACAAGTGACCTGTAAGGAGTATAATTCTGTGCCTTGTTAGAGGGTCCCCTCTAACAGGCCATTTAATGAGGTCTTAAAGTTATAGCAGTTAAAAAGATTAAAATGAACAAATCGCCAGGACCAGGTGGCATACACCTCCGTATCCTAAAGGTAATTAAGTGATGTCATAGCCAGACCCTTATTTCTGATATCTGAGGACTTTATAATGACAGGGCATGTTCTACAGGATTGGCGTATAGCAAATGTGGTGCCAATATTCAAAAAGGGTCCAAAAACAGAGCCCGGAAACTATAGGCCGGTAAGTTTAACATCTGTTGTGGGTAAACTGTTTGAAGGTTTTCTAAGAGATGCTATCTTAGAGGATCTCAATGGAAATAAGCAAATAACGCCATATCAGCATGGCTTCATGAGGGATCGGTCATGTCAAACTAATTTAATCAGTTTCTATGAGGAGGTAAGTTCTAGACTTGACAGTGGCGAATCATTGGATGTCGTATATCTGGACTTCTCCAAAGCATTTGACACTGTACCTCATAAAAGGTTAGTATATAAAATGAGGATGCTCGGACTGGGAGAAAATGTCTGTATGTGGGTAAGTAACTGGCTGAGTGATAGAAAACAGAGAGTGGTTATTAACGGTAGATACTCAGATTGGGTCACTGTCACTAGTGGGGTACCTCAGGTGTCAGTACTGGGCCCGATTCTCTTCAATATATTTATTAATGATCTTGTAGAAGGCTTGCACAGTAAAATATCAATTTTTGCTAATGACACTAAACTGTGTAAAGTAATTAACACTGAAGAGGACAGTTTTCTGCTACAGAGGGATCTGGATAGATTGGAGGCTTGGGCAGATAAGTGGCAGATGAGGTTTAACACTGACAAATGTAAAGTTATGCACATGGGAAGGAATAATGCAAGTCACCTGTACATACTAAATGGTAAAACACTCGGTAACACTGACATGGAAAAGGATCTAGGAATTTTAATAAACAGCAAACTAAGCTGTAAAAAACAGTGTCAGGCAGCTGCCGCCAAGGCCAATAAGATAATGGGTTGCATCATAATGGGCATAAACGCCTGTGATGAGAACATAGTCCTACCACTTTACAAATCACTAGTCAGACCACACATGGACTACTGTGTACAGTTCTGGGCTCCTGTGAGCAAGGCAGACATAGCAGAGCTGGAGAGGGTTCAGAGGAGGGCAACTAAAGTAATAACTGGAATGGGGCAACTACAGTACCCTGATAGATTATCAAAATTAGGTTTATTCACTTTAGAAAAAAAGACGACTGAGGGGAGAGCTAATATCTATGTATAAATATATCAGGGGTCAGTACAGAGATCTGTCCCATCATCTATTTATCCCCAGGACTGTGACTGTGACAAGGGGACATACTCTGCGTCTGGAGGAAAGAAGGTTTGCACACGAACATAGAAGAGGTTTCTTTACACTCCGTTCACACTTTCGCGTAAAACGCCGCGTTCGAACGCACATAAAAACGCACAACAGTACAGGAACCATGCATTCCAATGGGGGTGGTTCACACTTGCGCGTTTTTATGAGCGTTTGTAGGCGCCTATAAACGTCCGACGCATAAGCAAGTATGTTCGCGTTAATTCGGGCTTTTTTCGAGCGTTTGGTGCCAATAGACTTCAATGGGAAACGCGATAGGCGTGTTGGTCGGGCGTTTGTGCAGCGTAAAACGCGCCTATGGATGCGCGTTTTACAAAGTTTGCAACATGCTGAATCAGCCACCATGGAATGTCACACCTCTAAAGCACTCAGATTGGCCAAACTATATCATTGACTGCATAGTTGGCCAATGACCAATCACATAAACGCGCGTCAAACGCGCCTACACTATTTACCAAAACGCTTGAAAAAACGCGCCTAAACGCCCATCTTGAACGCGCATAAAACGATAGGCTTCTAAACGCTCAGGTCTGAACCCAGTGTTAGGGTAAGAGCAGTGAGACTATGGAACTCTCTGCCTGAGGAGGTGGTGATGGTGAGTACAATAAAGGAATTCAAGAGGGGACTGGATGTATTTCTGGAGTGTAATAATATTACAGGCTACAGCTACTAGAGATGGGTCGTTGATCCAGGGAGTTATTCTGATTGCCTGATTGGAGTCGGGAAGGAATTTTTATTCCCCTTAAGTGGGGAAAATTGGCTTCTACCTCACAGGGTTTTTTTTTTGCCTTCCTCTGGATCAACTAGCAGGATGACAGGCCTAACTGGATGGACAGATGTCTTTTTTTCCGCCTTATGTACTATGTTACTGTTACTATGATTCATGAACCATTACAAGAGATCTGTCTACATCTGTACTCTGCGTTAAGGTGTGGGGGTCCTGTGTTGTCTCTGCAGTGCGGGGGAAGTGATCAGACTGGCCCTGCCTCATACAGTATAGACTGTCCACCTCATCTCTCCACTGCCTCATACAGTATTTGTGGTCGGGGCTACATGACACGTAACCGTCTACCTGCCTAACTAACTAGGCTAAGCGGCTTGAGTTGTGCCATAACCGCTGCGTAGGAGGAATGCCTGAAGGGGGCCAAAAAGCCAACAACTAAATGATACACAATAGTACGTAACAACACTAACAAGACCAATCTCTGGAATGCAAGAACATCTCTCAACTAGGCTTAGGTATGAACCTATTGAACATGCAGAGCGCCTAATTTCCGGATAACATGGAGCCAGAACTATTGTTCCCAGAGGCAGCGCACGCTGCACCTGACCTCAAGGAAAGGCCGGATAGCTGTTTGTTTGGACCCTAAAATTGGACACCGGGATAGGACATGTCGCATAACTGAGAAGTGGTGTAGGGTGCCGTGAGGACCGCGACAGAGTACTCTTAGGTCTTGGTCTGTTACTGCTGCCAGTAATTACTAAAAGACACGAAGCCGGGCACTCTGAAAGGAATGATTATATTGGGGCCAAAATGGCAATGAAACCAGTGCCAGCAACAACACCAACATGACCAACCTCTGGAATGCAAGAACATCTCAACTAGATTGAGGTATGAACCTAATAAACATGCAGAGCGCCACTGACCTAGCTTCCGGATAAATGGGCCGGAACTATCGTACCTAGAGGCAGCATATGCTGCACTTCACCTGAAGGAAAGGCTGATAGATGTAGGTTTCAATCCTAATTTAGACATAGGCATGCGGTCATGCCGCACGACAGAGGTGTAAGTAGAGATGAGCGCAAAGACCTACATTCGACCTTGCAACGTCAGACAAACAACCTGCATCACATTCGTCGCGCGCTATAGCAATATTCGTTATTTCGCATGCAATATCATGACTAGCGACTAATTTGAGTAATATTTGCGTGCGCATAAATTGTTCGTTATTAATAATGTTTAAACAGCTTTACACGTATAGAAAGCTTGAAATGGCGGGAGTCATTTGAGTGAATGGAAGGGGCGAAAAGGCATGTGGAAATCCGTACAATACACTCAGCGTACTGGAGTCTGACACGACCTGTTAACGCTAGGAAGGTAAGGGAATACAAACCGTGAATAGATTAATGCGATTATTCAAGTGACGAACATTATTAAAACTCTATCGTTTAATCTCTACTGTGAAAGCAGCAACTAATGTTGGGGAAATTATGTCTGAATATAATTTTTTTTTTTCCTTCCAGATACAGTTTATTTATCACTCACTATCCATCTCAAGAGCGAATATACGTAATTGCGAATATGGGGTCAAGTATTTAACATATTCGCAAACCTCAAAAATCACAATATTCAAGATCAAACTCGCCTTGCGAATACTCGCGCCCAACACCAGTGGCGAGTGGGCCATGGGAACCCCAACAGAGTACTCGCAAGGCCTTGGTTTGTTACTGCTGCCAGTAATTGCTGATAGACACGAATCGGGCACCGTGAATAGAAAGTCGGAAAGAAATGATTATATTGGGGCCAAGAAATGGCAACAAAACCAGTGCCAGCATCTGAAGAAAAAATAAAATGGTTGAAACCACCGTGCCCTGAGCGACGTGTACAGTTTGACGTTGCGATACTGCAACCTGATGAAAACGTGACTTAGCCAACACTGAACCTATAGCAGTCTTTGAAGAAACATCAAGTAGCGAGTTTGTAAGCTGATAAAGTTTCACACATACTTTACTTTCCATTTAATTTTAGTTCCCCCCCCCCCCCGCTACCTTAGCAACAGATGTAATTGACCACACCAACTAAGAATGGAGAGCTGTTACGTGACCTGAAGAAGCAAATGACATGCAAAGATGCTCCTGGCTGTGGTAGTGCCGACACAGACGTGGATGCCTGTAGGCATCAGAACCAACGAAATGGTTGAAACCGCCGAGGCCCGAGTGACGGGTCAGGTCTGATGTTGTGACACCGCAAACTGATGAGAAATGACTTACCCAACATTCTGGACCTATAACAACCTAAAAATAAAACGTCAAGTAGCAAAGCCCGCAACCTAATGGGAAATCCACACATGTGATTTTTTTTATTTATTTTTTTCTTCTACTACCTTAGCAACAGATGTAATTGAGCACACCAACTGAGAATGGCGAGCTGTGACGTGACCTGAAAAGCAAAATTACATGCAATGAATGAAGCTGGCTGTGGTAGTGCCGACACTGACACGAGGCATCGGAACCAACAAAATGGTTGAAACCGCCGAGGCCTAAGTGACGGGTCAGGTCTGATGTTGCGAGACCGCAAACTGATGAAATGTGACTTACCCAACATTCAGAACCTATAACAACCTAAAATAAACGTCAAGTAGCAAAGCCCGTAACATAATGTGAAATCCGCCCATAATGTGACTTTTTTTTTTTTTCCTACTACCCAAGCACGAGAAGTAATTGACCACATCAACTGAGAATGGCGAGCTGTGACGTGACCTCAAAAGCAACGAATGACATATAAAGACAAACCTGACTGTGGTAGTATGCTGACACTAACACGAGGCATGCAGTAATATAAACAACCTGTACCACACCACTCCGCTATAGGCGAGTACATGCAAACGTCACCACCATCAGCACATGCGCCCAGTAGAGATGTGGGCGTATAAGCCGTAAAACCAAACAAAACTCAGTTCTCGGCAAAAGCCACGCTTCTATCTATTTTTAGCACAAATAAAGCAACAAAACGAGGCAAAAATAACAAAATAAAAAAGGTCCTCATGGGTCTCTGCAATTACCTTTGTAGCAGTAGCTCCCCCAGTGTCCAGCTAACACTCTGAACTGAAGATGGACCCCCAGCCCCTGCACAGGGGCTTATTAAGTACACAGACTCAGGTTCACAACCTTAAAGTGATACAAACACATTTTACATTTCCAAAACAAATGAAAGATACCTCAACACAGAGGAGCTTATAATCTACTGAATATACATATCGCAAAATAGCATTTATACTAAAGAAACAATAACACTGATAACAGCAACTCTGCTCCACCTGGAGTAATCAGCTGCCTCACCCTCTATAATGCGAGTAAGGGGATAATGTTGAATGTCAGTGTGAACAAGGCCTTAGTCTGTCTGCAGAAATAACAGCGGATAGTGAGAGAGGTTTGCTGGGAAGATACCTCAGCACAGAGGAGCTTACCGTCTACTTAACCAGTTCCCGACCGCCGTACGCAGGATTGCGTCCTGCGGGCGGCCGGGATCTTCTGTTTGGACGCGCCGGGGCGTCATCTCGCGAGACGCGAGAGTTCCTGTGAACGCGCGCGCGTGCGCGCTCACAGTGAAGCGCGGCTCGAGAGTTGGACTACAGCCTGCCAGCGATGATCAATCGCTGGCAGGCTGTAGATGCGATATAAATCGCATCAAACAGCTATATCAGACGCTGTTTTATGAACAGCGTCTGATATAGCTGCTACCTGGTCCTCTGGTGGTCCCATTTTCTGGGATCGACCACCAGAGGACCAGGTAACTACAGTAAAAGTTGCACCAAACACTACACTAACCCCCCACCCCCTCACCTATTAACCCCTTGATCACTCCATCTAGACCCCTGATCACCCCCTGTCATTGATCACACCCCTTGTAAGGCTCCATTCGGACGTCCATATGTGTTTTGCGGATCCGTGGATTCACGGATCCGTGGATTCACGGATCGCGGATCCGATCGCGATCGATCGCGGATCCGATCCGCGGATCCGATCCGCGGATCCTCAAAACACGGACACCGGCAATGTGCTTTCCGCATTTTGCAGATCCGCACATTGCCAGAACTATATAGAAAATGCTTTTTCTTGTCCGCAGTTGCGGACAAGAATAGGACATGTTCTATATTTTTGCGGAACGGAAGTGCAGACCCGGAGCGCGGATCCGTAATTCCGGATCCGAGCGGGACAAAGTCTGTCCCCATAGAAATGAATGGGTCCGCAATTCCGTTCCGCAAACAGAATTTCGGACGTATGAATGGGGCATAAGGGTCCCTTATCACCGCCAGTTAGTTAGCTACTTGTTAGGTAGCTACCGCCCAGCCCACCGCACCGCAGTCACTGATTTTGGCAGAGATTTTTCATCCACATTGATCGATGCGAATGAAAAAATCTGTGCCGTTCATTTTTTTTTCAGCGCAGAGGCTGAGCGGAAAAAAAATCTCATTACCCGTATGCTCAATATACGGAGAATCGCAGAAACTCCTAATGCTGGCCATACGTGTAATGATTGCGGAGACCCTCAAATGCCAGGGCAGTACAAAAACCCCACATGTGACCCCATTTTAGAAAGAAGACACCCCAAGGTATTCCGTGAGGGGCATGGCGAGTTCATGGAAAATTTTATTTTTGTCACAAGTTAGTGGAATATGAGACTGTAAAAAAAAAAAAAAAAAAAAACAATTTCCGCTAACTTGTGCCAAATTTTTTTTTCTGTGAACTCGCCATGCCCCTCACAGAATACCTTGGGGTGTCTTCTTTCCACAATGGGGTCACATGTGGGGTATTTATACTGCCCTGGCATTTTAGGGGTCCTAAAGCGTGAGAATCCAAATGCGTAAAAATGGCCTGTGAAATCCTAAAGGTACTCATTGGTTTTAGGGCCCCTTTGCGCATCTTGGCTGCAAAAAAGTGTCACTCATGTGGTATCGCCGTACTCAGGAGAAGTAGGGCAATGTGGTTTGGGGTGTATTTTTACATATACCCATACTGGGTGTGAGAAATATCGCTGTAAACGACAACTTTTTACATTTTTTATTCAAAGTTGTCAATATACAGAGATATTTCTCTCACCAGCATAGGTATATGTAAAAATACACCCTAAACACATCGCCCTACTTCTCCTGAGTACGGCGATCCCATGAGTGACACTTTGCAGGCAAATGCGCAAAGAGCCTAAATTCAATGAGTACCTTTTAGGAGGGCATTTTTACGCATTTTCTTCTCACGCTTTAGGGCCCTAAAATGCCAGGGCAGTATAAATACCCCACATGTGACCCCATTTTGGAAAGAAGACACCCCAAGGTATTCGCTGAGGGCATAATGAGTTCATGAAAAATTAAACTTTTTGTCAAAAGTTAGCGGAAAGGGAGACTTTGTGAGAAAAACAATAAAAATCAATTTCCACTAACTTGTGCCAAAAAAAAAAATATTCTATGAACTCGCCATGCCCCTCATGGAATACCTTGGGGTGTCTTCTTTCAAAAATGGGGTCACACGTGAGGTATTTCTACTGCCCTGGCATTTTAGGGGCCCTAAAGCGTGAGAAGAAAATGCGTAAAAATGCCCTCCTAAAGGTACTCATTGGAATTTGGGCCCCTTTGCATCTTGCCTGCAAAAAAGTGTCACTCATGTGGTATCGCCGTACTCAGGAGAAGTAGGGCAATGTGTTTTGGGGTGTATTTTTACATATACCCATGCTGGGTGAGAGAAATATCTCTGTATATTGACAACTTTGAATAAAAAAATGTAAAAGTTGTCATTTACAGAGATATTTCTCTCACTAGCATGGGTATATATAAAATACACCCCAAACCCATTGCCCCACTTCTCCTGAGTACGGCGATACCACATGGTGACACTTTGCAGCCAAATGCAAAGGGCCCTAAACCAATGAGTACCTTTAGATTTCACAGGCCATTTTTATGCATTTGGATTCTCACACTTTAGGAGCCCCTAAAATGCCAGGTGAGTATAAATACCCCACATGTGACCCCATTTTGGAAAGAAGACACCCCAAGGTATTCCGTGAGGGCATGGTGAGTCCACAGAATTTTTATTTTTGGCACAAGTCAGCGGAAATTGTTTTTTTTTTTTTAATTTTGTTTTTACAAAGTCTCATATTCCACTAACTTGTGACAAAAAATAAAATTTTGCATGAACTCACCATACCCCTCACAGAATACCTTGGGGTGTCTTCTTTCCAAAATGGGGTCACATGTGGGGTATTTATACTGTCCTGGCATTTTAGGGGCCCCTAAAGGGTGAGAAGAAGTCTGGAATCCAAATGCGTAAAAATGCCCTGTGAAATCCTAAAGGTACTCTTTGGTTTTAGGGCCCCTTTGCGCACCCAGGCTGCAAAAAGTGGCACACATGTGGTATCGCCGTACTCAGGAGAAGTAGGGCAATGTGTTTTGGGGTGTATTTTTATATATACCCATACTTTGTGTGAAAAATATCTCTGTAAACGACAACTTTTAAAATTTTTTATACAAAGTTGACAATTTACAGAGATATTTCTCTCACCCAACATGGGTATATGTAAAAATACACCCCAAACACATTGCCCTACTTCTCCTGAGTACGGCGATACCACATAAGTGCCGCTTTTGCAGCCTGAGTGTAAAGAGCCCAAATTCAACGAGTACCTTTAGGTTTACATGGCGACTCACAATTTAGCCCGCCCAAAATGCCAGAACAGTAAACACACCCCACAAATGACTCCATTTCGGAAAGTAGACACCCCAAGGTATTCACTGAGGGGCATAGTGAGTCCGTCTGAGATTTTTTTTTTTTTTGCCAGAAGTTATCAGAAATTGAAACTTTTTTTTTTTTTTTCTCAGAAAGTGTCAATTTCCGCTAACTTGTGAAAAAAATGAAATGATACATGAACTCACCAAGCCCCTCCGCGAATACTTTGGGGTGTCTTCTTTCTAAAATGGTGTAATTTGGGGGATATTTATACTATCCTGGCATTCTAGCACCTGAAGAAACATGACAGGCGCTCAGAAAGTCAGAGCTGCTTCAAAATGCCGAAATTCACTTTTTGCACCATAGTTTGTAAACGCTATAACTTTTACCCAAACCAATAAATATACACTTATTGGATTTTTTTATCAAAGACATGTAGAACAATAAATTTAGAGAAAAATTTATATAGAAATGTAGTTTTTTGAAAAATTTTACAACAGAAAGTGAAAAATGTCATTTTTGCAAAAATTTCGGTAATTTTTGATTAATAGCAAAAAAGTAAAAATGTCAGCAGCAATGAAATACCACCAAATGAAAGCTCTATTAGTGAGAAGAAAAGGAGGTAAAATTCATTTGGGTGGTAAGTTGTATGACGGAGCAATAAACGGTGAAAGTAGTGTAGTGCGGAATTGTAAAAAGTGGCCTGGTCATTAAGGGTGTTTAAGCTAGGGGGCTGGAGCGGTTAAACACGCATCATAAATAGCATTTATACTAAAGAAACAATACCACTTTGTAAACAGCAACTCTGCTCCACCTGGAGTAATCAGCTGCCTGAACCTATCCCTCTATAATGCAAGTAAGGGGATAACGCTGGATGTCAGTGTGAACAAGGCTTTAGTCTGTCTGCAGAAATAATAGCGGATAGCGAGAGAGGTTTGCTGGCGAGCAGCGAAGTGAAAAGCAGACAAGAAAGACATGCAGATATACACGGACAGACTAAGCAAGGTGACCTGTGCAAGACATGGAAGCCTGCGAGAAAGCGAGACGGAGTCACGCTGACCCCTGCTGCCTAGATGTGCCGCCACGTGGACGCCAAGCGTGGGCTGTCAGGCGCGAGAAAAGGAGACAGAGTCACGCTGACCCCTGCTACCTAACCGCACTGCCACGTGGGCACCAAACGTTGGGGTGCCAGGCAGGATCGCTCCGGTGCAGTGCTGCTCCTACTCACCAAAAAAGCCGACACACTGCCGGCCGGACTAATCATGCTGCCGCGTGGGAGCCAAACGTGGGCTGCCAGGCAGAATCGCTCCGGTGCAATGCCGCTCCTCCTCACCAAAGGAGCCAACGCATCGCCGGCCGGACTGTAACGGGACGATGCTGCACGAGCTGGTTGCAAACCCTCACCCGACCGGAACGACCTCAACTGGGATCCTGGACACTGACTGGGTATGGAAGCTGCAGATTCAGCCCATGTGCTGCAACAGGTGGCTCTGACTGCACACAACTACGCAGCAGCCATCGACACGCCCAAGGGAGGCGCCTGCCTGGTATAAATGTGCTACTTACGCCCCTCCCACAAGTACAGGCCAATAAACTGGCCTTCTAACATACTGTCCACCTCACCTCTCCACTGCCTCATACAGTATATACTGTCCACATCACCTCTCCACTGCCTCATACAGTATATACGGTCCACCTCTCCTTTTAAATAAGTTTAGAGCTGTACGATAGGTTAAATAAAATAATCTGTTTTATAAGCACCACATTATTTTCTGTCCGCCGCCACAAAACACGACGATGACGTTCAGCAGCACTGAAGCAGGGCTAACCCCAACTGCCCACCCTTCCCCTCCCCCACATAACGCCGACCCTGGATATATTGCAAACATTGAGTTAACAAAGAAAAATGACCAATTTTAGTGCTGAGGTCATAAAATATGTATAACCAAATATCCTGCTTATACAGCATTAGGCCTCATGCACACAACCGTTTTTATGCTGTCCGCAAAAAGGGGTTCCGTTGTTCAGTGATCCGTGTCCGTTTTAGCCTTCCGTTGTGTTTCCGTGTGTCTTCCCGTTTTTAGCGGACATGACCCAAAGATTTTACCAAAAGACAGGCTGACAATTTTTCCCAAGTGCCTGCCAAAGGGATCCGCAAAAAAACGGACACGGAATCACGGATGACACACGGATGGCCATCCGCATTTTCACGGACCCATTGACTTGAATGGGTCCGTGAACCATTTCACGGACAAGAATAGGACAGGTTATATTTTTTGACGGACTGGAATCACGGACCACGGGCCGCGGAGGACAAACAGTGCATTTGCCGAGGTTTCCACGGACCCATTGAAAACCAATGGGTCCGCAGAAAATCACGAAAAGCGGAGCAACGGACACGGAATCAAACAACGGTTGTGTGCATGAGGACTTAGTAATAATATCTTCTCTGAAGACATTAGTAAGACAGTTCAAAGAGAGAACATTATAAAGAATTGTGAGGATGAAAAAGATAATTGATTCTAAATATGAGCACTAGTGGTATTATTAAATAGTAACCACTAGAAAGAAGCATAATGCACAATTCTAGCAATATATTCAGTTTCCTTATACAGTATTTTAACTTTAGGCTTGCAGTATATAAAATAAGTGGTGAGAGCAGTGAACTCTTAGTCAGCATTCTGTCAGCCTATTTATTTAGAAGCACTGGTTGAATTAATTGTATATTGTATATTCACCTCTTTTTATAATTTATACAGGCTAGTCGTAATACTGTACATGTACCACTAGATGGCAGTGTGACACTTTATCATGTGCTCATAAGAGTTGTAAAGTGCCGGCTTCCTATTTGATAGCGGGTCACGTGACCAGGAACAGTATGAGGATGTGCTGTGTCCTCCGGTGCAGTCTGCTGTTCTTTGTACCTTCTCCGGCCACACCACCATGTCACGCTCTACAGTCACCAGAGAAGCAGTGGTCGGCATAGGTGTGCTTGGGGTCACCTTCGCTGCTGGTGTCTACATTGGTGAGTGCATCTCAGAGCTTTCATCCTGCCATGCAGCAGTGAGTAATTCATGTAAATTAGAAATCATAAATGAATATAAAACAAATCCAGTGTAACCATTCTGTAGTCATACCCCCAAGTCTGGACGTCAGAAAGATACAGGAGAATTATTCACATTTTCCCATGTCAAAAAAGTAAAAATGTCAGCAGCAATGAAATACCACCAAATGAAAGCTCTATTAGTGAGAAGAAAAGGAGGCAAAATTCATTTGGGTGGTAAGTTGTATGACGGAGCAATAAACGGTGAAAGTAGTGTAGTGCGGAATTGTAAAAAGTGGCCTGGTCATTAAGGGTGTTTAAGCTAGGGGGGCTGAAGCGGTTAAACACGCATCATAAATAGCATTTATACTAAAGAAACAATACCACTTTGTAAACAGCAACTCTGCTCCACCTGGAGTAATCAGCTGCCTGAACCTATCCCTCTATAATGCAAGTAAGGGGATAACGCTGGATGTCAGTGTGAACAAGGCTTTAGTCTGTCTGCAGAAATAATAGCGGATAGCGAGAGAGGTTTGCTGGCGAGCAGCGAAGTGAAAAGCAGACAAGAAAGACATGCAGATATACACGGACAGACTAAGCAAGGTGACCTGTGCAAGACATGGAAGCCTGCGAGAAAGCGAGACGGAGTCACGCTGACCCCTGCTGCCTAGATGTGCCGCCACGTGGGCGCCAAGCGTGGGCTGTCAGGCGCGAAAAGCGAGACAGAGTCACGCTGACCCCTGCTACCTAACCGCACTGCCACGTGGGCACCAAACGTTGGGGTGCCAGGCAGGATCGCTCCGGTGCAGTGCTGCTCCTACTCACCAAAGAAGCCGACACACTGCCGGCCGGACTAATCATGCTGCCGCGTGGGAGCCAAGCGTGGGCTGCCAGGCAGAATCGCTCCGGTGCAATGCCGCTCCTCCTCACCAAAGGAGCCAACGCATCGCCGGCCGGACTGTAACGGGACGATGCTGCACGAGCTGGTTGCAAACCCTCACCCGACCGGAACGACCTCAACTGGGATCCTGGACACTGACTGGGTATGGAAGCTGCAGATTCAGCCCATGTGCTGCAACAGGTGGCTCTGACTGCACACAACTACGCAGCAGCCATCGACACGCCCAAGGGAGGCGCCTGCCTGGTATAAATGTGCTACTTACGCCCCTCCCACAAGTACAGGCCAATAAACTGGCCTTCTAACATACTGTCCACCTCACCTCTCCACTGCCTCATACAGTATATACTGTCCACATCACCTCTCCACTGCCTCATACAGTATATACGGTCCACCTCTCCTTTTAAATAAGTTTAGAGCTGTACGATAGGTTAAATAAAATAATCTGTTTTATAAGCACCACATTATTTTCTGTCCGCCGCCACAAAACACGACGATGACGTTCAGCAGCACTGAAGCAGGGCTAACCCCAACTGCCCACCCTTCCCCCCCCACATAACGCCGACCCTGGATATATTGCAAACATTGAGTTAACAAAGAAAAATGACCAATTTTAGTGCTGAGGTCATAAAATATGTATAACCAAATATCCTGCTTATACAGCATTAGGCCTCATGCACACAACCGTTTTTTTATGCTGTCCGCAAAAAGGGGTTCCGTTGTTCAGTGATCCGTGTCCGTTTTAGCCTTCCGTTGTGTTTCCGTGTGTCTTCCGTTTTTTTTTAGCGGACATGACCCAAAAGATTTTACCAAAAGACAGGCTGACAATTTTTACCAAGTGCCTGCCAAGGGATCCGCAAAAAAAAACGGACACGGAATGCGGATGACACACGGATGGCCATCCGCATTTTTCACGGACCCATTGACTTGAATGGGTCCGTGAACCGTTTTTCACGGACAAGAATAGGACAGGTTATATTTTTTTGACGGACTGGAATCACGGACCACGGACGCGGAGGACAAACGGTGCATTTGCCGAGGTTTCCACGGACCCATTGAAAACCAATGGGTCCGCAGAAAATCACGAAAAACGGAGCAACGGACACGGAATCAAACAACGGTTGTGTGCATGAGGACTTAGTAATAATATCTTCTCTGAAGACATTAGTAAGACAGTTCAAAGAGAGAACATTATAAAAGAATTGTAAGGATGAAAAAAGATAATTGATTCTAAATATGAGCACTAGTGGTATTATTAAATAGTAACCACTAGAAAGAAGCATAATGCACAATTCTAGCAATATATTCAGTTTCCTTATACAGTATTTTAACTTTAGGCTTGCAGTATATAAAATAAGTGGTGAGAGCAGTGAACTCTTAGTCAGCATTCTGTCAGCCTATTTATTTAGAAGCACTGGTTGAATTAATTGTATATTGTATATTCACCTCTTTTTATAATTTATACAGGCTAGTCGTAATACTGTACATGTACCACTAGATGGCAGTGTGACACTTTATCATGTGCTCATAAGAGTTGTAAAGTGCCGGCTTCCTATTTGATAGCGGGTCACGTGACCAGGAACAGTATGAGGATGTGCTGTGTCCTCCGGTGCAGTCTGCTGTTCTTTGTACCTTCTCCGGCCACACCACCATGTCACGCTCTACAGTCACCAGAGAAGCAGTGGTCGGCATAGGTGTGCTTGGGGTCACCTTCGCTGCTGGTGTCTACATTGGTGAGTGCATCTCAGAGCTTTCATCCTGCCATGCAGCAGTGAGTAATTCATGTAAATTAGAAATCATAAATGAATATAAAACAAATCCAGTGTAACCATTCTGTAGTCATACCCCCCAAGTCTGGACGTCAGAAAGATACAGGAGAATTATTCACATTTTCCCATGTCAAAGTGTCTTATCTCACAGAATGGCCCCCAGCCCCCATAGTAGAAGCAGTCACTGCTCCCACCACCCCAGCAGGACAGCCTTTGGAAGGAAGCAATACCTGCTCACCACCAGGGGCGGATTGGCCATTGACCTTACAGGGAAATGTCCCGGTGGGCCGATGCCCGAAGGGACACCTGAGCCCTCCTCACGGCCGGCCAGTGGAAGCTTTTGGGGATGTATTTTGTGCTGCTGGCAGTATTTTGTGATGGACTGTGGTATTTGGCTCTGTTGGGGTGGTATAATGTGCCACAAGATGGTATTGCTGGCCCTGACTTACATCTATTTGGACGTGACTACAAAATGGGGCAACTTTTAGTATTTTTTTCCAGGGCCACTTTAAGTTCCCAGTCTGCCCCTGCTCACCGTCTGTTCACTGCTCTCCAGTTCCTTACTTGTCAACTGCCGGTGGACGTGGGTCACGTGTGCCACTGAAGTCAATGACAGGCCACAGCAGAGGTATGTCCCCGGAAGTGCGACATGACCCAGTGATGTGCTGCTTGGGAGACACGTCATGTCTGCAGACAGTCATTAATTCATTCATCCACTAGCTGTGCACATAAGATACCAGGTGGAGAAGGACTTGTGTGATGTCATCATCATGAGACCAGTGCAGAGGAGAAGTGATGAAGGACCAGTGTGATGTCATCATCATGGGACCAGTGCAGAGGAGAAGTGATGAAGGACCAGTGTGATGTCATCATCATGGGACCAGTGCAGAGGAGAAGTAATGAAGGACCAGTGTGATGTCATCATCATGGGACCAGTGCAGAGGAGAAGTGATAAAGGCCCAGTGTGATGTCATCATCATGGGACCAGTGCAGAGGAGAAGTAATGAAGGACCAGTGTAATGTCATCATCATGGGACCAGTGCAGAGGAGAAGTAATGAAGGACCAGTGTGATGTCATCATCATGGGACCAGTGCAGAGGAGAAGTGATGAAGGACCAGTGTGATGTCATCATCGTGGGACCAGTGCAGAGGAGAAGTGATGAAGGACCAGTGTGATGTCATCATCATGGGACCAGTGCAGAGAAGTGATGAAGGACCAGTGTGATGTCATCATCATGGGACCAGTGCAGAGAAGTGATGAAGGACCAGTGTGATGTCATCATCGTGGGACCAGTGCAGAGGAGAAGTGATAAAGGACCAGTGTGATGTCATCATCGTGGGACCAGTGCAGAGGAGAAGTGATGAAGGACCAGTGTGATGTCATCATCATGGACCAGTGCAGAGGAGAAGTGATGAAGGACCAGTGTGATGTCATCATCGTGGGACCAGTTTAGAGGAGAAGTGATGAAGGACCAGTGTGATGTCATCATCATGGGACCAGTGCAGAGGAGAAGTGATGAAGGACCAGTGTGATGTCACAGTGGGAGGAGGCAGAGCTCCTGTGTTACATGTGTGGAGGAGGTTCTCATTCTCTCTAGTGTCAAATACTAGGAGTGCTAGTTCTTTCCTTATACTCATTCCCTGAAGTGCTATCAGATAGTAACATAATAACATCCTAGAAATGCTGGGAGTTGTAGTTCTCTCCTCTTTTACCCCTCCACATATAGTGTCAATTGGTGTCCAATAACAGCCTGGATATGCTGAGTGTTCTAGTTCTCCTCTCTTTTACTCCTCTATGTATTGCCCTCTAAATTCAAATAATAGCAACCTGGTCATGAGACTTTTTCTTATCTTTTTCTTAGTTTTCTTATCACTATTATGATGTTCTGCAGCATCTGAAGTGTTTATTAGGCTTTGTTCACATCTGCACTAGTGACTTCTGATGTTCTCCTCTGTCACAGGAGCACAACAACAAAAATCACGGTGATGCTGGATCTGGCACATCACAGACGACAACATCTGACAGCAATGATATCCGATGGGTAGCCATCATGGAGCCTTTCCGACCTGATCGGCAGGGGCCCCTAACACAGATGTGATGAAAGTCTTATGTGTTCTGTAGAATCAGATTATCATGTTCTTCAGCAGCTGAGATGTGTATTACGATGTTCCGTTGCAGATGAGTTGTGTATTATGAGTTTCTGCAGCAGCTGAGGTGTATATTATCATGTTCTGCAGCAGCTGAGATGTGTATTATGATGTTCCGCTGTAGTTGAGGTGTGTATTATGAGTTTCTGCAGCAGCTGAGGTGTATATTATCATGTTCTGCAGCAGCTGAGATGTGTATTATGATGTTCCGCTGTAGTTGAGGTGTGTATTATGAGGTTTGCAGCTTAGGCCTCTTTCACACTTGCGTTCTGAGGATTCGGCAGGCACTTCCATCCCGCCGAATCCGTCAGAACGCAAGTCGCCTGAAAGCATTTGAAGACTGATCAGGATCCTAATCAGTGTTCGAAATGCTTTCAGGTTACCATGGCAACCAGGACGCTACTGAAGTCCTGGCTGCCATGGTACTCCGCAGCAGTAAACTTACCAGCGCTGCGGCCGCCGGGCGCTCCTTCATGATGTCACAGGTTTAGTAGCGTCCTTGCTGCCATGGTAACCGATCGGAGCCCCAGCTTACACTGGGGCCCCGATCTGAACTGCTGCTGCGCATGCGCAGCTTTCTCTCCATTCAGAATGCATTAGGATTATCCTGATCAATTTCTTTCCGTCCTAGAGCCCCGAGGACGGAACTCTAGGACGGAAAGCAAAAACGCTGATGTGAAAGGGGCCTTAGATGTGTATAATAAGGACCTGCAGCAGATGTGGTGTATATTATGATGTTCTGCAACAGTATGTATTGTGAGGTTCTGCAGCAGTTAGGATATATGCTATGAAGTTCTGCAGCAGCTGATTTTTCCCCAATGCAAAATCTTTAACAGGTCCTCAAGGTACTATTATAATACTGGTGTCTTGTTATATGGCAGAGGAGTCTTTAGATCATCAGGCCCAGATGCAACCAATACCTCTTAACCTTTAACTATAGCTATGCCACTGGCCAAAAAGCATCTGCGGTCTTTGGGAGAACTTTTCATGGCAATCTGGGGTGGAAGGTGAAGAAGAAAGTGAACACCAGTCAGAGAAACAACGGTTTTGGGTGACTAGATTTAATACTTTAGTATTCCGTGTCTGCGCCTTGTAAAATGTTTTAAAATATATTTTATTAGCAAGTAAGGCAGTGTTTAATTAATTCTGCAAAGGGGGTGCTATTTACCTAATCTGTCTAGGGCACAAAAATACCTTGTCCTGGCTCTATGTTCCAGTTTCAGCTGTATCTGCATGCTGTTGATGCAGATACAGTTGAATGGTATAGTGGGGCCAGGAGGGATCCCTGCTGGGGAGAGCAGCAGGGATAATATGGTAATGCCATTGCACCTGCAGAACTGAGCATGAAACTAGAGAGAATGCACGCCAAGGATAATTCCCCATATCCGGGGAATCGGTCTGGGTGCTTTCAGAAGTCACTATGTCACATCTGCTCCTGGGGAGAGCATGGCCTTCTTCATTCAGCATGGGAATGGCACTAGGTGAGTAATACTTTTTTATTTTATTAACCATAAGGGGACAGTGCTTCTGTTGAGAAGCTAGGTGGTAGAATTATCTTTTGTGAAACTACAACTCCCAGCATACCTATATACCTGTTCAGGCCATACTAGCACCTGTAGTGTCACAATTTACATACTTATAGGGTAAAGGTTAACTTGACTATGCAAATGATATCTGTATTGAGTTGTTTTTGAGCTTGTGTGATGTATATGTTCTGTGCTCAGTACTGGTTTTGTATATACCTACTGAGTTTGTTTCTGGTGCTGTATATATGGACTGAGTTTGGTTCTTGTGCTGTATTTATACACAGCGACTTCTCCATTCACTGGAAAGCAGAGCCAGCGCTCATCTATTTCCAGAAGTCCCATAGCAGTGAACGGAGGGGAGACCACACATGTGCGGCTTGCTTTTCATTCACTTTGGGGCCTTGTTCTTGAAATAGAAGCCGCTCTCAAAGATGGGACTTGCACCATTGGACATTTGGGGTATATCCTATCAATATGTCATAAATGTGCCAGATGGGACAACCCCTTTAAGCATTAGCTGTGCATTCTTTTCTCAATAAAATTAAAGGGAGTTTGTCACCAGGTTTTCATGTTTTGGGCGGCTTATATAGCGTTTTGCTGCTGAGCCATGGCATTAACCAGTGCAGTGAAGTGTGCAGGCAAGAACTGTAGAGGATGATGCAAGATCATTACAGGACGGGCAAAAGGATGCAATGGGGAAGGGTTAGGCATGCCGATCATCGAGGGGGCCTGGGCACTTGCAGCCAGAACACCACCCCAGGGGCTCATTTGCTTAAATTTATAAACTCGTTTTTTCCAGCCTCACTAGATGAGACAAAAACAACAAAGGTACTGTTATAATCGTGTGTGTGTGTGTGAGCAAGAACGATATATAAGCAGTCCAAAACATGAAAACTTGGTGATAGACTCTCTTTAAGTTAGATTTTTAAATTTAAGCTAATAATGTATTGTATTTAATAACTTTAATGGTTGTGGAGGTGTTTGTGTTTGGTAGGAGCAGGGCTCCAGATGGCGACCAAAATGGTCGCCAATGCGACTTAAAATTGCAAAATGGCGACAAGACTTTATAGTCTTGTCGCCATTTGCGCCTAGACCCTCCTCTGCTCTTTCATCAAACATTGCGCTTCACACATAGAATCTCCATCGCCAGCCCGGCCAGAATAGCAACAAACCTCATCCTCCAATCAAGTGTCCGGTCACATGCAGGTGAAAGACTTTGGATTCTGCCCACGGATTGGCTCATCTGACACTCCTGCATTGTGATAGGCTGTCGCCGATGAGTGGGCGGGGCTTAGGATGGCGGGCGTTTTGATGGACAGAGCTAATAGGCTGCAGTATCCAGTGACTTTCAGGGCGCTTGTGTGAAGGTAAGAGAGCCGGGGCAGTCACAGTTCCTGGGCTCTCAGTGCCTGAAGTGGGCAGGTTTGGACAGAGCACAGTGCTTGCTTGATCCCATGCTGAAACTTCTTTGTCTGAGTGAAAGCAAGGCAGCCGGTGGCTGGTGCAGGTACAGATAGTGTTCTCCTGGGCAGTGCCCTGTGCAGGGGTGGGTGGCAGTGCCCTGTGCAGGGGTGGGCAGCAGGCCTGTAGTGGCAGCACATGTCTGCTCAGTCACCATGGCAGGGGTCATTGAGGGTATATGAAGGCATTCACCTGGCACTTTTATGGCATGCTGGGGGAAGGATCTTTAATTCTATGTATCTGTGTGACCAGGCTCTGAGGCTGCTGCAGTAGCAGCAAGTGTCTTCACTGTGTGAACAGTCACCAATCTGATGGCCAGTCCTCTGCCTCAGTGTGACTTGTGGAGGAAGAGTACTGGACAAGCAGGCGGGAGGAAAGCTCAGTGACATCATCTGCAGTATCTCAGGGAGTGGGGCACATTGCCCTGGCCTTGTATGGAGAGCCTCCACTCCGAAGTATGTCATCACACGCCCAGCTCTATGTCTGTACAGATATGCCGTCATTAACTACTGTATACCTCTTTATAGAGAAGCCGTGTGGGTAATGTGCCTAGTAGAGGGCTCCTGCCAGTCACAGACCGCCTGGCACAGACCCACCCACCCCACTTGTGCCGTACCGTAGGAATGCCCCAGGTCATTGAAGGACTGGTGAAGATATCTTCATGTATAGACTGTTCGGTGTCTGGGAACCCCTCCAATAATGTGAAAGTGGCCCCATACCCTACGGAGCTCCCTTAAATAAATGCAGCAGCAGGTAGTGTATGCACCTGCCACCCCATTCATTCTCTTTTGGACTGCTGGGGATAGCCGAGGACAGTGCTTGGCTATTTCTGGTGGTCGCATAGAGAATAAATGTAGCGCCAAGCCACATGCTCCACCAGCCTCTCCATTCATTTCGGGGTATGGGGCAGGCCCAGTGGTCAGAAATATAAAACTATCCTGTGGATTACCAGAATACCCTTTTGAAGGGGTTGGCCCATCTCGCACTTTGGTGGCATAGTATATGCCGCCAGTGTCAAAAGTACGGCCCCCAAAGTGAGCGAGGGCGCACCATGTATGCACGCCCACCCTGTATTGGCGTTTATGGGGGTGCCGAAACTTCCTGGAACTTCCATAGAGGTGAATGGAGAGGCGATCATGCTTGTGTAGTTCACTGTCTATTCACTTATATGGGAGTTCTGGAAATAGCTGAGAGCGCCCGCCGCACATGCGTGGTGCTCTCTTCTTAATTTTGGGGGCCCTGTTCTAGAGATAGGTGGCAAACTGAGTGGGGTGTAGCTTAGAAAACCCCATGCTCCTCAGCACCCCAGCTATATTATATGTATTTTAAATTTGGCGACTAAAAATTTCCTTTTGGCTCCTAAATTTTTCAGGTTAGGAGCCAATGGCTCCTTGATATTTTTTTTAGTCTGGAGCCCTGTAGGAGGGGTGAGTGGGCACCAAAAGGAATTGTTGCACAGGGTTCTATGTACAATCCCAATTCCAAAAAAGTTGGAACATAGCAACATACATAGTAAAATAGTAACATACGGTAGTTTGTAAGGCTGAAAAAAGAAATCTGTCGAATCGAACTTCGGATCATATTTCAAAGTCTATTCGTTCTAACACTTCGTTTTAATGCTATACTGAGACATGTCTTCGTAAAGCATTAAAATGTATTGCCTCCATGGAGGCAAAATTATTTTCAATCGAAGTTGTGCAAGACTTTGGTTAATTAATTCGGTATTCAGTTCTACATCTTTAAAAACATATCAAATTAGCAATCCAAAGTTGGATTTGATACCTCTTTTAGTGAATTTACCACCTCCTCAGGCAGAGAGTTCCATAGTCTCACTGCTCTTACAGTGAAGAATCCTTTTCTATGTTTGTGTACAAACCTTCTTTCCTCCAGACGCAGGGGATGACCCCTCGTCACAGTCACAGTCCTGGGGATAAATAGATGATGGGGAGATCTCTGTACTGACCCCTGATATATTTATACATAGATATTAGCTCTCCCCTCAGTCGTCTTTTTTCTAAAGTGAATAAACCTAATTTTGATAATCTTTCAGGGTACTGTAGATCCCCCATTCCAGTTATTACTTTAGTTGCCCCCCTCTGAACCCTCTCTAGCTCTGCTATGTCTGCCTTGTTCACAGGAGACCAGAACTGTACACTGTACTCCATGTGTGGTCTGACCAGTGATTTGTAAAGTGGTAGGACTATGTTCTCATCACGGGCGTCTATGCCCCTTTTGATGCAACCCATTATCTTATTGGCCTTGGCAGCAGCTACCTGACACTGGTTTCTACAGTTTAGTTTGCTGTTCATTAGATCCTTTTCCATGTCAGTGTTACCCAGTGTTTTACCATTTAGTATGTACGGGTGACTTGCATTATTCCTTTCCATGTGCATAACTTTACATTTATCAGTGTTAAACCTCATCTGCCACTTCTCTGCCCAAGCCTCCAATCCATCCAGATCCATCTGTAGCAGTATCAGGGTGGATAAAAATTGTATTTTTTTTATTTAAATCAGATTTTTTCGATTTAAATCGTATTTTTTTTATTTAAATTTGATTTTTTTTTTATATAAAATGCTTTTTGAGGAAAATATATTACCATCCAAAGGTTATTCCATCATGAAATAAAGCTTAGTTTTTTAATTATGTAGAATAAGGCTGTATACGTTTAATTTTTTTGGTAAATAAATTCCATTAATCCATTCACAATGTCGTGCTCTTCCAGAGGTTTTGTAAGATTATTGGGCAGTTTCTCTGCCTACAAGATATTATCACAGATGCTTGGTTTACTTTTACAGTTCTCAAAACTGAATTTGACTCAGCAGAGATCAGATGCCTCTTCTTCACTACAAAAATGTTATAACATGAACAGAGCTGAGAAAAAGACCTTAAAGGGCTTCTGTCACCCCCCAAAAGCATTTTTTTTTTTCCCTCACTAAAAAGCTTATAGGGCGATTATTCTAAACAAATTCTTGTTAACCGTTTTAGCAGGTTAATTTTGCTATAAAACGTTATTTTATATTATGCAAATTACCTTGCTACCAGCAAGTAGGGCGTTTACTTGCTGGTAGCCGCTGCATCCCGCTTGTAAAAAAACGCCCCTCCTGTGGTTGATTGACAGGGCCAGCGAGCGCTCTCCTCCTCCAGCTGGCCCTGTCTCTGTTTAAAATCTCGCGCCTGCGCCATACCGTTCTTCAGTCGGCGCAGGCGCACTGAGAGAGTACTCTCGCTCGGCCGCTCCTTCCTCAGTGCGCCTGCGTCTTCTCTTCCGGGTGCAGCTGTGACGTCATTGGCGCACTGAGGAAGGAGCGGCCGAGCGAGTACTCCTCTCAGTGCGCCTGCGCCGACTGAAGAACGGTATGGCGCAGGCGCGAGATTTTAAACAGAGACAGGGCCAGCTGGAGGAGGAGAGCGCTCGCTGGCCCTGTCAATCAACCACAGGAGGGGCGTTTTTTTACAAGCGGGATGCAGCGGCTACCAGCAAGTAAACGCCCTACTTGCTGGTAGCAAGGTAATTTGCATAATATAAAATAACGTTTTATAGCAAAATTAACCTGCTAAAACGGTTAACAAGAATTTGTTTAGAATAATCGCCCTATAAGCTTTTTAGTGAGGGAAAAAAAAAAATGCTTTTGGGGGGTGACAGAAGCCCTTTAATCCTAACTTCTACAAACCTATGAATACAGAATCAACCCCTTCAGTGCTAAGTTTAAAGAAGTTCCTTGAATAGAATAGAAACAATATTTTTTCTCCTTCCTAAGTACAACAGAAAAGTTGTCCAAATATGAAGGATTAACCTATTAAACTGGGGATAAAAAAAACTAACATGAAAAGTTGTTATTCTAAAAATCTTCATCTACTTGCATATTATAAGTTATACCAGCAAGAACTAGTCTTTATGTAGAAAACTATGATTTAAATCAAGCCTTACTGACTAGTGATTTAAATTGTGATTTAAATCAGTTTGATATAAATCAAATCCACCCTGAGCAGTATACTGTCCTCTTCTGTGTTTATAGCTTTACACAGTTTAGTGTGCAAGCCTTATACAAGATCATTTATAAATATATTAAAGAGAATAGGGCCCAATACTGACTCCTGTGGTAACCACCCATTGTTTTCTATCACTGAGCCAGTTACTTACCCACATACAGACATTTTCTCCCAGTCCAAGAATTCTCATTTTATATACTAACCTTTTATGTGGTACAGTGTCAAATTGTCTCTGCTTTCCCTGTGAGAGATCTGAGAAGATCAGATAGACTTCCGGCATGTGAGTCTATCTGACAGGTCTCTCTGTTTGTTATTATTGGCAGGATCCCACCTCTCCATAGGTTCTGCTCGTTATCAGTGAGGAGGCTCCATTTAAGTCCGCCTCTCGCTGCTGACCATGTGGTCAATATTTCCTGCTGGAGTTCTATGCTAGTTGTTTGTGGATCATCTGCTTCCCTTTCGTCTCAAGCTAAGTTCTCCTGTTGTCTCCTTGGTGTGTGTGTGTGTTGTTTCTAGGTCTGTGGAAGGAATCGTCTGTCTCATCTTCTGCTACCTAAGTTAGGCCTCTTGCACACGAACGTATTTTTTTTTCAGTGTTTTGCTGTCCGTTTATAACGGATCCGTTTTTCCGTTTTTTGCTTCCGTTTTGTTTCCGTTTCGGTTCCGTTCCGTTTTTCAGTTTGGCATATACAGTATACATTAATTCCATAATGAAAATTGGGCTGGTCTTAAAATTTTCAATAGATTGTTCAGCAAAAAACGGAACGGATACGGAAGACATACGGATGCCTTTCCGTATGCGTTCCGTTTTTTTTGCGGACCCATTGACTTGAATGGAGCCACTGAACGTGATTTGCGGACAAGAATAGGACATGGTCTATATTTAAACGGAACAGAAAAAACGGAAAAACGGAAACGGAAGGCATACGGAGACACTTCAGTATTTTTTGCAGACCCATTGAAGTGAATGGTTCAGTATACTGTCAGTATACTGAACTGAAAAAACTGCCAGTATACGGTCCGCAAAATACTGTCGTGTGCAAGGGGGCCTTAGGATGTGCGACAGTATCAGCAGGGCATAGGTTCCAGCGTATGAGTTCGTTCACCATCAGGACTTGCTTATACTGTCAGCAGTCAGGGAAAGGCTCAGGGATTGTTAGGAGGGTACCATTCCCTTTTCCCTAGCTTTGAGGCCTAGTCTGCTTTCTGTCGCTGTTTGTGTATTTGGTGTTCCTCATATCCCCACCTACCTGTGACACAAATGCTTTAGAGAAGTCCAGATATACGACATTCATTGATTAGCTGCTGTCAAGTCTAGAACTTACCTCTTCAAAGATACAGATTAAATTTGTTTGACATGACCGATCCCTCAAGAGGTACTCCAAGATAGCATCTCTTAGAAAACCTTCAAACAGTTTACCCACGACAGATGTTAAACTTACCGGCCTATAGTTTCCAGGCTCTGTTTTTGATCCCTTTTTGAAAATTGGCACCACATTTGCTATTTGCCAATTCTATGGAAGACTCCCTGTCAGTATAGAGTCCTTAACCCTCTCATGACTGCCATATACCACATACCCCATGTAGATAGCACGTATATAAACATTATGACAGCTCTTTAATGCAATGCAAATGCTGCAAAGCGCTTGGAATAAAGCTCCTGCCCCTGCCCTTGCCGGCGATCGCTGCGATTGGTTAGTTTCTTCTGCAGACTAACCAATCTGATCGCTGCAGTGTAAAAGTGCTGATTTCAGGCTCAGATCTGCACTCTGCAGATCAGAGCCTGAAATGAGGCACTGGCTGCTGTATGCCCCCAATATGTGTGCCCCCTGCTATGATCTGTGACCCCCCTCTGTGCGCTCTGCCTCCAAATTTGCCGGCCATGCGGTGTCTGTGCTGGAAACTGTGCCCGTCTACCCCTATCCATATCCTCTGCTCTGCCCATCTGTATCACCTCCCCAGCCCTCATCTGTGCCCATTTGTGCAGTCCTCCTGCTGTATCTGATGGCGGCGGCTCTATTCCTGAGCCTCCACCATCAGCAGCAAGTGTCAGCTGTATGTTGACACTCTTCTATAACTCCTTAGATGCCGCGGTGAGCGGCATCCATGGGGTTAATAGAGGGAGAGGGCTCCCGCTCTCAAATCTCTCAACCATCGGGCTGCTGCGCTGTGATGGCAGCGGCCCGATGGTTGCCATGGCAACCGGTCGCCTTGTAAAACTGATAGTATTATACTTTGCAATGCAAGAGGATTTATTGTTATCTGATTATCAATTATGTGCTTGTAAGTTTAGGTCACATGTAATATTATTACTGTCATGATTACTTTCTAATTAATTATACACAATCATTTGCTATATGCCATCTATTTATGATTTATTTTTGTGAATAATCAATTATGCATTCTACTTTGGGTGGCCACCCCTTTCCTTCCTTCTCTCTTCTCTCCTACTATGTCGTCCTCTCCGGTTATCCTGTGTTGGGCAATCATATCTATTGCTTTAGATGCCAGCACGATTTATTGTGCTTGTTTACCAGGAGCTATTTGTCCTGTACGTGCCGCAGATGCCGCGGGCTCGATCTCGCGATACTTCCATGCGACTTCACGTCCGCATCACCATCATGTGATTGGGACACAATCCTGTGACCTAGTTATGTGGTGTGCCTTCCGGATACACGTGGGGCTTATACCATCAGCAATGGATGTAAGTTGTAATCAGGCCACATATATGTTTAACGAATATTATTGGTGGAGTGGGATATTTAAGCTGCGCTCCCTGTTGATGACGCCACCCCCTGACGAAGGTACGCGAAACGCGCGTTGGGGTCATCCTGGAGGGAACTCAGCATGAGTAGCTGTTCTTTGTTAATCACTGGCATTTTGGCCTTTATTTACACTTGCACTTTATTGTCTTATTGTTAATGTAGTCAGGAGCTGTTTCATGCTGTGTCTTCCCTCCATGTGATGCCATTTTCTTGCACTTGTGTCCCTTTTGTTTTTAACATATGCTAATCATGTTGTAAATAAATTACTAATGTATAAATTTGTATACCATTATAAACGGTCTGGTAGTTGTTTGTAGGTTGTATGATTTTTGTTCTAGCATAGGTTTGGTTTAACATTGTACTTTTTGTGGGGATTTTTTACATCGGTGTTGATGTCTATACATACATACATACATACATAGTGCTGTGATGTCACAAATTCACAACAATACTTAGTGCACCAATCCGTAATATGTAGTCACACCTGCTAACATGTGAAGTTGCCCTTATTGCGAAAAAATATGCGCATCAATTGCTGATTTGCGCAATTGCGAATATATTGGAGCACTCTATCTGCATGTAAAGCTATTGTAATGTCCTGCCGTGCCAACGATTTTCTCCAGTCTCAGTAAACTTCTAGCAGCTTGAAAAATGTAGCATAAGTGACCCACGCCTGTATTGCGCGTGCAATACGCAAATATTACACTGCCGATTTTTACAATCAAGAATAAGAATTTGCGATATTTTGCAAATATTTTGTCGAATATTCGTCATATATTAGCAAATTCGAGATCGCAAATTTGAATATTGTCCCCGCCACTCATCACTAATTATGGGGTGTATTTTCTCCAGTTCCCCCTTGTGAAAGTGAAAAATATGGGTGTAAAGTCATTTTTTCTAGAAAAAATTGTAGTTTTTCATATTCACAGCCAATTCCATGAATTACTTTTGGGGTCAAAGTGCTCACTACATGCCTTGACAGATTCCTTGAGGGGTGTAGTTTCCAGAATGGGGTCACTTTTTGGGGGTTCCCATTGTAGGGGTGCATCAGGGTGTGTTCAATTGCAAGATGGTGTTAGTCAGTTAGGCCTCATGCACATGACCGTAGGTGTTTTGCGGTCCGCAATCCGCGGATCCGCAAAACACAGAAGTTGTTCCGCGTTCCGTTCTGCAGTTTGCGGAACGGAACGCGGCCCATTGTTGAAAAGGCCTATTCTTGTCCACAAAACGGACAAGAATAGGACATGCTATATTTTTTTGCGGGGCCACGGAACAGAGCAAAGGATGCGGACAGCAGACGGAGTGCTGTCCGCATCATTTGCGGCCCCATTGAAGTGAATGGGTCCGCGCCCGAGCTGCAAAATATGCAGCTCGGACGCGGACCCAAAATATGTTCATGTGCCTGAGGCCTTAGGCCTAATTCACACGTCCGCAAAATGGATCCGCATCCCTTCTGCAATTTTGCGGAAGGGTTGCAGACCCATTCATTTCATAGAGTCAGGAATGGATGTGGACAGCACACTATGTGATGTCCGCATCCGTGTTTCCGCATCCGTGTTTCCACATCCGTGTTTCCGTTTCCGCAAAAAAATAGAACATGTCCTATTCTTGTCCGCAATTGCGGACAAGAAAAGGCATTCTTTCTATAGTGCCAGCAATGTGCGGTCCGCAAAATGCGGAATGCACATTGCAGCCGTCCGTGTTTTGCGGATCCGTGTTTCCGTGTTTTGCGGATCCGTGTTTCCGTGTTTCCGCAAAACACACTACGGACGTGTGAATAAGGCCTTATTCAGGAGAAAGCTGCCCTCCATCAGCCATTTGGTGCTCTTTTCTTTCTGACCCCTGTAATACTCCCATATAGCAGTAGACAAGCACATATGGGGTATTGCCGTAATCAAGAGAAAATGGGCAACACATTATGGGGTGTATTTTCCAGGGCCGAGGAGTCTCGGAGGCAATTTTCAATTTTTGGTTCCTGGAGTAGGAATCGGCAAAAATGAACCGACTCCTACTAAATTTAAATTGGAATAAGAAGAAAGCAAGTTTAAATGTCCCAATTCACAAAAAGTTATAATCAATTACTTCTCTACTGAAAGAATAAAGGCCAATGCATGCAGTGCGTCACATTACCGCAAAACGAACACGTTAAGTGACCGTGAAGAAGCAGGCTTTTTTATATGCTTCACTATATGGCACGCAACGCACAGTTAAGGAGCGGCAATACTTATACTTTCCATTGCGTTGTGTTCCGCTGTTACAGAGAACGCAACACCCATGGTTAACCTAGCCTCTCACTGATAACTGATTAAGGGTACTTTCACACTTGCGTTCGTGTGATCCGGCAGGCATTTCCGTCGTCGGAGCTGCCTGCCGGATCCGCCGTTTAGTGTCACAACTGACAGCATTTGTAGACGGATGCGGATCCGTCTACAAATGCATTGCAAGAACGGATCCGTCCCTCCGCTTGTCATGCGGATTGACGGATTGGTCCTGCATTTTTTTTCACAGTTTTCCTGGTCTGCGCATGTGCAAACCAGAAGGACGTATCCATCCTTCAGTTGTTTCGCAATACCGGATCCGGCACTAATACAAGTCAATGTAAATTAATGCCGGATCCGGCATTCCGGCGACTGATCAGGCATTTTGGATGGACATAATACCGCAGCATGCTGCGGTATTATGTCCGGCCAAAACGCCTGACAGTGACTGAACGGAAGGCATACTGATGCAAACTGTACGGATTTCTATCCATTCAGATTGCATGGGAATATGCCTGATCAGTTCTTTTCCGTCGTAGAGCCCTTTTGACGGAACTCTTTGCCGAAAAAGAATAACGTAAGTGTGAAAGTACCCTTAGTAAATATGTCTTTTGCAGGACTAGAGACACTTGTATAAGTGAAAGGAATGGATAGTCAATAGTTCAAGGCTGAAGCTGTAAAGTGTGAACCATTTGAAAAACTGCTGTCATTCCGCTAAACTTTAAACATGACTATGGGATTCTACCAGGGAAATGTATAAAATACATTCGCATATTAAATACAGAGGAGTCGGGGAGTCGGAAGTACCAAAAACTGAGGAGTCGGAGCATTTATCTACCGACTCCACAGCCCTGGCATTTTCTACAGTTCTCCCTTGTGAAAGTGAAAATTTTGGGTGTAAAGTAGTTTTTTCTAGAAAAAAATGACATTTTTCATATTCACAGCCAATTCCATGAAATACCTTTTAGGTCAAAGTGCTCACTATATGCCTTGAAAGATTCCTTGAAGGGTGCAGTTTCCGGAATGGTGTCACTTTTTGTGGGTTCCCATTGTAGGCTAACTCCTGTGGTATGCCCATATAGCAGTATACAAGCACATATGGGGTATTGCCATAATCAGGAGAAAATCATCAACAAATTAAGGGGTGTATTTTCTCCAGTTTCCCCCATGAAAGTGGAAAATTTGAGCCTAAAATCACTTTCTGTTTCCTAATTCTATTTAACACCTTTGGGGCCAAAGTGCTCACTACATGCCTTGAAAGATTCCTTGAGGGGTGTAGTTTCCAGAAGGGGGTCACTTTTCGGGATTTTTTACTGTAGTGGTGGTGGTCTTCAATTGCAACATGGCGCATTGCCCTCTGCGCCCTGCTGTGTGTCCATAGAGCAGTTCACGACCACAAATGAGGTGTTTCTATAAACGGGATCTTGACATAGGGGCCACTTAATATGGTGGATTTGGTGATCTCTGTAATGGAGACACCCCTTTGCTTGGTTTTCCATGCTGCAGATTTTGCTACAGCCAAAAAACATGTCAGTACTGAACTAAAGACATCCTGATGCATCCTGAACGGATTTCTCTCCATTCAGAATGCATTGGGATAATCCTGATCAGTATTTTTCCGTCCTAGAGCCCCGGGGACGGAACTCTAGGACGGAAAGGAAAAACGCAGATGTGAAAGGGGCCTTACAGGAAAATATGGATAAAAATGGAGAATCTGCCAAAAAAGCTAAATTTAGATTTTTCATCTTCATTTTCACTTAATTTTTGTGGAACACCCAAAGGGTTAACAAAGTTTGTAAATCAGTTTTGAATATCTTGAGTGGTGTAGTTTCTGAAATGGGGTCATTTATTGGCAATTTCTATTATGTAAACCCGTATAACTGAATTGGTCCTTTCAAAAAATGGTCTGTTTCCACTGACTTTTATTTAGTATCATTTGAGGGTTATCCATGTCTACAAATAATTTAAATATAAAAATATTTTTCCTGCACAGTGTACACCGTAATGGGAAAAAAAAAATAAAAACACGTGCTTCGCCATTTTTTGGTCACCTTGTTCCCCTCAAAAATTAAATAACAGTGATCAAAAAGTTGTATGCTCCCCAAAAATGATACCAATAAAAACTACAGTTCGTCTCACAAAAAACACAAGTTATGGTGATTCTTTTTTTTCAAAGTTTTTTTTTTTTTAAAGTGGTAAAAAAACAAAAACTATACAAGTTTGGTATCGCCATATTTGTATTGAGCTGCAGAATAGTGACATCAGTGAACATCGTAATACCAAAACCCAAAAAACCTTGGTGGAATTAGAGCTGTTTCGATACCAAAATTTTGATTCGGTATCGATACCATAAAAAAGTATTGCGATACTCGATACCATTCGATACCACTTTTGTTACGACGTTCACAGCATAGTTTATTTTTTTATTTTTAACAGTTTGGAGTCGGACTTTAGATATGGCAATATGTTATATGTTTATCGATATATTTTAGATGTAAAATTGGAAAAGGCGGTGATTTATACTTAATATTTCGGTGTGTGTGTTTTTTTTTTTTATTATTACTTTTATTTAATTTTTATTTGCTATTCCCCCCCCTTAGGGGTAGAACCTGGGATATTTTTACCCTTGTCCTAGTCACCCTAAAAGATATCTATCAGGGTGAATAGGATCTCACACTCCCTGCTGCACTGTTCATAGTGCACACAGCAGCAGGGAGCCCCCATGGCAGCCAGGGCTTCAGTAGCGTCCTGGCTGCCATGGTAACCGATCGCAATGTAGCAAGCATTGCCAGCAATGATCTAAAAACTTTAATACTGGGAGGGGGGGGCGGGATTGAGGGTGCCCTGCCGACTCATTTAGTTTAATATGGGGGGAGGGGGGGGGGTCGCACTGCCCACACAATAATTAACCTTTAAAGCGAACCTGTCACCTGCTTTTTACCTCTTAAGCTGTTAACTGTACCTTATAGATCATTGTAACCTTGTTTCCAAACAGGTGTTCTTCGTTTTTCTGGGGTTTATATTCCTGAAAAAATCACTTTATAATCTCCTGCTCTGCTGCGTCTGAAGTCACCAGACAAGTCAAGGAGGCAGACCCTCCTTGACTGCTGGATGCGACTCCCCCGCCCTAACCCCGCCTCTCATCCCTATGATTGACACTAGCTCTTCTGCCCGGGACCGCGCTGGTCTCGGCGGCGCATGCGCCGTCTGCCTTCATAGCAGCGCGATCCCGAGCCTCGCGCTGAGTGATCTGCATTTCACCAGCGGCCCGGCTAGAGAGGAGAGAGTGCGCAAGCGCGATCTAGCAAGGGGATCGCGCTTCACTCAGCGCGAGGCTCGGGATCGCGCTGCTATGAAGGCAGACGGCGCATGCGCCGCCGAGACCAGCGCGGTCCCGGGCAGAAGAGCTAGTGTCAATCATAGGGATGAGAGGCGGGGTTAGGGCGGGGGAGTCGCATCCAGCAGTCAAGGAGGGTCTGCCTCCTTGACTTGTCTGGTGACTTCAGACGCAGCAGAGCAGGAGATTATAAAGTGATTTTTTCAGGAATATAAACCCCAGAAAAACGAAGAACACCTGTTTGGAAACAAGGTTACAATGATCTATAAGGTACAGTTAACAGCTTAAGAGGTAAAAAGCAGGTGACAGGTTCGCTTTAATACAGATACAGGAGGCGGATACCGCCGACACCTGCCTCTTGTATCTGTGTTAAAGGGCTTCTGACACCTCCCAAAAGTCCTTTTTTTTTTTTTTTTTGGGCTTACTAAAATGCTTATAGGGTAATTATACTAAACATATTGTTGTTAACTTTTTATGTAGGTTAATTTCGCTAGAAAATGCTGTTTTATAATATGTAAATTACCTTGCTACCAGCAAGTAGGCCGGTTACTTGCTGGTAGCCGCCGCATCCTGCTTTCAAAAAAACGCCCACGCCTGCGGTTGATTGACAGGGCCAGCGAGCGCTCTCCTCCTCCAGCTGGCCCTCTCTCCGTTCGAAATCTCGCGCCTGCGCCGTACCGGTCTTCAGTCGACGCAGGAGCACTGAGAGGAGTACGCTCGCTCGGCCGCTCCTTCCTCAGTGCACCTGCGCCGATGACGTCACAGCTACACCAGGAAGAGAAGACGACGCTATAGTGTATTACGGATCAGCAAATTGCGGATCTGCAATACACCCAGCCGACACCCCTTATAGAAATGCCTATCCTTGTCCGCAGCCGCGGACAAGAATAGGACATGTTCTATCTTTTGCGGAGCCGCGGACTGGAAGTTCGTGGCCGAAGCCCGGAAGTTCGGGTCTGCGCTCCACAAATGCAGAAGCGGAGAGCACATAGTGTGCTCTCCACACCTCGTCCGGCCCCATAGAGAGTGAATGGGTCCGCACCCGTTCTGCAGAATTGAAGTAAGAGGTTTTCTTAAAGCTCAAGTCGGTATATTTCTATCAGCTCAAACCAAAACTAGCTTTGACTCCATGAATCAGATTCTAACTTCACAGCCCTGATTTTTACAACTAATTTAAGTTTATGGTGCTGTGCACATGACTTTTTTGTTTTTTAACAGCCAGTAAATAGGAACCATCAAAAAATAGGACATATCCTTTTTTTGGCCATGAAATCAGTGGGACTCTGCACCTAACAGCCGATAAAAACAGGTACACTTGGGGAAAAAATGGCACGGGTCAAAATAATAACTAAAAAAAAAAAACATACTCACCATTTCAACTTGAACACGGGTGCGCAGGTCCTGCTGCATCCAGTGAGGAGTGAATCACATGAACATGCTGGTAGCGTCAGGTCCTGCCACATCCAGTGTAGAGATGGTGTCCCCGTGCGTGCAAGTGGTTGAGCATGAGGGGCATTATGGGGACCACTATGGAGAATATTATGTATACTGCAAGGGATGGGATAAGCCAATGAAATTCATCTGTTTTTAACGGCCATTAAAAAATTTGATTCGCAAAAAGCTGTTAATGGCCAGAAAATGGATGCACAAATGGATGAAAAATGGCCATGAAAAACTGACAGTGTGTTTAATGGGCATTTTTTTTTTATGTTCCTGTGCATGTAGCCTTAGGCTACTTTCACACTCACGTTTTGGGTGGATCCGTCATGGATCTGCAAAATGAATCCGTTACAATAATACAACCGCATGCATCCGTCATGAACGGATCCGTTTGTATTATCTGTAACATAGCCAAGACGGATCCATCATGAACTCCATTGTTTTCTATTGTGCCAGTTTGTATCAGAGAAAAAGGATCCGTCCCTATTGACTTACATTGTGTGCCAGGACGGATCCGTTTGGCTCAGTTTCGTCAAGCGAACAGCAAAACGCTGCAGGCAGCGTTTTGGTGTCCGCCTCCAGAGCGGAATGGTGACTGAACGGAGTTAAACTGATGCATTCTGAGCGGATCATTTTCCATTCAGACTGCATTAGGGCAAAACGGATCAGTTTTGGACCGCTTGTGAGAGCCCTGAACGGATCTCACAAATGGAAAGCAAAAACGCAAGTGTGAAAGTAGCCTTAGATGAAACTGTATGATGGAGACAGCTGGGAGAAGGAGTGATGTTATTTACATGGGACTGTATGTTGAAGGGGCTGAAGGCTGGGGAGTGATGTTATTTATATGGGACTATATGTTGGAGGGGGCACAATAGGGGGCATTATAACTACAGGGGACATTATAGGGGGCCTACTACTGGGGGCCCAATAAGTGTGCCTTATAGATCAGCCTTATTTCTACTGAGGGAACTATAGGGAGCCTTATTGCCACTGGGGGCACAATAGGAGGGCCTTATTTCTACTGGGGGCTTTGTGGGGGCTCAGTGACCGACACCAGTGCCGCCAAGGAGAAAGCAGGAGCCGCTGTGTGACATGCACATAACTCCAGTGGGATTTTTAGCAACGCTAGCGTAAGGAGCATTATTATTTTTTTTCCCAGTGTGGCTTTCAGTTAAGTATACATACCGTATGTATGGGGGGAGTTGTGAGGGATAGCTGCCTAGGGAACTTTTGTTCGTCAGCTAGCTAAATTGTATGGATATCAATGGGAATGGGGGACTAGAGTGCTTAGGGCAGCATGGACTCTAAATACGGCCCTGGCCAGAGGTGTTATACTGTATACTTCGTAGGGCTGGGCCTGTTATACGATATACTGTGAGGGACTGGGGGTGTTATACTATATACTCTATGGGGCTGGTGGTGATATACTATATACAGTTTGGAGCTGGGGGATTATATTAAATACTATGTATTTAATGTCATTTAAAATATTTTAAGTAATTATATTTGTTCTAAATTGATTTTCCACTGGATAGGTCATCAGTATCTGATCTGTGGGATTCCGACACCCTGGACCACCACCGATCAGCTGTTTGAGAAGGCAAACCACATTCTTCTATCAGCTTTTTCTAGGCCAGTAACAAAATATTATTTTTGTTATTATTATTGATTATTAAAGGGCTTCTGTCACCCCCCTTAACCCATTTTTCACTAGCTGACATTAGCTATTTGCTAATGTCAGCTGAGTCTAAATATATATTTATTACCTTGTCCGGAGTTGTAAATTACGTTAAAAAGCCACTTTTATATTATGCAAATGATCTTCGCTACCAGCAAGTTGGGCGTTTACTTGCTGGTAGCCGCCGCATCTAGATGAGTTATGCACGCCCCCTTCCTCGTTTGATAGACAGGGCCAGCGCTTTCTCCTCCTCGCACTGGCCCTGTCTGAAGATGAAATCCCGCGCCTGCGCCGTACCGCTCAGTAGTCGGCGCAGGCGCTCTGAGTGAAGGACGTGAGCTTTGCCGCTCCGTCCTCAGTGCGCCTGCGCCGATTACGTCACCGCTACACCCGGAACTTTTTTTATTTATTTAAGTTTTACACAATAATAGCATTTTTGAAACCCCAAAAAATTATGTTTTAGTGTCTCCATAGTCTGAGAGCCATAGCTTTTTTATTTTTTGACCGATTGTCTTAGGTAGGCTCTCATTTTTTGCGGGATGAGGTGATGGTTTATTTAGTTCTATTTTGGGGGTTATACGCCTTCTTGATCGCTTGAAGTTGCAATTTTTGTGATGTAAGGTGACAAAACATGACTTTTTTTGGCACTATTTTTATTTTTTACGGTTTTCACCTGAGGGGTCAGGTCATGTGGTAATACCTTTCGGCAATACATAATATGTCTACTTTTTTTATTTATTTCACTTTAGCACAATAATAGCAGTTTTGAAGCAAAAAAATCATATTTTAGTTTCTTCATTGTCTGAGTGATATCTTTTTTACTTTGACGGATTGTCTTAGGTAGGGTCTCATTTTTTGCAGAATGAGGTGACGGTTTGATTGGTACTATTTTATGAGGCATATGCCTTTTTGACCGCTTGGTGTTGCAATTTTTGTGATGCAGTTTTTATTTTTTATTTTTTACAGTGTTCACCTGAGGGGTTAGTTCATGTGATATTTGTATAGAGCTGGTTGTTACGGATGCGGTGATACCTAATATGTAGACTTTCTTTCATTTATTTCACTTTAACACAATAATAGCATATTTGAAACAAAAAAATGATGTTTTAGTGTCTCCATGTTCTGAGAGCTATAGTTTTTTTATTTTTTGAGCGATTTTCCTATGTAGGGGCTCATTTTTTGTGGGATGAGGTGACGGTTTTATTGGTATCATTTTGTGGGACATACGCCTTTTTATTCGCTTGGTGTTAAATGTAGTAGTTAATGTAGTAGATGTCACATGCAGTCCTATGTAATACCTCAGATAACACAGTGATAACTCTCTGAGGACAGATAATGTAGTAGATGTCACCTGCAGTCCTATGTAACACCAAAGATAACACAGTGATAACTCTCTAAGTACATATAATGTAGTAGATTAGTGTGAGGCCCCAGGATTCTGAACAAGTACAGTCTGGGGCCAGGCTTCGGCAGTGTGGGCCAAATCCTATAGCCATCCCCCCCAAACAGATATGTGGATGGACATTACATATAATGGTACACAATATACAGTAGAATACAGCACCATACCTGTTACATCCAGTGACGTCTCCTGTGATGTAGACTTTCCTCAACGTCTTCATTCGGAGATAAGACCGCCATGATACCTTCTTTTAGCCGCGTCTCTGCAGAGTTTCACAGATTTTTTTTTTTTAGATTTCTCACTTTACTATCATCCTCAGATAACAGACCTCCCCTCCCCTCGTAGTGCCCATAAGTATAATGCCCTCTGTATAATTATAATATATAATGGCGGCAGCCCCTCTGTGTTATTATTATTCTTAATAGAATAGATTAGGCTCCATTCACACGTCCGCAGAATATGTCTGTATCAATTGCGGAACGGGTGTGGACCTATTCATTCTCTATGGGGACAAAATGGATGCAGAAAGCACACAGTGTGCTCTTCGCATCTGCATTTCTGGATCGGCCTGCCAAACTTCCGGTCCGCGGCTCTGGAAAAAATAGAACATGTCCTATTCTTGTCCGCAGTTGCAATGGACTCTAAGGCTCCTTTCACACGGGCGAGTTCTCCGTGCGGGTACAATGCGTGAGGTGAACGCATTGTACCCACACTGAATCCAGACCAATTCATTTCAATGGGGCTTGCAGATGAGCAGTGATTTTCCCGCATCACTTTTGCATTGCCTGAAAATCGCAGCATGATCTATATTCTGCGTTTTTCACGCAACGCAGGCCCCATAGAAATAAATTAGGCTACGGGAAAATCGCAAGTATCCGCAAGCAAGTGCGGATGCGGTGCGATTTTCCCGTATGGTTGCTAGGAGACGACCGGGATGGGGACACGATCTTTATTATTTTCCCTTATAACATGATTATAAGGGAAAATAATAGCATTCTTTAATACAGAATGGTTAGTAAAAGGACAATTGAGGGTTAAAAAAATAAATTAATTAACTCACCTCGTCCAATTGATCGCGTAGGTGCCGGTCTCCTGTTCTCTCTTCAGCTGTGGGTAAAGTTCCTGTGGTGATGTCACTGAGCTCATCACATGGTCCATCACATGATTCGACCATGTGACGACCACAGGTCCTTTACCCACAGCTGAAGAGAGAACAGGAGACTGGCACCTACGCGATCAATTGGAGGAGGTGAGTAAACTTTTTTTAATTTTTAACCCTCAATTGTCCTTTTACTAAGCATTCCGTATTAAAGAATGCTATTATTTTCCCTTTTAACCATGTTATAAGGGAAAATAATAAAATCAACATAACACCTAACCCAAACCCGAACTTCAGTGATGAAGTCCAGGTTCAGGTCTGGGTACCAAACATGCCGATTTTTCTCACGCACGTGCAAAACGCAATAAAACAGTTTGTACTCGTGCAGAAAAATTGCGCATTTTCCCGCAACACACCCGCATCTTATGTGGAAGAGGCCTAATAGTAATAATTATGGCACCCTTCAGCCCCTCCAGCATACAGTCCCATGTAAAATACATCTCTCCCCATGCCTTCAGCCCCTCCAACATGCAGTCCCATGTAAAATACATCACTCCCTGCCTTCAGTCCCTCCAACACAGTCCTATGTAAAATACAAAACTCCCTCTGCCTTCAGCCCCACCAGCATACAGTCCCCATGTAAATAATATCACTTTACCCCCTCTCTTCAGACCTCTCTAACATACAGTCTCCAGTACAAGGATTATTCCTCCTCCCTTCAGTCCCTGCAAAAAGCCCCCCAAGTAAACCTACCAGTCAATCTTCTCCCCCACATACTGACCTGCAGCTTCTGCTCCTCTCTCCAACAACCTGCTCTGTTGAATCTCCTGCACGTGTTGAGGCCTTGCCCCCTGTATGACGAGACTCCGCCTCTTCCTCTGACATCATACCTCCCTGGAGCAACTACATTCTAGCTCTCTTCTGAAGCCTGTGTGAAGGATCGGATCAGGAGTTGGGAGATGGCAGTGCAGCACGGAGGAGATGATTTGGGTGTGCCCAGGAACAGCACGCTGTAATAGTACGGTGCTGGGTGGCAAGTCACGTACTATCCCGGCGCTGGTCGGGAAGGGGTTAACCCAGCAGGGAAACAGACATTAATCCCTTTTACCCCAGGCCACTTTTCACCTTCTTGACAAGGCAATTTTTTTGCAAATCTGACATGTCACTTTATGTGGTAATGATTTTGGAATGCTTTTTCTTATCCAAGCCATTCTGAGAGTGTTTACTCGTGACACATTGTACTTGACAGTGGTAAATTTGTGTCAATATATTTCACCTTTATTTTAAAAAAACTCAAAATTCGCAAATTTTAAAAAATTTTATTTCTCTGCTTTTAAGACAGATTGTGATACCTCATACAATAGTTATTACTTAACATTTCCCATATGTCTACTTTATGTTTGCATCATTTTGTAAACGTAATTTTATTTTTTTGGGACAATTTTAGAAAATTCCAAAACCCGCTTTTTAAAGGACCAATATGAAGTCACTTTGTGGGGCTTACTTTATAGAAACCACACATAAATTACCACATTTTTACCACAGTAAAAGTACCACAAACTACACCCTGCAAGTTATTTAAATATGATTTTACAAACTTTGTTAATAGGTGTTCCACAAGAATTAAAGGAAAATAAAGGAGACATTTCAAAATTTCACTTCTTTTTGCATTTTAATCATTTTTTTCTTTTAAGGCAGTAAGGGTTAACAGCAAAACAAAACTTAATAGTTATTACCCTGATTCTGTAGTTTATAGAAACAGCCTGTATGGCCCCTTTCACACGGGCGAGTTTTCCGCGCGGGTGCAATGCGTGAGGAGGACGCATTGCACCCGCACTGAATCCTGACCCATTCAGTTCTATGGGGCTGTGCACATGAGCGGTGATTTTCACGCATCACTTTTGCGTTGCGTGAAAATCGCAGCATGTTCTATATTCTGCGATTTTCACGCAGCGCAGGCCCCATAGAAGTGAATGGGGATGCGGGAAAATCGCAAGCATCCGCAATCATGTGCGGATGCGTTGCGATTTTCCGCATGGTTGCTAGGATCACGATCGGGATGGGGACCCGATCGTTATTATTTTCCTTTATAACATAGTTATAAGGAAAATAATCGCATTCTAATTACAGAATGCAATGTTCCCAGGCTTTAAAGGGTTAAAAATAATAAAGAGTTAACTTACCTTCTCCCATTATGCAGCGAGAGCCCCAGAACGTCTTCTCTCTTGATAGTTTGGATGCTTGAGGACCTGTGGTGACGTCACAGGGTCACATGGTCCAATCATAGAAGCATTTGAGTGACCCATGTGATCCTGTGACTTCACGGCAGGTCCTTCATCCAACAGATCCTTGGATGAAGGACCTGCCGTGATGTCACAGGATCACATGGGTCACATGGTCCACTCAAATGCTTCTATGATTGGACCATGTGACCCTGTGACGTCACCACAGGTCCTCAAGCATCCAAACTATCAGAGAGAGACGTTCTGGGGCTCTGCGCGTACAATGGGAGAAGGTAGTTAACTCTTTATTATTTTTAACCCTTTAAGCTCGGGAACATTGCATTCTGTAATTAGAATGCGATTATTTTCCCTTATAACTATGTTATAAAGGAAAATAATTACACATACAGAATACTCATCCCGAAACCGGACTTCAGTGATGAAGTCTGACTTCGGGTCTGGGTACCAAGCATGCGGATTTTTTCACGCGCGTGCTCAACGCACTACAAACGTTAGCACACGCGTGGAAAAATCGCGGCGATTCCCGCAACGCACCCGCATCTTATCCGGGCGTCAAACATGACGCCCGTGTGCAAGAGGCCTATGTGTTGATAAACAGCTGTATTGGCACACAGCAGGTTTCAGAAGGGAAGGAGCAACATATGGATTTTGGAGGGCAGATTTCACTGGCATAACTTTAAATTGTCATGTCCCATTTGAAAGCCCCCTGACGCCTAGATTAGAAACTCCCAAAAAGTGACCCCATATTAGAAACTACGGGATAAGGTAATTTTATTGGTGCTGTTTTGTTGTACATATGATTTTGTGATTTTTGTGAGACAAGGTAACCAAAAAATGTCTGTTCGGGAACGTTTTTACTTTTAGTTTTTGATGGCAGGATGTGTTATTTTTAAAGAGCAGGTTCAGTTGCTTCAGTTTTATATAATAAAGCATTTTTGAAAAAATAGAATGTTTTTGTGTCTCCATTTTCTGAAAGCTATATTTTTTTTTTATTCTTCGAGCGATCGTCTTGTGTAGGGGCTCATATTTTGGGGGGGCGAGCTGACGTTTTTATTGGTACCACTTTAGGATTTTTTGATCGTTCAATATTATACTTTTTTTTTCAAAAAATGGTTGTTTTGGCACAGTTTTTTTTTTTTTTTTTTTACAACGTACACCTGAGGGTTAGATCACATGATATTTCTAGAGCTAGTTGTTACAGATGCAGCGGTACCGAATATGTCTATTTTTTATTTTATTTATTTCAGTTTTAGACAATAAAAAATCATGTTTTTGTGCCTCCATTTTCTGAAAAAAAATATATACAATTAGGGGCAGCACTACCTTAACTTCTTATCTTATAAAATCTTGGATGGCGGTGCCTGCGGTGTTGGATCCTGGTCCGATCTCTGTTCATGCAGTAAGAAAATAACAACCGCGGCACTCACGTAGCATTGGATTCTTCTTTTATTTCTCACAAAAATGCAACGTTTCGACTTCAACAGTCTTTTTCAAGCAGTATGCTTGAAAAAGACTGTTGAAGTCGAAACGTTGCATTTTTGGGAGAAAAAAAAGAAGAATCCAATGCTACGTGAGTGCCTCGGTTGTTATTTTCTTACTCCATTTTCTGAAAGTCATTTTATTATTTATTTTTTTCTGCCAATTGGGGCTCGTTATTTGCGGGAAGAGTTGATGCTATTATTGGTACCGTGTTTGGGTGCATAAGATTTTTTAGTCGTTCAATATTACTGTTGCGGAGCTCCAAGACATAGCATCAAAATCTCCGCTTAAATCCCCTTGTAGCTGAAGAAGCAGGTCAATGTCCACGAGACAATTCCCCCAATAACTGGACGACACACAGTTTGGGAGTCAACTGACTTTACTAGGAATGGCACACACCTTTAAAACCTCCAACAGCCTCATTTACAACCAACAGTACATAGATTACAATAATACAAGGAAGGGGGGGGGACCAATAGCAAGGGCCGATGGGAGGTCTAGGAGGGACAAAGCAGCTAGTTTAAATAGGTCTTGCAGGGTCCCTGGGACACCGTCCGGCTCTTGGGAACAATGGGACAGGAAAGGGAAGAGGCACAGACAATCAATACATTTACATAACCTGCAACAATAATGGGCACAGGGTGAGCAAAATACAACAGACGTCTGGTGACTCACACATAATTGGTTTGGTAAATGAATGGGGGGGGGGGGGGGTGAGTGTACAGACAGCTGAACATAAAAACATAAATTAATATAACAAGGTCAATCTGTTACACTGCTCCCCCTTAACCACAAGCCAGCATACACAGTCTGATCCCCAACGGATCGGCTTGGGGATGTCTGGGGAGTACTCACGGATCACTTTTCCAGTTCAATTTGTCGTGATAACCCGTCAGCATTGCCATTTTGTTTCCCGGGGCGGTAGTGAATTGTAAAATCGTATGGTTGTAACGCCAAGCTCCAGCGCAACAACCGGGCATTGTCCCCTGCCACACGATTTAGCCATACCAACGGGTTGTGATCCGTGAGTAATGTGAACTGCTGTCCCGACAAGTAGGGTTGAAGCTTCTTTAGGGCCCACACCACAGCCAGGCATTCCTTCTCGATGGCGGCGTAGCTCACTTCCCTGGGTAGAACCTTCCGGCTCAAGTAAGCTACGGGATGTTCCCCGCCATCTTCTCCAACTTGGCTCAGTACCGCTCCCAATCCAAACATTGAGGCATCTGTGTGAACGAGGAATCTTTTAGATGGATTGGGAGCAGCGAGTACAGGACTATTAACAAGGGCCTGCTTGAGCTGCTGGAATGCCTGCTCACACTCTGGGGTCCAGACGACTTGGCGGGGGAGGTTCTTTTTGGTGAGGTCAGTGAGGGGTTTGGCCAGGGTACTATAGTTTGGGACAAATTTCCGATAATAGCCCGCGGTCCCTAGGAAGGCTAACACCTGAGTTTTGGTGCGGGGGGTTGGCCACTGGGCTACTGCCTCTACTTTAGTGGGCTCAGACTTTTGCTTCCCACAACCCACCCGGTGTCCTAGGTATTGTACTTCTGCCATTCCAATATGGCACTTGCTGGGTTTTAGGGTTAGGCCAGCCTCTCTGATGCGGTCTATCACCGCACTTACGTGTCTCAGATGCTCTTCCCAGGTTTCACTATAAATAGCAATGTCATCCAAGTATGCACAGGCATAATCTTGGAAGCCATCAAGCAGCCGGTCCACCATACGTTGGAACGTGGCTGGGGCGTTTTTCATCCCAAATGGCATGACCTTAAATTGGTAGAGGCCAAACGGGGTGACAAAGGCTGACTTGGGAATGGCATCTGGCGCTAAGGGAATTTGCCAATAGCCCTTACATAAGTCAATGGTCGTGAGGTATTGACCTCTATCTGAGAGCTCGTCTATCCTGGGCATAGGGTATGCGTCAGAGACTGTTTTATCATTAAGTCTCCGGTAATCTACACAAAAGCGGGTCGTGCCATCCCGTTTTGGTACTAAAACTACTGGAGAGGCCCAAGGGCTATCTGATGCTTCTATGACCCCTAAGTTGAGCATTTCCTGAATTTCCTGTCTCATGTGCTCCCGGACAGCCTCAGGAATTCTGTAGGGCATCTGTCTAAGGGGTGGTTGATCGGCCGTGTCTACCCTATGGGTAGCCAGTGGGGTGTAGCCAGGTGTGTTAGAGAATGTGGCGCCCTTTGTAGCTAACAGTTGTCGCACCTGGATACGCTCTTGGGGGCTTAGTCTCTCCCCTAGCTGGACTTCATCTAGGGTCTCTAGTTTATCATGCTCCCCCAGGAGATCTGGTAGGGGAAGATTCTCAAAGTCGTCAGATGCGGGCGCACATATGGCGGCCACATCTTCTGTTCTCTCATAGTAAGGTTTGAGCATGTTCACGTGGAGCATGCGTCTCCGCCCACTACCAGAGCACGGGCCGATCACATAAGTGGTGTCGCACCTCTGCTCCACCACTTGGTATAGGCCCTGCCAGGCGGCCTGGAGCTTGTCATGGCGCAAAGGTTTCAAAATCAACACCTTTTGGCCAATCTGAAAGCTCCGGTCCCTGGCCCCTCTGTCATACCATCGGCGCTGACGGGTCTGTGCCGCCTGGAGGTTAGTATGCACTTTCTGAGTCAATTCCTCCAGGCGGTCACGGAACTCCAGCACATAGGGTATGACAGGGGTACCATCCTCACCTACTGCTCCCTCCCAGTGTTCCCGGATTAAATCTAGGGGCCCTCTAACTCTCCGTCCGAACAGTAGTTCGAACGGCGAAAACCCTGTCTACTCCTGCGGCACCTCCCTGTAAGCAAAAAGGAGGTGGGCTAGGAATTTTTCCCAGTCCCGACAGGTGTTAATAAAGGTGCTAAGCATCTGTTTTAAGGTGCCATTAAATCGTTCACACAAGCCATTTGTCTGGGGGTGGTAAGCTGAACTAACGATGGATTTGATGCCGCACAGTTTCCACAGCTGTTGGGTGACTTCGGCCGTGAACTGAGTGCCCTGATCTGAGACTATCTCTCTGGGAAAACCCATCCAAGAGAAGACTCGCATCAATGCCTCAGCCACCGTCTCTGCCTGAATATTAGTCAGAGCCACAGCTTCTGGATACCGTGTTGCATAATCCACTATAGTTAAAATATACCTTTTGACTGACGGGCTGGGTTTGGCCAACGGTCCTATAATATCTACCGCTACCTGTCCGAACGGTTCTTCGATGATGGGTAGAGGTTGCAACTTAGCTTTGCGGCGATCTCCTCTTTTACCTACTCGTTGGCATGTGTCACATGTTTGACAGTACTGCCTAACATCTTTAGAGATGCCAGGCCAAAAAAAGTGTGGGTAAGCCTGTGCCTGGTGCGGCTGACCCCTAAGTGTCCTGCCAGGGGGATATCATGCGCGATCTGTAATAACTCCCTCCTGTACTTCTGTGGGACTACTAGCTGTCGGGTGGGGATAGGTGGGGACCCTGCTGTGACCCTTTCAGAGTCCCGGTACAATAACCCCTGCTGCCAAGAATATCTCTCTCCTTCTATTCCGGTCTGGGCCTGGTTAACTTTATCCCTATAAACGTGCAACGTAGGGTCACTAAGGGTTTCCTGCCCAAATGCTGCGGAGGTATCCCAGGGGATAGGGTGAATGCTGTGGGGAAGGGTTCTTACCTGGACCTCAGAGTGTGCTGGGTTGTTCATGGAGTGGGCCTGTGACCTGGTGGTAACGGGATAGGTCTCGTTGATACCCTGGGGTGGTACAAACGCAGAAGTCATCGGGCCCAGATCATTTCCCGGCAAAACATCAGCAGGTAGGTCTTTTATCAACCCAACATTAACGATTCCCGCCCCCACACCCCAATGTAGATGTACCCTGGCTGTGGGTAATCTGTGGATGGTCCCTCCCGCCACCCGTACAGCTACAGAACCCCCAGTGCGGTCTTTCTCTGGAACCAGATGTCGTCGCACCAGGGTGAGGGTGGCACCGGAATAGCACAGCCCCTGGGTCTCCTTGCCGTTGAGGATAACCGTCTGCCTGTGATGCTGTCGATTATCAGTCTCCGCCTGTATTGGGTCTGCCTCGTGTAGAACACCCCAGTGTTCCTCTGGATCCTCTGCTCTGATGTGAAGCGGGACAGCCTCCGTATGGTAGTAGTGGGCGGCTGCCCGTGCTGGAGGGGGTGGACCTGGACGGATCCATGCAGCCTGGTTTCGGTTCTGAGTACAGTCCCTCTGATAATGCCCAAACTTTTTGCAGGCATGGCACTGTATGGCGCTGCGATTAGGGTATCTGTTTGCTGGGATACTAAGCAGGAGCCCTGTGCGTTGTGGTGCAGGTGGTCCAGGGTTAAGGTGTATTGGTCTGGGATTGGGTCTGAAGCTTACCCTGGATTGTCTGCGGGCGTCCTGGTAGTCATCCGCCTGTCTAGCTGCATCGGATAGAGTGGTAGGTTTCCGGTCCCTTACCCACTCCTACACTTCTGGATTTAGTCTATTGAAAAATTGTTCCAGTAGGACCAGCTGGGTAATTTCCTCCGCTGAAATAGCTTGGCTTGCCTGTAGCCAGGCTAGGGCTGCCCTCTGCATGCGGCATGCCCACTCTGTGTATGAGTCTTTTTCCAGTTTTTTAGTGTCCCTGAATCGTCTCCTGTAGGCTTCTGGGGTGATGGCATATCTTGCCAAAATTACCTCTTTCACCCGGGTATAGTCTGCAATCTCCTCGTCAGGTACAGCTCTATATGCCTCCGCTGCACGGCCGGAGAGCTTACCAGCAAGGATCCGTACCCAGTCTGCTGGGGGTACCTGGTGTAGCCTGCACTGCCGCTCAAAGTCCTGCAGAAAGCCGTCGATCTCGTCCTCGGCTTCCACAAATTTTTTAAATGCATCATGCGGTACCTTGACTTTGGGTTCTGGAGCCAAAGTAATAGTTGGCGGTCTTTCCAAAGCCCGCTGCTCTGCTATCCGGAGTTGGTTCTCTCTCTCCTCCCTTGCAGTGATCAAGCCATCCACTTGGTTCATGGTTGCCTGTACCAGCTCTATGGAGGGATTCTTTCCATAAAATGCTAGCCTGCGTTTCACCTCTCTGTCGAACTCTGACTCTGCGGTTTCTGTAGCCATACTGCGTGCCCGGTCTCCCTCGGTCAGTTCAGCAATTAGCACAGCCTTCGTTTTATTGCTGGCTATCCGCCCTCTCGCTTCCAGCAATTCCTTCAATGTTGTCCGTTTTAATCCAGCATAGTTCGTCTCCATTCAAACGCTGCTTCCTTCTGCTGCAGGGCTTGTATCCTGCTGCTTGCCACCAATTGTTGCGGAGCTCCAAGACATAGCATCAAAATCTCCGCTTAAATCCCCTTGTAGCTGAAGAAGCAGGTCAATGTCCACGAGACAATTCCCCTAATAACTGGACGACACACAGTTTGGGAGTCAACTGACTTTACTAGGAATGGCACACACCTTTAAAACCTCCAACAGCCTCATTTACAACCAATAGTACATAGATTACAATAATATAAGGAAGGGGGGGGGACCAATAGCAAGGGCCGATGGGAGGTCTAGGAGGGACAAAGCAGCTAGTTTAAACAGGTCTTGCAGGGTCCCTGGGACACCGCCCGGCTCTTGGGAACAATGGGACAGGAAAAGGGAAGAGGCACAGACAATCAATACATTTACAATACATTAGACGTCTGGTGACTCGCACATAATTGGTTTGGTAAATGAATGGGGGGGGGGGGGGGTGAGTGTACAGACATCCGAACAAAAAACAATATAACAAGGTCAATCTGGTACAATTACACTTTCTTGGGGCAAGGTGACTAAAAAATGGCTGTTTTGGCACCTTCTTTATTTTATTTTTGTACGGAGATCGGGAGCGCACAGCTCCTGTGCCCGCTGCTCATCATGATTTACTGCTACGTCAATTTGTGGAAGTCTCTTCCTGCTATGACGTAGTAGTAGGGCTGGGCGATATGGCCTAAAATCTGTATCGCGATATAATTTGAAGCATGTGCGATAACGATATATATTGCGATTATTCCGTGGTCATCTATCGCAGTAGGGCGATATAAACAAAATCTATATTGTTGCCCAAATTCATATTGTTTATAGTGCATATTGTTTGTATAGCCCACCCCTAGATAGAACCCTTGTCTATTCAGCCTAATAGAGCTCTATTAGGGTGAATAGGACTTTACACTGTCCCTGCTGCCCTGTGCATAGTGGACGCAGCTTACCATGGCAGCCAGGGCTTCACCAGTGTCCTGGTTGCCATAGTAACCGATCGGAACCCGAGGATTACACTGCTGGGGCTCTGATGAGAAGCTGCCACTGTGAGCACCAATGGGTAAGGAGGGGGGGACCCTGGGGCCACTGCCACCAATGATTATAATACTCGGGGGGGGGGAAGGGGGACCGCAATTAGTATAATACTGAGAAGAGGGGGAATAGAAGGGAGGGACTGTGGCCACTGCTCCACCAATGAATATAGTTAATGCCTGAATACAAACGTAGCCTGCGTGTGCCAGCCATATCCCATACCCAGTACCAGGCCTCTATAACTGCGCGCTGTGATCCGCCGCAATTAACCCCTCAGGTGCCACACCTGAGGGGTTAATTGCAGCGGATCGCAGCGCGCATTCATAGAGGCCGGATATGGGATATGGCCGGCACACGTAGGCTACATTTGTATTCAGGCATTAACTATATTCATTGGTGGCGCAGTGGCCACAGTTCCTCCACTCCTACTTCTCTCTGTTTTCATTGGTGGTCAGCGGCAGCCGCACACAGTGGGGAGGGAGGAACTCCCTCCTTCTCCACTGTGCCGGCTCAGGATAACATTGTGCTCACCGAGAGCGGCGCTTGCCATATTCTGTCGCGGTAGGGCGATATAGACAAAATCTCTCGTTGGCCAAATTAATATAGTTTATATCACATATCATTTATATCACCCACTCCTACGTAGTAGTACATCATATTTCAGAAGGGGTTAATATTCAGTGCAGACATACCAGGGGATAACTAGAAGGAAAGATGAATTGTGTAGACAATCAGACTTGGGAAAAGCTGGGTGGAGTTTAATGTTTAGTGCAGACATACCTGGAGTGGAGAAGATTGGGTGATGGTCAGTAGGCAGTTCATTGGTCACATGGCCTAGGTGCAGCTCAGCCCCTTATAAGTGAATGGGGTTGAGCGTGATCTCAAGCACTGCCACTATACAATGTACCACGCTGTGCTTGTTAAGGCCTCCATTGCATCCGTTCCAACACTGACATTGAAAATCAATGGGTGACGGATCCATTTTTTTAGGATCTTAAAAAAACGGATCAGTCACCATGGACTTACATTGTTTTTAGTGATAGATCCAGTTTGATACATTTTGAGGACCGGACACAAAACCGCAACTTGCAGAGGTTTAGTTTCCAGTCACAAAACAGAATGCTGACAGAACGGAAGACATCCTGATCCCTTTCCATTCAGAATGCATTAGGACTAAACGGAATCATTTTTTTTCCTTTTTTGAGATCCTTGCTGGATCTCAGTACCGGAAAACAACAACGCAAGTGTGAAACAGGCCTAAGCTGTGCGAAGGCTGTGGCACTCACAGGAGTGCTGGTGCCTTCTCAAACAGCTGATCGGCGGTGGTCCCGGGATCAAGGTCATAAGTTATAAAATATTGGGGCTCCACTTTTAATTTTGCTCACCGCACCATTTAGTCTTAAATCGGCCCTGCTCACAGGCACAATATATGATTACAAAGAAACCAGTAATATGTATTAGCTTTCTAAGCATAAAAACACTACTCTGAATATGATAAGGCTATAGCCTTTTATTATGGGTTCAATTAGGGCGAATAGATATCTGAAGCAAAAAGAAGCAGGGCTCCAGATGGCAACCAAAATTGTCGCCAATGCGACCAGGAATAAGCAAATGGCGATAAGACTTTTAAATCTTGCGACTTGTCCCACCGCCACACTGCAGCTTTAAGAAAAAAGAAAACTTCCTTCAGCAGACGCACCATGCTAGGCACGTCTGTTAGAAGAGCCAACCCACTGACATCTAGCCTGCCAGCTAGTGAGGACGGCAAGCTTGATGGAGACAGACAGGAACTCACTTTCCCATAATCCCTTTAGTTGCGAAGCATGGGCCGCAGCCAATCGGACTCCAGATGTGTTAGTCATGCCCCCCTGGGTAACGCTGGGAAGAAATTGCTTCCTCGGGTGACTACCAGCTGCTCCGCACTTTCACTTTCATCTGAGAGTCCCGCGCAGCTGCCCGAAAAAGGAGGGAGAGTGCGGCCCTGGACGTGCGCAGGTTAGATCATCACTTATAGGGTGTTGTGATACTGACTCGGGTCAGACCCAGTGCACAGCGGGTGTTAGCGGTGACCTGCCACACTTCAGTGACCTGCTATGATTGGTTACTGTACAGAGCTCTGGGCTCTGGAGCCGTGTATTGTGGAGCAGCAGCTGCTCCCGCTGTGACTGGCCCGCAGACCCGAGCTGACCGCAGCATACAAGTGTGTGTCCGGCGCTGTGCACTGCATGCATTGAGGTCTTCTCTGTGTGGTCTGTACAGTGCAGTGGGGTCTGTGCAGTGCAGTGTGGACTGTACAGTGCAGTGTGATCTTCTCAGTGTGGCAGAGGGTAGTGTGACCATGTACAGTGAGTACAGTTATGACTAGTGCAGTGTAGTAGTATACCCAGTGTGGAGTAGTGCAGAAGAGTACGGTACCAGCGCTGTCTATACAGTGTAGTGCAGTTTGTTCTGTGTAGCTGTTGTCTTATACCTCTTTCATATGGACGTGTCCCTTACGGGAATCACTCTCCGTGTGAGAGAGCGATCCTCCTTTCTGGACTTAGGAAGCGCACAGCATTATACTGATTTTTAATGCTCTGTGTCTCTGTGTGACCTATATCAAGCCCAGAGAACTGCTTTAATAAAAGTTGATCAATAAATTATATATACCCCAGGATGGTACTATTGAAAAGTAGAATCCTATCTGAACGAAGATCTGCCCAAAACAAAATTAAATTAAAAGTATGCAATCATATCATATTTCTACACTGGAGGATCTAATCGAAATTAGCTCAGAAGGCCCTTCACTTGAGCCATTTAATCCTGAGCCCTGTATTACATGCTGGTTTGGGATCTAAAAGAAAGAGGATGCCTCATTACATGGGATGGCCAAGTGATGCTGACATTTTGACTGCTTATTGGGACCAATAAACCCTAAATTTTGAACTATGTAAATAGTTTTCATCAGTGATAAAAGTTCAAGTTTTTAAGTTCAGCTGTAAGAGGATCAAATTGAATGAGAAGGAGGAGAGAGATGATGCAGGACCCTGCACACAGTAATGCCTTATTCACACAGTCAGCCCTCATTCACACATCAATGTTCGGTCAGCGATTTCCATCAGTTATTTTTTAGCCAAAGCCAGGTCTGGCTCTAAACACAGAAAAGGTGCAGATCTTTCCCTTATGTTTGTATAGCCTACACTGCTGGTTTGGCTCACAATAACTGACCAAAACACTGACGTTTGAATGAGGCAATTTTTTTATATCATAATTATATATGTATTTAAATTTGGCGACCAAAAATTTTATTTGGCTCCTAAATTTTTCAGTTTAGGAGCCAATAGCTCCTAGGTAATTTTTTTTAGTCTGGAGCACTGAGAAGTCTCTCACAGGATTCAAACTTTACATGCCAGGCTGACCACTTACCACCAGGCTACAGCCTTATCATATTGACAATTTAGTTTTTTCTATACGTAGAAAGCTAATATATATTACTGGATTATTTATAATCATATATTATGCGTGTGAATAAAGCAGTAATATGTATTAGCTTTCTAAACACAAAAATCCACTCATCTCATTATGATAAGGCTATAGTAAGTAGTGTATATGATATGTACATACTAGGGCACAGCTCTGCCCTTACCATGCCGATGTCTAGCTATGTCAATCAAGAGTAGGGGGAGTGTGCTGAGCCCCCCGATGCTCCAAGATGCTCATTTTTATATGAATTAATGATAATACTATTGTTATTTATTATTAAAGCTCCATTCATTCCATGGCGCTGTACATGTGAAAAGGGGAATAAAACACAGATCTCTGCAGCTGTTTGACATACAGATAAAAGAAAGGTACCGTTTTTATTAGCATGATCAACCCTACCAGACTGGTATAATAACATTGATCGTACTGATAGAGGCTCTTTAAAATGTCACATGATATATATATATATATATATATATATATATATAGTAATATATTTTAAGGTAACTTGAGGGAAGTGTTCTCCTGTTTTTGGAGGAGTGAATAGTGTAATGAGTTGATGCACATTATGTACTGAGACTCAATTTAATAGTGCCATATATTTCATTATATTGCACAGTATTTAGCTGTGACCAGGTTGACACTTTTACTATTGAGCGTAATTAGTTGTGTAACTCCTGTCATGTGGCTCCTCTGCTACTTAGGTCCCATTCACACGACCGCAATGTTTGTCCGCACCCGTTCCGCAAATCTGCAGAGCGGGTGCGGACCCATTCATTTTGAATGGGGACATGATGGATGCGAAAGCACACACTGTGCTCTCCGCATCCGCATTTGCGGAGCGCACCGCCGATCTTCCGGCTGGCAGCTCCGCAATAATATAAAGCATGCCCTATTCTTGCCCGCAATTGCGGACAAGCATAGGCATCTCTATGTGGCTGCGGATCCGCAACACACTACGGACGTGTGAATGGGGCCTTAAAGGGAAATTGACATCATGCAAATTCAATGATCACAAAGGAAAGCAAAGGGTACCACTGCAACCTAAGGGCTGTGGAGCAGCTAAGGACTGAGGCTGTAATTTAAGCATGCATCCCGCTCAAGGATTTTTCTGCCACTCTTTGGGCAAGGGACTAAAGTACAGGCCTATTTGCTTGAATGAAGATGTGCAGTGATACCCTGCATGATGCATGGCCAGGAGATGCTGTGCTGGGAAAAACTAAACAAGCAGTGTGGCCTTCCAAGAATCCTAATGATATGCTATCACTTGATGATATAGGAAATCCACTTTAAAGGGCTTCTCTCAGCAGATTTGTTCCTAAAAAAAATGTTGACCTGTTTAATGTGTTCTTGGCAGCTGAAGGAATCTGTGTTAAGGCTGTATTACACCAGCCGATTCTACAGGCGGTTGTCGTGAAGGAAGTGTTCCTTCCCGTAAATCGCCTGCTCATGAGCTGACTGAAAAGACTGCTGCTATTACATGCAGTGATCTCCTCCACAGCATGGGGAGGAGCGATCTTTATGCCATCGCTCCTCCCCACACTGTCTAGTTATTCGCATGCATCAGATCGTGGTTAGACAGCATGATCTTCTGCCGCCAAATCGTAATCTTTCAGCATGCTGAAAGATCACGATTGCCCAATGAACGACTGTTTGCTCATTCATTGGGTAATTGGCTGCAGTATTAGACTGACGTTAGACAGAAAATCTGCCAGTGTGATACAAGCTTTTGTAATACAGACATTTTCACATATGAACATGAGACCAATACAGATGCCTTCAGCTGCTAAGTGCAACATGTTAGCCAGTTTTATAGGTACAAATCTGCTGACAGATGCCTTTTAATCTTGCATAATATAATATACAACATAATGTTTGCAGAACTGTTCTGTTATAGTAATTGCAGCATTACCTCTTCTAGGAAAAAGATACTTCATGTATCGAAGAAAAAAGTCCCAGAAAATGTTTGAGGGTGCAGATGACCCACGGAGAACATATCTATTGCGATTATCTCTCAGAGAGCATCCATCTGCGAAAAAATTATGTCAGGTATGAAATAAACAGCAAAGTCCACCGTCAAAACAAAATACTGTATTTTCCACTTTATAAGATGCACCCCAGGTTTTAGAGGAGGAAAATAAGAAAACATTTTTTATTCATCAGACCTCAAATCAGACTCCCATATCAGATACTCCGATTTAACCCCCTGAGCAGATCCTCATATCAGGACCTCAGATCAGACCCCCATATCAGGACCTCACATCACCTCCAGATCAGACCTCAGATCAGACACCCATATAATACCCCCATATCAGACCTCAGATCAGACACCCATATCATACCCCCATATCAGACCTCAAATTAGACACCCATATCAGGACATCATATCAGACCTCAGGTCAAACCCCCATCAGACCTCTGTCAGACCCCTGTATCAGACCTCAAATCAAGATCAGTCCTCAGTCCTCCATGCCAGACCCTCGAATCAGACCTCCACGTCAGACACCTGTATCAGATCAAGATCAGACCTCCATGTTAGACCCCTGTATTAGACCACAGATCAGACCTTAAAATAAATAAATTCACTTATCTCTCCCGCTCTTCCACTCCTCTGCAGGTCCAGCAGTCTCACCTGCATTTTTCACTCCCTGATTTTCTCTGGGCCCGTGCTGCTCCTTGACGACACAAATGTGTCGTAGGGTGGATTATGGGGCCGTAGGGCTCTGTGAGCTCTGTCAATTTCTATATGAGAATTCGGTGGGCGACCCAAGATTTTGTTGAATATTCGTACAATTATATGCAGTTGGTCTGGTGTCGTTATTGATTCTGGGAGGCCTCTAATCCTTATGTTGTTATGGCGGCTGCGGTTTTCAATGTCATCAAGGTGCTGATCTAAGGTGTAAAGTTGAGCCTCATGAGACTGGACCTTATCTTGAAGGGCCGAAACTGTAGCAGACAGGGCTGTGTTATCGTGGAGGACAGAATCAATTCTGGAGTCAAGCACCGTCAGTTCAGAGCGGACCTGCGAGAATTTCCGGTCTATTCATTCTGTGTGTTATCTGGTGTTATCCCCTCCCCTTTACCCATGACATTATCACCCGCCCAAAAAAACATCATTTTGTTTGTAACTGTCTCGCAGTTTCGGAGACCACAGACGGCGGCTTCCAGCAGCGGGAACCAGGCCTGCCCTGGTCGCTCTCCCGGATAGGTTTTCCAGGGAAAGTGACAACTTTATTCGGTTCAGGGAGTCGTACAAACCATATTTTTTTTTTTTACTACGTCCTAACTCTTCTGGGGACGATAGTCAAAAAGTGGGGATTATTATTTCGTTACTGAAAGGTGAAGCTCAGTCTTGGGCTTTTTCTTTGCCGACTGGATTACAAACCCTCTGGTCAGAAGATTAATTTTTCAAAGCTCTGGGGCTTATCTACGATGATTTAGATCGGGTCTCCCTGGCTGAGACTAAGTTGCATGGCTTACGGCAGGGAGGGCGTTCTGCGGAGTCCTATTGCTCTGAATTTAGGAGATGGGCAACTGATACTGAGTGAAATGACCCAGCCCTCCGTAGTCAATTCTGTCAAGGGTTATTCGAGAATCTGAAGGACGCCTTGGCATTTCACGAATATCCAGAGTCATTGGAGGCAACCATATCTCTGGCTGTACGTATTGATAGATGCCTGAGGGAGAGATCTAAGGTTCCTCCCGCTCGGGACGCACTATCATTTGGGGAAGCGGCCTCTTCCGACACTTTGGGTAGGGAGGCACTTGAGCTCATGTCTGATGAGCCAATGCAGTTGGGGGAAGTCACTCCTGAACCTGGTGATAAAAATGTTAGGGTTAAGAAAAAACTTTTTTTGTGGTAAAGGGGGACATTTTGTTAACGTATGTCCTTACATTAAACATCAAGGTGAAAAAGAGAGAAAGAAAACTGTGTTTAGTCCTCTTCTAGTGTGGGTGGGGAATCTGAGAATATACTTTTGTCATTTACCGATAGTACCCGATTTCTCCTGCCTGCCAAGGTGGTGCTAGACTCCAAAACTGTGGGAATTGAAGTATTTATTGACAGTGAGGCAGAGGTTAACCAAGTGGATGGCCAGTTCGTCCATATGCATGGTTTGACAACAAGCACATTAGACAAAAATATTTTGTTGTTTGCGATTAATTCTGCCCCAGTCTCACAAAAGTGTTTGTCAAAAATGGTGCAGGACATTTGCCTAAAGGTGGGAGATTCTCATCAAGAATCCATTTTGTGTTTTGTGCTGGAGGGTCTGCCTGCTCCTCTGGTGCTAGGTTTATCGTAGTTAACCAAACATAACCTTACCATCAATTGGAAAGCGAGACAGATTCTTGATTGGAGTGATTTTTGCATAGACAACCGGCTTAGCACGTCGCTTTCTGTTGTAACCACTAAAATAGTACCTTCTTTTATTTCAGATTTTTCTGATGTATTCTCTGAAAGTGGAGACCAGGAGTTACCTCCACATCGGGAGTATGATTGCCCCGTCAACCTTATTCCCGGAGCTAGGTTACTCAAGTCTCGGTTGTATAATCTTTCTGAACCTGGAAGACTAGCCATGGGAGAATATATCGCTGAGAGTTTGGTTAAAGGTCATATTAGACCAGGGTTTTCTTTGTTAAAAAAAAGGACGCAACTCTTAGGCCATGTTTGGACTTCAGTGAGCTTAACCACATTACTGTCCGTGATCCCTATCCCATTCCTTTGATCCCAGATTTGTTCAATCAGATTGTCGGTGCCAAGGTGTTCTCTAAATTGGATTTGAGGGGGGAAATATAATCTGGTAAGGATCACGGAGGGGGACGAATGGAAGACTGTCTTTAATACCCCTGAAGGTCATTTTGTGAATTTGGTCATGCCTTTTGGGTTGACCATTTCTCCTGCTGTTTTTCAACATTTCATCAATGACATCTTTCATCATCTGGTGGGCAGATTTGTGGTGGTGTATCTGGATGATATTTTAATTTATTCCCCTGACATGGAGACGCATTAGGATCACGTGAGACAGGTCTTACAGATCCTAAGAAAGAATAAATTGTATGCTAAGATGGAGAAGTGTGTATTTGCTGTTCCGAAAGTGCAATTCCTGCGTTACCTACTCTCATCTTCGGGTTTTCGTATGGATCCGGAAAAAGTCTGTGCTGTGTTAGACAGGGATCGACCCAGAAATCTGAAAAGCGCTAATGCGATTTTTGGGGTTCACCAACTACTACCATAAATTTATCTTGAATTACTCTACTAAGACTAAGAAAGGTGCGAATTTCTCAGTCTGGTCTGATGAGGCATTACATGCCTTTTCAGCGGTAAAGGAATGTTTGCTTCTGCTCCTTTACTGGTGCAACCTGATGTGTCACAGCCATTCATTGTGGAAGTTGATGCATCCGAGGTAGGGGTAGGAGCAGTCTTGTCGCAGGGTCCTTCTCCTAGCAAATGGCTCCCAGGTGCTTTTTTCTCTAAAAAACTCTCTACTGCTGAAAGAAATCATGATGTAGGTAATAGAGAATTGCTGGCCATTAAGTTGGCTTTTGAGGAATGGCGTCATTGGTTGGAAGGAGCAATTTATCCCATTAGGCCTCTTGCACACGGGCGTCAAGGATTTGGTCCGGATGCGTTGCGGGTGCATTGCGGGAAACCCATACGAGTTTGCACACAATTTCAGTCAGTTTTGTCTGCGATTGCGATCAGTTTTTTCCAGCCGAGTGCAAAGCGTTTTAATGCGTTTTGCACGCGCGTGATAAGAAACAGAATGTGGTACCCAGACCCGAACTCAACTTCTTCACTGAAGTTCGGGTTTGTGTTCGGTGTTCTGTAGATTTTATTATTTTGCATTATAACATGGTTATAATGGAAAATAATAGCGTTCTTTAATACAAATTACATGTGATGTGTAATCCCACAAAACATCTCTTCATATAAATCTGTGCTAAGAGCCTTTCCTCAATGCCGTGTTCCTCCAGATATCAAATATCTCTCCTCACTTCAGAAATAAGGTCGTGGAAAAGGATAGTGTTCTCCGTATTTATGATAAGATTAATAATTTCTTTATTGTACTTACAAGATATAAAACTTGATTAATTCATATAAAACATTCATAAAATCTCATGGCCTGACCCGGGTTTCGCAACGCTTCATCAGGGGCGTGTCACCATTTGTCTCTGGTGCAGATGCTCTTAAACCTCTTATTTGCGGCATCATACCCGCCTACACAGAAGAGGAAATAAAAGTATTGAATAAAGGTTTAAAATTCGCCCCCACCCACAAGGGTAATCAATTCCAGACCTATTTAGACGCACATAGATATGTCAGAAAAGAAAATGTAATATTTTAAAATATATGAACAGTAATACAACTGGTCTAATGAGAAACTATGAAAAAGGAAAATATATACATACCACCTTAAAAAATAAATCCAAATTTTAGCCAAAGTACAAAGAAAATGAGTGCATAGAGGCATTTCAAAGAGGTCTCTTGAAAGGACTGGAATGTATAAATGAGAAGGATGGAAATAGTTATAACTTGACGAAGAAAGAGAAATAGGCGCTAACCAATTTAGAAAAAAATTATAATTTATAATTAACCCCACGGATAAGGGTGGTGGTCTTGTGATATATGATAAACAGTATTATGAAACAAATGTTGAAAATTTTGAAGGACACTGTAACCTAATCACAGAAAAAACTATATATAAAAACCATCCTGCACGATATGGTATTAAATGTGCGAATGTATATGGCTGCATTTACAAAATAACAGAAAATAATGCACTATAAAATTAGATGCAAGCATAACATATGGACTAGGCCCTCACTCTTGATAAAAACTGAGACACTTGGTCAATACATTGAATCAAAATACATCTAAGCCCACCTACCGGCGACTAGGTGGTCTCAGTTCAGGCGGGTTCCTATGCTAACCTATTCATGCTGTGGCGCATTTTTCAGGAGCACAGTCCCCGCACATATGGTGTGCTGCCCCTTGTAACCTCCATGTGCATCAGCAATCGGTGGGAGGAGACACACACACACACCTATATGTACCACCTTAATCAAGGTCACCTAATTGATAAGTGGGGCAAAAGTGCACTTGAATATCACTCCCAGTGTAGGAGCGTATTCACACATGAAGGTGCCACTCCTTCAAGACAAATCAAACAAATCACAGAAAAAACTATATATAAAAACCGTCCTGCACGATATGGTATTAAATGTGCGGATGTATATGGCTGCATTTACAAAATAACAGAAAATAATGCATTATAAAATTAGATGCAAGCATAACATATGGACTAGGCCCTCACTCTTGATAAAAACTGAGACACTTGGTCAATACATTTTGATCAAAATACATCTAAGCCCACCTACCGGTGACAAGGTGGTCTCAGTTCAGGCGGGTTCCTATGCTAACCTATTCATGCTGTGGCTCATTTTTCAGGAGTACAGTCCCCGCACATATGGTGTGCTGCCCCTTTTAACCTCCATGTGCATCAGCAACCGGTGGGAGGAGAGCACACACACCTATATGTACCACCTTAATCAAGGTCACCTATTAGATAGGTGGGGCAAAAGTGCACTTGAATATCACTCCCAGTGTAGGAGCGTATTCACACATGAAGGTGCCACTCCTTCAAGACAAATCAAACAAATGACACTGTAACCTATGAAAAACTTAGAGGTTATCCTGTGGGAAAGTGTAAAAAAGAACTGTTGGTCCTATTGAAAGAAGGTTTGGAGAAGGGGATATTGAGTAAGAAAGAATATGATTATCTTAACCCTCACCCCAGGATCCCAGTTATTTACTTCCTTCCAAAGGTCCATAAGGACCAAAAAAAATCCCCCCGGCAGACCAGTAGTGTCAGGTATGGAATCAATTACCAGTTGAGTCTCTGAATATATTGATATGTTTTTGCAAAAGTATGTGAGAGGAACTCGATCATTTTTAAAGGATACCAATGATGCTTTGAAGGTATTAAAAGAAAATCTTTGAAGATGATATGATCCTTGCTATGGCAGATGTCACTTCCCTGTATACCATTATTCCTAAAGAAATAGGTATATATATAGGCAGTGAAGTTTTATCTAGAAATGGACATTGAAATGGTAAATGAACAAAAACTTTTTATTGTAAAATGCATAGAACTCTGTTTGGAACATAATTATTTTTGTTTTAATGATGTATATTATTTACAAAAGGTCGGGACCGCGATGGGTGCAAAATTCGCACGGAACTTGGAAAATCTGTTTATGGCATATTGGGAGTATTTATGTATAGATCCATTATTAATACAGGGAGAAAAAGATCGGCTTCTCTGTATATGGAAAAGATCTGACTGCCTGTTTATTTGAAAGGAAGAAGAAGAAGAATTTAATCAATTCATTTCATTTTTAAATGATAATAGTTGGAATTTGAGATTTACAGTAAATACTAGTAAAGAAAAAGTGTTTTTTGGACCTAGAAATTTTTGTAGAAGAGGGGTTAATCAATACAAGAACATACTTTAAACCCACAGACCGCAATGGATATATAGAAAAGAACAGCTGTCATTATAAACTATGGATAGAAAATATACCTAGAGGGCAATTTCAAAGGATCCAAAGGAATTGCACTAAGAGGAGTGACTACACTAAACAAAGTGAGGTAATTCAGCAAAGATTTATGGAGAAAGGCTATGAAGAGAGTGTACTAATAAAAGAAAAAGAGAAAGTTGCACAGGTATGAGATGGATAAGATACAACAAAAAAAGGGAATAAACAAAATGTTTATAACAATGTTAATAAAAGTTGCTTTCTCCACCCAATACTCTAATCTTTGTCCATTACTAAAACCGATCATTCGAAAAAATTTGAAGGTATTACATAATGACCCAGTATTAGGTAAAATCCTCCCCACTAACCCGCAGTTTATGTTCAGAAGAGCACCAACTATCAAAGATAAAATTGTTCATAGCTCCCTGCGCAAGGACTCACACCTACCTGACGGACAATTCACATGGTGCGGTTTTTGTGCCGCATGTAAAAATAGTACCAAAGAAGAGAAAAAATGTCAGAATAGGGGATTTATTAAAACTAATGTGGAGAATAAGGACTTTAAAATAAAGGGACATATATCTTTCACACATAAAAAATGATCATAATTTATATCCCATGAAAAAATTATCATAATTTTTTATATCAACGTTTAAAACCAATCACAACCGCCAATTTATATGTGCAATACTCAGATCCAACCCAATCACAAGTAATAGTCCACATATATCCAATCCACACAGTTCCAAATTGTTGGTATCCAGTAACTGTATAATGCAAGTAAATAAACCGGAGATATTCATTCAGGGTCTTTCCATAAATGAAATGTTATGCAAGGTGTATACTCCAGGTGATAAGTCTCTCTATCCACAGTTCACTTGTATAGTTGTTGACTCTTATTCTCCACTATAACAGGACAAGTATATCCACATTTATTATTATGTTAGTGTACTTTACCGTTCCTCTGTTTCTGCGCCGGTGTACACTTACAAGCCGCCCGCGTCCATGCCCTGCTAGGACGTCGGATCGCGGGATACTGTCCTTGTTCTGTCAGAATGTAGAAGTGGTATACTTCCTTAGGAATTTTACAGTCTCGCTTGTTTCCCAAACGCATTTCGGGGCGTATATAGTCTGGCCCCTTCTTCAGTGGTCACTTAATGAGACTGCAAGAGGACCTTATATAGGTTCTTTACCCAGTGATTTCTGGGAAAACAGACGGTTTAGGGATTCTGAAACCCTGGACATCAGGAACATGGAATGGATCCTATCTTATTATAAATATTTCATAACATATCGAGAAGATGTTGCATATCATATTTAGTAAAAAAAAGTTAAAAATATACAATGTAGATAGATATGAAATATTGGTAAGAATACATATACATAAATAAGCTGCAGCATTAAAAAAATTCATATATATATATATCTATATGAGTGAATACAATTTATTTACAAATATATAAAAACAGATCTAAAAATATATAAAAGTATAAAAAGTCTGAGAGAAGATAGAACTGCCCGGGGGTGGAACCATGGATATTTACATTGGATATCTTGATAGTTGTATATAGGGACAGGGTCTATCGGCGAGGGGAGATCGGGATGCTGGTAGAACCACTGTCCCCTCGCTATAGAAACCCAAATAGTTCCATCTCCGCATTTAAACCCTTCGGTTATTAGGGATTCAAACTCAAAGATTCTCCTAGTCTCCATCCTCGACATCTGGGCTATATGGTTACCACCTCTCCATGGTCGTTTAACCTTTTCTATAGCCATAAAGACAAGACTATAGGGATCACTGGCGTGTACTTCCTTATAATGTTTAGAGAGGGAGTGTAATTAATAGCCCTTTCTAATATTGTTTATATGTTCGGCTACTCTTTTCTTTAAAGTTCTCTTCGTCCTCCCTAGGTATTGTTTATTACACGGACATTGCAGCAGATAGATAACGTCCGTAGAGTTGCATGTCAGTGCATCCTTTATATTCAAATGGAAATCATTCTGTGTTGAGGATACTTTATTCACCATTCTCGGGCTAAGATTGTTCTTACAACAAATGCATCTTCTGCATTTATAGAATCCGTGGAAGAATAGCCAATTCCCACTTGGTTTGCATGACTGGCTCTTTACTGTTGGTGCTACTTTAATCCCTAAATTTGGGACTTTAGTGTATACAAGTTTTGGTTCTCTTGTGAAACTCATGCCTATTATTTTATCATCCAGTAAATGGCACCAATGTTTTTTTAATTATTTCTCTATAATTTTGTATTGAGATTGAAAGGGTAAAATCATTCTAAGGGTTTCTTCTTGTGTTTCTTTCATCTGTTCTACAAATAAGTCGTTTCTATCCATCATTTCAACCTTTTTCATTGACTTTTCCACAACCCATGGTGGGTAATTTTTATTCAAAAGTTGTTGTTTTAACACCTTTGTTTCTCTATCATATTGTTCTGTCTTTGTACAGTTTCTTTTTAATCTCCTCAGTTGGCTCGTCGGAATATTGACCAGCCACTTGGGGAGATGACAGCTTGAGTAACGAATAAAACTATTTTTAGCCATTGGTTTAAGGTGGGTACTGCAAATTAATTTTTGTCCTTCCACGGTGATATCGAGGTCAAGAAATTGGACTTTTATTTTACTTATAGATGAGGTAAACTTGAGGCCTTTGTCATTATTATTTATGGTCTCCATGAATTTATGAAGGGAGTCTCTTGTTCCCCGCCAGATAAACAGAATATCATCTATATATCTCCGCCACAGGGCCAGTTCCGCCCCCAGCTTAGGTGATATATTCTCTAATTCCCATTGGGCCATAAATAAGTTAGCATAGCTGGGGGCGAATCTGGTCCCCATGGCGGTGCCCTTCTGTTGTAAATAAAAGTCACCTCCATAATAGAAGTAGTTATGTGCAAGTATGTATCTTACACTTTCCATTATGTAGTCCACTTGTTGTTTTCTTAAGTGTCCCCGTATGTTTAGTTGTTCACTTAAGGCTCCCAATCCTTTCTCATGGTCGATGACTGTGTACAGAGAGCTTACATCTCTATATATGATTTTTATTAATGCCGCAGCTTATTTATGTATATGTATTCTTACCAATATTTCATATCTATCTACATTGTATATTTTTGTCTTTTTTTACTAAATATGATATGCAACATCTTCTCGATATGTTATGAAGTATTTATAATAAGATAGGATCCATTCCATGTTCCTGATGTCCAGGGTTTCAGAATCCCTAAACCGTCTGTTTTCCCAGAAATCACTGGGTAAAGAACCTATATAAGGTCCTCTTGCAGTCTCATTAAGTGACCACTGAAGAAGGGACCAGATTATATACGCCCCGAAACGCATTTGGGAAACAGGTGAGACTGTAAAATTCCTAAGGAAGTATACCACTTCTACATTCTGACAGAACAAGGACAGTATTCCGCGATCCGGCATCTAAAGACAGGCAGCAAATAGGACGCACCAGCCACCGTCACGTGGGACGCCACTCAGTGACGGAGAGACCACGTGAGACGCTACGGCAGGTCCTGGCAGGGCATGGACGCGGGCGGCTTGTAAGTGTACACCGGCGCAGAAACAGAGGAACGGTAAAGTACACTAACATAATAATAAATGTGGATATACTTGTCCTGTTATAGTGGAGAATAAGAGTCAACAACTATACAAGTGAACTGTGGATAGAGAGACTTATAAACCGGAGTATACACCTTATGGTGACGGTGTTACCACTGGAGTTATATTGCATAACAATTCATCTATGGAAAGACCCTGAATGAATATCTCCGGTTTATTTGCTTGCATTATACAGTTACTGGATACCAACAATTTGGAACTGTGTGGATTGGATATATGTGGACTATTATTTGTGATTGGGTTGGATCTGAGTATTGCACATATAAATTGGCGGTTGTGATTGGTTTTAAATGTTGATATTAAAAATTATGATCATATTTTCATGTGGTATAAATTATAATCATTTTTCATGTGTGAAAGATAATTGAGTGCCCCCCACAACACTTAATTTGCAAATTTTTACGGTTTTGGGTGAACCGAGGGGAGTGCACCATACCATACTGGTGAGGAGGGTGGAGCCGCTGTACTATCCATGGAGTTATATACGTACTTGAATGCCCCTGTAAACTACAGTATGTGGGTAGAACCCTGAGGAAGTCAAAGTGAGGATAGCGGAACATCTTAGAAATATAAGAAAAGGTTTAAAAAACCACAGCGTGTCAGCACATTTAAAAAAATATCATGAATGTAATCCAGCCGTCATGAAATTCATTGGTGTGGAGCTGGTACGTAACAAATGGCGAGGCGGAGACCCAGTGGAATATATAAATTAAAAGGAGACCGAATGGATATATTGGATGCGGACTTTACAACCTGCAGGTTGTACACATAGAGTGGGATTTAAGGGCAGTCTCTATGTATTAAACATAGTATCCCCAGGTAGGAGCATTCCTCCAGCAGTACTGCCCATCAGACTAAGTAGACAACACACATGCTTTGATAGAATAGATAATTGTCTGACTAATATATATATATATATATATATATATACACATAGGTTTAGGGAGTGTAAATAATGTCTATATGTAGGAGAGGTACCGGATTTTTGAAAGTAGGAACCAACAAGTAATAGGGAACTGAGAGAATTTACTCCCTGATTAGGAAACAAAGGGTTAATGAGCTGCCTGTTGAAAACGGTATATGTTAACATTGAGATTAGTGATAAGTCCATTATAGGGTATATAAAAACAGTCTGTATTCAAATGTATTTATATATGAATTGAAAAGAAATGTATGTTTGTAAATTTATTGAGTGTAAGGTATTTTATGCAAATAAAGAAAAGAGTAAGCGGATATGATGCCGCAAATAAGAGGTTTAAAAGCACCTGCACCAGAGACAAATGGTGACACGCTCCTGATGAAGCGGTGCGAAACCCAGGTTGGGCCATGAGATTTTATAAATGTTTTATATGAATGAATCAAGTTTTATATCTTGTAAGTACAATAAAGAAATTATTAATCTTATCATAAATACGGAGAACACTATGCATATATCCTTTTCCAGGACCTTATTGCTGAAGTGAGGAGAGCTATTTGATATCGGGAGGAACACTTGGCATTGAGGAAAGGCTCTTAACACTGGATCTGGAGTACCCTGAGGGCTGAGAAACATTGCGTAATCTCACAGATTTAGGATACATGCACACGACCATTGTGTGTTTTGCGGTCCACAAATTGCGGATCCGCAAAACATGGATGGCGTCTGTGTGCGTTCCACAATTTGCGGAATGGACCGGGCGGCCCATTATAGAGATGCCTATTCTTATCTGCAAAACAGACAAGAATAGGACATGTTATATTTTTTTGCAAGGCTACGGAACGGAGTGCTGTTTTTGCGGCTCGGGTGCGGACCAGAACAACGGTTGTGTGCATGAGACCGTATATGAAGAGATGTTTTGTGGGATTACACATCACATGTAATTTTTATTTAACCATAGTCAAGAATGCACGGAACTATTCCCCTCTTTCTTTTTGGTTTTACAAGTGGAGGTTCGGAATTACTCTCTGTAGATTCTGGTGGCCAGGGTTGCATAAATTTATTAAGGACTATGTGTCAACTAGTGAGACTTGTGCGCGTGCCAAGGTGACACATACTCGGCCTTCAGGATCTCTACTTCCCTTGTCTATCCTGTCCCGACCGTGGACTCATTTGTCCATGGACTATCACAGATTTACCTAATTTCTCAGGAAAAACTGATTCTGGTGGTTGTTTATCGCTTCAGCAAGATGTCGCATTTTATGGCATTATCAGATCTATGTAATGCTAAAACTCTTGCACAAGTGTTTGCTGATAACATTATGAAACTACACGGTATCCTCTCTGATGTGCTGCCTGATAGGGGGACTCAGTTTGTTTCCAGATTCTGGAAGGAGTTCTGTACTCGCCTGGGGATCCAATTGTCCTTCTCTTCGGCTTTTCATCCTCAGTCAAATGGACAGACTGAACGCACTAACCAGAATCTGGAGACTTATTTGAGATGTTTTGTCTCGGAGAATCAGGAGGAGTGGTCTTCATTTATGTCGTTGGCAGAGTTTGCCATAAATAACTGTAGACAGGAGTCCACAGATAAATCACAGTTTTTTGGAGCATATGGGTTCCATCCACAGGTTGGCACGTTTTCTGGTACTCAGACCTCTGGTATACCGGAAGAGGAAAGATTTTTCGCTTCGTTGTCATCTATTTGGCGGAAAATTCTAAAACTTTTTAAAAATGGGCAAAAAGTATCAACGTATGGCTGACAAGAGACGTATGAGTGGTCCGAACCTGAGAGTGGGTGATTCTGTCCACAAGAAACATTAAGTTGAAGGTACCTTCTTGGAAGTTGGGGCCAAGGTTTATTGGGCCATATAAAATCTCTGCCATTATTAATCTGGTTGCTTTTCGTCTTGAACTTCCGCAGGCTTTAAAAATTTATAATGTTTTTCACAAATCATTGCTGAATGTGGGTTCCTGCGACCGACGTTCATGCCAGTCGCCTTGTGAAGGCCTTTCATAGGGCGCATCCTGATAAAGTTGGCCCTGGGTGTCCGGAGGTCACCCGTAGAGGGTGGGGAAGTACAGTCACAGTCCCTCCCATGACAGAGGTGAGAAGATCTGAGAGATTGGCAGCACGTAAGGGTATCTGACAGTCTCTTTGTAATCATCTTGCAGTGTTGTTGTTTGGTAATGACCACACCTCTTGTCATGTGCAGTTTATGGGTCATTACTAAGGCTCTATTTAGTTCTGACTCGCACTGCTTACCATGCCGTTGATATTTCCTGCTGGAGTTGGTTGAGCTGGTGTGTTGTTCCTTTGGATCTCCTGCTCCTCCATTCTACTTTAAGCTAAGTGCATTTTGTTTAGCATTTTATTGTTCGCTTGTGTGTTGTTGTCTAGGCCTCAGGGAGATGCTGGTTCCTTCATCTGGGGAGGAACCAGTAGTCTCATTCCCTGCCACCACTCCTAGGGCCTTCCAGGGTCTCCAGGGCTTAGGTTCCGGTGTATGAGTATTTCCACCTTCTGGGTCTACTCATACTGGCAGGAGTCAGGGAAATGTCTAGGGATTTCTAGGAGGTCACCATCCCTCTCCCTTAGCTTTAAAGCCTATACTCTGATCTATTCCTTCTGTGTGTTATCTGGTTTTATCCCCTCTCCATTACCCGTGACAGGTACATAGCAAGCAAGAGAGCCTTCTGGAGGATGTTTTGGTTCTCCATTAGAGCAAAACTTGAAAAACAAGAGAGTAGAGTAGCAGCATGGCCAGATGGAGCGGATGCATGAAGCAGGAGCTCCGTACCAGTGGTCACAAGCCGCTCACAGCAATAGCAGTTAGCATTGCAATTTGCATTCTAACTTTCCTCCTAAACCTTCCCAACAGCTAGAAGACCGGCTGCTGTTAAAGAACTTTCCCCCGCCTGTACTGAGCGATTTCTGCTCACATAGGCATCATTTCCGGCAGCTACTTCCGGGAGTGTTTGTGTGAGCAGTAAGCGCTCACTACAGGGAGCGTAGGTAGAGGGAAAACTCACTAATAGCAGCCGGGAACGCAGGTTAGTAAGTGTAGGATTATAATTAATACACAGTTTTACACACAATACACCTGTGCCCAGCAGGAGAGAAGGGCAGGCGGAAGCCCGCAGCTGCCGCACAGCCCGTCTCTCATAGAAGACGGATGGCCCATAGCAACGCTCTTTTCAGAGAGCGCTGCTATGGGACATTTCAGCCCCAGTTTTCAAATGAAAATAAACGTTTTGGCTAAATAAAGTGAATTACAAAAATGTTCCCTGTCAATACTCCTACACATTAACAAAAAAAAAAAATAATGAAAGGCAGTTACATTTTAAGAGGCATGTTCTGAAAGTTAAGAGTCAATTCAACAAGATATAAGGGAGGCTGTATCCACCATACATTCGGACTTTATGGCATTTGAAGGGAAAAGATGGAGGAATTTATGGGACACATAACGGTGTGGTCGATGGTCATCATGCTTTCCCTCACAGGCATAATGAGATAGAGGAGGACATTGTTGCAATTAAACTGAAGCCTGCTGACTTCGAGGATCACTCCAGAAGAAATAATATCTGTTTTCTAAATATTCCTGAGAACATTCCAGACTCAGCTGAAAGAATATCTCCCGGATTTAATGGGCCTCACAAAGCACCGAAACCAAAATCCCTCTCTGCCATTGTTCCAAGAGATCTTCTAGCAAGGCTCCATTTGTACCATTTAAAAGAAAGCCATTATAAAAGCTGCTATGAATTCATAGAATGTTTTTGAAAAGTTTAAACAAGTATGCTCTTTTTTTTCTGATTTGTCCCCCACAACATTAGCAAGAAGAAAAGAACTTGCATGCATCACAAGATCACAATTTCATACCCTGTGAAATTAATTGTGCTTAATAATGGCTCAACATACACTACTCACAAAAAGTTAGAGATATTTGGCTTTTGAGTTAAATTTATGGAAACATTTTATGTTACAGTGATATCATATCATGAAAAAAGTGCATTTAAGTAGAAGCATGCAATGGTGATTTCCTCACCTCAAACAATTTATTGAAACAAAAGCCAACAACCGTGGTGGGTATACCCCCACAAAAAAATTTCAATGTTTCACAAACTTTCCATGTAGCCTTGAGCATTAATTACAGCTTGAAAACAATGTCTCATGCTGTTCACAAGTCTACTTATTGTCTGCTGAGGCATGTTATCTCACTCTTCTTAAAGGGAGGCCCTCAGGTCATTGAGGTTCTGGGGTACAGAGTTATGAGCCTCTACGTGGCGATTTAGCTGATCCCATTGGTTTTCAATAAGATTCAGGTCTGGAGAAAGTGCAGGCCACTCTATTTGAGGTACCCCAGTCTCCAGCACTCCTGCCTTAACGATGCAACCTCGATGAGCTGGCGCATTGCCATCCATGAAGATTAAATTAGGCCTGTGTTGTTCATGCAGAGACACAATGACTGGATTAATGATGTTATTCAAATAGTATGGGCTTATCACTGTACTATTCACAAAGTATAGGGCAGTTCTGTAGTGACCAGGCAGACCTGCCCACACTGCAACGCCACCACCTATGGCTCATCTGGTGACAACAGTGGCTGATTTATAGCGCTCTCCTTGACCTCTCCAACATCATTGGCGGCCATCATTTCTGCTCAGCGTGAATTGACTTTTATCAGTGAACAGCACTGAGGCCCACTGGTCAATGGCTCATGCAAGAAGATGTAGTCAAACAGATTGTACCACAGCACTCCTGTAGTTGGTCTTTAACTCCTCTTTATTGCCCCAGTATGCGACGTTTCAACTCCTCAGAGTCTTTTTCAAGCATAGTAAATCAACCCCCTTCCGTCCCACCGCTAACATTCTACCAATGCTGGCACATTTTACAAACATCAATCAGGATAACCACCAATATTAAAGTGTCTTACTGGAGGCTGAGAAGGGTCCAATTTGCATGGCGCAGTCCAGTGTGTTCCCTGCTCCTCCTGGAGGCACATGTTTTCAGCGTCTAGTGTGGCCGGCGAAGCACTTCCACCCACCGCATTACCTCATTTCCGGTCACATGATACTACTACTACTACCTACTCACCTCAGGATTGGGTACACTTGTATATAAATGTATGTTCACTGTGTGTAATTCACTATGCTTGAAAAAGACTCTGAGGAGTCGAAACGTCGCATACTGGGGCAATAAAGAGGAGTTAAAGACCAACTACAGGAGTGCTGTGATACAATCTTTTTGACTACATGAAACAGGGATCAGAGACCGGGATCCAACACCACTTGCACCGCCACATCAATACAAGGGATTGATTTATGACCAAAGATTGTGCTGTCCCTTCGCTTTTGTTCTTTACTCATGCAAGACGATGACGCCTGTGTTAAGGTAGCCTTGCAGGTCATCTAGCACGCAGACCACCCTGATGTAAACAATTTCGAATGGACTGACGCGACACTTGGTTGCTTCTCACCTCCATTAAATGTACCTGGAGTTGTGTGGCATTCATTATCCGGTTCGTCAGGGCATTGTTCACAATAAAGTGGTCATCAGTGTGGGATATAGCCAAAGGATGTCCACTTCTATGCCTTTCTGTGACTTCCAGTTACTGTATCTCTGTTGCAACCTGCTGAAGACAGTCTGTGACACTCTAAACTCAGTGGCCACTTACGCCTGAGAACATCCTGCTTAAAGCCTCGCAATGGCAATGTACTGTTTATTAATTGTTAGGTGTTTTCTTGGTCTCATGATGTCAAAATGTTAACAGCATGATGAGGAGGACTGTTTACATACAAATTCTAATTTCGTATCCAGAAAATTTATTTTTCGATTCATGGATCAAACACCTGTTGTGAATTTTGCAGTCAAACTCCTTGTTAGGCCTCTTGCACACGACTGTATGCCCTCCGAGACATACGGTCCGTGAGCGGTCATATGTCCTGGAGCGGCATTGATTGTGCTCACAGGAGCGCACGGCATCATAGATTGCAATGATACTGTGCAGGTCGGGCTGCCCGCAGGGCTATTGTCCCGCATTCATATGATCATATGAGTGTGGGACAATATTCCCGTGGACGGCCCGACCTGCACAGCATCATTGTAATCTATGATGCTGTGCGCACGGTCAATGCCACTCTGGGACATATGGCCCACTCACAGACAATATGTCTCGGAGGGCATACGGTCATGTGCAAGAGGCCTTAGAGAACAGCAAGTTGTTCAAAAAGTACTGAAACATTGAATAGTTGGACATGTGAATTCGAAAATTTAGAGAAGGTCACTTGTAAAGGTTATAGTGCATTTTAGGTTAATTCTGAAATTTCTCCCACAAATCAAATATCCCTAACTTTTTGTGAGTAGTATATATTTTATCTTCTCCAAAGGTAGCTGAAAGAGACATCCAGATCGAACCTTGAGTTGGAGAGGGAGACACCAGAGGGAGACAAAGCACCACTTTATCACTTGACTAATATCCTGCTGTGCATTCACTACACTACATACATCACACTCTGCACTACATACAGTGCCTTGAAAAAGTATTCATACCCCTTTAACTTTTCTAAATTTTTTCACATTACACCCACAAACTTAAATGTTTTATTGGGGTTTTATGTGATAGACCACCACAAAGTAGCAAGTATGTATGAAGTAAAACGAAAATGATACATGGATTTCAAAATTTTTAATCAATGAAAATCTGAAAAGTTTGTAGGACCACCTTTTGCTGTAATTACAGCTGCAAGTCTTTTGGGGTAAGCATCTACCAGCTTTGCACATCTATAAGCTTAAATTTTTGCCCATTCTTCTTTGCAGAATAGCTGAAGCGCAGTTAGATTGGATGGAGAGCATCTGTGAACAGCAATTTTCAAGTCTTGCCACAGATTCTTAGTGGGATTTCGGTCTGGACTCTGACTGGGACTTTCTAACACATGAATATGCTTTAAATTAAACTATTCCATTGTAGCTCTGGTTGTATGTTTAGGGTCGTTGTTCTGCTGGAAGGTGAACCTCCTCCCCAGTTTCAAATGTTTTGCAGCCTGTAACAGGTTTTTCTCCATGATTGCCCTGTATTTAGCTCCATCTATCTTCTCATAAAATCTGGCCAGCTTCCCTGGACCTGCAGAAGTAAAGCATCCCCACAGCATTATGCTGCCACCACCATATTTCACGGTGGAGATGGTGTGTTCAAAGTGATGTGCAGTATTAGTTTTCCACCACACATAGCGTTTTGCATTTAGGCCAAAAAATTCAACTTTGGTCTCATCTGACCAGAGTACCTTCTTCCACATTTGCTGTCTACATGGTTTGTGGCAAACCGCAAACTAGACTTCTCCTGGCTTGCTTTCAGAAATGGCTTTCTTTTTGCCACTCTTCCATAAAGACCAGATTTGTGAAGTACACGACTAATGGTTATCTTGTGGACAGAATCTGACGCTTGAGCTATGGATCTCTGCAGCTCCTCTAGAGTGACCATGGGCCTAATTAATGCTGTACTTGCTTGGACTGTCAGTTTAAGTGCTCCGTGAAATATTCAGAGCTTGGGATATTTTTTTAGAACCTAACCCTGCTTTACACTTCTCCACAACTTTATCCTTCACCTCTCTGTTGCGTTTATTGGTTTTCATAGTGGTGTTCGATCACTAATATTCACTAACAAACCTCTGAGGCCTTCACAGAACTGTAGTTATACTGAGAATAAATTACACACAGGTAGACTCTATGTATAGGGGTATCAGAGTACAGGGGGCTTAATACAGACGGTGGCTTGACAGAGCTCACCGCTGCCCCCTACTCTCTGGTTACAGCAATGGCCCAGGAGCCAGCCCCTTCTTCCCTGCCAATTACAAGTAGTATTCCCGCAGCTGCCCCCTGCTGCAGGACACAATATCTTTACAGCAACTAAACTGAACAATAAGGCCCCTTTCACACGGGCGAGTTTTCCGCGCGGGTGCAATGCGTGAGGAGGACGCATTGCACCCGCACTGAATCCGGACCCATTCATTTCTATGGGGCTGTGCACATGAGCGGTGATTTTCACGCATCACTTCTGCGTTGCGTGAAAATCGCAGCATGCTCTATATTGTGAGTTTTGCACGCAACGCAGGCCCCATAGAAGTGAATGGGGCTGCGGGAAAATCGCAAGCAAGTGCGGATGCGTTGCGATTCTCCCGCATTGTTGCTTAGCAACGGGACCCAATCTCTATTATTTTCCCTTATAACATGATTATAAGGGAAATAATAGCATTCTTAATAAAGAATGCGGTGTTAAATGAAGTGGAGGGGGTTAAAAATAATAAAAGTTAACTTACCTTAGCCACTTGATCACGTAGTCGCGATCTCTCCTCTCTTTCCCTGCAGGTAAGATGGACCATGTGATTGGACCATGTGATGTGACGTCATCACAGGTCCTGTAGATCTTAGATGCTGCAGGGAAAGAGAGGAGAGATCGCGACTACGCGATCAAGTGGCTAAGGTAAGTTAACTTTTATTATTTTTAACCCCCTCCACTTAATTTAACAATGCATTCTTTATTAAGAATGCTATTATTTCCCCTTATAACCATGTTATAAGGGAAAATAATCAATTCTCCAGAAGACCCGAAACCGGACTTCAGTGATGAAGTTCGGCTTCGGGTTGGGTACCAAACATGGCATTTTTTCTCACGCGCATGCAAAACGCGTTACAAACGTTTGCACCCGCGCGGGAAAAACGCGCATATTCCCGCAACGCACCCGCCTCTTATCCGGGCGTCAAACATGACGCCCGTGTGAAAGAGGCCTAACAAAGCTCCTTGCCGTTCGTCAGGGATGCTCAACCTGCAGCCCTCCAACTGTTTCAAAACTACAACTCCCACCATGCCCTGCTGTAGGCTAATGGCTGTAGGCTGTTTGGGCATGCTGGGAGTTGTAGTTTTGGAACAGCTGGAGGGCCGCAGGTTGAGCATCCCAGCTGTACAGAGCTTTATTATTGTTTATTTCAGACACCAACAGCATCGCTGAGCTATCTATGCTATTCACAGTGCACCCTGTGCTTATGAATGGCAGGGAAAAGTTTTTTTAGGGAGTAAAGTAGCCTGACACTTCAACAAGCGTTATAGCGATCTCTGCTAACAGCCATTAACTAAGGTTTATCAAAAATATTATTAATAAGTTATGCAATATCAAACAAGCTGTGTTGTTGATTTGCAGGGATTTTAATATACAAGTCGACCCGAAAGTAGATAAATATCCCCCCTCCCAAATAACCATCAAAATCACTCTACAAGGTGTTTTGTTTCAGGAAGGTTTATTCGATACATGACATTCACTTAAGATAAAAAGTTAAAATTTTTGCACATAATACCAATAGCTCCCTCTGAATTGATTTATTTGTAACGGATGGATGGTTGTTACAAAAATTATATACATGGTGACCATCTTAACCCTTTCTACCCCGATGTTTTTTTTACTTTGCGTTTTCATTTTTTGCCCCCGTCTTTCCAGAGCCATAACTTTTTTTTATTTTTCCATTCACATGGTCGTATGAGGGCTTATCTTTTGCGGAACAAGTTGTACTTTCCTATGCCACCATTTAACATTGCATAGAATGTAGTGGAAAAAGGGGAAAAAAATCATATTCTGACTCCTATAAATTTTTTGTAATTATGTGTGCGGAGCAGTATGAAGGCTCATTTTTTGCGGGGTGATGTGTACTTTTCATTGATACCATTCTGGGGCATGTACAGCTTTTTGCTCACTTCTTGGCCCCTTTCACACGGGCGAGTTTTCTGCGCGGATGCAATGCGTGAGGAGGACGCATTGCACCCGCAGTGAATCCGGATCCATTCATTTCTATGGGGCTGTGCACATGAGCAGTGATTTTCACGCATCACTTCTGCGTTGCGTGAAAATCGCACAAATGTAGTCTATATTATCAAGTGCACGCAATGCACATGTCTTACATGGATGCTCTATATTGTGCGTTTTTCACGCAACACAGGCCCTATAGAAGTGAAGGGGGCTGCGGGAAAATGCAGTGCGATTTTCTTGCATGGTTGCTTAGCAACGGGACCAGATCTTTATTATTTTCCCTTATAACATGGTTATAAGGGAAAATAATAGCATTCTTAATAAAGAATGCATAGTAAAATGAAGAGGAAGGGGTTAAAAATAATAAAAGTTAACTTACCTTAGCCACTTGATCGCGTAGTTGTGATCTGTCCTCTCTTTCCCAGCATCAGCTAACAACTAAAGGACCTGTGATGACGTCACATAACATGGTCCAATCACATGGTCCATCTTACCATGGTGATGGACCATGTGATCGGACCATGTGATGTGACGTCATCACAGGTCCTTTAGTTGTTAGCTGATGCTGGAAAAGAGAAGACAGATCGCAACTACGCGATCAAGTGGCTAAGGTAAGTTAAGTTTTATTATTTTTAACCCCTTCCTCTTAATTTTACTAAGCATTCTTTAATAAGAATGCTATTATTTTCCCTTATAACCATGTTATAAGGGAAAATAATAAATTCTCCAGAAGACCCGAAACCGGGCTTCAGGTCTGGGTACCAAACATGGCGATTTTTCACACGCGCGTGCAAAACGCATTACAAACGTTTGCACCCACGCGGAAAAATCGCGGATATTCCCGCAACGCACCCGCCTATTATCCGGGCGTCAAACATGACGCCCGTGTGAAAGAGGCCTTTATTGAATTTTTTGTTATATACAAATTTCTTCACGACCAGCAAGTTGGGCAGTTACTTGCTGGCAGCCGCCGCATCCTCGGTCTAAAAACACGCCCCCTCCTCCACTTGATTAACAGGGCCAGCAAGCGCTCTCCTCCTCCCGCTGGGCCCTGTCTGCAGCTGAAATCCCACGCCTGGGCCGTACCGGTCCTCATTCGGCGCAGGCGCACTGAGGAAGGAGCAGCCAAGCGAGCATATTGGACATTGGCTCTGTTTTAAATGCTCCCAGAGTTCGGACTCCACCCTCAAAGGCGAAGAGAGAACTCAGGTGTAAAATAAATAGGTAGTACTACTGAGCTCAGCCAGGGACCAACATATTATCTGCAGTGTTCAATAGACAGGGTGCCACCCAAGTGACAAATACATGTGTAAATGTATACAATAGACTAACAAAAGTCTTACTGATAACATTTTTAACATAAACATTCAAATAAAAACTGCAATGTGTGAACACACATTTATTTCCATGCTGAACATGGTCAGATGCACTGACTTCAGGAGAGTGTGGAGAGATTTGCAGAGCAAAAACCTTTGTTTTAACATAAATCCCGCTAGTAAAAATACATAAGCTCTTTTTTATAATTCATCCCTTTTGGGAAACGTGTTTTTAGGTGGAAAGTCCAATAAGCTTCCCTTTGTCGGACTTTTCGTTCTATATTTCCCCCTCTGGGTGGAGTTTTCACCCTTTCAATGCCAAAAGCTTGGAGCATACTAACATTTCTATTATGCTTTTCTATGAAATGATTTGCCGCTCCTGATGCATTTAAGCTGGACTCATTACTGACATAGTTAAGGTGTTCTAGAATTCTGTTTTTCAGTTTTCTAGTCATGCTTCCTACGTATAATAAATCACATTGCGTGCACTTAATAATATAGACTACATTTGTGCTATTACAGTTGATATACGATTTGACAGCATAACTAGAACTATGGTCAGTATCCTGAAAAACCTTAGTGGGAATGACATACTTACATGGATGTCCCCCACAGCGAACAAAGCCCACATAGTTTAACCATATGCGGCTATTGTTCGCTGACTTTGAGCTGAACAGGGAAGGGGACATAACAGTCAACAATGTAGATGCTTTCCTTGGGACTATTCTTATCCCTCCTTTTAATATCTTATACATCTGCTCATTTTCGTATAAGGTAGGAATACTCTGCATAACTATTTTTTTGATTCTATCATATTGCCGACTGTATGTCAAAACCATGGTAGGAATATTTTCAGCCTTATTTTCCAGAGCAGATCTTTGCGTTTTTTTCTGAGAGCTATATTTTTACCACGTGAGATCATCCACCTAGGGTAACCCCGATCCCATAATCTAGATGGAATAGTTTAACATTCTTGGGCAAAAGTGCTTTCAATATTGCAGTTCCTTCTAGCCCTAGTAAATTCTCCTACTGGAATTGATTCAATTACATGGGCTGGATGATGACTATTGGCCCTTAAAATCGTATTTCCTGAGATTGGTTTACAGTAGGTGGACGTCTCAATGATTTGATATGCAATTCCCGTTAGGGTTAGATCCAAGAAATTAACAGAGCTGGAATCTGAATAATAAGTGAATTTCAAATTATATGGATTACTCTTCAAATATTCCATGAAAGAGGGTATGGCAGGCACATCGCCGCTCCAGATAAGGAGCTGATCATCGATGTACCTGCCATGCCACTCAATCTGTCCAGCAAAGGGGTTCGAGGGGGCGAAAATGAAATGTTCCTCCCAATATGCCATAACCAAATTGGCCAAGGAAGGGGAGAATTATGTCCCCATTGACACCCCATGTACCTGAAAATAATAACCGCCATCAAAAGAAAAATAATTATGTGACAGTAAGTATTGCGTGACCTCCAAGATGAATTCAATCTCCTCCCCCTTGTATTTGCTATATTCATGTAAATGGTATTCTAATGAAAGCAACGCCACCGTATGCGGGATAGAGGGGTAGAGAGAAATAACATCTGTGGAAAGCCAGACAAAACCCGGTTGCCATTTTTTCTGAAAAAAAAACTTTTTAATACCGCATTGGTGTCCTTTAAATATCCAATATTCCCCCCAACACCCAATAAACATGCACACTCACCTCAGCCAGTTGTGCATATGTTCTCAATGGGTGAAGGTAAATGAGCTGCTGCCAGAAACTTTTGGTGGTGGCATAACTCTAATGAGAACAAAAGGTTCTGGTATCCAGCAAATCCAAGCCTTCTTTCCATGATATCTGTCATCAGGCAGAGTCAGGAAACACACATTAGATAAGTCCAGCTTGAAACCATGGCTACAGAAAATGGTGTGCAAATTGCTGTAAAATTGCAGTCACAAGTTTCCCCTGTTTGTAAGTTATTGTGGACAGGATCTTCTTTCCCCTTTTATCAGGCTGTCACTTAGTTCATGCTTATTGTACTTTTTTTTTTATTAAACCCTTTTAATATGTAAAGTACCCTGGAATTCATGGTGCTTTAAAGGGAATCTGTCAGATCTAAAACACCTCCCAAACTAGCGCTCACAGATTCTCTTACAATAAATAAAAATAATAGTTTAGTGGTCAACCCATGGATGAAAAAAACGTGAATAAACCTGTTATTATTGCAAACATTTATGACATGGTATTGTATACTCTTTTCTTATTATCAACCTTTTTAACTAAGCAGTTTTGTACAAAAGTATATTGATCATACCTAATATTTAATTATGTTTGTTTCCAGTATCTTTTACGGACCGCTTCTCCGGATGTTAGCAGTGACGCTGCCCAACTGTTGGCAAATCTGGCTAAACTTATAAATTCTAAGAAAATGTTGGAAATGGGTGAGAATTCATGTAAAATACTTCAGCACATTCACTTAAAGGAGTATTTCAGTTTAGTTATTCAACTTTTCTAAAAATGCTTTCTTCATCAATTCCTACCTTTCTTCAAGATCTTTCCTTACTGTAATTAATTAAGAACCTTCATTGCTTACCTTCAGAGGATGATAAGCTGTCTGTGGCCAACTATATTTGTTAAAACTGAAATACGCCATTACGTGTGTTTTGAATTTGGGTATTTTGTGGATGTTGTTTGCTTCTCTCACATCAACTGCTTTCCCATACCGAAGATGTACCAGCGGTAAATGTATCACTAAAGCATTATTCATACATCATGCAAGGGTGTATTTAGAGTGCGCAATTGAGTACAGATTTATTTAAAATTTTTCACCTGTATAAACTGTAGCTGCACCAAAATAACTGCAGCAAACCTAAATGCCGATACAGTTTTATTTTTTTCATTAGGTTTTTTATTAAAAGAATTTTGTTTTTATAGATAATAAAACAGAGAAAATCAAAATTGGGAGTTTAACCCCTTACTTTTTCAGTCCCATAATGCTAAATTGTACATCATTCTGGTCCTCTCCCCAGTAGAAGGGCAAACATACACCAGTTTCAGAGATATATCACACATTGTGACAATATGCCAGAGATAAAAGGGAAAAACCTAGAAATAGAAGAGAAAACAAAGGCACTTAGCCATAGAAAAAACTGAGCTGTCCGTCCATATCCCTGTGCATGTGGTTGCAATATCATGAAGGGGGTAAAAACAGACAATATACAGAGGCCCAGATGTTATTACCTTAAATAACTCAGTGATCTACCAACTGATAAGCCAATTCAGGTTTGCTATCAGACAAGATATCTTGTCATGCTTGTTAGTAACCCTCCTAGGTCCCCAATGTACATCAGACAGGATGCTCCAGGCAAGTAGCTTCTGAGAGGCTGATTGCGGAGTACGTCAGATGTGTTGCACGCCATTGTACAGGATCAGGAGTTTCACAGGAAAACCCCAACAATATCGAATCTGGTTTTGGAGGATCTTGGTGGTTGCATCAAACTCTGCATTTAGTTAATGTGGCCACTGAGAGATCTAGGAACATTGAGATTCCTTTGAATATATTTGTGGGTGTGGGTTTTAGCCATAGGGTGCATAGGAATAAGTCCTTGACTTGGTAAAAAAGGATTCTTGCCAAAAACGTCTCTGGGTACAGAAGGATGAAATCCAGATGGTTTGGGGATTCTGTGAATTCGTCAATAGTCAAGTCCAAATCCGTTGCAGATGGGAGGGCAACTTTTAGACCTTTAGGGTCCATTCACACGTCCGCAATTCTGTTCCGCATTTTGTGGAACGGAATTGCAGACCCATTCATTTCAATGGGGACAGACGATGTCCCGCCCGGGTCCGCAATTGCGGATCCGCACTTCCGTGTCCGCAATCGCGTTCCCGAAAAAAATCGAACATGTCCTATTCTTGTCCGCAATCGCGGACAAGAAAATGCATTTTCTATATAGTGCCGGTGATGTGTGGTCCGCAATTTGCGGAACGCACATAGCTGATGTCCGTGTTCCAGCGCATCAGCACCCACTGACTTTATCACTCCCTGCAAGAGAACATTACCCCACTGGTAACATTCCATGTCTTGTATTTTGCAGTAAGTTTAATGACCTTAACCTCCAGTATTTTGTTGCCACCTATCACTGCTATCTTGCCTTCCAAATATGCAGTGCGCTCCCTTAGGCTTATTGCACACGACCGTATGGTTTTGCGGTCCGTTTTTTACGGATCCGTTGTTCAGTTTTTGTGATCTGTTGTGTTTCCGTTTTGGTTCCGTTTTTCCGTATGGCATATACAGTATACAGTAATTACATAGAAAAAATTGGGCTGGGCTTAAAATTTTCAATAGATGGTTCCGCAAAAACGGAACGTATATGGAAGACATACGGATGCATTTGCGATTTGCGAGCAATAATAGGACATGTTCTATCTTTGCACGGAAAGGAAAAACAGAAATATGGAAACGGAATACATACGGAAACACTTCAGTTTTTTTTGCGGACCCATTGAAATGAATGGTTCCGTTTGCGGACCGTATACGGAACTTATAAAAACGGCACTTACACCCGCAAAAAAAAACGTTTGTGTGCATGAGGTCTTAGGTGGTTCAGCTCCCCCTTTTTAGCATGCCTTCAAGGAAGCTCTCAGGGAATCTAGCATGGAATGCATGGTCACTTTGGTAAGGGGCTGAGAAGTTTGATGCTGCTACTGCTCCTTGATTATTGTCTGAGTTTGTGCCAGGAAATGAAGCAGGAGAGGTATGGTGCAAGAACAAGGAGGCACCAGTTTGTGAAAGAATTCAGTTTTGCAGGCGCTGTTCTCTTCTTGACTCTCCCCATCATGTGTGCAGCATTTCCCACAGAGGCTCGCAATTAAATCACTAGTCTAAATGCATTGAGCAGGAGTTTGAGTGCTCAGGTCAGAGCGAGCAGATAAAGCAGCTGGCTCTCAGGCCTGCAATAGCAAACTGCCTGTTAAGCCCTGCCTGCAGTCAGCCTATCAAGGATCGCATGGTACAGTTCCCTAAAGGGACTAAAAATTACAGAAAGTCTGAAAAATATGAAAATTGATTGTGCATGGTGGATATTTGTAGCCTGAAATACAAAAAAAAAGTTATGGGCGTCAGAATGTAGTGATTAAAATAAAAAAAAAATTTTTTTACATTTTTATTTTTTAAGAACTAATAAATACTAAAGTTTGGCATCACTGTAATCGTACTGAGCTGCAGAATGAGAGTGAACGCAATAAAATTTTAACTCAAAAAGATGGTAAATCTAATAGTGCCAACAAATACAACTTGTTCTGCAAAAAAAAAGCCCTTATCCACTTATGGGAACAGAAAGGTAAAAAAAAGTCTCTTGGAAAGAGGGGAGGGAATTTTTTTATAATTAAAATAGTCTGCGTCAAGCCACAGACCAAAATGAACAGAGTCACCCACAAGGCAGATTTTGTTCTAGAAATTTCCACAAATGAAAAGCAATTCCATTTATCTAAATGGGGTAGTTTAGATGGAGTCCCAGATGTGAAGGTACTCTAGTGTAGGGTAAGATTACACATAACAAACATGTTTTGTGGAAGTGCAGCAGTGATATAGTGGAACATTACACTGCCATGTGATTTTTTTTTTTTTCCCCACACATAGGTGCAGTTTTAAAATACATGTCTATGGCAGCACAAAAAAGCATGTAAATAGTAGAACATAACAAGCATCTGAAAACCATACTGATTTGCTGTAAAACCACATCATGGTGTAGTTTTCTGCGTGTGATTTGAAGATTGCTGGCCAGACACAATGTGCACTATTTTCTATTTCCACGAACACTGTGCCATTTTGTATAATGGTGCCCCATAACTGTGTTTTATAGTTCACTCTAGCCTCAGGATTTTGAAGTACATATGATTACAATATATTGTATCTCCTATCAGCTAGAAAATGATGCTTCTTGTTTTACCACAGGGTGCAGCTATGGCTATAACCCCTTGGTCCTTGCCTTGGTGTTGCCATCTGATGGAAAGCTAATTGCACATGTGCGAGAGACAGAAGATATAAGTCAAGCAAGGGAATTTTGGAGAGAGGTATGGCATCAATTACAGGTACATCTCAATAAATTAGAATATCATCGAAAAGTTCATTTATTTAAGTAATTCAATTTAAAAAGTGAAAGTCATATAGATTCATTACACACAGAGTGATCTATTTCTGGCAAATATTTCTTTTAATGTTGATCATTATGGGCATTCTGCCCAAACCCATTGATTGTTTTAATATAGCAGAGGCACACTGTAGGGACGAATGAGATCTAGCGTTTGAAGCTATTGTACCTGTATAATAGGAGGGGTGCTGCAGAGGTGCACACTGCTGCCTCCTGAACAAGCAAATACCGTCTGCACAGTGTCAGTTGCAACCTTGTAGCTAAACAGTGTGTCCCCTGCTACATTGTTTGAAATCATAAATGGTGGCATAAAAGTGATGTTTTAAGCACTATGAATAGGCAAATGCAGGCTGTGGTAACTAATAGTCTATGACTAATGGTAAATAAAATTGTTGTGCAAAAATCACACATTTAGGCCTCATGCACACAACCGTTGTTTTGGTCCGCGTCCGAGCCGCATATTTTGCAGCTCAGGCGCGGACCCATTCGCTTCAATGGGCCGCAAAAGATGCGGACAGCACTCCGCGTGCTGTCCGCATCCACTGCTCCGTTCCATTGCCCCGCTAAAAAAAATAGAGCATGTCCTATTCTTGTCCGTTTTGCGGACAAGAATAGGCATTTCTACAATGAGCAGCTTCCTTGTTTTGCGGATCCGCGGTTTGCGGACCGCAAAACACATACGGATGTGTGCATGAGGCCTTAGCCTAGGGTCGGTTCAGTTATGTTAAGGGGAGGATGAGAGACATCATAGCCAACAAAGCAGACGAACTGAAGGACTGCTATTAAAGCTACCTGGGATTCCATAACACCTCAGCAGTGACACATGGTGATCGCCTCCATGGCATGACGCATTGATACAGTAATTCATGCAAAAGGAGCCTCGACCAGGTATTTAGTGCACATACTATATATACTTTTCGGTCGGCTAACATTTCTGTATTAAAAAAATGTCTTCTTGGTTTTCATTAGCTGTAGTGATAATCATCAACATTAAAAGAGATAAAGATGTAAAATAGATCACTCCTTGTGTAATGAATCTATATCATACTGTATATGAGCTTGTAGTTACCATTTATTTATTTATTTTAACTTGTCTTTATTGAAGAGAAGAGAATGGTAATTTATTACAAGACATTACAAAGATATATGCATTTTTCTTCTTTTTTTTTTTTTTTGTACATTTCTTTGTTTGTCCGGTTACATTTGTATACATATACATCATGAAAATAACATAAGGTCCCCAAACTCCCCCCTCCCCTACCCTTTCATCTCGACTGCCACTACAAAGAGCTATTCAGTAATGCGTATCATGCCTTCCATCTGTTTATGGAATCTTTTTTTTTGGACCATTCAGTCTGCAGTATATACCATGGGTCCGAGGCTCCCAGTTTCAAGAACCATTCTGTTTGAACAAATGGGGCAATAGTCGTCAAGATCTCCTCATCCTTCAAAAAGGCTACCATATATGGCTTCCACTTTTTAAAAAAAGAAGTCACTAGCTTTGATTTGCAGCTTTCTGCATCAATGCATTCAAGCGTCAAACAGTGCGTGGTTAATCGAAAGACCTCATCTATAGTCAGTACATTAGGACGAAGTCAATGCGATAGGATACTTCTTTTGGCCGCTAGTAGACTCACATGTATTGCTGCCGGTATCCGTGATCGGGTCTCCGACCTCCCCACATGAAATAAGACAAATTCAGGGTCTAACGGGACCTTCACCTGACACTTGGCCTTAATCCTATCTATGAAGGATCGCCAGAAGACCTGGATTTTCGTGCAGGACCACAATCCATGCGTAAGATCCGTGTTTAGTAAGTCACACTTCGGGTAATGTGTTATTCTCCCAGGAGGGACCGTAGCTGTGTCCTTCGGTAAGTGTAAGCCATATATAGCTCTATGCATAATTTTAAATTACGTTTCCCCCATACCTCATTGCTAACGATTTTCCTAATCTTGCTCCACCCCTCCAATAATTGGTCAGGGAGGTGCATGTCAGGAAAATCTCTCAGCCAGTTTTGAAATAGAAAATAATCTCCTTTCCTAGAATCCACATCTCTTAAGCAATTATAAATAAACGACAGATCCCTTCGAGTCTTCGCACCCCCCAATAGTGTATCAAAAGGTCCAGGGAGGAACTCCTTAGTCAGATCTCTCGCTTTTGCTTGTATGAATGCCTTAACCTGATAATACGCCAGAAAATGGTTCGGTAGTAATCCATATGTGGATTGTATCTTTTAGAAGTTGTATAACCTCCGTTCCTCTTGTTTCCACATGTGTCTGACTTCTGCTATACCTTTCCATGCCCATTGCCCAAATTGTTTGTTTATTTTGGCAGCTTCAAATTCTGGGTGGCCCCATAACGACATGTTTTTCGAGATCCCACATGGGAGGTCAAAAATTTTCCTGGTTGCCCTCCAGATCGCGATAGTGTCTTTAAGGAGGGCACTCTGTTTTACAAATGAAGGCAATTGAGAAAATGTAGTGTGTAACAACGCATTCAGTCTCCAGGGCCTGACCAGTTCCCTTTCCACATGGAGAACTGAATAATAAGATGTGTCTTGCATCCAATCCAGGCCATGTCTCAATAAACTGGCCAGGTTATATTTTCTCATGTCCGGGAAACCTATTCCCCCCCTGGACTTAAGTCTGGTTAGCGTTCGCATGGATATTCTTCTCCTCTTATTATGCCAAATAAAAGAGCGGAATGCCTGTGTCAGCAGACAAAGATCGGCATGTTTCAGAAGTAGTGGCAGGGTCTGCATGGGATAGAGGAGCTTGCTGAAGCTCTTCATTTTTATCATGTAGCACCTGCCCAGAAAGGAAATAGGTAGGCTCCTCCACGATGTCAGTTCTGCTACAATTTTCCTGATTAGAGGAGGGTAATTTAATGAATAAAGCGTATCCGGAGTTCTTCCTATCTTTATACCTAGATTTTTGATGTGTTGGGCAGCCGTCGAGACTGGAATCCCCAGCTGTTCAGTCTCTTTATTGTTCTGGGATGGGGACAAATCTAGCATTTCAGATTTAGCCATATTGACTTTGAAACCCGATAATCAGGCGAAGAAAAAGAGGAGATCCGGGGAGGGCTAAAAATACCAAAAAAATCAGCTGCAAACAGTGCATGTGTTAAAGTTTGGGAGCCGATAGATATTCCTCTAATTGAAGTATTATTCCGCAACGCTTTAGAGAGCGGTTCCAGCGCTATGTTAAAGAGCAAGGGAGATAAAGGACACCCTTGCCTGGTGCCCTTTGTAGCTGAAATGGATCCGATAAAAAGCCCAGAATAGATATTCTAGCCATCGGCGCACTGTATAGAGATGTTATATATGTACGGAATGCCCCTGAAAACCCCATAACATCTAGTACCTCATTCAACCATCTCCAGCTCACATTGCCTTTTCGGCATCAATGGCTAGTAGAGCTGGAGATGGATGAAGTCGTGGGTTGGCCCTAATGTCATCTAATAACGCCATCACTGTCCTAATGTTATAAACAGCTGACCTACCTTGTACGAACCCATCCTGGTGGGGAGAGATGAGCTTTGGTAGGAAACTTAACAGCCTATCCGCTAACAGTTTTGAGAGATACTTTAGATCATTGTCTATAAGAGAGATGGGGCGGTACGACGATGCCAGTGTGCCGTCTTTACCCTCTTTAGGTAATACTTTTATATATGCTGTATTCATATCAGTAGGTATCAGTTGACCTTGTAATATCGCATTATATAGCTGTGTGAGTACTTTAATCATATTAGGGAACATTTGTCAAACTTGTTTGTAAAGCCGTCAGGCCCTGGGGCCTTCCCATTGCTCGATCCTCTGATTACCCTTAAGACCTCCTCCTCCGTAACCGGTTGGTTCAAGACCAAGAGATCCTCTTGTGCTACCCGTTGCAAGTTCAAAGTTCTCAACTAATCCCCCCCGTTCGTTACTTCCGACTCATCTCTAGAGTAAAGGGTTTTATAAAATTTACTTAATATATCCACTATCTCACGTGGTTGGTGGCATAATACCCTCGGGCATTTTTTAAACCCGGTATATGTGTGGATGGGCGCAATCCCATCGCTAAAGAGGCCAACATCTTTCCTGACTTGTTACCGTATTTGAAATATTTCGCTTCACATTTTCTACCCTGTAGCTCCTCTTTTTGCCTCATATTCTAGTTTATTTTCCTGCCAAGCCCTCTTGGTAGCATCCGATGGTTTCCGCATGTGGGTAGTGTAGGAATCCCTTAATGCGGAGGATAGTGATTTTAGTTTCTGTGCTGTAATCTTCCTGAGTCTTATTTACATAGGCCAGGATATTGCCCCTGAGGACTGCCTTTTCCGCCCTCCATACAAATTGAATATCCCCTGAGCTTGAGTTGGTCTCCCAATATTCCATCCACCAGTGCTTCAACATCTCTGTAAATTTTTTGTCGTGGCCAGGTCTGATGGGAACCTCCATAACAAATCTGTCCCCCTTGGGATACTATCTGCCATATCTATAACCACAGGAGAATGGTCAGAGATTACCATCTCACCTATGTCCACCTCCCGGGTTCTTTGCAGTACCGACTCTGAAACCAAAAGGTGATCCAAACGGGACCAGGAATCATGCACTAAGGAAAAATGGGTGTACTCCCTATCCTCCGGATGTTTGACGCGCCAGGCATCATATAATCCCAATTCCTCTGCCAATTTACTTAGGGTTCTATCTCTATGTCGGGGTTTTATATATTTCCCTTTTGTGCTATGCCTATCCTCCTCATGGCGCATGACCGTATTCATGTCCCCTGCAACGATTTTATGAGACACTGTGTCTTGTAAGACTACGTTTCGTATTAAAGAGAAGAACTCCGTATTAGCTTTGTTGGGACCATATGCATTATATATACTAAGAGATTCCGTCTGGAATTTTAATGTAGTATGTAATAACCTGCTCTCTTTATCTTCCATCGTGGAGGTAACCTGGCAATTCAGACATTGGTGGATTAACAGTAATACCCCACCTTTATTGCCTGCTGGTGAAGACCCCAGGACCTGTCCCACCCACAATTTGTGCTTGCGAGGGAAATCACTCCTAAATGAGTCTCTTGGAGTAAAGCTATGTCAATCTTTAAGCGTCTGAGGTGTCTAAGTACCATCATGCGCTTTTGGGGATACCTCAACCCTTTGACATTCCAGGTAGCTATCCTTGTCATATAGTCTTAATCAAGCTACCTAACTGAAACATCATTCTGTAAAGGTTGCACATTGGATTGCAGTGACAGTCGAGATGATTTAACCCTAAATCCCCCCCCCCTTCCCCCCCAGTGCCCCTAACAAAGAACATAAACAAGAACTGGTACTCAACAATTGAAGATAAGGCAACAATTGAAGATAAGTATCGACTTCTCTTCTTCCCAGCATAGTTTTACTCCCCCCTCAGGGACCCACTGTACGTGAGCTCTGTCCCCAGAAAAAACCTAGCTCTTGTCACAAGCTGGATATACAGTCAACACAAAAACACACTACCCTGAAAGCATGCTAATAGTGTTGTTACCCAGTGCCTCTCAGGTATAGAGTCCTGGTGAAGGCCATGTTCTTCCCGTCGCCTGGACTGTAATCGCGTTGTCCAACTTTGTATGGTGTCATTCTCAGTCCTTGGAGATGAACTGCTGCAATTCTCGATGCGCCGCTTGTGGATCCTGGAAGGTAAGTAGCTGGCCATCTGGAGTATGGACTTTCAGCGTCGCAGGGTAAAGTAGCGCGAACTTGAGCTGCTCCCGATAAAGGCTGGAACAAAGTGGCGAGAACTTCCTTTCGAGAACTCCCTTCTTCGTTTTGCGACCTCTGCGGAGAAATCCTCAAATAAAAGAATTCGGGACCTCCCAATCTCCAGGGGTATCTTTCGCTTTTTGTAAGCCCGCAGGATTGAAGCTTTGTCGGAGTAGTCCAGGTAACGGACTAGCACCTGCCTTGGCCTTTCAGATAAGGCCGCATGCAATGGCGAACCTCCCTGTCACTCGTCGGTTGGTGGTAGTGCCGGGCCTACCCTGTGGGCTCTCTCCGCCTTACACATCGCTGACATTTGTCAGGCATTCGGTAGGTCCCTCTCACAAAGAACCAGCAGATCTTGTGCGGGTATCAACTCTGGTACACCAACCAGTCGCAAATTGTTCCGGCGGGAACGATTTTCCAAGTCCTCTATTTTGGCTCTCGTCTTTTTATTCTCCATCTGCAGCGCAGAGCACATGGTCTGGCATTGAGCCTGCGCCTCTTCCAGTGCATTGACTCTTTCCTCTACTGATTCAATACGACAGCAATGTTCCTACTACTTCTAGTGCCAGTTTTTTTATAGTCGACTCCTGCTGTCATGTTCTCTTTGTGGGGAAGCGCAGGAGGTTCATCAGGTGGTTGTGATTGTGGAGAAGGCGGGTCCGCCATTTCGCGCGGCATCGTGCGGGCAATGCTGCTTTCTGTTGGGTCTTTTGCTTGTGTCTGCTCCCCATGGTCACCAAAAACCGGTCCATGCACCACCGGCGAGAGAGAAGAAACCGCTGTGCTCCAATTCTGAGAGGCTTGCGGTTAGTATAGCTGGGGAGCAGGGGTTTTCAGAGCGAGTCTGAGCAGAGCTTCCGACCATGCTGGCGCCGGGAACCAGAAGTCGTAGTTATCATTTTACGGGTGCCGTCACATGCAGTAGATTGTGTTGCAGACACTTCTGTGACTGAAAAGCAATACCATTCATTTGAGTTAAAACTTGCAGAAATCTATGTGCCTGCCACCAAAAGAATTACATTTTAGTGAATTGAACAGATTTTCAGTCAGAGATATCTGCAACAAAATCTGCCACATGTGAAGGCACCGTACAGGTTATATTACTTATGATATTAAAAGGCGTGAAAAATGGCAAAAACAAAAAAGCAATGGGAGTCATTTATTAACTTTGCTAAGGCAGTTTTGGCATAAAAAAAGTAGCAAAATCCCATTTTCCCATCTTTTTTAACAATATTTTGTTTGCACAGACGTTTTATATACTGTCCTCGCCACTTGTCCCCTGGCAAATTTACAACTATTTATAAAAAGCTAAAATTTGTTACATTGCACCAAATTGAATGTTACTTGTGCTGCAGGTTCTACAAGTGAAGTGGGTCCATTCAACGAAGGCAAATTGAAACAATAGTAGAACCGTGCTGCTCCTTGTTAACACTGGCCGCTTCAGCACATCCATCCACATATACTGGCACTGGAAATCCGTAACTTCCACATTCAAGTATGTTCCTCCTCTCACCCGTCACTGTGGGGTTCACCAAGAGATCACACAAATAGTGACATACCCTCAGGATAATGGGTAAAAACACTTTAATATACTCACAAAATCTCTTTTAAATCGACATATAATAGGTTTCTTTCAGCCCAACCCGGGTTTCACACACTTGCTTCATCAGGGGCGAACCTACATAATTACGAGAACTCAATCAATTTAAACCCACCCACCCCCATCCTCCAAAACTCATTACCTTACTTCCGCGCATTGCGGAGCTAAAAAACATGAATTAAATCATAAACAAAGATATTTTTTACGTTTAAAAATATCTTTGTTTATGATTTTATTCATGTTTTTTTTGTGACTTTTTATATCACTTTTATCTGGCTTTTTTTTTTTCCTGCTCTGCACCACTTTTTCTGTTTTTTTGTATCTGCAGTAAATCTTTTTACCTCAGTGTCTGCACGGACGTCAGCGTCAGCTTGTGTGCATTCTGCAACCCTGAGCACCAATTAGTGCCCTTTTTTTTACTAGTTGTTTTTGTGCTGTGTTTTTTTTTTTTTTTTTTATTTAGTGTTACATAGAAATCAATTTTAGTTAGGTAGGGTTAGTGTAGATTTTTCTACACACATAATATCTGCATGCGTGTGTCCTGCACCTGCTGAGCGCTGATCAGAAATATCAATTTTTTTGACCGGTCTGCTCAGTTTACTGGAATAAGGAAAGACACCATTTACCACAGAAAAACCTGTCCGGTGCATGTAGGATTGTTTTAAAATCTACCACACATCCATGGAGTATTTAATTTTATCCTTTTCATCCTCTATCTCTGATTTAATCTGTATATCTTGCATATCCACTTTTCATCAACCACTACATATTCATTTCTGTGAAACACCTGTTAGGTCAAAAGTGCCCTTTCCACCCCTTAAAATGTTCGTACGGGGTGCACTTTCCAAAATGGCGTCACTTCTTGGGGTTTTTAATTTCTGGGGACCTCAAAATGCGACATGGCACCTAAAATCCATGTCTGCCAATTCAGGCCAGCAAAATCCATATTTTTCTGTTTGCCTGCTGTGCGCCCATACAGCAGGCTACAAGCACATATGGGATGTTTCCTGAATAGGGAAGAAAGGGGAAACAAAATGTGGGGTGCACTTTCCAAAATGGGGTCACTTTTTGGGGGTTTCCACTGTAGGGCCACCTCAAAGTGTCTTCATATGCGACATAGCTCCCAATTACCATTGCAGCTAAATCCACTCTCTAAGGCTGGGTTCAGACTTGCGCATATTTGATACGCGCGTAAAACGCACATATGTAAAGTAATAACTATTTTAGGAAGTATTACTATCTATTTCGAAAGTATAGAAATTAAAATTCGGAAAGTTGCAAATTTTTTAAAAATTTTGGTAAATTTGATATTTTTTTATAAATAAAAATGAAATATTTTGACTCAAATTTACCACTGTCATGAAGTACGATATGCTCATTCCTAGCAGATCCTCGCTTGTATGCTCGTTTTCCAGGGGTTAATTCTCGCTTACTCGTCATCCTGGGGTAGATTCTGGCTTCTCAGGGGGGCTTCTTGGCTCAACTACCGAGCCCTCCGCCGCTGGACTATTTAAATTCGCTTTGATCCTCCAGCTTTTGATTACAGCGCCGGAGGTATGTGGCATACATACAGGGGCAGGGGAGCTCTTTGTTATGCAAAGCCCCTTGTTGTGCAAAATATCTCTGGCCCTGTTGGAGGTGTTTATCAAAATGCAGAGAATCTCTTTGATCCTCTGTCTTTTGACAACTGATGCGCCCAACTGACATCTTTGTCCAGTTATCTGGCGGCATCTCCCCCTGCAGGCGGATTAAGTAGCGGAGGGCGAGATTGGGGAGAATATTTAATATATAGACATGCATATAATACAGTGTCATATGTGTGTGTGTATATATATATATATATATATATATAATACACACACACATACCCCTACTGGCCATTCAACAATGGGGTGTATGTGTGTGTATGTATATATATATATATATATATATATATATACGCCTACCTGGCACTTCCCTCGACAATCCCCTTGTTGTCGAGAACACGACAATAACATTTGAGGGAATTGTTTTGCCTCCTCTACCCCACTCGCTCTTGGTAATAGTTCAGGAAGGACTGAAGTATAATCCGGCCCTTAGGTACCTAGACATCACCCCTCATGGCTGTGACCTCTTCCCTGCCCTTTACCTTAACCCAATGTCTCCATCCACAAAATAAACCATCTTCGCCTTTCTCCGGATCCTGCTCTGGAAGTTTCTTGGCTTCAGAATGAAGCTCTTTCACTTCTGCTGTCTGTCAGTGCCAATCTTCAGGTATCTGCTACTCCCAATGTCGTCTTTTATTGGTCAGACTTCTGGGATGGCTTCATCCTCGCAGCCTCTAGGTCGTTTCATGTAGCACCTCCTTCTTTGTGGGGTACGGTAAACAGTTGAATGGCCTCCTTTCAGCAAAGGCATGACTTTTCATCCGACACTTCTCCGTTCATCTTGATTGAAGAATCTATCGTTAAGGAGGTTCTCCCATGGACAGATACGTAGGTCTTTACAAGGCAAATATCGTAGTAAAGGAGGGGGCCTGTCCCTAGGGGATCTACTCTTTCCCCATTCACACCAAAACAGATCCTCATCCCTCCCCCACCCAACACCGCCAAACCAATATGACAGTAATAAAATAAATACAAATACGACGTAATAGTGTTTCAGGACCAGATTGAAATCCTGTCCTGATCACCCATAACCATACATGAGTCTTAAGGTTTCTGGTCTTCTCAAACGTTAGATCCTAAACATTCTCCTTCGCTGTCTCATGTATTTCTGCCTGGTTCTCCTGTGACTGGTTGGCCAGTCCCATCGCCCTTTAAACACAATTCCAGGTACATGGCGATGACCAGAACCAGTAGAACGATCACGGTGTGTAAAAAGAATGTGGCTTTTGGGCTGTATCCGAACAGGCTATCCCATCAGGACACCTCAGAGTCTTACTCCAAAGCATGGGAGATCCCTGTTATCTTAGTCCTGTAATGCTCCAGCTGGATTGTCGCTTAGTTCTCTGAGAATTTAATCTTCTTTGCGGAAGTCTAACACGAGTAGCTTGAACTGACTGCCAAAACCGAGTGGGATCCTCTGGAGCCTCACGAGAGTGGCAGGTCGGATGTCAAGTCTCTTCTCTGGCGTCACCTGGGCTTTTCCTTCTGCTCTATTGGATACATACCTAGGACATAAGAAAATACCCTCCGCTCCTTGGTGCAATTAGTTGCTTAATACCAGCACCAATACCTCAGGGCTCCAGACAAAAAAAAATCCCTAGGAGCCATTGGCTCCTAAACTGAAAAATTTAGGAGCCAAATAAAAATTTTAGTCGCCAAATTTAAATACATACATAATTATGATATAAAAAAAAATAGCCTCATTCACACGTCCGTGTTTGGTCAGTGATTTCCATCAGTGATTGTGAGCCAAAGCCAGGCGTGTATGCTACATAGACATAAAGTATAAGGGAAAGATCTGCTCTTGATCTGTGTTTAAAGCTGCACCTGGTTTTGGCTAAAAATGATGGAAATCACTGACCGAAGACTGACTGTGTAAATGAGGCATCAGTGTTCGGTCAGTGATTTCCATCAGTGATTTTGAGCAAAAACCAGGTGCGGCTTTAAACACAGAACAGGAGCAGATCTTTCCCTTATACTTTATGTCTGTGGAGGATCCAATCCTGGTTTTGGCTCACAATCACTGATAGAAATCACTGACCAAACACTGATGTGTTAATGAGAGCTGACTATGACTGTGCTTATATGGCGTTCTAATTTGTGCTTCCATTCTGCATTTCCGTGATTGCGGACCCATTCAAGTGAATGGGTTCGCATCCGTGATGCAGAGTGCACGCGGGCTGCTGCCGGTGTATTGCGGAAGTGCTGTTTGTGGGCCGCAAATAACCTGCTCTGTAATAACCTGCTCTCTTTATCTTCCATCGTGGAGGTAACCTGGCAATTCAGACTTGGTGGATTAACAGTAATACCCCACCTTTATTGCCTGCTGGTGGAGACCCCAGAACCTCACTCCTATCTAAATGGGTCTCTTGGAGTAAAGCTATGTCAATCTTTAAGCGTCTGAGGTGTCTAAGTGCCATCATGCGCTTTTGGGAAGACCTCAACCCTTTGACATTCTAAGTAGCTATCTTTGTCATATAGTCTTAATCAAGTTACCTAGCTGATACATCATTCTGTAGAGGTTGCACATTGGATTGCAGTGACATTTGAGATGATTTAACCCTAAACCCACCCACCCCTCCCCCCAGTGTCCTCAACAAAGAACATAAAAAGAAACTGGTACTCAACAAAAGCCTATGACTGGGCAACAATTGAAGATAAGTATCGACTTCTCTTCTACCCAGCATAGTTTTACTCCCCCCTCAGGGACCCACTGTACGTGAGCTCTGTCCCCAGAGAAAAAACCCTAGCTCTTGTCGCAAGCTGAATATACAGTCAACACAAAAACACACTACCCTGAAAGCATGCTAATAGTGTTGTTACCCCACGCCTCTCAGGTATGGAGTCCTAGTGAGGGCCATGTTCTTCCGTTGCCTGGACTGTAATCGCATTGTCCAACTTTGTATTGTGTCGTTCTCAGTCCTTGGAGATGAACTGCTGCAATTCTCGACGTGCCGCTTGAGAATCCTGGAAGGTAAGTAGCTGGCCATCTGGAGTATGGACTTACAGCGTCGCAGGGAAAAGTAGCGCCAACTAGAGCTGCTCACGATAAAGGCTGGAACAATGTGGCGAGAACTCCCTTTATTCGCTTTGCGACCTCTGTGGAAAAGTCCTCAAATAAAAGAATTCGGGACCCCCCAATCTCCAGGGGTATTTTTCGCTTTTTGTAAGCCCGTAAAATCGAAGCCTTGTCAGAGTAGTCCAGGTAACGGACTATCACCTGCCTTGGCCTTTGAGATAAGGCCGCATGCAATGGCAAACCTCCCTGTCGCTGGTCGGTTGGTGGTGGCACCGGGCCTATCCTGTGAGCTCTTTCCACCTTACACATCGCTGACATTTGCAAGGCATTCGGTAGGTCTCTCTCACAAAGAACCAGCAGATCTTGTGCGGGTATCAACTCTGGTACTCCAACCAGTCGCAGATTGTTCCGGCGGGAACGATTTTCCAGGTCCTCTATTTTGGCTCTCATCTTTTTATTCACCATCTGCAAGCGCAGAGCACATGGTCTGGCATTGAGCCTGTGCCTCTTCCAGTGCATTGACTCTTTCCTCTACTGATTCAATACGACGGCCTTGTTCCTACTACTACTAGTGCCAGTTTTTTATAGTCGACTCCTGCTGTCATGTGCTGTTCCTCACCATCTCCACTCGTCTCTTCGTGGGGAAGCGCAGGAGGTTCATCAGGTGGTTGTGGAGCAGGAGGGTCCACCATTTCGCGCGGCGTCGCTGTGGGCAGTGCTGCTTTCTGTTGGGTTTTTTGCTTGTTTCTGCTCCCCATGGTCACCAAAAACCGGTCCATGCACCTCCGGCGAGAGAGAAGATACCGCTGAGCTCCAATTCTGAGAGGCTTGCGTTTAATATAGCTGGGGAGCAGGGGTTTGCAGAGCGAGTCTGAGCAGAGCTTCCGACCATGCTGGCGCCGGGAACCAGAAGTCGTAGTTATCATTTTACGGGTGCCGTCACATGCAGTAGATTGTGTTGCAGACACTTCTGTGACTGAAAAGCAATACCATTCATTTGAGTTAAAACTTGCAGAAATCTATGTGCCTGCCACCAAAAGAATTACATTTTAGTGAATTGAACAGATTTTCAGTCAGAGATATCTGCAACAAAATCTGCCACATGTGAAGGCACCATACAGGTTATATTACTTATGATATTAAAAGGCGTGAAAAATGGCAAAAACAAAAAAGCAATGGGAGTCATTTATTAACTTTGCTAAGGCAGTTTTGGCATAAAAAAAAGTAGCAAAATCCCTTTTTTCCATCTTTTTTAACAATATTTTGTTTGCACAGACGTATACTGTCCTCGCCACATGTCCCCTGGCAAATTTACAACTATTTATAAAAAGCAAAAATTTGTTGCACCAAATTGAATGTTACTTGTGCTGCAGGTTCTACAAGTGAAGTGGGTCCATTCAACGAAGACAAATTGAAACAATAGTAGAACCGTGCTGCTCCTTGTTCACACTGGCCGCTTCAGCACATCCATCCACATATACTGGCACTGGAAATCCGTAACTTCCACATTCAAGTATGTTCCTCCTCTCACCCGTCACTGTGGGGTTCACCAAGAGATCACACAAATAGTGACATACCCTCAGGATAATGGGTAAAAACACTTTAATATACTCACAAAATCTCTTTTAAATCGACATATAATAGGTTTCTTTCAGCCCAACCCGGGTTTCACACACTTGCTTCATCAGGGGCGAACCTACATAATTACGAGAACTCAATCAATTTAAACCCACCCACCCCCATCCTCCAAAACTCATTACCTTACTTCCGCGCATTGCGGAGCTAAAAAACATTAATTAAATCATAAACAAAGATATTTTTTACGTTAAAAAATATCTTTGTTTATGATTTTATTCATGTTTTTTTTGTGACTTTTTATATCACTTTTATCTGGCTTTTTGTTTCCAGCTCTGCACCACTTTTTCAGTTTTTTTGTATCTGCAGTAAATCTTTTCACCTCAGTGTCTGCACGGACGTCAGCGTCAGCTTGTGTGCATTCTGCAACCCTGAGCACCAATTAGTGCCCTTTTTTCTACTAGTTGTTTTTGTGCTCAGTGTTTTTTTATTTTTTTTATTTAGTGTTACATAGAAATCAATTTTAGTTAGGTAGGGTTAGTGTAGATTTTTCTACACACATAATATCTGCGTGCGTGTGTCCTGCACCTGCTGAGCGCTGATCAGAAATATCAATTTTTTTGACCGGTCTGCTCAGTTTACTGGAATAAGGAAAGACACCATTTACCACTGAAAAACCTGTCCGGTGCATGTAGGATTGTTTTAAAACTACCACACATCCATGGAGTATTTAATTTTATCCTTTTCATCCTCTATCTCTGATTTAATCTGTATATCTTGCATATCCACTTTTCATCAACCACTACATATTCATTTCTGTGAAACACCTGTTAGGTCAAAAGTGCCCTTTCCACCCCTTAAAATGTTCGTACGGGGTGCACTTTCCAAAATGGCGTCACTTCTTGGGGTTTTTAATTTCTGGGGACCTCAAAATGCGACATGGCACCTAAAATCCATGTCTGCCAATTCAGGCCAGCAAAATCCATATTTTTCTGTTTGCCTGCTGTGCGCCCATACAGCAGGCTACAAGCACATATGGGATGTTTCCTGAATGGGGAAGAAAGGGGAAACAAAATGTGGGGTGCACTTTCCAAAATGGGGTCACTTTTTGGGGGTTTCCACTGTAGGGCCACCTCAGAGTGTCTTCATATGCGACATAGCTCCCAATTACCATTGCAGCTAAATCCACTCTCTAAGGCTGGGTTCAGACTTATGAGATATTTGATACGCGCGTAAAACGCACATATGTAAAGTAATAACTATTTTAGGAAGTATTACTATCTATTTCAAAAGTATAGAAATTGAAATTTGGAAAGTTGCAAATTTTTCAAAATTTTGGGTAAATTTGATATTTTTTTTATAAATAAAAATGAAATATTTTGACTCAAATTTACCACTGTCATGAAGTACGATATGCTCATTCCTAGTGGAAGATCCTCGCTTGTATGCTCGTTTTCCAGGGGTTAATTCTCGCTTACTCGTGATCCTGGGGTAGATTCTGGCTTCTCAGGGGGGCTTCTTGGCTCAACTACCGAGCCCTCCGCCGCTGGACTATTTAAATTCGCTTTGATCCTCCGGCTTTTGATTACAGCGCCGGAGGTACGTGGCATACATACAGGGGCAGGGGAGCTCTTTGTTATGCAAAGCCCCTTGTTGTGCAAAATATCTCTGGCCCTGTTGGAGGTGTTTATCAAAATGCTGAGAATCTCTTTGATCCTCTGTCTTTTGATGTGCCCCCAACTGGACATCTTTGTCCAGTTATCTGGGCGGCATCTCCCCCCTGTAGGCGGATTAAGTAGCAGAGGGGCGCGATTGGGGGAATATTTAATATATAGACATGCATATAATACAGTGTCATATGTGTGTGTGTATATATATATATATATATATATATATATACACACACACACACACATACCCCTACTGGCCATTCAACAATGGGGTGTATGTGTGTGTGTATATATATATATATATATATATATATATATATACGCCTACCTGGCACTTCCCTCGACAATCCCCTTGTTGTTGAGAACACGACAATAACATTTGAGGGAATTGTTTTGCCTCCTCTACCCCACTCGCTCTTGGTAATAGTTCAGGAAGGGCTGAAGTATAATCCGGCCCTTGGGGACCTAGACATCAACCCCTCATGGCTGTGACCTCCTTCCTGCCCTTCACCGTAACCCAATGTCTCCATCCACAAAATAAACCATCTTCGCCTTTCTCCGGATCCTGCTCTGGAAGTTTCTTGGCTCCAGAATGAAGCTCTTTCACTTCTGCTGTCTGTCAGTGCCAATCTTCAGGTATCTGCTACTCCCAATGTTGTCTTCATCCTCGCAGCCTCTAGGTCGATTCACGTAGCACCTCCTTCTTTGTGGGGTACAGTAAACAGTAGAAAGGCCTCCTTTCAGCAAAGGCATGACTTTTCATCCGACACTTCTCCGTTCATCTTGATTGAAGAATCTATCGTTAAGGAGGTTCTCCCATGGACAGATACGTAGGTCTTTACAAGGCAAATATCGTAGTAAAGGAGGGGGCCTGTCCCTAGGGGATCTACTCTTTCCCCATTCACACCAAAACAGATCCTCATCCCTCCCCCACCCAACACCGCCAAACCAATATGACAGTAATAAAATAAATACAAATACGACGTAATAGTGTTTCAGGACCAGATTGAAATCCTGTCCTGATCACCCATAACCATACATGAGTCTTAAGGTTTCTGGTCTTCTCAAACGTTAGATCCTAAACATTCTCCTTCGCTGTCTCATGTATTTCTGCCTGGTTCTCCTGTGACTGGTTGGCCAGTCCCATCGCCCTTTAAACACAATTCCAGGTACATGGCGATGACCAGAACCAGTAGAACGATCACGGTGTGTAAAAAGAATGTGGCTTTTGGGCTGTATCCGAACAGGCTATCCCATCAGGACACCTCAGAGTCTTACTCCAAAGCATGGGAGATCCCTGTTATCTTAGTCCTGTAATGCTCCAGCTGGATTGTCGCTTAGTTCTCTGAGAATTTAATCTTCTTTGCGGAAGTCTAACACGAGTAGCTTGAACTGACTGCCAAAACCGAGTGGGATCCTCTGGAGCCTCACGAGAGTGGCAGGTCGGATGTCAAGTCTCTTCTCTGGCGTCATCTGGGCTTTTCCTTCTGCTCTATTGGATACATACCTAGGACATAAGAAAATACCCTGCGCTCCTTGGTGCAATTAGTTGCTTAATACCAGCACCAATACCTCAGGGCTCCAGACAAAAAAATCCCTAGGAGCCATTGGCTCCTAAACTGAAAATTTAGGAGCCAAATAAAAATTTTAGTCGCCAAATTTAAATACATACATAATTATGATATAAAAAATAGCCTCATTCACACGTCCGTGTTTGGTCAGTGATTTCCATCAGTGATTGTGAGCCAAAGCCAGGCGTGTATGCTACATAGACATAAAGTATAAGGGAAAGATCTGCTCTTGATCTGTGTTTAAAGCTGCACCTGGTTTTGGCTAAAAATGATGGAAATCACTGACCGAAGACTGACTGTGTGAATGAGGCATCAGTGTTCGGTCAGTGATTTCCATCAGTGATTTTGAGCAAAACCAGGTGCTTTAAACACAGAACAGGAGCAGATCTTTCCCTTATACTTTATGTCTGTGGAGGATCCAATCCTGGTTTTGGCTCACAATCACTGATAGAAATCACTGACCAAACACTGATGTGTTAATGAGAGCTGACTATGACTGTGCTTATATGGCGCTTCTAATTTGTGCTTCCATTCTGCATTTCCGTGATTGCGGACCCATTCAAGTGAATGGGTTCGCATCCGTGATGCAGAGTGCACGCTGGCTGCTGCCGGTGTATTGTGGAAGTGCTGTTTGTGGGCCGCAATACAGGCAGGGGCAGAACACTTTCTTGTGATAACTGGTGGTGACAGCAGCGCTGAGTGACAGTAGCTACTGACACCACCTACTAAGGATTTAGCATAGACAAGTATGACTTCTCAATGCTAAATCTTACAGCATGTCCTAATTATAAGTAAATGGACATTATGGTGCTGGCTGAGACTCACTGGCTAAATGAAGAGCTGAAGGGGTTAAACTTTAAACAACTGGGGGAAAACCTTACTAGTCTGAACAAGGGGGAAGGGAGGGCAGCAGGAGCCATACTGAGTGTCACAGAACTCACGTCAGGAGCCGGAGGACTGCAGGAGGCAATGATGCTGGGACTCGGCAGTCCTTCTGCAGGGGGGGGGCAGAGGAGCCACACTGTCACAGGACTCACATGTACAGAGCTTTAGGGGGGGAGGCACTGACCCAGGCACCCGGCCGGCCGTCCTTCTGCAGGGGGGGGCAGAGGAGCCACACTGTCACAGGACTCACATGTACGGAGCTGGAGGGGGGGAGGCACTGACCCAGGCACCTGGCCGGCCGTCCTTCTCAGGGGGGCAGGAGGAGCCACACTGTCACAGGACTCGCATCTCAGGAGCTGGAGGGGGGAAGGCACTGACCCAGGCACCCGGCCGTCCTTCTGCAGGTCTCTGTCAGTGCTCCCAAGCGTGCTCTCTTCCCGGGCTCTGTGAGGGGACGGGGCCCAGGATGAGCCACTACAGGCTGGCAGAGCAGGCTGGATGTCGGGGGCTGGGCTCAGCAGACGTGCCGAGCGTGGCGCGTCTGCTGAAGAGAGTTTTTTTTCTCCCTTAAAGCTGCCGCGCGGAGGTGGGACAAGTCGCAAATGGCGATAAGACTTAAAAGTCTTGTCGCCATTTGCAAATTTCTGGTCGCATTTGCGACCATTTTGGTCGCCATCTGGAGCGCTGTACCTTTGACCCCAGTGTAGAGAAAGGTATTGGGCTGACCTTAATCTCACAGGACCCCTTGTTATCCCAAAACTGGTGTCTGAGCGCCCAACCATCAGAGGATCCCATCCTCTGATTTCACATCCCTCTGCACTAACAGATAAGGATGGCCACCCTAATAGGTTAGTATATCCGAGGGGAGCTGTGGATGAAGCACCATCTTGGTATTGATGGCACTGTATCCTTGTCTTACTCATGTGTACTCAGGCTGATTTCCCCGTTAACCTGTCTTGTGGAGGCCAGTAGAATCCATGGCATACGTCATGCCTAGACTCTTCAGGACTCCAGAACACAAAAATACAGGCCACACTCCGCTGTCAATCACTCTGCGTCCAATCTCAATCAGAGCTGTGTTACCTGCCCGCACCAGAAAGTAACAGTACAACATCACACTCAACCTTGTGCCAATGTTGCCTGTCTGCAACCCACTATCTGCCCCAGTCCACAGTATAAGACAGCCCTTTCGAAAAACCTTGAACAAAACTGCGCTACCTGTCCAGATCTGATGAATTGGCTGCACAACATAACATTACACTGCTACCAATGTTCTCTGTCTGCAAACCAACACCTTCCACAGTCCACAGTTCTCCCCAAAGAAGACACAAGAATAAATCAAAAACAACTGCGCATGGACTCACAGCGGGGAATGCAAACTACAAAAATCAGCGGGGTGAAACACATTTGTAAACAAGGACTACCGCCATCAACATAAAAAAAACATACAAACGGATAACAAAAACACATGACATGGACATACACAGGGAACAAACGGTGTAACAAATAGTACAGAGGTGTCAAATATTATTTTCTAGCCTAGATTGGCCATTTTGACCCCTCAGCACCTTGTGAGGCGTTTGCTACTGAGAGGTAACCCCATTATGGCCAAGCTGCCTAGGCCCCACTTAACGATTCTTTACTTGGCTACCACACCTGAAACACCTGATTTTGCTTCCTGTCTTGTGTGTTTTGTACTTACCTGCTATGCAATGTTTCGCTATGTGACCCAAGCCAGCACATGCAAAACATCTGATGTTTGCTCTGCATGGCTTAGGTCTGTCTACACTGCAGTCGTGCTCTCTTCTTTTGAATTGTTCCATCCTCAGGGATGCACTTTTCACACTGTTACTTTTTCCCAAAGTCATGGAATAATTTCTGTTATTCTGGATAGGCTTAAATTTTGAGAGATTTGCCTATCACAGACTGATCTCCCCTCTTTTTGACAGGGAACATTTTTTGGAGAATCTGGCCCTGACTTTAAGGGAAAAAAAATGGCCGGCACCATTTTGGAAAAATTGTTGATGACATGTTGCATGCCAGTTATCAGGTGCGACCTAACAGCAATCCCGTCATTTAATATGGCTACCATCACGTTAGTAGAAGCAGCCCGTTCCTTAAAGGCCTTGATCTCGGCATACGACTGAGTCAACACAGCCCGAATTTCCTCCATCCGCCTCTGCAGCTCTACTAACTGTGACTCTAATCTAGCCACCCGCATGTCTCGGTCAACTGTAGATTGTACATTCTCTGCTAGCTGTGCCCGCAATGCCGAAACCTGGTTCAAATTACTGGTACAGCACTGGCAATAAATGTTCGGAGGAATTTTCTCTGTTGACCGAGACACCAGTGCAACATGCTCTGGCTTGCAGATGCTATCCTCAAATGTATGCACAAGTTTGGCTAGCATCTAAAGCCGTTTGGTTTCCTTATTCAATACTGTCCGTTTGTTAATACACAGCTTGTCATGCTGACATGTACGTGGTGGGGAGGATAGGGTTAAATGTGCTGTGTTTTGTCAAGTGCTGTAATTACGAAGTCCATACTCACTTTTTTTGGAGAAGCCGTCTTCTCTGGTGCTGTCTGTTCATGTCCATCGTTTGCTTCTTGGAGGAGGTCCTTTAGTACCTGAAACGCCTTCTCCTGTCCAGCCGGACTTCTTCCGATCAGCACCAACGGCAATAGTTCTCTGAAAGCAATGACAAGAATAGGACATGTTCAATTTTTTTCGGGAACAGAAATTGCGGATGCGGAAGTGCGTATCCGCAGATGCAGACAGCACATAGTATGCTGTCCGCACCCGTTCCGCACAATTGCTGCACAAATTCTGCACAAAAAAACATGCATAACCACAGAATGTGCAGGTAACCTTAGGGGACGTTCACATGATGGCTTTTACAAACTTGTATGGGAGGCAGAAGGGACGCAGCCACCGGCAGGTTTTTGGCAGAATTTCGTCACTGCTATCCACACCAAAATTCCACTGTAGAAGCCATTGTGTGAACGTCCCCTTAGGGTGTAGCCACACATAGTAGGGGTCATTTTCAAGGACCGTCTTTTTGCGCCGGTCTTTGTTAGCCCCTGGGCTACCAGAGGGAGCTCCTAATTTATGACAAAGTGCAGGCCTCGTCACAAATTAGGTTCAGCTCTAGCAGTCCGTGGGTGAAGAAAAGTGGTCCTTGCAACTGCTTTCATGCTAAAGACTGAAGCGCTGTTAGTAAACCACCCCCACTAAGTCTGGTGCGGATTTTCCACACGCAATTCCACTGCAGAGAATTGGAAGCATTTACATGATGTGTGCCTATACCCTTAGCGACAAATAACGATGTATCTTTCTTTTTCTCTTACCTTTGTTTGCAGGCTGCCGTAGACAATAAGATTCAGGTGGAAGTAAAGTCTGAAGAACAAACACTGGGTAATTATATCAGTCACAGGTGACTTGCTCCTTCTTTACGGTCAGCTGATTCATTAGGCACATCTTTGGCAGTCCATGCGCCTGGAGTAAATACTAGCCCATCCCCTGACTGGAGTAGTTTTTACTCCTCTTTTCACCTGTTTTCAGGAGTAAATTGTAAGTAAGAGTAAGGCCTCTTGCACACGGGCGTCATGTTTGACGCCCGGATAAGATGCGGGTGCGTTGCGGGAATCGCCGTGATTTTTCCGCGCGTGTGCTAACGTTTGTAGTGCGTTGAGCACGCGCGTGAAAAAATCCGCATGCTTGGTACCCAGACCCGAAGTCAGACTTCATCACTGAAGTCTGGTTTCGGGATGAGTATTCTGTATGTGTAATTATTTTCCTTTATAACATAGTTATAAGGGGAAATAATCGCATTCAAATTAAAGAATGCAATGTGCCCCGGGCTTTAAAAGGTTAAAAATAATAAAGAGTGAACTTACCTTCTCCCATTGTACGCGCAGAGCCCCAGAACGTCTTCTCTCTTGATAGTTTTGTTGCTTGAGGACCTGTGGTGACGTCACAGGGTCACATGGTCCAATCATAGAAGCATTTGAGTGGACCATGTGACCCATGTGATCCTGTGACATCACGGCAGGTCCTTCAACGGATGAAGGACCTGCCGTGATGTCACAGGATCACATGGGTCACATGGTCCACTCAAATGCTTCTATGATTGGACCATGTGACCCTGTGACGTCACCACAGGTCCTCAAGCAACAAAACTATCAAGAGAGAAGACGTTCTGGGGCTCTGCGCTACAATGGGAGAAGGTAAGTTCACTCTTATTATTTTTAACCCTTTAAAGCCCGGGGCACATTGCATTCTGTAATTTGAATGCGATTATTTTCCCTTATAACTATGTTATAAAGGAAAATAATAACGATCGGGTCCCCATCCCGATCGTATCCTAGCAACCATGCGGGAAAATCGCAACGCATCCGCACATGATTGCGGATGCTTGCGATTTTCCCGCATCCCCATTCACTTCTATGGGGCCTGCGTTGCGTGGAAAACGCAGAAACTGGAGCATGCTGCGATTTTCACGCAACGCAGAAGTGATGCGTGAAAATCACCGCTCATGTGCACAGCCCCATAGAAATGAATGTGTCCGGATTCAGTGCGGGTGCAATGCGTCCTCCTCACGCATTGCACCCGCGCGGAAAACTCGCCCGTGTGAAAGGGGCCTAAGAGCTGTGGGAAGTGGTGGACTCCACTGATAAGATACTGATGACCTATCCTGAGGTTAGGTCTTGTGTTGAGTGAACTTCTGTTTTCAAGTTCGGTGTACAAGGTTCGGGATATCTAAGAATTCCGTTATGGATTTCGCTACCCAGGTCATTAGTATTAAACACTCGGAAAACCCCTTTAATGGCCATGTAGTAACCTGCATTCGCACAGTCATTAACAATGCACACTGAACAAATCAGTTCTAATCAGTTTAAATTGTGGATCCGCAAAACACTGATGCCGTCTGTGTGCCTTCCGCAATTTGCAGAACGGAACAGACGGCCTATTATAGAAATGCATATTCGTGTCCGCAAAACTGACAAGAATAGGACATGATCTATAATTTTTGTGGGGCCACGGAACGGAGCAATAACTGCGGACAGCACACAGAGTGCTGTCCACATCTTTTGCGGCCCCATTGAAGTGAATGGGTCCACACCCACAGACGTCAGCCATGCGGTTGGTGCCCGTGCAAACTGCGGTCCGCAGCACGGGCAAAGCCGGCACACAGTCTTGTGCATGAGGCTTAACTTTTTATTATAGAAAGAAAAATCTTGCTGAAACTGTGAAATACCCCTTCACAAGACTCATGACACATTTGAATTTCATTCTTTCAAGGCTTCGCTTCATGGCGACATGACATAATGATATTCTGCAATGCAGTGTAACGGCTGGATTTCTTGCGATTCCATTCATTTCTATGGGATCACCACTGCTCAGCAATCCTGACCGTGACAGGTGTCGCCGTGTAGCCCTAGCCTAAATTGGACAAAAGATCTGACCATCTCCAAACATTAATATACATAAGAAGAGTTACACCTATTATTACACTTTATGATTCTTAACCCCTTACGGACCGGGCCCATTTTCACCTTAAGGACCAGGCCATTTTTTGCAAATCTGACCAGTGCCACTTTATGTGTGAATACCTTTAAAACACTTTTATTTATCCAGGCCATTCTGAGACAGTTTTTTCGTCACATATTGTACTTCATGAAACTGGTAAAATGACGTAAAAAATAATAATTTTTATTTATAAAGAAAATACCAAATTTATCAAAAATTGGAAAAAAATTAGCAACTTTCCAAGTTTCAATTTCTCTACTTCAATAATACATAGTAATACCTCCAAAAATAGTTTAGTTTACATTCCCCATATGTCTACTTCATGTTTGGATCATTTTGGAAATGCCAGTTTATTTTTTGGGGACATTGCTGTTTTGGGACCGTTTTTATTTCTTGTTATTTACATCATTGATCTGACAGATTAGATTGTGTGCTATTTCTATGGAGCAGGTTGTTACGGATGTGACAATGCAAAAAATAAAAACTTTTTGGGGGTTTGTGTTTCAGTTTTACATAATAAAGCACTTTTGAAAAAAATTATTTTTTAGTGTCTCCACATTCTGAAACCCATATTTTTTTTTTTTTGGGCGACTGTCTTATGTAGGGGCTCATTTTTTGCGGGATGAGATGGCGGTTTGATTGGCACTACCTTGGGGTGCATATGACATTTTGGTTGCTTGCTATTACACTTTTTGTGATGTAGGGTGACAAAAATGGCTTTTGACACCGTATTTATATTATTTTTTTTGCTGTATTCACCTGAGGAGTTAGGTCATGTGTTATTTTTAGAGAGCAGGTTTTTACGGGCGCAGCGATACTTAATATGTATACTTTTATTTATTTATTTTACTTTAACACAATAACAGCATTTTAGAAACAAAAAACATGTTTTAGTGTCTCCATAGTCTGAGAGCCATATTTTATTATGTTTTGGGGAGATTTTCTTAGGTAGGGTATCATTTTTTGCGGGATGAGATGACTGTTTGATTGGCACAATTTAGGGGTGCATATAACTTTTTGATCGCTTGCTATTACACTTCTTGTGATGTGAGGTGACAAAAATGGCTTTTTTTTTTTTTTTCTACGTTATTTACCTGAGGGGTTAGGTCATGTGATGTTTCTATAGAGCAGGTTCTTACGGACGTGGCGATACTTACCGTATTTGACGGCGTATAAGACGACCCCCCAACATTTCCACTCAAAATATAGAGTTTGTTATATACTCGCCGTATAAGACTACCCCCTCTTCCGCACACCTTCCACACACCAAATAAAAGGTAAAAGAACATCAGATTTGATTTCAACATGTTAATTTATATTCAAATGCTTATGACCTGCAGGAAAACTGTCACAAGGTTTAAAATTTGCATCATATTTCTTTCTTTTGGCTTGTGCCATGATAGGGTTGATAGGGGTTTGACTGCTGGACATTTTCTATGCTGTACTGTACTGTACAATGGTGCAGTACTGTGGTTGGCTGTTTACAAAGCCTGATTGGATTGGTCCCTGCTCCCTGTCTGCCCTCCCAGTCAGTAGCAGCAGTCTGGTCCGCCCTTGCATCTCCCTGTGACTGGCACTAGTGCGCATGTGCGAGCTCTGCGTAGACAAGGGGCAGGCCAGAGCACCGCTGCTTCCCGCCGAGCAGAACAGGCCGGTCACGCCGAAAAGGCTGGCACCCCTGTCTCGCTGCTGATGCTCACCGCAGCCACGCTGATGACCCGCCGCGGCCGCGCTGGATACCGCACGATACTGGACGGTATGTAGAATGAGGTGGGCGGGCATCGGGAGGCCACTATGGGCACCGGGTGAGCATCGGAATGCCACTATGGGCACCGGCGAGCATCGGAAGGCCATTATGGGCAGCTATGTCTATCGCAACTGAAGTGCGCCCTCGTATAAGTCGAATCCCCCACTTGGAGGCATGTTTTTCAGGGCAAAAAAGTCGTCTTATACGCCAGCAAATACGGTAATATGTATACTTTTTATTTTATTTTACTTTAACACAATAACAGCTTTTTAGGGGAAAAAAATCACGTTTTAGTGTCTCCATAGTCTGAGAGCAATATTTTATTTTTTTGGGTCGATTGTCCTATGTGGAGGCTCATTTTTTGCGGGATGAGATGGCGGTTTGATTGGTATTGCACTTTTTGTGATGTAAGGTGACAAAAAATTGCCTTTTTTACACCATTTTTTAAGTTTTTTTTTAATGGTGTTCACCTGTGGGGTTAGGTCATATAATTTTTTTATAGAGCAGGTTCTTACGGATGCAGCGATAGCTAATATGTATACTTTTTTTAATTTATTTTACTATAACACAATAACAGCGTTTTAGGGAAAAAAAATGTTCTAGTGTCTCCATAGTCTGAGAGCCATATTTTTTTACCTTTTGGGCGATTGTCTCATGTCTTATTTTTTGCGGGATGATTTGCTGATTTGATTGGTACCATTTTGGCATACATACGACCTTTTTGATCACTTTCATTACCTTTTTTGGGAAGTAAGGTGGGCAAAATTAAAATTTCATCATAGTTTTTTTATTTTTTTTATAGCGTTCACCGTGCGGGGAAAGTAACATGACCGTTTCATAGATGAGGTGATTACGGATGCGGTGATATCAAACATGTGTAGTGCATTTCATTTTTTTCAATTTTGAATCAGTGATAAATGTGTTTTTTTATTTTTTTTTCACTTTTTTTTACATTTTTTTGACCCAGACCCACTTGGTTCTTGAAGGTCCAGTGGGTCTGATGTCTGTATAATACATTACAGTACACTATATAGCGTACTGTACTGTATTTTCACTTTACACTTAGTCTCATCAGACACTGTCATTTTGAAGTTTCTTATCCCCGCAGTCACGTGCTGCAACTCGCATGGAGCACTGCATTCCAATCACCACCCACCGCGTGGCGGTGATCGGACCAAACAGGGCGAAAAGTTTTTCAGAATGTACCATATCTAATATATTATAACATTTGTTTCATCTTCCTCTTAACTCATCTTCACTAAAAGTGTTTGTTATAAAATGAGTTGATAATTATTATAATTATAATCAAGCCCAATCATAAATTTCAACCCACCATTCTAGAATCAATGAAGTACATTAATCTGTCACTAATGCCTCATTCACAAAGTCAGTGTTTTGGTCAGTGATTTCCATAAGTAATTATGAGTCAAAACCAGGATTGGAGCCCCACAGAAATAAGGTATAAGGGAAAGATGCGCCTGTTCTGTGTTTAGAGCCGCACCTGCTTTTGACTCAAAATCCCTGACTAAACACTAACATGTGAATGAGGCATAAGACTACATAATGTGATAGCTACTCCTATCAGGAGACATATCTTATAATTAATTATTTGGAGAATTCTTTCTCTACTAAGAAAATAAAACATTGCCCATCTGAGAGAAATGGAAAATTTTCCAATAAGACATCATATATGTAACAAATAAGCCGATGACTTTAAGACTGCTTTCACACAGTCAGTGTTTGATCAGGGATTGTGAGCCAAAACCAGGTGCGGGTCAAAAACACTTGCAATAAATGCATGTATTGTTTGTAATTACATGACTGTAATTGAAAACTCTTTGAAAAATTATTGCTTAACCCCTTCCCAAGCAACGTCGTACATCGTACTTCCAGGTGCGCTCCAGCTCTCTCTGGCGAGGATCAGGGGAGCAGAATGCAGTGTGCAGCCTCTGTCCTCCTGAGTTACAAGAGGCTGACGCACATTAGTTCCCTTCCCATAGGAATACAGTGTATTTCTCATAGATTCCAATGCTAATGGAATCTGACGATTGCTTGTCATAGTTTCCTGTGGGAACTATAAAAAATAAATGTTCAAATCACTCCCTTTTCCCCAAAATGAAAATAAAAATATATATAAAATATACACATCATTGGCATTGTGGTATATGAAAACGCCCATACTATTATATAATATTATATAATATAAAAATATTTATCCTATATGGCAAACGGGGATTCGAGATTTTTGGTCACTTTTTAATCACAAAAAATATAATAAAAAGTGATCAAAAGGTCATAAAAAGTGATTAATGGTGGGGGAGGCGTGTCCGGACGCCAACTGGTATGGCTCCCGCCTGCACCACCGCACTTTGGCTGGTGACACTTGAATCTCTGGTCACATGGGGAAAAAACAGCTCCCAGGAGGTCCTCTCCTCCTCCCCTATCTCCTTCGCCGCCCAGGACAATGGAGGAGTGCTGGATGAGAGCTCCCAGGACGACCCTCCCAGCGAGGCATGCCATTCAGCATGGAGCCTCCCACCACCCCGACACAGCGCTCGAGCAGGAGCGTGGGAAGACCCTCCGGAGGGCAGAAGTCAGCCAACTTGCATCTCAAAAGTGAATACATTATCAGAGGATCCTGTGCCCCAGAGGACTGGACTGGAGCTCTCCCTAGCTGCAACAGAGTTCCAGCCTGCCGCTCCTGAATACCCAGGAAGCAACATTGCGGCCATGGAGGGCAGTGGAAAGCAACAAATAGAGGACTCAGGTACTATGCCCTCTCCCACCCCACAGATCCTAGGCCCCCCTAGGAGACTACATATGGCCCTTTCTGGGGACACCTTGTATGCTCCTCTCGAGGGTGTCACATCTGCCCTTGCCATTGACCGCAGCAGCTCTCCATTGCCCACAGATACCTGGGCTAGCTCCCCAAGTCCCCTTCTGCTGGCTGCTATACCCTCTCCTGCCGCCCCTGATCCCCCACATTCCTGAGAAATATACCTTAGCCACTTCCCCACAAAAGAGTACTTTCGGATGCTCATATCTGAAGTTAAAGGGAACCTGTCATGAAAAAACAGCATGTAAATCTGTTCACAGTACCTCCTAGTGCCCTCCAAGTGTCTCCAGAGGGACCTTTTCTTCCGAATGTCACATTTTTTGTCTTTGAGAAAATGTAGTTTTATTCAGCCGCTGCCCCGTGCTTCAAGTCAGGCTTGAAGTCATGGGGGCAGCGGCCTAGGCGTCTTCACTGGTCCTCTCCCCGCCCCCTGCTTTCTTGAGTGACAGCCCAGATTGTTTGCCGGGACCGCGCTCTACGGCCGCATGCGCAGTAAAGGGCGGCTGGAGCGCGGTCCCGGCTGCCGCGCGTGCCAGCGCCGTCTTTTCGCCGTACAGCGCATGCGCCCGACAGGCTGTAGCAAGCGCGCCTGCGCCCGGCATCTGTGCACAGCCGACGTGATCTCCTGCACGCACGCCGCAGAGGAGATCACGTCGGCTGTGCACAGATGCCGGGCGCAGGCGCGCTTGCTACAGCCTGTCGGGCGCATGCGCTGTACGGCAAAAGATGGTGCGAGCACTGCGGCAGCCGGGACCGCGCTCCAGCCGCCCTTTACTGCGCATGCGGCCGTAGAGCGCGGTCCCGGCAAACGATCTGGGCTGTCACTCAAGAAAGCAGGGGGCGGGGAGAGGACCAGTGAAGACGCCTAGGCCGCTGCCCCCATGACTTCAAGCCTGACTTGAAGCACGGGGTAGCGGCTGAATAAAACTACATTTTCTCAAAGACAAAAAATGTGACATTCGGAAGAAAAGGTCCCTCTGGAGACACTTGGAGGGCACTAGGAGGTACTGTGAACAGATTTACATGCTGTTTTTTCATGACAGGTTCCCTTTAAGGGGGCCTGTAGAGCAGAGATTGCCGCCGTCCGCACCGACATTAAGCACATTGTCCACCGGGTGGACTCACTTGAAAACGCATTTGATGACACCAGACAGTATCCACCCTTCATGAGTCTGTAACATCTCAAACGGCAGCTCTCAGGGAAATGGGTTGACTTCTGAAGGACCCCGACAACAGGGGCCGTAGAAATAATATCAGAGTCTGGGGTCTCCCAGAGGCAACTGGGGAAGAGGACCTTTTAGTCACCTTGGAGGCTATTTTTAATATGATTCTTGGAGATCAGCCCTCACACAAGATTAAATTGGACAGAGCCCACAGAGCGCTCAAACCCAAGGGCACCTCCACTCGTCCCAGGGACATAATCTGCTGCGTCCATGATTACACCCTCAAAGAAGCCATTATGACAAAGGCCCGGGCTCTACGTAATTTTGAATTAGACGGTGGCCCCAGTGCAGCTTTTTCCTGACCTCTCCTGGTTTACCCTTCAAAAAAGAAGATATCTACAGCCCCTCCTCACATTGCTACGAGACCATCAAATAGCATACCAATGGGGATGACAGCAACCCTTCGCTCCATCTCAGATTTGCACCCTTTCTGTGAGACGTTAGGACTTCCTACACCCACAATGTCGGATTGGGAAATCGAACCCCCTGTCCCACCGCCACCCATCTGGTCCCAGGCGGCTAGGAAGAGAAAAGCAGGACCGAACGCGACTTCATCCTCATCTACACGGGGTCCCGCATCACCAGGGCTTCAGTCACCAGATTGACCACTATAATCTAAGTGGAGGGGGACAACCCTAATTCAGCCTCTGCACTGAGCGTATGAGCAGTAGTTTTCCCCTGCTGCGGATATTCTACATACCTATGTTCTTATTGGCCTTTTGTATTTGCTATTTAGCCAGTTACTTTTTTTTTATGTTATCTTCTTTGTTTGTTTTTTTGTGGCGCGGGCCTACTCGAGCACTGGTCGACCTTAGAAGGTCTCATTAGTCAGTATTTGCTCCGTAAGGAGCCCCTGTCTGTTGACCTCTGACATTGCGACCCTGGAAGAGGCTCCGATTGTTGCCTCTAGCAGGGATATCCATTCCTGGGAATTACCATTCATTGTAGCTCCTTTCTGGTCGCATCACATTTTCGGGCCAACACACTTCTGAATCCTGGTCCTGGCACTGGCCGAGAACACATCCGGCTTGAGGTTACTCAGCTACCGACTGAAAAACAGATTGAGTTACATCTTGTGAATACTGGTGAGCTATATTCTTCCTACACTCCACTCTCTCACACATCACCATGGTGCAGTGCATAACCCTAAATGTAAAGGGACTCAACTCCAACGCAAAGAGGAGACTTCTGTTTTTGCACTTCAAATCCCTCAAGGAAACCCATTTTGATGAAAATTCATCCTTTCGTTTTGCAACTCACTTATATCCCACTGCATACTCAGCCACCCACTCCCACAGGAAGGCAGGAGTCGCAATTCTTATATCAGCCCATTCTCCCATCAGAATAGACAATGCAATATTAGATCCATAGGGGGGCTACTTCATTCTGAGAGGCAAACTTGCAGGTCCGTCAATCACGCTTTGTAATCTGTATGCCCGAACACATCTCAGATCCATTTCCTTAGCAGAGTGTTCCATAAGGCTTTGGGGTTCTCTGACCCACTGGTCCTACTGGGTGGAAACTTTAACACTATATTCTCGGACTCTAAGGACAGATTAGCCCTATCAGGCAGGTCCCTTGAACCCATCGCAATAGCGATAAACCAGGGATTTTCGGAAATTACTCAGATGATACTCCTTATACGACCTTTGGCGACTTAATCACCCTACTGATAGGTCGTTCTCCTTTTACTCTGCTCCCCATGGTACCCATACCCGAAATTATTTATTTTTTGCAACCATCTCCACCCTCCGGATGCTGAAAGGAGCCACTATGAGTCAAATTACTTGGTCTGACCATGCCCCTGTAATGGTCAGAATTGACCTTGGTTCGGGACATACCCACCAATGCTATTGGCGTCTTAATGACACCCTTCTTAAGAGACCATTGTTACAGGAAGAATTGCGTGGTCATCTTAAGTCTTACTTTGAGCATAATAAGGGGTCAGTGACAGATGTATGTTCCCTATGGGAGGCCCATAAGGCGGTAATGATAGGGCACTGTATTGCTCTGGCACAAGATTAAAAAAGGATTCATTAGCTACTGTACGGTCCCTGAAATCCCGCTTGCACAACTTGGAGGAGGCAATGTCTGCTCATCCTACCCGTTGCACGCTTAAACACATAGTTGACAACCGAGCTCATCTGCATAGGATAGCAATGGGTAAGGGCAACAAACTATTGTTATATACCCGGCTACAGTATTACGCATGGGGGAATAAGTGGCACGCGTTGTTGGCCAAGCAACTAAGAAATTGTCGCCTGCAATCAGGCCCGTGTGCAGTTAGGGGAGCAGATGGGACGGTTCACTATGATCCCAAGGAAATTGCTGAGCGATTCTTGACCTACTATACTGCCCTTAATAATTTGCCTAGTGACCTCCCCACGAATGAAGGGACCAGAGAGCGCTTATTACAGACATACTTGGCCTTCTGTAACCTCGACCACGAATGCTGCTGCCCTTAATGGCCCTGTAACTGTGGAGGAAATTGAGGAGGTAATTGACCACTTACCGGAGGCCAAGTCTCCAGGCCCTGACAGCTTTTTTTATAAATACTATAAGATTTTAAAAACGGAACTAGTACCCCATATGACAAATCTCTATAATCGCTTCCTATAAGGTGATGCGGTGCCCGCTGCCATGTCCCACTCGTATCTTACGTTAATTCTGAAACCCGGAAAAGACCCCTCGACTGTCAAAATTATAGGCCTATAGCATTACTCAATTCGGATCTTAAGATTTTTACTAAAATATTGGCTTCTCGCCTGAATGCTTTTCTCCCCTTATTGATACATAAAGATCAAGTAGGTTTTGCAGTGATAATACAAGGCGGAACATTGACTTACTGGAGGTGGTGGGTCGCTCGGAGGAGGAGGCATTGGTTCTTAGTTTGGATGCTGAAAAAGCGTTTGACCGCCTGAGCTCATTTTTTCTGTTTGCGACCTTGAAGGCATACGTTCTCTCTGGCCCTATTGTTCAGGCCATCAGGGGCTTATACTTTTCCTCCACGGCAACAATCAAGTTTCCACACGCTGAGTTCCGACCTATATACATAGATAATGGGACAAGACAGGGTTGTCCCTTATCTCCCTTATTATTCGCAATGTATATTGAACCCCTAGCGGCTAAAAATAGGGCTTCCCCAGATGTTAAGGATATTATGGTCAGGGATAAAGAGTTCAAGATGTCACCTATATGCGGACAACGTCCTCCTCACCCTCACTAAACTCGGTATCTCCTTCCCAAATCTCCACTCTTTATTACAAGAGTTTGGATGACTGTCGGGGTATAAGGTCAACACCCATAAAACTGAGGCCCTCCCCATCAACATTGGAAGGAGGATTCCTTACAATATTTTAGTGCCCCCCGTTACACAGACCTCTACAAAATTAACTTCCCACGCATATATAAAGAAACTAGGGACCTCCTGCCAAATGGCAAACACTCCCAATATCTTTTCTAGGTCGCATTGCTGCAGTAAAGATAAAAATTTTACCTTAGATCCAATACCTATTTGAGACCTTACCCGTCCCGGTTCCTCTTCGAGAGTTGAGGTCTGTTCAATCACAGCTCCTCCGACTTATATGGGCGGAGAGACTCCATAGGATCCCTATGTCTGTACTCCTATCTAGCCAGTCTAAGGGTGAACTGGGAGTACCTGACCTGATCAAATATTATTGGGCAGCTCAGTTACGCTGCATCACAGCCTGGGCATCTCTGCAACCTTATTCTATTTGGATGCAGATAGAAAGACTCTGGCTGGCTCCCATACAGCCTAATTCTCTTCTATGGTCAAGCCCATATAGTACGTCATCACCTAGGGAACTTTTAGGTCCTATGGCCTGCACTAAATCTGGCGGATATGTAGTAGTAAATTCCCTCTGGTCTCCCGCCACTCTTCCATGACTTCTTTCCTCTATCATCCACTACTCTAAGCAAGTCTCACCACCTCAGCAACGAGACTGTGGTTTCAGAGTGGCGCCTTTCGATATGCAGACATTTTAGACCAATTCACTAAGGACCTATTGCCTTTCTTAGCTGTTCAGAGCATATATAACCTCCCCTCTTCGACCAATTTTTTTATGTTCAGATTAGACACTTTGCCCAAACTATCTTCTCGGGGTTCAGGGTCTCTCTCCCGATGGCATTTGAACGTCTTTATAGAAGAGGGGTACATATGGAAGGGTTGATATCTGACATCTACTCCATTTTGATGAACCCCTCCCCGGGAATAATTCAAAGACACTTTTATAATTTTTTTTTTATTCTTTATTTAAGTATAATTGCAAATACAGGCTAAAGTTACAGCATGAATACCATCAGGCAAAAGAACAGATGTGGTGGCGCTAGGCTATCGGTAAGCCAAAACAATTTCAAAGAAAACATGCTGTTAGAGTCAAATTGCATACATAATATGACAAACATCTGACAGATAAGATGCATATAAAAATGGTAGAGCAACTTTACAAACAGAATGGAATATGTGTATCCTGTCCAAGTCTACAAGGCATGATTTAGATAAAACAACATAAGGGAGTAACAAGACTAACACACAGGAGGGAACGCACAAAACATAAGGTGGGGAAATACAGTAATAGGAGGGAACAAGTAACAAGAGTAGACACTACCCCTTCAGGACAACAAGGTCTGATATTCCTAATAATCCTGGAAGGTAAACCATGGTGTCCAGGCAGTAACAAAGGCTTTAGGAGTATTCTTTAAGGACGCCGTTAGTTCCTCCAGTCTCCGGATCTCTTCCACCTTTTGAACCCAAAGGTCAGTGGAGGGAGGAATGGGGGATTTCCATTTTGCTGGACTGGACGACCCTGCCGCGATAACCAAGTGGCACAGACACGACTGTCTAAGCAGGCTCAAAGGCAAATTCGAACAAGAAAAAAACGGGGGTATTCGGTATGGAAAAAAAAAATGGTCGATAAGGTCACATGAACTGATTCCTGAATCGTTAGATTTTTTCACATTGACAGAAAATATGAAGCAAAGAGACTTGAGATGCTTCACAATGCCAACATAGTGGGGAGGCCGCTGGAAACATTTTTTGAAGGCGGGTCAGAACATAATACCATCTAGATAGTATTTTGTAACTAGCCTCCTGATATTTCCTGGCAATAGAGGATTTATGAGTCAATTGATACAGTTTTGGCCATTGGTCGGAGGGGATATCAACTTGCAAGTCCCGAACCCACTTGTCAACAAACGGAGGGCGGAAGTCCTGGTCTGGCAGTACTAACACTTTATAGAATTCCGAGAGGGAATGTCAGTAAACCCCTGAGCCGATAGACACTTTTTCAAAGGGCATAAGGGACCTATCTAGGCCCTGGGAAGAGGGGATAGAGGAAAGGAAATGAAATAATTGTCTAGATCTCCAAGGTCCGAGGGCACAAGGGTCTGATAAATTCAATAGTTCAGGGTATGTAAACCAGCGTCCCGAGGTTTGGAAGAAAGGTGGACGACACTTACCACTCAGACACCACTGCATGAAGGGGCCCCCTGAACAACCTGCCGGGAAGTCTGGATGTCCTAGGATTGGAAACAGAGGTTAATGAGATCAAGGGAACACTATGATGTTTGAAAAATTTAGTTAAGGTAGGGCCAATGATGGGGTGAGTAGAGAGTGCAAGGGGGGTTCTCTTCCCAATCCATGGTAGGAGAGCCAAAGGGGTCTGGGAGCAGAGTTGTTCAACGGAGACCCATTGCTTGAATGGAGCATGTTGGCACCAATCCAAAACCCTCTGGAGCATAGAAGCTGCATAATATTTCCGGAGATCAGGTATCCCCAATGTCCCCCTCTCTCTCAGAACATGAAGCAGAGATCTGGCCAGTCTCGGGTTCCCCTTGGCCCAAATGAATCTAAAGAGGTCACGATGAACAGTATCAAAGAAACCAGCCGGTACTTGTATGGCGAGAGTCTGAAAGAGGTATAACAGAAGCTGGAGGACATTCATTTTGAAAATGGCACAGCGGCCAAACTAGGTATATAAACCTTTAGACCATCTCTTAAGGTCACCCCTAATCCGACTCAGAAAAGGGGAGTAATTTCTGTGATATACCTCCCTCAGATCTCTCGGAGTCAACGTACCAAAATATTTGACTGCTCCCGTCGTCCTTTTGAATGGAAAAGAAGACGCCAAGTCCGTTTCAAGAGAGTTCAGTAAGGAGATATTTAGTGCCTCAGATTTCTGTAGATTAATTTTCAGGTTGGAGAGGTTAATGAACGCATTAAATTGTGCTATTCGGTTTGGGAAAGGAATCCGGGGTTTGGTAATCTTGAACATCAAGTCGTCCGCATAGGCCGCTATCTTGAACTCCTGTTCACCCACTTTTAGTCCCGAGATATCAGGGTTTTTCCTGATCGTCCTGAGTAAGGGTGCTTTCACACTAGTGTTTTACTTTCCAGCGTAGAGATCCGTCGTCGGGTCTCTACACCGGAAAGGAACTGATCAGGATTATCCTAATGCATTCTGAATGGAGAGAAATCCGTTCAGGATGCATCAGGATGTCATCCGTTCAGTATGTGAAAGTTTTTTGGACGTTGACAAAACCGCAGCATGCTGCGGATTTGTCTCCGTCCAAAAATCCGGAAGACTTGCCGTAATGCCAGATCCGGAATTAATGCCCATTGAAGTGCATTAATCCAGATCCGGAATGAAGCTAAACTTCATTTCGGCGCATCGCCAGATCCGACGTTTAGCTCTGCGCATGCGCAGCAGCAGTTGCGATTGGGGCCCCAGTGTAATCTGGGGGTCCGATCGGTTACCATGGCAACTACTGACATCCTGGCTGCCATGGTAAGTACTCCGCAGCAGTGTACTTTCATGCGCTGCGGCCTCCGGGCGCTCCTTCATGACGTCACAGGTCCGGGCGGCGCATTGATCTATGCGCCGCGGGGACCTGTGACGTCATGAAGGAGCGGCCGCAGCGCAGGTAAGTACACTGCTGTGGAGTACCATGGCAGCCAGGACTTCAGTAGTGTCCTGGCTGCCATGATAACCTGAAAGCATTTCGAACACTGATCAGGATCCTGATCAGTTTTCAAATGCTTTCAGGCGACTTGCGTTCTGACGGATCCGGCGGGATGGAAGTGCCTGCCGGATCCTCAGAACGCAAGTGTGAAAGCACCCTAAGGGTTCTAGATTGAGGACAAAAATCAAAGGCGAAAGAGGGCACCCCTGACGTGTCCCGTTACTGATATCGAAGGTGGACGAGAGTACACCGTTAACCTTTGTGACCACCAAAGGTGAGGAATAAAGAGAGTGGATCAATGCCATCATCGGACCCCCAATGCCCACATGATTCAGCACAGTAAACAACCAATGCCATCCCACTCTGTCAAAAGCCTTTTCGGCGTCAGTGGAGAGGAGACAGAGAGGAGAGCGTTGTAACTTGATGAATCAAGTTCAGCACTTTGGTGGTATTGTCTCTCGCCCCCCTCGATGAAATGAAGCCTACCTGGTTGGTGTGAATTAGATCTGGCAAGAGCGGAACTAAGAGTATGGCCAAAATCTTTGCGAATAACTTAAGATCAACATTGAGCAAGGAAATGGGGTGGTAACTAGCGCATGCTGTAGGGTCCTTACACTCCTTATGAATTACCATAATGTGTGCGTGCGTCATATCTCTGGGAAGGTAGTTCTCTGAAGATACACTTTTCGAGGCATTGGTTAGTGGGGTCTGGAGGAGGGGGAGATATCTTTTATAATAAAAGGCGGGTAGGCCATCTGGACCTGGGGCTTTGCTGGGCTGCATCAACGTCAGGGCCACTTTAAGTTCCTCAGCAGTGATTGGTCTATCTAGGTCCTTAAAGGCCTCCCTTGGGATTTTGGGCAGACCTGATTCGGCCAGGTATTTGCGCATAGCTAGGTCTAGAGACGGGCTATTGGGGTTGGAATATGAGAGATTGTATAGGTTCTGGTAGAAATGGGCAAAAGCCTCCGTTATGGAGTCAGGGTTATTCAATACGTGACCCCGTGGGGTAGTAATTCAGGGGACATTGTTTCTCGCTCTCTGTTTGCGTAATGACCGTGCTAGAAGTCTACTGCATTTAGTACCATGTTCAAAGAAGTGTCTTCGACCCCTTGTAAGGATTGCTTTCGTGCGTACATCTAGCTTATCCCTGAGTTTACTCCAAGTCCTGGCCAATAATAAAGCTGAGCGAACGGACAGCACGTGAGAACGTTTATGTGCCTGTTCTAGGCTGGCAATTTCTGTAGAGACGCTGGGAAATTTCAGACGCCTTCTCTTTCTTACGTCTAGCCCCATACTTAATGAATTCCCCTCTTATCACATTTATCGCACTGGTCGCGTACTTTATGTACTCTGAGAATGTCCCTTCCTAACAGGATTAAGATTTCAGCACTCTTGTCGATTGGAGGAATCTCATCAACAAGGTGCCTTAAATGGGGATGTTGATACGCAGCTTCTGCGTAAGGGGAGAGGCATCGTCAATCTGATTTTCCGAGAGAACCGTACTGATTTCTTGAGAGACTTCTCCTGTAACAGGGATTCATTCAGATGGAAATGTCCTCTTGGAGATGGATGAGGGGATTTCAAAGAGACAGGGAGCATGGCATGATCCGAAAAAGTCTTAGTATAAATTGAAGAAGATGCGATGAGCGGAACTGCCGATTGTCTCAACAGAAAGTAGTCTAGTCTGGAATAAACGTCTCTAGCTGCAGAGTAGTAGGTGTAATCCCTAGCATCCGGGTTAACCGCTTGCCACACATCCACCAGCTGGTTTGTGTGAAGGAGATGTTTAATGCGACAAAGATAGGAGTAAGCCAGATGAGAGGCTCCCCTAGATACATCTACAAGAGGGTCCAGAGCTACATTTAAATCCCCTCCGACCAAAAGAGTGCCTTCTGCAAAACTATCCAATTTAGACAGAATTCCAGAGAGGGCCCTGATTTGCTTGATATTGGGCAAGCATACATTTGCCAAGGTGAACAACTGGCCCGCTATGCGACCTTTGACAAACAAAAACCTACCAGTGTCATCCGAGCTAGTATCTAACAATTCCCAGGAGGCGGATCTAGCAACGAGGATACTGACCCTTCTGCATTTTGATACATTGTAACAGCTATGGTAGGTATCGGGATATCTGGGGGATCTAAAATTTGGTGTCACATCCTTGCGAAAATGCGTCTCTTAAATGAAAGCAATTTGTACCTTTTTACTCCATAGGAGCCCGAGAATGGAGGAGCGTTTTTCAGGTGAGTTCAGCCTGTTGGCGTTGATAGATGCAAAGGTAATATTGGACATATTCTTGGCAAAAAGGGGCAAAACAGACAAAAAGGGGATGAAAAAAAAGGAGGATAGGGGAACAATACACACAAATAAATCAAAGATAGGTAAATATGCTTATAAAGCCAAATACCCAGACCGGCTAATCCAGGTCAGGTAAGGCAGAAAGTGGTCAGTGAAATAGCAAGAAAAGTAAACCAGATACAAAAATTGGAACTAACCCAAACAAAACTGTGGAAGAAAGTTTCCACTATGCGACTCTTGGCAGGCTCCAAGTGAGCAAACCAAGAATCACAATCCTAGTTAGGGTGAGAGGGAGCAATCGGAGATGCGTCCCTTTCCCTAGGTCATACATAATCAAACAACGAAAGGAGAGAGCAAGGGCTCGACTACCACCGGCAGCAAAACCGTCAAGTGTTCCAGTACAAAATATTGGCCAATGTATCTACGCTCGATCGCGGTCCAAACTAGGCACTGTAGGTAGAATAATATGGGCCCGACTCAGTCCACAGGTCCCAAAGTCACTCCTGGGGAAGACTTCCGTCCTGGAGGTTGCAAGTCCTAGAGACAGTCTCGTTGAGATCTGGGATCAGTATGAGGTGGGAGACCATTTGCTGGAGCTTGTGAGATCGGGATATCAAACCAATCTGTCAATGAGATGGGCGGAATGCCCAGAAACCTTCCAAGATACCCAGACTGGTCTGGGGTGTGAAGGGCAAAGGACGTTCCATTCTTACGAATGATCAAGTGGAATGGGTGGCCCTAGCAATAGGTGGCTCCTGCATCCGTGATAGTTTGTAGGAGAGGTTTGAGAGTCTGCCTCATAAGTAAGGTCCTTCTGGACACATCAGGTAGGATTTGAATCTGCTCTCCAGCGAGCAACGTGGGGCCCTGCTTCCAGGGCCTTTGTAAAAGTTCCTCCTTTTCCCGGAAAAAATGGGCTCTACACAGAACATCCCGTGGAGCTGAGTTCTCCAGACGTCTAGGGCACTTTGTCAATCTCAATTCCTGACTCGGCAGGCCTGGAAAGAAGAGAATTAAATATGGCGGATTAAAGGCAACTGTTAAGGCCCAGGGTCCGAGAGCTCTGTAAGGTGCGTGCTCACGGCTCCATGCTCAGGCCACGCACCCTTCAAAGACACTCTTATATCGTACAATGGGAAGGAATACTTGGGGAGACCTCTACCAGACGCACTGTGGCAACTCATATGGAGAAGAGCAGCAAAGTCCTCAATGTCAGTTCTCTGTCAAGAGAATCAGTATTAGATCTTAATGTACTGGTACCACACTCCTGACCTTTTCCATAGATTGAATCCCGCAGTCACCGAGGTTTGCTGGAGATGTGGGACAACTAGGGGAACGCTGCACCAAATTTTCTGGGACTGCCCCTTGATACGCACCTTTTGGTCTATAGTTAGCACTCTCTTGAGGGATATTTTTGGTTGCAGCATACCTCATGATCCCTTATCCTTTCTACTTAATATAACCCCAATACATATAAAGAAACACTCACTTAAATTGTTAATACAAGTACTGACTGCAGCCCGTTAACTTATAGCCCGCTTCTGGAAGCGATTTGACCCCCTAAAATCTCCGACCTATATGCTAAGGTGACAGAAGTTGAATCCTGGAGTATACGACTGATATGTTTCAGGATAAAGTAGAACTATTCCATGTCATTTGGGATGCCTGGAACAATTATTGGGCCAATAGCCAACACTGAGATGTGCTTAAGAGGAGTATGTAACCCCCCCTCCCCTTCTCCCAAAGTGTCTTTGTCTGTATTGTCTTAGTCTTTCTGTTCTCTGTTGTTATATTCTTAATAAAAGTAATGCTCAGATAGGATTCAATGTGGATCATACCCACCCTTATAGTTTTTATAGCTACTTAATTAGTAATGTTCTTTTAATGGTAAGATACCGTCTAATTGTTACTTCTTTTTGATTCTACTCCTTTTCAAATAACTGAATACAACTAGATATTGGGCTTTCACATCGGGTAAATTGCATGCTGTCCATCTAACTACAGGCAAATTCCACTGTCTTGATACATGTTGTCACAGTAAGTAAAAGAACAATAGATCTCTGGTAGTCGCATGCTGTTCATCTAACCATAAGTTAATTCCAATGTGGTGTGAGAAGGGAATGTTGGGAGAACCGATATCTGCTGTTGAAACAGTTAAACTGTGACACAGTCACAGGTTAAGCAGGGTTGATAGTCTGCTAGCCATAGCTAACATAGACAGATTGTAAAATACGTACTGCAACCTGCTTATACTGGAGTGAGTGAGGTTGGTAGTGGGACGCTTACTTCACCCGGGTTTCAACATGGACATGGACGTGTGAATGAGGCTTTATGGTTTTAGCTCACAATCACTGATAAAAAAATAACTGACCAAACACTGACTGTGTAAAAGCGTCTAAGGGCTTCTTTGTACAGTGTTGTTTTGTGGTGTTTTAAAAAATGCATGAAACACATTTTAAAACGCCACTTTTTTCTGTATGTAGCATGTGTTTTTAAGGTGTCTTTAGTGGTTCTTTTTATTTAGTGTCATTTTTCAAATCCAAAAAAGAAGCCTATGGAAAAAAAACGCCAAACCATGATGTGTTTTGAAAAGATTTGGGGGGATACTATATCACCTTGGGAACAGAGCTCCTTGGTGTGAGGAGACCTAGGGCTCTTTCACAAGAGCGGATGTCATGCGGGTAATCTGCTGCGTAAAAGAGAGCTAAGCCCCGTTCCAGACAGAGCATTGATTAATAATGCTCCATGCCTCTCTGATCTTTTTACTACAAAATCACAGTGAGATAAAGTAGTCACTCTCATTTTGTAGTAAAAAGGTCACAGAGAGGCACAGAGCATTTTAAATCATGTTAATGCTCCATGTCTCTGCTGTCCGGAACAGGGCTTAGCAGTCTTTCACCCAGTGGATTCCATGCATGGGATCTGCTTGTGTGAAAGAGCCCTTATAGGACATACGTGCTCCTCTGGAATTCTGAAAGAAAGGTATGCAAGTGAGTCAATGTTCGACCCTTTAAATAGGCCTTGAGACTCTAATATTAAAGCCACTGACCAAAAAGTACAGCACAAACCAAAACACTGTGTAGTAAAGGGATTACATAATTAATATAGTTGTGGGTCCGCACAAAAATATTTTTTTTTTTGCGGACCCATTGTAACAATGCCTATTCTTGTCTGCAAAACGGACAAAAATATGACTTGGACATACGGATGTGGACAGCACACTGTGTGATGTCCGCGTTTTTTGCGGCCCCATTGAAATTAATGGTTTTTGCAACTGCTGTCAGACGGCCATTTTCATAACCAATTAAAGTTTATGGGGCTATTAATTAAAGCAACCTTTTTTTAACGGCCAGTGAATAGCAGCCTTCAATAAACAGGACATGTCCTTTTTTTCCATTTTCATGGCCAGACAGAGCCCACTTAAATAAATGGGTCAGGTTTTAACAGCCATTTAAAAAGGAGTGCATACATCTAATGGTCATTAAAATGGGCACACTATGTAAAAAATGGCCTTGCAGGTGTTAAAATAAAAAAAGCAAGCTACACAATTTATGTAGGTCCTGAGTTATGGAAACAGCATAACTTGCTGTGCTACACTGTTTGTGTAGCTCCTTTCCACTCAGTTTATGTCAGGCCTGAGTTGAGAGCTCTGACGGGGCCAGACATGAGTTACAGTGACAGTGCCAGGCCCCGTTACATGTGAGTGCAGCGGGCCGCCGGGCGCGGTCGCACCCTCTGCCCCTGCTGCTGTTACGGAATTGGATAGAAATCTGGGCTCATATTTTCATCAACGGTGCTGGTACACCGAGACACATATTCATACTGTTGATTCAATTTTTCTTTTTATCAAATTTTACCGGGGACTATAAAGGCAACATTATCAGCTAACTCATCTAAAAAAATTATTATATTCATTAAAGCCCAAGTTCACATTCTGCTCCATTTCCACAGCTAAATAAAACAGTGAAATGATTGTGAATCCGGTCACATCTAAAATGGTACTAAATCAATCTAACTGTTTAGCTGGTGAGAAGTTCAAGCCTCTGGATAACAGAAGTACCTGATCATGTGTCAAAATGTGTGTTGAGAGTCAACTTGCTACTTGCAGTTACAATCTCTTTGGGGTACCTCTTCTAGACTTGTATGCTTGCAGCCCAACCACCTAGGGCATTTTTTAAAACTGTTTATCAGCTGCCACATCCCAATCAGATAAAACATCTTCAGATGTA